>JAQSVV010000141.1:3654817-4282226 GCA_036375495.1 Agrotis segetum
ACCAATAATAATATGTGATTTCAATTTGTTAACCGTACCTTATTCCGTCCGTATTTTTATTACATTTTTTTATGTGGGTTCTTTGTTCGCGGGATAACTTCGTCGTTAATGAACCGATTTTGATATTTTTTTTTGTTGTAAAGAAGATATTTTCGAAAGTGGTCCCATTATAAGAAAATTTGATGATGGAAGACCGGAGAAATCAAGTAGATCTTTCAAAAATCGCAGAGAATTTGGGTTGAATATTTAAACTAAAAAGTCTAGGTTGGAGCAATAGTTACTGGAGTTCACGTTTTGGTCCGGGTTCACTCTCAAGAAATTTTACGCTGCGCCACTGCCCAACAGTGGGATATCATGTTTTATTTTAGATTTCATCATTATTCTAATCACAATCTCGTTAATCTACCTTGTAGGAGGCCTATCTGCAATGGACTCTAGAATTATTCACTAAAAAACTTACAAGAAGAAAAAACTTTGAGCTTCTCAGTCGGATGGCTGATTAACTCGTCGAGCTGGGCGCGGCGCGGGCGCAGCGTGGTTTGCGGGGAGAGCCGCTTGCCCCCAACCATAATGTATATCATTTTCTTCCTGCCTTAGCTCGCGGCATGACTTTTTTACGCTTCCTCTCGACTCACAAACTTTTCCCGTATGACTTATTCAACAAAATATTATTATGTTCGTCTTTTGTTATTGTTTTTAACATTGTTACATGTAGAGTTTACTTAGGTTACCTTTTTATAGGTTATTGTTTCGCTTTCAGTGATTAAGTAAGCTTGGTGAACTGCGAAGCAAGCGCATTGCTTCGCAGTTAGACAGCAAACAGACACTGTTTGCTGATTGGTTTGCTGTCAAAGTTTGATAACTACGTGTTTTTAGATTTAGTTGAATTTGACTGAAACATAAAAATAGTTTATACATTAACCCACTATGACAGAGTTCGGTATTTGTCCCTTTGACCGCTCTCGTATGTTGTTATTTTGAATGGGAAGAAAAAGTGGCGGAGCAAGCATGGTTAGAAGAACCAAGATTTTATACAATAAAAGTAAGACCTGTAGAATAAAGCAAAACAAAAGCCTCAATCGTATTTCTAAGAACTGATGAGGAAAAACGGGGTCACCACACCTTATTAACCATCTTCCTCTTCCACAAACGGAATTAGTATACAAAATTATGCCGTTGATTGTTCCAAAAGGATGAAGCCTACATACTCTTGAGGGCTAATTAAAATACAATTGCGTTTAAATTGTCTATGTTTAAGTTTGAGGCGCCTGTCCTAAAGGGGTGTGGGTGGACCTTACGTAGGTAGTAGGTAGGTACCTACCACGTATCACACGTGTGCCGGATGTAATCCTTCGAATTGAAAAGAATATAATGATATGTAGATTACTGCTTCGTTTGATGGGTTTTTGTCGTTCAGGAATCACGATTGTGTTATGTGGCTGCGGTAGTTGCTTTTGATGAAGAAGTTTTAGTACCTACTTTTGTTCGTTTTCGACTAAAATGCTTGAAATGTACGTTACTTTTGAATGTAAAGCTTCTGTAAGAGTGATTGTCAGTGAGTCAACTGTCAACCTTCCTCAGTTTTTGTCTTAATTCTAATATAATATAACAATATCTACCTTCGTAACCGACTGAATAAAACCAAGGTTAAAGGTGGAACATAAATCGGTACTAATTACCATTCACACACCAACAGATTGGCGCCGCATTTAAAAGGTCACGAACAACCTGCAGCCAATGAAGCTACAAACGTCTGCGTATGCGCCGATTTCAGACCGGTCAATCCGCCATACACTTCTTCAACATTGTTGCAAATTGGCGAAGGAAATACATTGTAATATTTTCCTGTTTCTTAGGTAGGTGGGTTAAGAATGTGTGTGCAGGCAGTGCAGGATGAAAAAATATGTTGCATCCCTATTCGTCTATTGCTCAAAATCGTCTTGAAAGACAACCGCAGACGTTCAGTGGCGTTGTAAGTGCCAATAACCACTCAATGCTATTCTGAACACGACTGCACTTTCATTATTAGAAGTCCTAGCAAGACTTTTAACGTTTTGTGAACTGTGAAGTAACGAGAAATTTGACATTTATTTGATGAAAAGATTTTGGCCTCTTAGGCCTCATCGTAAGATTTCTGTTTCTGTGCCTCTTTGACAACATTATTAGAAGATCTAGTATGATTTTTCACGTTTTGTGAAGTAAAAACGAGAAATTTGACATTTATTTGATGAAAAGATTTTGGCCTCTGAGGCCTCATCGTAAGATTTTTGTTTCTGTGCCTCTTTAACAAAATAACGTCAAAGTTCTAGATTACGTCACAAAAGCGTGAAAAGTCGTGCTATGCTTTCGATCCAGGCAGCACGCAATTGTCCTGCCGCAATGTTCCTGTCACAGTCCTATAATATTCTCTATCGTTATTTCTCTTAATGTCATCTCATATTATAAACCTGTACAAAGAATACCTAGTAAAATGGGGTTCAGGTACCTTCATGTCCGGGGTCGCGGGATTATTTCCTTACCGTGACCCCAGAAAAAACAGGCTACTGAAGGACACCGAGGATTTTAGTTAGTACAAGTCTGACAGTCCCTCCCGCCCTGCCCGGGGTGGGAGGACTCATTTGATGATTTTACCACGTTAAAAAAAAGGTACCTTCATGTGGCCTTCGACCGTCAATAACCGTCACTAGTTTCATCTATGGAAGCGTTTGACGCTGATATAGCATACGTTGTGAGTGAATAATCACGGTAGTACGTAAAGCAAATGTAAATGAAGTTTCCAAATTCTTCTAAAGGCATAGAATTTATTAAAATTTCGGATTGTTGCCATTTTAAAGCTCTTCCCTTTATTTGTCTGTAAGCCTTATATGAAGAGCACCTTGGACAGGTTTTGCATTCCATGTGGCAAGCTCTATTGTGTTCACAATGTTTTGGTATGTTTATGATAATTTTGCCGGTTTAATTTATAGCTTGATTTATCTATAAATTGTTAGGACATGAAATAAATCGGTATGTCTACAAACTGTCAATATAAATTCTGGTGTCAGACGAGTATTGAATAAATGATTGATTAAGTAGGCTCCTGAACCAAAGAATACATGATAAAATGAGTATGTACCTCAAGTTAAGACGTAATATAATTAAATAACCTAATTATTGATCGAAGGTTTATCTTTGTAACTAATAAAATTATAAGGACCCTGAATACTTTTCATGTTTTTTTATCGTGACAAAATCATCTAAAAATCAGTCCTCGCGTTGTCAGACTCGTACTGATTAAAATCTACGTTGTTCCATAAATAATTCTTTATATTTTTTATATTAATACGTAAGATTATATGTAATAAGGTAAATGTTTAATTAATGTTCTAGTTGCTTCGCCCTGACAGGGTAATGTATCTATTTAGTTTTAACTTTTAAGACAAGTTGAAAGATGTGTTCATTCTGCAAGAAATAAACAATAATTAATTTCTTTTGAAAATTCGAATAACGACATAATAGCTCAGTTTTTTTTTAGAACCTTTTTTTTATTTTTCTCATTTAAAGCCTACAGGTCCTTCATTTGTTCTTGTAGTGCCAGTGTCTGATAGACCCATGTTCAATGTTAATGTTCCTTTAACATGCAGACATGCGCTGCGTCAGATTGGAAATACGACTTCGTGGCAAATATTCCACGAAGTCATTACAAGGAGGGCGAAGCCCGAAGGCTATAAAACTGTTGCGGAAGAAATTAACCATCATAATATTACGAGAGCAATAGCATGTTCCAATATCTTGAAGCTTAATGGCAAAAAAGTGATTGCTGATCATTTTTTCATACACCTGCGGACTTGAGCAGTTTTATATTATATCTACAGTGATTTTCAAGCGCAATTTGTTTGATATGTTTTCCTCTAAAATCGTTTCAGATGTTATCTGTTTTCGAAAAGGCAATGGACTCTTATTCCAAAATCTAAGATTTTTATTGCGAAGAAACCCCCGGCTATGTGGAAGAAAAGAACTAGTTTTGAATATAAAACTGTGTATAGTATGTGCCATTTAACACGGCAATAGAGGTCATTGCTCCGACTTTCATCCCGATATCTCAATATTAGCGATACTTTTTCTTCACCCGTACAAATCTGTCGCAAACAGTCGCAAAACTGACATCGCTTGAGTCTCATAATACCTGAAAAAATTACCACAAAAACAACACAATGCACAACCCAAAATTATAGAAAATCTAGCAAACGTACCCTACGAAATATTTTTTTTTAAATATTATATTTTCGTTTTTACACAAGTTTATCACACTGAGACAATTTAACAAAAGTAAATATATTATTATGCATCATATAATTTTGCAGTAACCTTTATTACAATACTGAGTAAATATAAAGTTAGTGCATATTGTATGGATATAAGTGTATTAATATTCTTTTGATATCAGGATGGTAAAAACACCTTATTTTTCCTAAAATAAATTACAAAAACTATTTCATCACAGAAAATGCAAATTTTGATCTTATGTCGTTTTTGTTTTACTCTGACGCAATGACGTCATCGCGTCAGGGGTGCAGCATCCCCGGCAGCAGCCGCCATTTTGATTTGACATTGCGTGTGGAAGTTCGCTTGCGTTCGGATTGTGCATAGACATTAAACTAAATACGAGCAATAGACGGGATATCACGAAGAAAGTTGTGATCCAAAACTTTTTACCACTAGGTAAAAATCGCTCAGTCTAGTAGTCGCGTTGCTATGCAACGGTAGATTGTGCTACTGACACACGGCATCAATAATTTTGTATGAAAATTTTCCCAATGCCCGCTCTATAGGTTCTTTTAAATCTCTTTGGGTCTGTGGTATAATTTCTTTGATTTTATTGTTATCTTTGTTGAGTTTGTTACAGTTTTGTTTTTGTGTTCTGTGTTGTTATTGTTACTTCATTTGTTGCTTGTAAAGAAGCATGGAACCAGAAGCCGGAACATCTACTGGTGAAACCAGTAAACGCCGTCGGCGTCGTCGTCCAAACATAGGTATTCCAACCTCAAGAAGGTTCGTCCTTCACACCAAGGTACGTTTATTCACCCAACCTTGCAGAATCGATACCGTTCACATCGCCGCCAGCAAAAAGACAGAAGACGATTCTCACCAGCGGAGAACGTCTTCATGATTATAAATATTTTTAAATATGTCCAAAACACAAAGCCCGAGGATAAATATTTAACTAACCATGATCTTGTCAAACGTACGTCAGAAAAATGTGGGGTGAGTGAGAGATCGATATAATTATCGGGTATTACGTGAATACAGAAATACTCATAAAATAACGCAACCTGAAGGTAAAAGGAGTAGACCAAACGTTCTCAAAAACGTTGATGATTTTGATAAATCGACAATTACTAAAACTGGTTTTTTATTATTATTATTATTGTTTAGAAACATGGGCTGAGTTACTCCACGAGAGGTTTTGCGCTATTAACGATACACGTTGTATATACATAATTATATACATTTGATTCTTTTGATGCCTGTGCATTCCACATTTTTTTATGATGATTCTTTCACAGTCCAGGCTGTTGTTTGTGGAATGCATTGCTTGTATCAGTAAGACAAGCCAAGTCACTGGTTTCTTTTAAAAGCTTAATCTTAAATCATTTCCTTTTTCTCTAATAATACATATTTATATTTGTGTATTTTATTTTATTATTAATGTTTGTGTGTATTGTAATTTATATTATCGGTTATCTATAATTTGATGTGCATCACTGTCTACCCTCATTTTTTTTTAAGTTTCTTCAAGTCCATCATAATTGTCTGGTAGATATCGCTATTAGCGATAAGACCGCCGTTGTACCCTTAGTATTAATAAAAACTTTTTTTAAAAGTACCGACTTCAAAAACAAATACAAAAAAGTGTAAATTAACTTTTCTTTCGGAAATCGGTGGCTTCTGATTTTTATGTCATTGACTATTGCCACCGACTTCCGAAAGAAAAGTTATTTCCACTTTTTTGTATTTGTTTTTGAAGTCGGTACTTTTAAAAAAAAAAAGTATTTATTTTACCCTTTTTAGTTCAGACATTCAACAAAAATCTTCGTACAATCGGCAACTTAAGAAATTTATATCCAAGCGAGCAACAAAAACGGATCTATGCGGACAACGTCACAAGACATCCATTATTATTATATATTACCTTCCCTAGACTGTAATAAACATTTTTCCGTAAACCGCATGAAAATCGGTTCAGACAAACGCGAGATAATCGTGAACAAACATACAATCGACTTTGAAAATCTACTATGATCCGCGCGCGGACGAAAATACATATGACGGAAAAAGGGCCGTTGCCTATCACTCCGTCACACACTGTGGAACATTTTTTACGTCCCGCGTAAATTTATAAGCACACAATTTGATTTCTAGAAATAAAAAATAATAATTTTTAATTAGAGCAACACAAGATTCACAACCCCTATTATGTCAAGCAGGCTGGTACCACGATACTATAGCGATAGAAGCAACTGTCGATTATTAGTGGTTTTAGGCAATGATATTATAAAGTCATAGATATGTTATCACGAACAAAAGTAGCGAAAAAAAGTGTGCCGAGCACACATACACACTTTTTATTTACACACATTACATTTCACGACAAGTAAAAAGGATAGCTTGATAAAACCTATAAGAAAAAAAAGTGACAGCTAGATAAACAAATTAACAAACAGCGCCTCGCGTCATCAATCCCCCCGCACCGCCCGCACGTCGGCGTCATAGAATAGTGAATTAACTAGGCAGAAGGTACAAACCGTGATTTATGCCTAAAACTGCTATTCATTCATGAGTTCAAGTTCAGTGAATGAAAATGCATTGAAAGTAGGAAAGTGAGAAATATAAATAAAGTAGGAAAGTGAGAAATAGAAATATAAAGACACCCATTGGATACACCTTAGTTCATTTGTTGGAAATCTAGAAATTACGAAGTAATTATTACTAGGTACTTATTACTTACACCTAAAGAAAAAGTTTACTGTTTATAAATCAATCAAATTTGTGCATTGATTTCAATGTAGTAATAATATTTCATTACTAATCAAAAGGATTTATCAAAATTATTACGAGAACGGGAAAAGATTAAGAGAATAAAGTTTGTGCGCGAACGAAGTCGCGGGCAAAATCTAGTCATAACATAAATAAAAATCTACGTTTAAGTACCGTACCTACATGAAAATATAATAAAAAGGCACCATTTGCACTGTTAGTCAACTGACTCTCTGTTTAGTAGGTATAATCTTACTCTGTGGTCGGTAATGACAATCTATCTCTATTGCACTTGTTGTTAAAGAATTTGCTATCGCTCTCTCTTTTCTCTCACTCGCACTTTCACTCGCTCTCTTTCTTTTAACGACGCCATATTAAAGAAACGTAATGTTTTATTTGTGAAATAATTAAGATAAATAGTCTTCTTACGAATGATAAGTGATTCCTTGACTTTTAGAAGTCTTGCATGTATAATTTGTGCAATATCTCATCACACACGACGGCATTTTCGGTGGTTTTCAGTCACTTTTACTTTTGATTCACTCTGTAGTACGTGAAGTGCCGCTGGCAACGTCGCACTGAGGTCAAGTTGTGTGAATCAGCCCGATATGAGCGTGTGCGGTTGTGGGCGCTTATAACGTATCTACACCTTTTTTACTTATAATATCATTGGTTTTAGGTAACAATAAGTGTCATTATCGCTTAGTGATGAAAAACTTGGTAGGAGGGTGTGAATGACCTCTATTGCCATGTTAAATGGTACATACTATAGTATTTAAATAAATCTGAATTTAATCATTCTGTGTTAATTTGAAATTGTTTCATTTTAGTACCACCTAACATTACTTTTCCTACTGTTGCAAGATTCTGGACGTAATTGGCAACCTTCAGCAAGTTATTAATAGGATATTTATACTGTGTTAATACGTAGTATCTAGTACTATATTTATTATAGAGTTAAGAAGTAGTCTGTGTGGTGTTAGTACCCTATCAACTAACGAAAAATTTCAGAAAAGTATTGCTTTAATTTTTCCAAAACGACATCAGCAAATTCACGTCTGTGCAATTTCCAGTCCTCAACCTCAGCCTGTAAACACGTTCAATCTTTTCTTACCTGATTTTTCTTATAAAAACAGGGTGTGGAACAAAAAGCAGGCGCGAGCCAGCGAGTATAACAACTTCATCGGCGCGAACGAGCCCCTCACGTTCTAAAGTCGCCGCCATTGCCACCTTATCGTGAGTCAAAGAAAAAAATAAGATATAAAATGTGTCCAGCTTTCTCATTAACGTAGCTGAGTTATTAATGCTTTGGTTCGGTGAACTCTGGGCCTCTGTTCTATGACTATTTTATTTAACTGGTAGAATATACATAATAATTATTTTCTTAAGTACCTTAATAATTTACAGAAAAGAAGGAAGGTGTTCTATGTAGACATTTGCTGAGAGGGGAGAGGGAAGATTTTTTCGACGATTCAAAATTTAGATGATCAACAGTTAATTTAGATTCTAAAATAACTGCTTAGAGGTTTAAAATGTTTGGTTTAGTTGAGTGAAGTTTTATAACTTCTGTATCTATCCATTAAATATTATTTATTTCATTTTATTGTCCCGATATAGAGATGATAATTGGTAGTATAATGAGTAATAATAATTATACTGATCTCTGGTCTCTCTTTTCATTCCCGGCATACTTACAATGTAATGTTTTATTTGACTTTTGCAATTCAACCCTGTTTAACCAAGTTATACTTTACATCGTTTTTTAGGTTTTGTACCTGCATCAGAGTTTGTCCTACCTATTCCTTGTTTATCTATTTCCTTGATAACAAATAATTTAGAATTCAAATTATCATTAACCTAAGTTAAACAGAAATAACAGAATTTATTCAAGTCCTTCACACCAAGGTACGTTTATTCACCCTTACCTTGCAGTTTATTTATCAAGGGCCATTATATTCTACGCAGTCAGGTTTTAGTTAAAGACCTAGGTGATATAGTAGTCGCTAGGTGTCGTGTAACAACTTCATTGGCGCTAACGAGCTAATACCAGTTCTGTATCGCCATCTTATCTTCATAGACACGACGAGAGAAAAACAAAATGGAAGGAATAGACAAGACTGGAGTTTTTTTTCTTAGTTTGGGAAAAATTTAATTAATAATTATGTAGGTATAAAGGTGAGGTTTTGGTAGCATTCAATTAAGTATTTAAGAAATGGTTTAATCTATTTTTGCCACCTTGGCATTTTACCAATTATTATTATCTTGAAGAGTCGTCGAATAACTACTTAATAACTGTCGTTGTAGTTTTTAGTCTTAATTTAAATTATCATTAAAGAAAATACTCCTTATTTGTTATTGTTGTAACGGTGGATAAAGTTTAATAAATAAACATTTTTGACGCGTACTATTGCCGCCATCTTGTATTTTCAAAAACTGTTCATAAAATATAAACGCGCCAAAATATTTTTACCGCAGTGTAAATATCCTATCATAATAAAGTGAGGAGTAAGTCTGTATGTTCCATCAGATCGCTCTTATTATAAATTGTAAATTTTAATGTTTTAAATGTATGTGATGTGGCTGTACTTTTCTAATAAATAAATAAATAGATAAGATTTTTTAGTTATTCGTCTATTTACTTGTAAGCTGTGAACTATAAATGGCCAAGTAGTTAATATGTTATGAATTAAGTATAGTTGCTAGGTGTCCCACGTAACAACTTCATTGCAGTTAACGAGAGGAGATCAAGACCAGTTCTAGGATGCAATTACCTCATGGGAAAAAAAAACTGAAGAGATATAAATTCCCAGTTGAGATAAAATCACTAAAGATTTTTGTTATATTATTTGTTGTAGACAATCTTCTTTTTAAGATTAAAACTTTAGCTTTTATGAAATTTGCATGCTGAATAGTATTAGCGGAATTACGTAGAATTAAAAAACTATTAGGAACTTGAATTTTTCGGCTGTTCAAACAAATTATAAAAGATATCTGTATCAACTTTAAGTACTTCCTATTTATATCAAAATTCAAATGAATTTATCCGGTAATAGCCAACAATAAAATACAAATACGTCTCAAAAGTGTGTTGTATTTCTTAAACTTTTATTTTCAGAGAATATACGAACAAATTTCCTCAACGACTATGTATCCTCCTATTTTCCTCCGTAACTGATGAAGCGACAAATGAAGGCGAAACAACTTTTATGTTAGTCGTAAAATGACAATTTCATAGTGACTTTCTTTAATGACATGACTAAATTTACTACCGATTTTGAGTTCTATTTACATAAAAATAAAGTTAGAAATTATATTTTTAACAAGTGTATCCAATAAAAGATTCAGTTCATTGCCGAGCCCAATTTAACTTGATAACTTAATCATTTTATAAGTACCAGTAAATGGGTAGGATGCCTTTTACAACTTACAACCTTTTTCTGTGTTGCTATAACATTAATTTGATGCACTAAACAAAACGTCGAAAGATTTCGTAATGATGTGGCTATGCTCTGGGGTCATCGTGATCCAGTTTAGGCTGTGGGAAAGAGATGGCGCTAGATGACTTGTATAGCTCTGTCTCTTTCCCACAGCCAAAACTGGATGGTAAAGCTCCAGATTTAATTAAGCTGCCTCTTAAATTTCCACAGTCCTCTGAAGTGGCTTTGGGTTTGGACCTATACCTATTTATTTTAATTATAACTAAGTGCAGCTGTTTCTTTATCAGGTCGATATTTTCTTTCATCGATGTCTGAGATGTCCAAGATTTAAGAAATTACTCGTTCATATTCATTTAAAAATAATTATACTTTGTTACTTGCTTTAAACCCAGAGTATTGGCCTCGAGAGGCGTGCTGTTAAACTCTGGGTCATTATGAGTGACTTTTTTTTTTTGGGCGGAAGGTACTGTCAGACTCTTACTGACTAAAATCCACCCGTGTTACTTCCTATGCCCTTTACGTTCCGGGACCACCGTATCCTGGGTTAAGAAAAACCCGCGACCCCAGCAGGCTTTTGGCGCGAAACACGACTCGCCACCGACCCGGGCTTGGTCCTTGGTCAATTATGAGTGACTTAAGAATCTTAACATAATCTACTACTTATAATGAATAAACCATAACATAGAGTGCTAATAGTTAAATGTTAATAAAATTGCACTTACGCACTTTGAACTTAAATGCACTGCTAAGTGTATATGAGTATAACTTTGTGAAGTCGTTGATGTCTTTTACATAGGGTATTAAAATATAGACACGGGAAACAACAATAATAATAAATTATGTTTTCAATATTATTCGATACGTACAAAAGAGTCTATCTTGATTCTTGATACTATTTTAAATGTGAGAGTGTGTGCTGTGTTTGGATGGATGGATATTTGTCTGTGACTTCTTAGCGCAAAACTGACTGAACGAATTTGATTAAAATTTGGCATGTTAAGAGTTTATAGGTATATATCAGCACCTGGGTAACACATAGGGCACCTTTGGGATTATTTTCGATTACATACTACTCGTACCTACGCGAAACCGGGGCTAAAGGCTAGTCAATAAAGTAACTTGTGTTTCGTGACTCTTTTGGATTTAGAAATTGGCAGTGTTGGAGTGTTTAAACCTTTTTTAGTCATTGGAAAATTATTTGTTGAAATTTTAAGTGAAAGAAAACTATTAAAAATATTTTTCACTTGCCTTATAAACAGTGCCAATGAAATGATGAAAATACAGGTACTTTCTAGATAGTTAATAGCTTTCATTAAACTTGGAAGTACTTACATTTACTTATTGATTAAGAAATTTCATTAGCAGTAAATGTCAATAGCTTAAAGGGAACTTGCGCTTAAGAACGGTGTATTAAATTAACCAATAATTTTATGCGTCTTTAAATATTGTGCTAAGAAAGCTAGATAGCGTGGCTACATTACGTTTCATTACTTTCCCGGTTCAATAACTAGACAAGTGAAAACAATCTTTTTCACTAATGTACGAAGATCAAAATTTTGATCTATTTTGATCTTACATTCAGTCTCGTTTTGAAAATTATTCGTTTCAGCCATTTTACGAAATGTCTAGTACCTACATCTAGGTTATATTTTTTTTTATCGTAGATTTATACATATTATATGCATGCCTTTATCGACATAGGTTTTAACTGCGTATTTTTCTGCCAACTGTTTTTATTTCTTTCATTCTTTTTTTTTATTTTTTTCTCTTCTCCACACCGTCTTTGACATCTACATCGGAAACCCAACAAACACCATAAAACTTTGAAATACGAGATCTTCGAATATCCTCAAAAACACCATTAAATCCGTCTAGTTTACGACTTGGAGCGACAATGTCCCGTCGATAAACGCATATACGTATTTAAAGTAATATCCTGTATATGTATTGTATTCGTTTTATAAGGGCCGGTAACACCGCGGCCTTAGTGCCGTGGTGCCGTGGTAGCATCTGTAGACGTCTTCGTGTTGCGCAGACGCAGTTAACAATCTTTGGTCAATTTATAGTATGAAAATTTCGGAATTTTGGAATGACGTGTATGTCAGAGTAATTTTCGGGAGCCGAGACTTCGCCAAAATGAATCGCAACAGAGTTGGACAACCCCTACAACCATACTCATTACTCCACTCAAGCCCTCAATCGAAAAAACTATAAGTTAAGTAAGGTAAGTAAGGACCAGTAATGGAATGACACATGTTAACGGTGTTATAGCTTAGTAGCAGTATGGTTGTTACTGGAGAAGGGATAATGATGGCCATTGTGATATTTTACAATAATTTGATCAGTTTCGCGATAATGGTGGTGACAGACTGCCTAAAAATTAGGCAGTCTGTCACCACCATTATCAGATGATTATGATGGCAGATGTTGTGTTTCGCTTGAAGATAATTTCGGCAATCATATTTCATGAGCCTGAATAAACTAACTTCCAACTTTGAAATTAAAATGTATGACAAGACGTTACTTTTTAACTTTAAGTTTTTTTTTTGTAATAATTTTAAAGAGCCTTCTTTTTCCATAAGGTTGACGATACCTGCCTTTGATCCTCTCGCATCCAGCTGCGATATCTTCATTTGGCGGTCGGCAGGTGTCACGTGGTCCCACTCTACCCATCCCTCTTACACTTTCACCAACATCTATCTATCTCTCTTTTTCTTTTGTGCTCAACTCTATAGGAAAGCTTTAGTAAGGTTTGTAAGTATTTTTTCTTCTTTTTTTGTGAAGGCTTTATTTATTTCTTTCGAGTTCCTGCAGCTACAAATAAATATGTTTATTTCTTCGTCTTTAACTTGAGGAAGAAAGTTTATGTGTATGTTGTGGGTTTTTATTAGATATATGGAGATTATTTTAAATTGTGACTTGCATTTATAATTATTGTTACCTACGAATAAGTTGTCCTCTATAGCAGTAAATAGTAATAAGAGTTCTGAAAAAGTTTTTAAACGTCTTTCTGAAATCATAGACAAAGTCTGTCTGTTTTTGAAGAAGTATTTTTTTATAAAGAAAAGAGGTTGAATAACGTTTAAAGTAACCTTCAATAAACACATGAAAATTAAAATGTAAAAGGCAAATGGTGCCCTAGATGTAGCAGCCTCTACAGTAGCAAACAAACAGAGCGATCATGTCATCATGATTAGTCAAATAAGTACTAACGTCAACTCAACTAATTTAAAAAATAAATACAGATTAGCGACTTACTGAGAAAAACAAAGAAATGCTCCTAAAACGGGAGCTGTCAACCTGAATAAGTAAAGAAACCTTTTTACACACGCAACTGAACCTGTCATGGGATTTTGTACCCTGTCACTTAGATTTCAAGTTTACTTTTGTTTTGTTTTATAGTAAAGTTATTTTTGTGAAGGCATAAGTTTAGTTTACACAGTAGTGTGTAAATATTTGTGAAGTGGGAGGCAAACAGTGAGTTGAGACTGGCGGATTATCTTATTCACCTTGCGCAGTGAGCCGGAAATAACTTGATCTAGCCATTGTTTGTGGTTCGGTTTTCAAACAATGTTTTAATTTCGAACGTTCTTTTTCTTTTTTCTAGAGCATGTTTAAGCTTATGGTTAGTCCTTGCGAGCTCCTTGCGTAGAACAGATTTAATTTTAGCTCACACCTTATTCAGCCTTAGAGAACAAAATAATTTCATATGAACTCATATTCTCATTTTCGTCTTTATCAGATGCTTAGATTACCTGCTACACTACTACTTACAGTATCTATTAATTATAACATTACTACCTACAGTATTCCCACCTCAAAATATCTTTACAATATTTTTTGCCGTGACTACCTAGGTATAATTTTATTCTTGTATTATTTTTATAAGACAAGTCTAAGATCAGAATCACTGACACTGACAAGTTTATTAACTTTTTATGCACTTAACGATTCTAATAAATCTAATTAGCATAATCACCTTTCCTAGAAGATACTGGCACCGAATACATTTAATTCTAAATTAGGAAGAACAAAACGTAAAAAATAAAATACCATTTAAAATAAAAATAAAAACTTTCAATCGAATACAAATCTAAAATCTTTGAGGATTTGTGACAAATACAAAAAAAAAACTTCAACATCGACATCAACCAATAAATTGATAGGGCAAAAAAAGCATGACCACAATCTGAGCCATTCCGAAAATAAAGAACAAATTGCTTTTTTTGAGTGGCCATAACCGAACGACGGTGAGGTGATTAATCATGGAGTAGGCTTATCATCATACAGTATCAGGAATAGAAACATGAGTGTAAGAAACTTGTTTTTTCTCTCTTTTTGATTCACCTGCGCCTGCGGCACTCGCTGTTGAACTTTCAAGACAGTTCTTATATGATCGACCTTCAGTTATTATTAAGCAAAGGCATTAAGTTATTCATGGATGTATTAACAATTTGTTATAGACCTATTAGTGCGTCAACTTCATTTAGATTTTTTTATTACTTGGTCCAGAAAGCGCATCTTTATCTCGAGAAATGCATGTTATGTAAGTATTTGTTTGAATCTTACTATCGAACCTTTTTTTCTAGAACAGTAGGTACTATAGTCACTATAGTAAACATAGATAAGCGCAGAATTTTTCATAAACCGACAAAAAGAAGTTTAACCTCATTTTTCTTTTAAGGTCTTTTCTATTTTATGGTGTAACAGCTATATCGACCTTATCCAGTGCTTAAAATACAGATAAAAAAAAAAAATATTTAACGAAAAACAAAAACCCGACTGCGTTAAAACAAACTAAAAAGAAAGAAACAAGCCCAATAGTTAAGTATTCACTCATTCACACTCACAGTCGGGGCCCATTCAAATTATACCAATCAAATCTTCCCAACGGGCCCCGACTGTGAGTGTGAATGAGTGAATACTTAACTATTGGGCTTGTTTCTTTCTTTTTAGTTTGTTTTAACGCAGTCGGGTTTTTGTTTTTCGTTAAATATTTTTTTTATTTCATACTTTTTAGTTAGGTACTATTCAGAGAATTATTGTTTTGCTAAACAACTTTAAATCGTTATATATCCTAAACTGTTATTTAAAATGAAAAATGATAAAGGGAACCTAAAGATGATTTTAAAATACCTATTCAACGATACCCCACATGACATAGTTCATCGACATTTTTTTTTTAAATTTTGACAATATGGCGTCTGGTTGTCGTTGTGGTGAATTTTGATTACTGGCATGTCTTTAGTGACACTCGCAAGGTTAAGACGAATCGATTGACGTAAAAATTATCAAAATCGGCCTACGCATTTGGTCTCTAGAACGCCACATAGAAACAAACATACATACATACATACATACATACATACATACATACATAGACTGATAAACACATTACCCTCCTTTGCGTCGCGCAGTCGGGTAAATACTACAAACGCAGCTGTTTCGTCCAGAAAGGTTAACATATAATTGTTTGGTTTTTCTTATTGCTCAAGCAAGCATTTGGAACGAGTAGGCGTTACGCAGCCGCCCATTGTAAGACGAGAGACATTGTCATCCGCGAACAATGTTACTGCTTAATTGAGATGAACGAACATCAGGTTAGTGAACCTTCCTGGGTTTACAATGCATAATAAGAAGCATATTTTGTAGGTAGGAATATCGTTAGACTTTCTAAGAGAGCATGGATCAGAATTTGTCTGATTGAAAAGAGTGTCCATGGAGTTTCGTACCTGTTCTTCTCCATAGAGATCAACGCCTAGGACGAGTTATGTTACTGGTGTATTTGTCTTGTACCCGGTACTGTAGCCCCATATTTTAAAGTAAGTTTGTCTTTTGAAAATTTTAAAGTGCATGTAACTGATGGCCTTCTTCAAATAAACGGTTTTATTTTGATTTCATAACCGTGACTTGATTACTTTATTTCTGTGTTTTCTCTAACTAAGGGATTCAGCTACTGCTAGCACTATTGTCGAGCTTTGCCAAATGATCTTAGATGGTGCTTTTAAATTCAGAAAATAATAGTAGATTACGCACCAAGGCAATAAAGCAGTGCCTTACGTCACGGGCTTATTGAATCCCGAAGCGACAGTAAGGATTCTGGGGGTGAACCTCCGGAGCGCAGCGAGGAGGTTCAAGTGTTAATTCCCGAGTGAAACGAGGGAATTAAGCTAAGAATCCTTAGTGTAGCGAGGGATTTAAGTTACCCCAAGACAAAAGCAGCTTTATTCCTGAGGTGAGTACTCTGTTTTTCACACTACCTGCGAGGAAATAACTTCGAATCTGAAATTTGATGTGGTACGACAACCTTCGAAAGTGAGCATGCTGCGGTGCCCACCACAGCAAGCGGTCGGCTGTTGCAGTGGGGACTGCCGGGGGACAGACAATTCCTTCGTTCAAACTATGTTTTGTTTGAGGTTCCAAATTCAAATCACATTATTCCCACGGGAATAATGAAATTCAGTACATATATTATTCCCGGCTCGAGCGGGAGGGAACAATGCCTTGCTTTACGGCCGGTTAGCAGACATATAATTTGACATTTACGAGCAGGTGGTGTGAAAAATTCAGTTCATCGATCGATATGTCTTTTCAGTTGCACACACCGTTACCAAGCTCCCTCCATTTTTTTCATGTAAAACCCTTTAATCTACTGTATTGATCAAAGTTTATGGATCTCTCATTGTCTCTTGTATAATTTTATTTTGGCAGACTAAGATGATGACCATTTGTCATAACTTTAGCGTCATCTAATTTTGGATAAGTTGCCGACAGTGCCATGTTGGGCAACAAAGAGCAAGAGTACCTAAAGAGTAAGTTTTTTTTTCCAAATAGCGTCTCGTCTACCTATAAAATGTAGTGCCGAAAATAGGGGTGTCCCAACGGTACCCGGGCATAGTTCACAGACCCTGGAATAGAGTCGCAGAAACGGACTAGAATCACAACCGGCCAGACCAGGTATATTGTCGTTTGCTTAAACGGGCTATCATCTCAGTAGTAGAATTTGCCTTATGTCCTCCAGAACTAACTTAGCACTTGCTTCTTCTAAACTAAGTACAATTCATGAGTTGATTCCAGGTTGCATTGCATTGCATTGTAGTTGTTTTACTAAAGCAAACATTACAATTACTGTATTGTAGCATCATGTAAATAGGTACTAAGAGGTATTTACCTATATCTACACTATTTAATTTTCCAACCGTTGTTACGTTAGTACATAATTAGTAGAAGTAAGTACATACATTAAATCAGTCAAGTTTACGACCAGCATTCGTTTAGAATCGTCCAAATAAATTGTCTTCTTAACATTTACTTATCTAACAGAATAATTTACGGTGCATACGATTTTCAAGTCAATAAAATATTCATAAGGTGATAAAATCTTTCGGAGAAGCGGTGTTAAATAAGAAAAAAATGTTCCGTATCTTATGGGTGTAGTTGTAACTGGCTGTGTAAGGCACCCGGTGAATTGCGTTTATTTTGGTGTTGAAGTCGCAGAATTGCATGTTTATATACTTATGCAGTTTCAACACGTTCCGGACCATTTTCCTTTTAAATAAGTTGTTCAGATAAGTGTTCGTACCGCTGCGTTTATCAAGTTTCTTTTTTGGTAAAAATCACTGCATTGAGGTGTTGAAATTGACACGTTTCTTTGCAACATTCAACTCGACACATAAGGTGTTGATTTGCTTCAGTCAAAAAATAAGTGACGATTCTGTTCACTTGTGTATTTCTTAATTTTTGAATGAAATCATTGAAGGGCTGATTCTGTTTCGTGGAATATTCACCTAGAAGTTACGCATCTTTGTACATATGCCATTTGAAAGTGAAATGGGAAAAACTTCTTTTTATAGTTAAACCACATTGATGTCTACGTACATACCCACAGATATCTTTTTAATATTTCTGTGTACATACCTATACTAATGGCTTAGCTCCTTCTTTTTTTGTCGTGGTTAAATCATCAAATGTGTCCTCCCACCCAGGGCTGGGTGGGAGGCACTGTCAGACTCGTACTGACTGAAATCCACGGTGTCCTTCAATAACCTTAACGTTCCAGGGTCAAGGTAATGAGATAATTCCTGCGACCCCCGGCAGACTTTGGCCCTTTAGAGTCCCCCCGTCACAATGCTGACACTCAGAGGCACACGCGTGGAACACAACGCGCCGTCTCGACCCGGGCTAATCGCTTTGCTCCTAGGCTTAATTTAAAATGCATAGTATCCAAAATTGTGAGAACTTTTTTTTATAGCACTGCTACGGTAACTTTAAGTGAGTCGTAAAACAGCTTGATAATTAATATTAACGACGATGACAGTTCCAATAACGAGTGTGTAATAATTCAAAGAAATATGATTAAGTCGACTCGAGCACCTTCGAGCCGACATTCGGATGACAGGGAGAATTTATAGACGGTTTTCTGTATGAGTAAGGATATGGGAACTTTAACATGTCTTAAATTAATATCACCAAGAAGAAGGATTATTGCTTTTCTAAAACTTCTTGGTAAGAATAGTAAAAGGTCATTGAAAGTCGGCACAGTGGCTGAACGATTGACTGCTCCGCTCTGCGATTAATTCCCGTACGGGGCCGGGGTATCAACTTCTGTGGTACGTACGGGAAAATATTTGTTTATCCTACATGTAGTTGTTCTGAGTCTAGATGTTTCGGGCACGCCGCAATTGCGGCGGTAAGACCCCTCTTTGAGGAGTGGCTGGAGAGAAGTCATGGCGTCCTGACCTACCGCTTGACGCAGGTCCTCACCGGACACGGAAGTTTCGGGAGGTACCTGTGTCTGATGCGAAAGGAGGAGACGCCTGGGTGTCACCACTGCGAAGATCGCCCGGAGGACACGGTGGAGCATACGGTGCAAGACTGCCCAGCTTGGGCGGAGCACCGACGTGTCCTCACGGCTGCGATAGGCGGAGACCTCTCGCGCCCGGCATTGGTTGGGCCATGCTGCGGGGCGAGACGGAGTGGGAAGCGGTCAGCTCCTTTTGCGAGGCAGTAATGCTCGTCAAGGAGGAGGCAGGCCGCGAGCGAGAGAGGACAGCGTCCTCCCTCCGCCCCAGCCGCAGTGGTAGGCGCCCACGGCGACGGACGTCGCTTGATGATCTCCGGCCACCGTAGGCGCGGGCATGCGGGCAGCGAGTAAAGGGCAACTCGCTGCCCGACCAAGGACCATGCCCGGGTCGACGCGGCGCGTTGTGTCCCACGCGCGCCTCAAAGAGCGTCAGCATAATGACGGGGCCTCCCCTCTCAGAGGGCCAAAGCCTGCCGGGGTCGCGGGATTATTCCCTTACCGTAACCCCGGAACATAACAGGCTATGAAGGACACCGTGGATTTTAATCAGTAGAAGTCTGACAGTCCCTCCCGACCTGCCCGGGGTTGGAGGACTCATTTGATGATTTTACCATGCTAAAAAAAAAAGAAGAGTCTAGATGTTTGTGAATGTAAGTTTGTATCTCTGTAAACGCACTCACGACACAGGAGAAATTCCTAGAGTGGGGCAACGATTCTTAAAATAAATGTCTTTGGTTTAATCTCCAGAAAATTGAAAAAATGTGAATAATAAATAAAATTTTACTACCTATTAATAATCCTTAAGCTTATTAAAATTTCTTGTAATTTATTACTATTAAAATAATCTATGTCTACGATTCTCGAGATGATTTCAAACCGACACACAGTGCGATCTATAGTGAGTTGCCAACAGGAAATAAAAGTCGTGAGAATAATATAAATTAAGAGGTACACAACACAGCCTCGTCCCAAGCGAGCCGAGGCTTCGATAATTGAGACGTCAATTTTTTCTAAGCGGACCGGGCCAGACCGCTTTTTGAATATTTATAACGTGAGCGGACCGTAATTTAAGGTAACCTCTCGTTATCTCTGGTCCTTTATCTAACTCCGTTCATTTCTTGTACTTTTATTGAGTGGGATCTATAATAGGCTAAGTTTTGAGAAGAGAAAATGTTCGTTAATTCAATTTATAATAAGCTTTGTGATGAGGAAAAACTAGTTCAAACTTAAATCTGGTACTTCATCTGCCCAAGATTCAGCTAATGTAATAAGTTTATGCACCATGCAGTAGATAAAATCAGAAAGATCAGTCATATTGTTTGACAGTTGTATGAAACAGCAGAGTTGTTAGGATACGAGACGCTACGTCAAAAAAAAAAACTTGTAACAGCTTCGGTCATTTTTTTGTCACACTATACAGACTGCCTAGTTCCTACTTAAATAGGCAAGAATCAAGATAAAATGTCAATGTAAGCTATTAAAACACAGCGTTATTTTCGGCCCATTAATCCCGTTTCACACAACACGTGTCACGGACGTGTTCAGGTAAAATGTTCACCCGATCGACATTTCAATAGATTTTTTTCTTGCATCTATCATTCAGTCTTTCCTTAATAAATCTGTGAATAGATGACGTTTATTGTAAAAAAAAAAAAACTCCTTTTACAAGTCTCGTACGTCAATCACACTTTCTGTAAAAGGTAATGGTCGTTTTTGTTAGAGTTCCATGGGTATTGTTCCGAATTACTATGCACTCTTTCATAGGTTCTCTGCATGTGTCAGGAGTTGTAATGCCATGCTTTGTATTACAAATGATCCGTTAAATTATTGCTGCTTCTTAATATGAACGCATTCATTCTAATTTTGAATTTCGCTGCTATAGTCTTTACATAAAGGCATAGATTATTAACTTGCTAATTTGCGTGACTTCTCCTTTTTTTTGTTCATGTTGGATATAAGGTCCTACAGTAGCTTATTTTGGGATGGTTTCTGATTATAAAGAACAGGAGACGAAGAGCGTAGGAAGGCGGATATCGTTTTCTGAGCAGGTGTCTTCATCAGTGGGTAGGTACAGTCGGCAACAAAACGATCGCTACTTTTTTTTGCGTGGTAAAATTTTCAAGTGTGTCTTCCCACCCAGGGCAGGGCAGGGCAGGAGGGATTGTGACAGACTTTTACTGACTAAAATCTACGGTGTCCTTCAATAGCCCTTTACGTATCGGGATTAGGGTATTCGTTAGTTTCGATACCAAAAGTAGGCAGGCTTTGGAATCTAAGTATAGTAGGTATAGAGTACAGACGCTTTTGTGATAAAGTTGAAAATCTGAATATTAAAGAAAAAGCAAGATGACGGGGCCCCCCTCTAGAGGGCCAAAGCCCGCCGGGGTAGCGGGACTTATCTCACTACCGTGACCCCGGAACGTAAAAGGCTAATAAAGGACACCATAGATTGATTTTACCACGCTAAAAAAAAGTACCTGTTATAAAAATCTACTTAGCACACTGCCGACACGGTACCTTGTCGCAAATGCGCTATGTAGATTGATTGAAGACTCGAAGACCAAAATGGTGATTCATACTCGTGGTACCTATACTGTCACTCATCTAATAACTTCGTAGTAGTTGGGTAGATATTATAGAATAACGGATACTTTCTAGCTCAATATAATAAAATCATCTTTATTAGAAATTACTTTTAGGTTGGTAGGTACCTACAGACGCCAGTACCTACTTCAATCAACCTCAATCAGTTTTTCTATAACAGGTAGGTACTTTTTATTAGCGTGGTAATATCAATCCACGGTGTCCTTTATTAGCCTTTTACGTTCCGGGGTCACGGTAATGAGATAAGTTCCGCGACCTCGGCGGGCTTTGGCCCTCTAGGGCTTAGGCCCCGTCATCTTGCTTTTTCTTTAATATTTAGATTTTCAACTTTATCACAAAAGCGTCTGTACCTACTAGGGGAGTACCCAGGAGCACAAGATATTATTGAATAATAAGTATAGCAGTGTGGCTGTCTTGTTAAATTGTAAACTGATGCGATATCATAAACGCAAAACCACGAATATTAATGTGATCATAATTATTTTATTACACCTTTAATAAGAAATTAAATTAATCTGCAACCTTTGCGTAGTGCCATCTACCAGAGACTTTAAGAACTAAATGAAGCAGTGATGAGTGCAGTGAGTGCGAGCGATCCACACACACAAGAAATTATGAAATGCAGTCAAATCTTAAACATGTAAAACTATTTTTTTGATATTAAAAATAAGATCTGCAGTAATCTTGAAATAGAATTAAATTATTTGATAATATTAAAATAAAAAGTTCGACCACGGACTTTTGAGTTTTGTTCGTTGATTATCTGTACTAACCATAAACAAGCAGACAAAATGAACGCACCAATCCACTGCTTTGACCGAATGCTTCCTACGTCAAGTGACAAGTTGTTCTGTCAAGATTTTGACAGTTTTCCTTTTTATTTATCTCGTAATTATCAAATAGAAAGTGAATTGCGAATTTAAATTATATTATATAGAATAATTAATGGTAGTAAAACACTAAAAATATATTAGAAATACGGATCAACAAGTGATAATAACATTTTAGTCTTAGGTACAGGGGTATGTATGCTAACATGTTACCCACTTACTTTTACTCTTTGGCCTAAAATTATTAGCTCTAGGTAAACTCATTCAGTTCACCTGTGATTCTTGTAATTTACTGTAATCGTCCATATTGCAGCAATTGTTTTTCTCCGTTGTAATAATCCAATGTTTATATAAATAAAAGTAGTTTCTAATGCACTATGTCGTTATTATTGGATCGTCCAGTGCGAGTCCAGAGCTGGATTTATTATTCATGCGACTACTGCCCATTTATTATCAATTGGATGTCCCTTTTCACCGTTACAGTTAGTTTATTTGGCGTCATTTGTGTCTGTGTCCTCTAACTTTGACACTTTACTAAAGGTTAAATTATAGTTTTTAATGTAGTTAAAACTTTCACTTGCAGATAACTAGAATGTCGTTGCTTTAACGAATTGACAGAAAAATTGGGTGAAACAGATAAATAATAAAGATATGAGTGCTGGTGGGCCACAGATGATGAATAACTTGCCACCTGGAGTCAATGTGGACAACAACTTGTTGCCCGGAGGTCCCATAATAAACCCAACAATGAATAGAAATAGGAATAATAATCAAAACCCTCTGTTTAATATGAGAGAGAGGTTATTTCATGCATTGTTTTTTAAGTTTGCACTTGCATATGCCCGGACATTTCCGAGGCCTGTGCGGAGATTCTTTGAGTTCCTTGTGCTGTTGAAAGCGTTGGTTGCGTTTTTCGTCCTTGCATATATACACATAGCATTTTCAAGATCTCCTACAACATGCTTGAACCATGTGAAGGACTCTTGGCCTAGAGATGGTATATTAAGGGTTGAGATACTGAGAAACCCGGCACAGGACTATACTATTGAACAGAGTTACGCCAAGGAGAGGAAACTGAAAAAAGATAAAGAAGAACTCAATTCTATGTTAGGGATGTTAGCCACTGAAGGGTAAGTGATTTTTTAAATATTTGTTGTTCCACTGCTGGACTCTCCATTCATGCAGTTTTCTCCAGCCAATGTTGCATAGTGATGTTTAGTTTTATTCATTAAACTACTCACTATACTATACTCACGCCTGACAGTGACAAGCACCTTTTTTCATTAATTTTTTGGTCATCTTGTCTTCACAAAGAATTCTAGGTTTAAATCTTAAAATAAGTTTTGAAAACAGTTTTTGTAGGAAGTAAAACTCATTTCAATTCATGTTAGATTAGATAAAAAAATAATGAATAGGTACTTTAAAGTAAATTATGTAAATGACACTATCAAATTTTGTTATTGTCATAAATTAATCTTTACCACATAAGCATGACTTGAGGTTTAATTTTATGTTATGAAAATATCAGCATTTGCTTGTTTGGATGTCAGAAACTACCTCAGAATGTGCAACAAAAAAAAATATTGTGCAAGGTGCTAAATTGCATCCAAAGGTAAAAGGTATTAGATGTGAAAAATCAATAAACAAACATGAAGACTAGGTTTTGCATTTATGAATATCTATGAATTAATCTTGAAAAAAAATACTACTTGAATATAACACATAACTATAGGCGCTCCACAACTCACTCAAAAGATATTGTAAGTCAAAGGTGAAATATTTATAATGCAGTTTTTTAATTCTATTTTAGTGTATTGTAGACTCTTTCGTTATTTATAAATTTTTGTGATCTTCGTCAAACTCATGTAAATGTAGAATTCTCCAATATTATGAAGTAGACTTTAATTTATTTTGTTTAATAATGACTGTTAAAATGTCACATGGTCTATGTAACATGGTTTCATTATTCCTTAAAAGAGTGTAAGTATAGCTGTCCAGAATTAACATTCATTAACATTAAAAAATAAATGTGTTGTAACTGAAGAAAAAAGTTCAAGTTAGTAACTATATGCAGCAAAAAACTAATGAGCAATTCAGATTTTAAAATGTTAAGAATAACCTAAGGATGAGTTTAGTCAGTTGTTGAACCTGGTTATGGCCAGTTTAACAGCTGAGTTCAGTACCATCTAGTGTTGGCTTGGCCGTCAGGGTGATCAATGCATACATACGATCTATTATGAGGTAGCCTGTTGGACGGATCGCCGCTCTTACCTTTGCACTGACGCAGATACTTTTTGAATGTGGTTGCGTCGGCCCCCTGTGCAGGGCATGCATGGAGACTGAGGAAACCATCGCGCATGTGCTTTTCGAGTGCACAGGTGTCACACAGATCAGGACAGAAACCCTCGGGACACCCAGGACTTACACAGATGTTCTCCACAGACCAAAGAACCTGATCAACTTCTGAAGGGAGGTGGGCTGGTTGGAATAAGCCACCAAGGCCACTATGGCCCACGCACAATGGTCCACATGAAGGACTAAGTGCGGAAACCAAAACCCCTAACATAGAACATAGAACATAGTGGTTGCGTCGGAAAGTATATGTGTCATATCTACAGCCACAGCAACAGCTGCCCGTGAGACGAGGTGGATAAAATGCTGAAGGAGTGCCTAGAGTGGAGGCGGTGGAAATACAGAGGGAGCTCTATACCTCTCTCAGCTGCTGTAGATCAAAAGCCGATCTACATCCTCCATGAGAAGCCTGTACCTCTCATGGAGGACGCTAATCGGTTCCTCTACCAACCGACCTCTATAGATCTGCGATCGGTTGACTTGGGACAGTTAGCCGCCAGATCAAATACAGGCCAGACGGCCGCACCTCTCGGGGTGAGGAACCCATCAATTTAGTCTGGTCTAGGTCTGCTGGGGAGCATAAACTGCGCGAGTGAACCCGGATCCCCGAGATAAGGCAATAGAGAACACCTCGTGTTCTTAGCAAGCTTTCCACGGGTGGAGGAAGTCCATGAAGATTCCCACACGGAAAGAAGTCCTTCCTATAACTTCTGGAGATAGTTAACAATCATGTGATAGTGTTGGTTAGGTTTTGATTAACTCAGGTCTCCCAATTCATTTTATTTTCATCTCGCTCAGTAAAGGTTATTATTATAGCATCCGAAAAAGGCCCTCTTGTTTATTTTTAACGAATTATACGAGTAGAACCAGTATTAACTGCTTGATTGATAAGAATTTCAGTTTACCTGCTTGTAAACCAGTTTAAAACATATTAACGAAGCTCCGAATAATTTGGAATGTTGTCATGATTCAGCAATTTTTTCTTGATGATTGCAAAACCTCTTTTCCTCATTTTCAGGTTCATTAACATCGAATCATCGACTAATGATGACATAGACGATGATGATTACATTCGCGATGGGACAGACTATGGCAATATAACCCGAGTTCATGATGAAGCAGATGCTCCATCACCTGACAAAGTTATTGAAACTGCTTATGTGAAACCTGAAGGGGAAGGTAGCACAGATGAAACAGATCTCAATGCAACCATAGTGTCTGGAGAAGATGTTGAACCTTCTTCATCCATTTGGGAAGGGATAATGGGACTTGTGGAGGATATTGATAGAGATTCCAAATTGGTGGATGTGAGTATACCTCCTTTATATGAATAGCGTCCAATTTAAAGTGTCCAACTGCATTTCAAGGTCAAGCAGAAGGTTTCATTTTAATAACCCTAAGAAAATTAATTTAAAGTTTAACTAATACTGAATAATTAATGTATATATATTTTTTTCTAATTTAAATTAAAAGTTTATGTTAATTGTATTTCATAAAATTAATGAGATGATTGAAGTGACCTTGCAGCTTGTCATACCTAAATAATAATAGTAAGAAAGCCAACCTCACATGTGTTTTTTTACTGCATTCTCACACATTCATAACATTTTGTTCAAATTATATGCATTGAGTACTTACAGTAAAGGAAGAGCTCACTACCTACATCTGTGTTTTCAAAAGCATTTAACACAAATACCTTAAATGTTAAAGTGAACTGACTTCTAAATGAGTAAGCTCACTCTTAAGACGTTGTGTCTGTTGCCTCCTAGACTAGAAACATTAAGAATTTGAGATTTTCTCATTATAGCTGACCATACTACTAATTATAGGTAAAATAATTAACGATGGGTAGTAAACTGTCATAACGCATTATATGTAATCATTGTTCAAATAAGTGGTCTTTATTGTAAACATTCAACTCCAATATTAATTATAAAAGTAGAAAAATATCATAATTAAATTGTTTACTTAGAATTTGAGTGCATTGACCTCAGGTAAACATTGTGATAAAAATTGTTGTTGCTGCTCATCTTATCAGTTGTCTGTATGGTGTACTGAGTGGACTGACTGACCTATTTTTTAAGTAGATTAACACGGTTGATTCCCTTTATGTCGAGCCCCGTTACGTCGAGCCGAAAACCTTGTCTCGCTTCTATTACCCCTATGTCGAGCTTAGTTTTCGGTCCCGTTTCTATTCCCTCTATGTCGAGTTTATTTACCACGCTTCTATTACCTTTATGTCGAGTTATATCATATTTTAGAAGTACAGTCACGTCAAAAAAGGTACCCTGACCATTATAGTTTAGTTTTAAGAATATTATTAAGAATTTCAATGATGGGTCAGCATTATTGGCATGTTACAGCGTGGATGGCACTGCATTCTGACTTCATCCCTTCTTCTCTTGAATGCATCCAACCAGCTGCCGCTGTCTCGGCGGCTCGATCGTGCTGTCATATAATATGCTGGCTGTCAACTGGCCAATTATAATAATTAGCCTGACTAATATACAACGACGATATAATACTAGACTACGCATGCACGATCTAATGAACGAAAATTATTCTGCCAACTCGCTGAGGTACTACGTAAGCGAGGGGGACGGGGTACTGCGTTGTGATTGGCTAACTCAAGGTCTGTTCTGTCTCAACGTATGTTTACGGCTCACAGGATTGGTCGAAATGAGACGAATATAAGACTTTTTTGCCTAATGTGTTGGCAGACATCGGTCGCCTGTTATTACGAGTCTAGTATTATATCGTCGTTGCTAATATACATAGGAACGTAACAAACAATCTACTAATTAGTAGGTAAATGGGCTCACTTTCAAAACACTGCACTATTTACATTGATAAAACCTGTTTCGTCGACTATAAAATTTACGCGTTTTACAAATCTTGTTAAAATCTACAACGATTATTATAGAGGAATCAAAATCATGGGTTCTCAACGGGGGCGGTAGCGCCCTCTAGTACCTAGACGCTGTAGCTTTAGTTAGCTTTCGCGGTAGTGGGGAACAAAGGAAAAACGGGAGAAGGGGGTTATGAAATACCTCTATTTTCATGAAAAATAATTTTGTCTAACCGTCTGAAATGTTTGTCTTATTATTATGGTTAGAGAGCACGATTACTCAAATAGAGACACAGAGAGATAGTGTGAGACAGAGAGAGAAATATTTTTTACACTAGCTGGCCCGGCAAACTTCGTACCTACGCAGAATCAACTTTTCCCTTTACAAGATAAAATACATATTTTTTTAAATACTTTTATAAAGAGTTTGGTAGTCCGTGCAAGGTTAGGAATTTATGGCTCGTAATAGATGATTACATTCCAAATAGGTAAATATTGAATATTAGCTTATAATAAGTTAAACAGTGTTGCATGTGAATAATGAACAAAATGTCTTGCTTGCATCCTGCTGCTTGGTGATTATCATAATTGTCCAAAGAATTATTGGTCATTCAGTATGATTTAATTTGATATCCATTTTAGGTTTTATTGTATGAATATAAACGTCTATAAAGATTTAAACTTAACTCCGAAGTGCTGTAGGCTATAAATATACATACAACAACTCTTTAGGAGCCACTGCACTCATTAAAACGATCAACCAACGAATAATAAAAGCGTACAACTTTTATTTTGGGACCACACATGAAAAAAAATTATGTTCAGTACAATTCAGAAATAACATCATGATACGTAGTAGTAGCTGTACTGCTTCTCAAAAAAGCAATAAAGTTGGGGGAAAACAGCCGAATTTTCATTAAATTATACCATTTCTTATTTTCAGGAATCTCTGGATGAGTCATCTTCTAATGATTCTTCAAAAGGTAAATATGACCTTATTACTTTTAATTACAAGGCTCAATTTATATATTGTATTGTCTCGAAATAGAAACAATTATTTGTAAAAAAAACTTACAAAGGATATTAATGAACTTTATATCAATTGTGTAATGCACATTATGGGTTAATTCTGTATTGTAACCTTTTTTCGATTAAAAAAAGAATCGCTCCCATTCCATTCCGCGGCAATGTAAAATGAGCCTAAAGTGCAGAACTGAGACCTGATTTTACTGTGCTATCCGAAATCATTTTTTGCATAATATGTTAATTTATTAATCATTTTCAATTGTGACTTTAATTAATTTACCAATCCCCAAGATACAAAGATACACTTAATAAAATCAATCAATCGTATTTATATTTACAATAACAACTGTGTTGGCAAACAGTTAAAAATAAATAACGAGTGTATAAGAATTCCAAACAACCAATAAAAACAATATAAGGAAACGATGACCTTACATTCAGAGTAACTAGTTGAAAAACTCGACGAACGCATATCCTGCTTTTAAAATCTTAATTATTTCGCGAACGTAATGATTTATAAGGAAGGGAGCATTGGAATGGCTTTGTTTGACGTTATAATAAGCTTATTAATAGTCAGGGCCGTCTTTAAACTTTTTGAGGCCCTGGTTATTTAAAGAAAAGGGGCCCCACACTGGCTGGCATATATAATCCATTCCAGTGTTCATAGTCAAAGTCAAATCATTTATTCCAATTATGCCATCAAAGAGGCACTTTTGAACGTCGATTATTAAATTTAAAGAAAATAGGAAGGGATAGGATTGATTCTACACCCATTCGCTAAGGTAGGTTGTATGGAAAAGAATGGGCAAGAAACTCCATACTTACTCTTTTTCAAAAATGTTTCACAATGTTTTGAAATTACATATTTTAAATATATGTTATTACTAACTTTACTATGCGTTTCAACTTAGAATAGAAATTACGTTCAACAAAATACTTTCTGTAAATTAATTTTCTTTATATTTACTGTTGTTATTATCTTGTTACTGTTAATTTCACATGATTGCAGTTAAAAGAGCTTGTTAGTACTAGAAAAGCATGTGATTTTTTTTACATTACTTAGAATATTGTTGATGATTCGCACTGGAACTCGAGACTCCATAAGGGCAGCGTGACCCTGGTTACCAGTGCGCCCTTAAGACAAGACAGCCCTGATTATGCGCAACGTTAGTTACAGTAATTAAAATATTAATGTATATGAATGGAGTAAATTAATATAGTTTTCTAACTTCAGGTGGACTAGTATTCAGATAAAAACGCGGTTCATTTAGTTCAATATTTTGTTTAAAGTGCACACAAAACTGATAAGCTTGGCATTCAGAAGGTTAAAAAGATTTCTTATAAAATCAACCGAATGTATAATTTATTTGATAACGCTGATTGTAATAGAAAATATAATTTAAAAGACCATCTTAAATAGGAGGATTTCTTATGGGATGTTTTGTGGGGCTTCAAAAGCATCCAACTACCCGTCCTTCCACTAGGGTTGAGCGGAATGGATTGTCCGAATTTTACCCGTCTAGGCATTTCATTGCCCTTATCAGTACCCTTTTGCGACAATTCCGCAACCCAGGATATTTTAACCTTTAGTACTAACCATGGGGAAGGCCGGTCAAAGCTAATTGTAGATGGCGCCACCATAGCTAGGTCCTAATCCGACCAATGAGGTAGTACTATTTTGATATACATATAATATTTGATGACGATGCTGGTAACTAGCTATGCTAGCGCCATTCGTTTCCTAGTTGCCATCCTCATTATAATAATCTACTTTTTTCATACAAACTGTTGAACTAATCATCACCCTCTCCAATTTCAGATGAAGACTACATACTAGAATATTCTCTGGAGTACGGTTTCCTAAGACTATCGCCGAGCGCCCGTCTCCGCTTGAAGATCCCTGTCAAGATCGTCACACTAGATCCCGTGAATGATGCCTGCTTTGGCGACCCCTTCTCGCGGTTTGTGCTTGACGAGTTCCTCGGATATGATGACCTGCTTATGGCGTCTATCAAGACTTTGGCAGAGCAGGAAGATAATAAGGGATATCTAAGGTAATTTTATGACTTGTAGTAACTTCGCGTAATCAGTGAAGCTAGCGAGTGCGTGAAAGAAATACGTCGATTTTTGCATCTACAATACAAGTATCCTTTAGTTCCAATTTTGGCTGAAAAGTTCAATCAGTAATCCTTAGGGCGAGTTGCTGGATCAGTAGCCAACTACTTGTTAAATCCTATAATTATATTTTACAACCATTTGTTTATTATGCTAAGCTTGTTTATTATTTGACATTTCATTCACTATACCGAACGCTAGCAACGAGTGAGCGAGCATCACTGAACGAGTATCGCTGAGCGAGTTAATTTTTTAAAGCTCGTCGCTTAACGACAGAATGAGTAAAACGAGTCGTCGCCGGCAGTGTGAACAGTCAGAGAGCAACTTTAATATATGAATTTCTTTCGTTTACACGGAATGTACATTTATTGTGCGTTACTTGAGAGAGAAAATCGCCGAGAGTTACTCATTCTCTCGTCGTTGGTGGGACCACTGCCTAAGGCACTGTTTTGTTTCAGAAATGTAATCACAGGAGAGCACTACCGGTTCGTGTCGATGTTGACGGCGCGCAGCTCTTACATCGCCGCATTCTTCATTATGCTTGTCTTCGTAAGTATACACACAATTATTCATCATCATCATCATAATATCAGCCGCAGACTGCTGAACATAGGCGTCCCATGGACTTCCAATAGGGTGGGTTGGAAGCGGCTGGCATCCAGCGTGATTCTGTGGTCTTCATAAGACCCACCTTGTGGGTGGACGTCCTACGCAGCACTTATTATACAAAATTATTGTTATTGTCATGCATTTATCAAAAAAGATAAATTAAAACTCTGTTGGTGTCGCCCTTACCCGGATTTAGACTCTAGAAGGGGTTTATTATACGTGAACTGGGACGGTTGACTACGTGCGCCAACCCAGTTACTTCCAGAACTTTCCAGAAACTTTCACAAGGTTTTTGAAGCAACCTCGGAGTGCCGAGGATTTGTGTTTGTCAGCAACACCCTCGCGTTTCAGGATTACTTGGAACAAAAATACTATCACTAGAATGTATACCACGCTCGCCAAATTGCATATTTTTCACTTATGAAGTATTTTTAATAATACTTTACTCTTAAGAGGATCTGGAGTGGTGTCAGCAGGAAAGTCTCACACCCAGTCAATCAGTCTTACTTAGTAATCCCAGTTACTGGGTTGTGAAGGTTGGCTAGGCAATCGCTTCATGTAAAACACTGATATTGCCTCTGAATGGAAGCCTTCTCCAAAATAGTTGCGAAAAGGCTAGGCAGATGATATATTTTGTAGTGTATGTCTCATTTAGTATAAATAATTAATATCTTGGGAACCGAGCATTTCTCGAACCTAGGACCTGATAAATCTATTTCTTGAGCCGAAAAACCCCTAATCTGTAACTTTCATGAAAATCCTTGGAGCCGTTTCCGAGATCCTGATTTATAAATATACAAGAATTTCTCGTTTAAAGATATTAGATAGATATTAGTCTTAGTTTATCGCATCCGAATTGGTCATCAAGTACGAATAAAGGACAAATATTGAGTCTAGTAAACAGCGTTTAAATTGACACTTCTTAAAACCTAAAATGAATTGCTATGATGAAGCAAAAAATGTACGAGTATTAACACAATATTTGAATAGCACTCTTAACTTTATTTAATGCGATTCAAAAGGTGCATTGGACTTTTGACATTTTTGTCTTTCATTTAAAAAACATGATATTTTACATAATTATTATTAATGACTAGCCGCTGCGTCCGGCTTTTCTCGCGTTTATCTCGAAGTGTGCCCCATTGTGACTAAGATGAATAAAAGTAAAGTAAGAGTTGTATGTAGAGAGGAATCTATGGAACTAATGACCCATTTTTTCTGCTCGGAGTTATTAAACATTTGGGATAATTTAAACGAATTTGTCGTCAAACTGGTAGATAAAGGTAGATGGCGTTGTACGTCAACAAATGTTAACCATATTTACCTTACTTCTACAAGCGCCATCTAGCGTCGAATAGCGGAACTCCTGACAGCGGAATACCTGTATTTCAAAATTGTGTGGGGAGAGTTTCTGTGTTTTACGTTTCGTCTAATCCCCCTAGCGACGGATAGCTCAACTGTGTTTTATCCACGTTTTGGTGGTAGTTTACGTGCTAAGAATCAGGTGGCGCTTTTTATGTTTTCGAAGTTGAAGAGTTTTGCAAAATAATAATTATGGCTAGATCTTTAGCTGTACTTGTTTCATTGGCTTATAATCAGCTATAGGATCTTAATCTATACAGGGTGGACATTTCAAATTGGTCGTAATTAGCCCAATCCATCATCCTAAGAATTTGATTAGGTATATTTAGCCACAATTTCAAATAGTATAAATGTATTAAGTCCGCCTATGTACGAGTACCTTTTGTTTTGCATAAAGTTTTAAATAAATATAATACATTTATATGCACGAGTAGCATGACCAATTCTTCATTTATTAAGAGAATGGACGAAGTTATCTCGACAAACCGATTTTTTTTAATTCAAAAAATAAAACATCCTACCTTTTAATCCATTGACAAGGTGTCCCAAGAGCCTGTTGCATTTCACAAAGACATTACAGATCAATTAATAGGTTATCGCGAGGCGTGCTCCCTAGCCCCACTAAAATCAGGCTCTCTCGCCGAGTTACAGTTACTGCTCTTTTATGGCCCTTTCAAACTTTATTACGGTTCCAAATTCTGACGCCCGTTCAAACCTTGCCTTATGTTTGTTTTACAAAACTCTTACCTACGTGAATAGCCACTTCTGTGCTTTGAAACTCAGGTGATGCCGGAAGTTTAGGTTGCATCTAAATTTTGATGTGCAGGAATTGTTTACAAGTGAGACACTTGAGTCGTAATTGTTCTTGTGTTTTCCGTCTAGTGAGATATACATTTATACAGCAGTGTGCTTAGTGCGAGTTTTTTTACGTTGACTCGATAGTAACGTTTAAACGCGTTTGTCCTCTCATTGGTGGAGATTTCTCACGGTTTCGGCGGACCAATAAGAGCACCGAACGTAGTAAAACGTTACGAACGCGTCAACGTAAAAAAACTCGCACTAAGCACACAGTTCTATTCTCTAAAGGACATAGCAGCGTTGAAACCGTATTCTATACCCAATAGATTTTCAATTTTATTACTGAAGCATGAAGTTGAAAATCTAGTAATGACAGGGTGTAGTTTCAACGCTGCGCCAGCGCTCGTCTTTTAGAGAATAGCTCTGATGAAGTAGATTTATGCAGTAAACGAGGCATGCGAGTGTGCAATCAGTAGGCATGCCATTGTCAGGCGTCACCAATCAGAAGTTGTTTCAGCTCAAGGGCATATAAATGTACCATAGAAGTTACTGTCTAATTACTTCTTTTAATTAGTTACATTGGAAAATGTATTAACGTAAGTGGCTTTGTTTAATAGTAGGAGCCTATAATGATAGGCTTGATCAAAATCTGATGCGCAAATAAAAAAATTAAGTACACATTACGAAATAAAAATTGCGTGGAATACGAGTATGGAAACTAAAATGACTAAAATAAAAAAAAAAAAAAAATCTTTCGGAAGATTTAGTTTTAGAGAAATGCATTTTCTTGATTCTTGTTTTACTTCAGTATTTTAATATTCAAATGCAAAAAAAACTCTACGATAGTAGCTTTCAGTACTTGGTAATAGAACCGGAAGCCTTGCGATAGTAATCTATTCAACTCATATTACTTCCACTACTTTGCGAACTAAAGGATAGCGAAGTTGACTTTATTTTTCTTTTCTTTTTTATCGTTTTAGTCCTTCTACCCACACTGTCAGACATGTAGTGACTAAAATCAACGGTGATCCTCCAATAGCCCTTAACTTTCCGGGCTACTGTTACCTGATGAGACAATCCCGCGACCCCGGCAAGAGAGAGGGACATCTACATTGATGAGCTGCTTTGTGAGCGATTGGTACCAGCTGTAGGTGTTTGAACAAAAAACCTGTGGCCAGGTTAAATGTATGGTTGTATGGTCTGGGGTTGCTATGACAGGAAACCTCCACGTGCGCCCGTGGACTGGAGTTCCCTCTCGGATACGTCCGGGAGGAAGACCAGTTTTTCGGGCCGGTGCACCCTGGGATGCGGGCAAAAACTCTTCCTTAGGCACTGTGTGCCTAAGTGGTCTCTTTGCCCGTATGCGAATAGCCTGTCGTGTGGACGCTCCAAGGCGTGTCCCTCTGATTAGCTGAGGGCACAGCGGCGGAGCGGGCTTGCGGACGGTGAGTGATGGGTAGCTCGCCGTCCAACCAAGGACCAAGCCCGGGTCGGTGGCGCGTCGTGTTTCGCGCCAAATAGGCCTGCTGGGGTCACGGGTTTTTTCTTAACCCAGGATACCGTGGCCCCGGAACGTAAAGGGTATAGGAAGGAACACGGGTGGATTTTAGTCAGTAAGAGTCTGACAGTCCCTTCCACCCCACCCAGGGCGGGAGGACTCATTTGATGATTTTACCACCAAAAAAAAAAATGGTTGTAATGGTCTACCTCTACAATAAGTTTTTTTCGGGTCTGATTGTATGTGTATGAGAGTTTGAATGTTTGTTGTCGCAGTCATTATACAGGAGAAATTCCTAGGTTTTTTTACACTAGTATCTCAGAAACACGTTGCAGATACTATGGAAAAATTCTTATAGTGTGGGGCAACGTTTATTTTTTTTAAAAAGTACAGGAATCTCAGCAACATATTTTGTAAGTTCGATTTTTCAGTCACGTTGCCGTACCCGCCTATCACGTTTTCTGCGCTTATAATAAAAAAAAGTTAACCCTTCATTTCTCAAGTTTTGTGAATTATATTTTCACTAGCTGTTGCCAGCGGCTTCACCCGCTACTACTCGAAAGTTATCCCACGGGAACATAAAATCGGGATAAAAACTATCCTATGTGTTAATCCAGATTATAAACTATGTGTGTACCAAATTTTAGCCAAATCCGTTCAGTAGTTTTTGCGTGAAAGAGTAACAAACATCCATACATCCATACTTACAAACTTTCGCCTTTATAATAGTAGTAGGATTACAATACATAAGCCGTTCAAGTTTTATTTTTGTAGTGCTTCTTACAGCGCAAATGTTTTGTTCTAATTTCTTATGTTTAAAAAGCCTACGTTCCACAACATTTCTGCTAATGTTATTTTCGTAAATCAAGTTTTTATAAAAGAAGTTCTTTTCCCAGTACTTGTTACCTTTCAAGGATTTTATTTTGTTAGAGCTACAAATATAAATTTCATAAGTACTCTGAAAATATTCTTTACACAGCTTATTATGTTATGTATCTGTATGGGTATGTATGAAGTGTCAATAAAATTGGTTCCTTCATTTCTGAGTAAGTTTTGTTTTAAAAATTGCTCCGTGCATTTACAAACGTTAAATAATACCCAAATACCCAGACTCTTAACAATTTCTTGTAGATCATACAAGTATAAAACCTGCAACACTCAGCGCAGCAATAGTCTTTCAGCCACTGGACCAACCGTGTAGTTTGTATGAAATAACCTTTAGTGTAACCTTTGTTAATAAAAAATACTCGCTCATATGTATAAAAATGTCCTGAAGTAGGAATGTTACCAGGCTTTGCTTTAAAACACATCTTTTGATTTTTCAATTATAGCTCTATTATAAGAATTGGTACAATAATTAGGTCTCTGAGTGCATTCTAAACATTCAAGTACTTTTGTGCCGTTACCGACCCCGGTATATAAATATGAATATTGATTTCCACTATTTGTCAGTAAACGTACAAGTATCATATGTGGCATCATATCGGCATTGTGTATGACAGGTTACAGGCAATATAGGTTTCAGGAACTAATTCCATGGCCAACGTCACTAGTCGGAGAAATTGCATTAATCAATTGTCAAACGTGGCACGTATCTCCTAACATACGTATATCCCGTTACACATGCTGTACGTTGTCAAAGCTCAAAGTGGATTTGGGATGCTGTATGCGAGAAATCTATTAATGTCTGTCGCTGATTCGCGACGGCTTTGGACGTTGAAAAGATTTTCGTTTCTCAATTTGCCTACTCCGTAGTTCCGTTCTTGCGAAGAGCAGTGGTGGTCCAGTGGTATCGGCCCCGACGAACGAGTTGTAGGTGCCCAGCGGTAAGATGTAAAATGTTTGAAACACGCCACGACACTCTGCCAGTGGTTCGCGGAATTCGCGTATGTACAATCGACAAAGTGGAATCATGACCCATTTTGACAATAAATCGTTTGAATCCGTCAAATTGACAAAGATCAAAATCGTTACCATGGTTATGTATGTTTACGCGAATGTGGACCTAATTTTATTTGAATGTCTGTTGGAAAATAAGCTTATGGTGGGTCATAATTCCGCTTTGTCGATTGTACTTCAAAGGAATTAATGTCACATCTCACTGCTCACCAATGATATGTAAACTATAGATACGTTGTCCGCACTCTAAAATGGCAACTAAAAATGAAGCCAATTGGCTTGCGTTGCGTTGACATTGCGCTTAGTTGCGTCTCCCTCCCGCCGTACGGTGTCATATTTTCTTTCTCTTTCTTCACGCGTATAAGTATGTAGTTCTAGTATTGTCGCCGTTTTTAAGCGCTGCGATGTTCGTTCATGACGTGTCTTTATACAATACGTCATTGCTGCTCACCGCTTAGTCTAAAGTCGTGAACGGGCCGAAACAATGATGTATGTTGTTGGCGCCACGGTTGGCCCAGTGGTTAATGATTGTGTCGCGGATTCGATATTGGCACGAAATAAATATTTGTATGGTCTACAGGTTGCTTTTCCGGGTCTGGTTGTTTTTTATGTCTGATACAGAAGTAATTTCTAGGGTGCGGTAGAGGAAAAAAATGGATGTCGTAGTGTTTGGGCATGATGACATCTATAACATAACAGCAGTTAATCACAATAATCGATACTAAGAAATTATAAATCGGGTTTTTTTTATAAATGTTATATTTACTTACTCGTACATAATCAGGAAAAATCAATATTATAAATACAATCTTAACACTTTCACTGTCCGCGCAGCAGACACAATAGATAAACAATGGTCGTGAGTCACATGTGATTCATCGGACAGGGAAGTGGTTAAGTAAACACGTTATTGAATTAGAACTTTTTCTTACCCAACATTTCATGTTTACAAACCCAAGTTCCACCAACATTATTGTAGGTACAGAACTGTGGAATACCATATCCACATTTCAATTCGTACTAAACTTGTATCGTTACTAGTGCTTCATCAAGTTAAATCCGAACCGTAACAATTCAACTTCGAATTTGGTAGCACGAACAATGAGGTGTTTGTCTGAACTTGCGTTTGATCGATTACTGTTATAGGACTAGGGGCCTATAATAAGGGCAGAAGCTGTAGCATTAACCACTATGCCTTTTAATATTAACTGTAGTAGACGATCGATGTGAGCCGCTCTTTACTTTACGGTGCCGTAAAAACTAACAGTCGGTTACGGCTCGGTGGAGGATTACGTCCGGCCCATTGCGTTGCGGCGGCCGTACGGTCCGGCGCACTGTGGGCTGAAATCAGCGTTTCATAGACATTCAAATCATTTTCTTGAAAGTGTGGTTTTTTTTCATATGGAATGATAGAGGAGACTAATTACATGCCTAAAAATATATTTTTCTTGAAATGGGTACGTAAATGGAAGTGTGAGAATTTTTTCTTTAAAAATTTGTATGGAGACAACAATAAAAAATAAGATAACTCTGCTATCGCACAATTGGCCCTAATTCCCTTCTAGGAGATTAATCCTTGAATTATTTTGGATTTTTTGACATACTCGGTATCACGGCCTCAGGTGCGCTTTTTTTTTAAAAAATGATTATATTTTTTATTTTATTTTTTTATTTTAGTGGCAATTTCTTTGGACCAATTTGGCTTAACATACATGAATATGATCGGAACAATTAACTACAACAGTTTTATAAAATAACCGACTTCAAAAAATGGAGGAGGTTCTCAATTCGGTCGGTATGTTCTTTTTTTTTTTCTTTTATGTATGTACATCGATTACTCCGATGTTTCTAGTCCAATTAGTGTCATTCTTTTTTTGTTCGATGCAGTATACTTGCAGTGTGGTCCCATAAAAATTTCAGCTAATTTGGTTCAGTACTTTTTATTTTGTGAGCATTTTTATTGATTTCGACTACTTACTTGGATGACATTACTTTTTGCGTGTTTGTTACGCGATTACTCCACCAATTGTGGACCGATTTTCAAAATTTCTTTTTTTATTGTACTAGGGATCGTTCACCTTAGGGAATACTGCAAGTTTTATCAAAATCTGTTCAGCAGTTTTTGAGATAGGGAATTTTATTAGCATGTATACATGAGGGATGTTAATACCGGTGCCACGGATTACAAATTCTAGTGCACTTGTAAGGAAATGATGTATTTGACAAGAATTTGGGTTGAATTTATTTAAACTAAAAAGGGTAAAATAATAAACTTTTTAAAAAAAATATATCACTGACTTCAAAAACAACCACAAAAAAGGGTAAAATAACCTACAAAATAACTTTTCTTTCAGAAGTCGGTGGCTTTATTTTTTTATTTCGTTGTCTTTTTGCCACCGACTTCCGAAAGAAAAGTTATTTTGTAGGTTATTTTACCCTTTTTTGTGGTTGTTTTTGAAGTCGCTGAAATTTTTATGGGACCACACTGCAAGTATACTGCATCGAACAAAAAAAGAATGACACTAATCGGACTAGAAACATCAGAGTAATCGATGTACATATATAAAAGAAAAAAAAAAGAACATACCGACCGAAGTGTAGTGTCATTCTTTTTTTGTTCGATGCAGTATACTTGCAGTGTGGTCCCATAAAAATTTCAGCGACTTCAAAAACAACCACAAAAAAGGGTAAAATAACCTACAAAATAACTTTTCTTTCGAAAGTCGGTGGCTTTATTTTTTTATTTCGTTGTCTTTTTGCCACTGACTTCCGAAAGAAAAGTTATTTTATAGGTTATTTTACCCTTTTTTGTGGTTGTTTTTGAAGTCAGTGAAATTTTTTTTTTTAAAGTTTATTATTTTACCCTTTTTAGTTTAAATAAATTCAACCCAAATTCTTGTCAAATACATCATTTCCTTACAAGTGCACTAGAATTTGTAATCCGTGGCACCGGTATTAACATCCCTCATGTATACATGCTAATAAAATTCCCTATCTCAAAAACTGCTGAACAGATTTTGATAAAACTTGCAGTATTCCCTAAGGTGAACGATCCCTAGTACAATAAAAAAAGAAATTTTGAAAATCGGTCCACAATTGGCGGAGTAATCGCGTAACAAACACGCAAAAAGTAATGTCATCCAAGTAAGTAGTCGAAATCAATAAAAATGCTCACAAAATAAAAAGTACTGAACCAAATTGGCTGAAATTTTTATGGGACCACACTGCAAGTATACTGCATCGAACAAAAAAAGAATGACACTAATTGGACTAGAAACATCGGAGTAATCGATGTACATACATAAAAGAAAAAAAAAAGAACATACCGACCGAATTGAGAACCTCCTCCATTTTTTGAAGTCGGTTATTTTATAAAACTGTTGTAGTTAATTGTTCCGATCATATTCATGTATGTTAAGCCAAATTGGTCCAAAGAAATTGCCACTAAAATAAAAAAATAAAATAAAAAATATAATCATTTTTTTAAAAAAAAGCGCACCTGAGGCCGTGATACCGAGTATGTCAAAAAATCCAAAATAATTCAAGGATTAATCTCCTAGAAGGGAATTAGGGCCAATTGTGCGATAGCAGAGTTATCTTATTTTTTATTGTTGTCTCCATACAAATTTTTAAAGAAAAAATTCTCACACTTCCATTTACGTACCCATTTCAAGAAAAATATATTTTTAGGCATGTAATTAGTCTCCTCTATCATTCCATATGAAAAAAAACCACACTTTCAAGAAAATGATTTTAATGTCTATGAAACGCTGATTTCAGCCCACAGTGCGGCGCGCCATAACACTGCAGCCCAGACCTGGACCAAAATAGTTTGGTCCTCCTCGGTTACTTCATGGTTGTAAAAATGCAATTATGAGCCTGTTTGATCACGGTTTTTAGTCAACTTACGCTAAATGACGTCACGAAAAATTGGTCATCCATGTCAGCATAGCGTCACTTTCGCTAAAAGTAATTTTCACAGAATATTATATCTATATATATAAAATTCAAAACTGACTGACTGATTTGACAACGCACAGCCCAAACCGCTGGGCCTAGAAACTTGAAATTTGGCATGAGCCCTCCTTATACCACGTAGGTGAGCACTAAGAACGGATTTTGCGAAATTCGGCCCCAAAGGGGTTGTTTTTGGGGTTGATAGTTTGTATGAAACTTCGTTATAACAGGTGCTAGGAATTCCAAATTTTGCATGGGGTGTCTTTTTAGAACGTAGATGCTCACTATGACGGGATTTTGCGAAATCCGACCCCTGAGGGGTTTGTTTTTGGGGTCGATAGTTTGTATGAAACTTTGTTACTACAAGTGCTAGGCGTCTCAAATCTTGCATGGCGGTTCTATTTAAGACGTTAATGCTCACCAACGTGGAAATTTTGTGAAATTCAACCCCTAAGGGGTTGTTTTTGGGGTTGAAAGTTTTGAGACACAAATTTTACATAGGGGTTCTTTTTTGAGCGTAAGTGATACCTAAGTCGGGATTTTGCGAAATTCGACTCCTTAGGGTTTGTTTTTGGGGTTGATAGTTTGTATGAAACTTTGTTACTACAAGTGCTAGGAGCCTCAAATTTTGCATCGGGTTCCTTTTTAGGGCGTAGATGCTCACAATGACGGGATTTTGAGAAATTGGACCCCCAAGGGATTTGTTTTTGTGTTTGATAGTTTGTATGAAACTTTGTTACTACAAGTGCTAGGCGTCTCGAATTTCGCGAGGGGTTTTTAATAAGAACTAAATGTTCACTAAGACGGTTTTTCGAAATTCGACCCCTAAGGGGTTTTTTCGGGGTAGATAGTTTGGAAACTCAAATTTTGCATAGAGATTCTTTTTTGGGCGTAGTTGCGGGTGTTTTGTGAAAATAGAAACAAAGGGGTTGATTTAGGGGTTGATATTTTGTATGAATCTCCGTTTCTACAAATGCTGGGAGTATTTTTTGCAAGGTATTTCTTTAATGACGTTAATGCACACCAAGGCACTATTTTCTGAAATTCTACCCCTAAGGGGTCGACAGTTTGTATGAAACTTTGTTACTAGAAATGCCAGGACTCTCAGCATGGGGGTTTTTTTAGGACCTAGGTTCTCACCAAGACTTGTGTAGGTTGTCTTTGGAGTTTGTAATTAGAGGACTCAACATTGCAGGAGGGTTCTATTTAGGATATAGGTTATCACTAAGAGAGGATGATACGATTTTCGACCCCTAAATGTTTGTGTCGAGGTTGATAGTTAGGAGTCTTAAATTTTGCATTGGAATTATTTTTAGGACCTAGGTGTTAACTAAGATGGAATATTGCGGGTTGATAGAATTTTTGTTGAATATTGATTTAGATTTGCTAACAGTATCCCATAGAGAGGGTGGCCGGGACTAGAAATTCACAAAGGCAAAGTTCGAAAATCACGCGGACGAAGTCGCGGGCGTAGTGCTAGTCATTGATAATAATATCTTAATTGAGACCTACTACAAGAAGGGTTACATTATAAGTCAAACGCTGTAGTGGTTAGTAGTAGTGGGTTTCATCAATGAAATTCTGCGAAATTGACGCTATGCGAAAGTGATTTTTATTTGTGTAATGACTTTTTGCGTATCTATATGTAACGTTCTGCGCCAGAAAAGTACACAAAAAGAAAGCTTTGAGTGTCCTTAAATTTTATTTCACTAATATCGGTGATTAGTAAGTAACAGCAAAATCAATGCTTAATTAAGAGCGCACTGATGAATTAACATGGGTTAATGCAGCAGTATGAAATAGGCATTCATTTTAGTATCGACTAGCATTAGCGAAAACTGGAAATATCAATTCTGATGTTAAATATCTGTTCGGAATAGATGCTACAAAATTATGGTATATAGAAATGGTTTAAGCCGATTGAAATTCGCACATGTTGGTATGCAGTGGCTTTCATCGGCGAACTATAAAGCCTTTCAATAGAAAACAATAGACACAGCATCGAAATTCCGACACTAGTACAGCTGCAATACCAATCGAACGTTGAAAGCTCGCTGACCGAGCTAACAGCGCAACTCACAAGTTGTACAACGTATAAAGGTAGTTGGTCCCGTCCCTGAGGCCGCTATCAATCTTTTCGCCACATCATTTGCTCCCCGCACCGCCTCGCCGCGATTGAATTTCATTAACGAAACGCTTAGTGCAGATTGAATCCATTTAAGTAACAGTGGGTTTGGCCCTCCTAAATGTATCTACGAACATACCCTTATGCAGTAACATTGTATACGATTGAAAGCTACAGGAATTTTCAATTTTATGTCCAGTTTTATTAACAGCGTTCATTTTGTGGCGGTCACAGTACTTTGTAGGGACCTCTGCGGGAACATTTACGGACTGTTCCTACACTAAAGCTTGGTTATTGGACAGTATCACTTTGAAGTGAAAAATACAAAGTGTAGCTTGTAATGGCAAAAACTACCCACGTCATGGAAGATGTGCATGACATTTATTTAAATAAAAAGATTATGAATTAACGTTACAGCTATGGAAGAAGATAAGATGAAAATGATTTTCCAATGAATAATAACACTTGATTTACATATTTTTTATCCTTTCGATTGTATTTAATTAAAAAGTCTACATCGAGATGATAAATAAATTCTTTGCATAATTTCCTTGCAGCATCTCAAAGAGATCTAATTTCTCAGATGTAATCAAACAGTCTTATTAAAGTTTTTTCCCTTTTGCAGACGGTGTCCATATCAATGCTGCTGCGCTACGCACACCATCAGATCTTCGTATTCATCGGTAAGCCTTAATTAATGCTTATTTGCTTCATTTATTTTTCACGTCCTTTGAGCAGATACGATTTTTCTCAGTTGCGGTATTCAGGAACAGCTCTCGTATATTATGTTCCTAGTGAATCCTTGCTACTTGAATTGTAAGATGTGGCTACAAAATAATCGCTGCAATTAGATGTTGTGACGAAAATTTTAGTAAAAAAATTCTCGAGTCGTGAGCCGGCTCAAACAAACTCTTTGTAATAACAATAATTGCGAATAGCGCCCGCGGCCACGACCCACCCCTGTTCTGTGAAAAAATACCGGCTCGGATTTACCTAGCCAATCCCTCCCCTACCTCCTCTTTGATCTACCGACAATTAGCCAGATAGGAGATAATTTGTTTCTTTCTGTACTTCCTCGCAGTGCCACTTGCCGTAGTGTTTCAATACGATGATTGTTTTAAAATCTTTTTAAATCCCCAATTCTTCGAAATGAAAAATCTCAATTTTCTCCGACCATTGTTTTTGTTTGTTATTAAATTCATCGTGGAGGATTTCAGATGAGCTCGGATTACGTTTTCTGCACTTGTCAGAATATTTTAAAAGAAAAAAAGAAAAATAAGTTAGCTTTAATAGAGAAAATAAATATTGAGAGGAGATCCGTCGTATTAATTAGTAAGATATAGTAATTACTTGTCTTGTTTGTTAGTGATATCCGGGATTCATGCGACGATGATTTCTTATTACGAACGTATTAATTTGGACATTTGTTTATTACGTTGGTATCTGTACTAAAAAAGTCGCTATTTTCACGAAGCTACTTGATATCATTATATTCACCTATCAGGCTAAACTCATCGATAACCGATACCGACACCGATTATACCGATTCGGTAACTAATACATGATGTAAAGGTGTATTCGTGCAAATCATTCTTTTGTAAAAATATCGTAATTTTTGGGTCTAGGATACGTATTTAAGTCCGACAAACGAGACATCCGCGTACCACGATCAAGGGACACCTTTTATCATTTTTGTATAGAACCCCAACAGTAAAATAAGATTTATATCTAAACTATTCAACTCACAATATCAGATAAGGGTAAATCTGCTCAATGGGATCCAGTTGGTCTCTATGACGACTCATCCCCGTGTCCCGGTAGAGGTGTACCTGCGAACATCACTTTAACGTTGTTTTTATTTCTCCTCTTTGTAAAATCTTTTAAAAAGTGCTGTTTATCGATGTAAAGAGTTTCCTTTTTTCTTTATTTTGTAAAATCCGAAGATTTTTGCTTCTTTGATTTTTATTTTAGAAGCGATAATCTGTTGAGTGGAAAAATACTGTGGAATTTAAAATCTTCTGAGAAATATTTTTAATCCGATGCAACTAAATCTTTAAAAAATCTATAAAATTAACCAGAATGGCGGGTTCTTTTTTCGCGTGACAGGGATTTTTAAGCTGAATTTTGAAAACGCGTGTAACTCAAATCATTGTTATCAAATCATATACCGGCACGCCTAAATGATAAGCTTATTTATTAATTTCACTTGTTAAATATATAAAGTTGAAAAAAATTTAGTTATACCTACTTCAAAGATAAATATCTTGAAAAAATAAAGAGGTTGCGTTTCCTTAAAAGTCTATGGGCTGAATACTTCCAGCTTCTCCTTAGGCAGGTCTCCAACTCTGTTGGTATTAATGGAGAAGTCTTGAACAAGTTTTCAGCGTGCGTTAAACATACCTTGCTAAAAATCTACTAGCTCTCGAACTATAGGCCCATTCATGCATGCAAGGTTGCGGACATTGCGGACTATTAATGGACAATTAATTGATTCAATTGAACAAACAAATACCGCAATGTAATCAAACTTGCGTGCGATTTCTTGCATCGTCTAAATGAGCTAAATGGTCAACTAAGCACTACTATGCATTTCCCTAGTTACATTAATCTAATGGACAGTCAAGAGAACCTCCAAACAACCCCGAAAAACAAACCTTATACTAACAATAGATTCACCACAAACTTGCCTATATGAATACAAGAGAGTTTAAGTTACAACAAAGAAGGTTTTAACACACAACACAAACTCTGTGGACCACTCTTCAAGCAGCTTATCGGATGAATAAAAAGATATTTTTAGGTCGTAGATCTGTTGTGTACGATCCGGCACACATGGACGCTTGGACGCTTAGAGGATTACACGCCGTGCAACGTCACAAACATATTCTATCCTGTATGGGGTTGCCATGCACGAATATATTTTAAAAGTAAAATTCTTGCCAGTTTGCAAAAGACATCGCTTAGATTTTTAGTCTATGGATTAGGACTTTTGAATACAATGGTTTTGTCTATTATTGGGTAAACCTTGGTATATTTTTGCATAAAGTATGTAAATTATGTACCTACTGAGTTATCGCGGCCTCGAAATGCAACGGAAAATTGAAGAAACAGGGTAGGATTTAGTCCATACAAATCTGATACTCTCTTCCAAACCGCCCAGAGCGGGAACACGTATCTGATGATTTTTTAATTTATTTATTTATACTTCATGGACAAATCCTTGGTACATAGGCGGACTTAATGCCACAAGGCATTCTCTACCAGTCAACCAATCAATCAAAACTAAAAGTTTTTTTTTTTCAAAACCAATAAGTCAATTTTCCACCTCCTTCAAAAAAATTACAATAAATTTTAGAACTCGAAGGAGGTCGCTTAATAAAGAGAAAGGTGGAGGCAACCTTTAGCCCAGGAGCGGGGCACAGTGGGCTACTAAACAAAGAAAAATGTTAGAAACTAATTACAAAACTTAAACCTAGTTTTCCATTCTCTTGATTTTATAAGTGTTGTGTATTAGTTCAGATGTACCGGAGGATAGCTACATTACTATCGATTTATCGGACATTCTGAACAGGTAATAATCCCTATTTCCTTGCCTTCAATAACATACTTGCATATTCATATTCGATTAGCTTGACATCAAGTCCCTGTTACACTTTGTTGTATACTTTGAAAACAAATAGTTGGATGATATTTGTTCCTATAAGCAGCTTACGTACGCCGCTCAGTTCTGCTCCGCTCCGCTCAGCTCCGCTCCACTCAGCTCCGCTCCACTCCGTTCCGCTCCGCTCCACTCCACTCCGCTCCGCTCCACTCCACTCCGCTCCGCTCCACTCCACTCCGCTCCGCTCCACTCCACTCCGCTCCGCTCCCTCCGCTCCACTCCACTCCACTCCACTCCACTCTTTGAGCTCTAGCACCCTTTCGCAACGCTCGATAAGGAACTTCGTTCCAAAAAGTCTCGTGACAACTTTTCGTAAGATTTTTTTCCGTCTAGCCCCCTTTCACAACGCGCGATAAGGAACTTCGTTCCAATAACATGTCCGGTTAAAAACAGCACTTTTCTAATAAGCCAAGGAATCGATTCGATACCAGTTAAAAAATGTTATAATTTTTAGGGTTCCGTAGTCGACAAGGAACCCTTATAGTTTCGCCATGTCCGTCCGTCCGTCTGTCCGCAGTTTAGCTCAGAGACGCACAGTACTAGAGAGCTGTAATTTGGTGTAAATATACGGATTTGTTGTGCCAAAAAAGTGGTAAAATAAAATCTCGTAAAATATTTTTTTTTAGGGTACCTCCAGTACTTACACGTAAAGTGAGGATTTTTTTTTTCTCGCGTACCCCTTAGTGTGGGGTATCATTAAATAGGCCTTTAAAAAATAATGGGAGTTTCCATTAACAATTTTTTGATAAAAAAAATCATATGTGAAATATTAAGCTTTAAAGTGCTAAATTTTGCTCGACTCGAGTGTCCCCCCCCTCTACCAGCTAAACGGTTATGTTTGGGGGTGTGAAAAAATTCACAATAGTAGTATATATAACGAAGTTTAAAAGAAAATTATCATGACTAAGTAGGCTTTACAACTTTTCGAGTAATAGTCGACCAACTTATAAAATGTACTTGGATTATAGTTTTCTTAAACAAAATGTATCGGAGAACATCCTCTGCAACTGCAAATGTAAGTTTGTCAACTTTATTTTTACAGCTTTAATACATATGTTTTTACGGTATGTTTTTTGAGGATAGGTAGGTTTTTATCGTCAACTATTTTTAACTAACTTCAAAAAAAGGAGGAGGTTCTAAATTCGTAGTAATCTTTTTTTTTTAATGTATTTTCCCCGATTTCTCAAAGTCTCCTGGACCGATTTAGAAAATTCTTCTTTTTAAAATTAAATTCAGCGAATCAGTTTAGTTAGTTCACATAAGTATTTTGATGGGCAACTACGGAACCCTACATTGTGCGTGGCCCGACACGCACTTGGCCGGTTTTTTTAACTGGTATCGAATCGATCCCTTACTTTACTTAAAAGTACAGATATTAAATAAAATAAGAACAGAATATATCTATGTAATGAAAATAATAGATTTTCATTAGTTTAATTCTTCAAAGCAGTCTGTGTCATTCCTACTTTGTTTTGTATTGATTTCATTCTCAACGTATTTTTATTTCATATTTGCCGTTTGTTCCATTCAGTAGATTGGAGCTTCTACATTGTTTTCATTTGATTACCCTTGAAGCTTTTCAAGTGGAAGATACAAGACTTAAACGTTAAATAAATGAAAGTCGAAGATGTAAGTTGTAGTTATTTTAACAAATTAAAAATGAACAAAGATTTTTGTGGAAAGAACAATTCGATTGACAGGACTGAAAAATTCGATTGATAGGACTGAAAAATTCGATTGATAAGACTTTAACCTGAGACCTTCCTATCCAGTACACCGGATGCTTTCCCAACATAGCCACCGCAGTCATGTCCTGCTAACTCGAATTTTTCAATCCCATAAGCCATCGATTGCTAAAGTGTCAAACTTCTATAACATGTTCAGCTTTTAATTTTAGTTTTTTTTATGAAAGCCAGTTATTGTTTCTGGTTGGTCGTGTAAATACGTGTGAGTTGTTCCTCTACCGTCACATTTTCATTTCATTATAACGCACCCAACTAGCAAAATAATCCTGGCATGCGATTATAGAATGCTACCTGGACTTATAAAGCTCCTATGAAGGTTTTGGTAGGTGCTACTACGCTTTTAACAGCATAAATACGTGCTGTTTTTACTCAAGTACGTTGTATCCTATACTTTGTACTTATATCCGTATATAAAACCATACTTCCTGACAAATTTAGGATCAGGACTCCTATAAAAGCATGAAATAAGAGTAGTTACACTCAAGAGCAATTACTCCGGTAAGTTAGACTTATATGCGCCTATAAGATAACATTTGCGGGCTATTTAAATCCTCTAACTCCTATACGAGCATGTACCAGGAAGATATGAACTGAGGAGCAATTACTCTTATTATTTTTGCTTGTAGCCTCATTTAAGCCAATATTTTGTGGCCAATATAAGTAAAAAAAAGTTAAATTACTGCAAGTCATTTATGTATCCGGTATGGTTTAACATATGCTTAGAAGTAACTGTTAAATGAATTTCATATCCACGTTTTATGAATAATAAAACACCAAGATTATAACAGCACTCGGTAGGACAAAATATTTTCTGTTAATTTTTTTTTAGTTTTATCTTATGCCGTTTTAAACCCAGACATACTTATATAGGCATTCCACAGTAGTGTTATAGTCTAAGTAATCTCAAACAATCCTGGTTAAAACTCTTATGAGGCCACTTTTGCTTGTAACGACCATTACAGGCCAAAACACGCTTTATATAGTTTTGAGAAATTCTATTGTAGGACTTGACATCAGCCATTTTGATTACAACAGTGTGACGACCGTTTTGCGAATTTTCGCGAGGGTTCCGGACATGGCACATTTAGAAGAAGTTCGAACTACGAAAGTACCAAGTCTATGAGCGATATTGAAAGTGAAGAAGGACTTTCGGATATTAACAAAAATTTAGAACTGTGTCATTCTATCAAAAACTGGGCTTTACTTAAAATTTTAAATATGAGATTAAACAATGTTTTGCCTAAAGATGCACGAACATTACTGGATACCAAAAAAGAAAATCTAAACATTAGTGTTTCAGCCCCAGTGCACTATTGGCACAACGGTTTGGTCAAATGTTTGAAAAAAAAATGTGACAATGTTTCTTCTTTATTAAATGAAATTTTTCAACATTTCAACATTTCAAGATACCAGTTTTGGCTTTGACAACCGGGACATATCTCAGATAACAAGAAATGTGTAACATTCCATGGCGATTTTAAGTTCTTTAAAGATCTGAAATCTTCTTTATCCAGGAACATCGGCATAGTCTTGTTTAAATCGTCAGCAACCTATTACATAATAAAGTTAAACAATGTTTAACCTAGCACGTAGAACAAATCTTATAATATGTTTTTAACTTATCAATATAATATCAATCGATTTCATCTGGGCATTGCGGAACCCTAATCGGTAAAAATGGCGAATATGCTTCGGTTTTGAGATATCCTATTATAGAACCAACATACTTATATTGGTCCTATATTACACTTGGACATGCTAAAAATACTTATTTTAGCACTATGTTACACTTTGGAAATGCTTACTAAGAAAATGTCGGCTGCCTTCATAATATTAATTTAATATTAAATACTAAAATGTAAATAAGCAAATTTCAAGAGGCGCTTTAAAATTGTAACCCAAACCACCACAGATTTCACAGAAAATTTACATTCCCCTATGAATAAGCTACTATAAGACTAACAATAACTTTTTCTATTGTGGTTGACATTAATAAATTCTGATTCATATAAATACTTAAAACACAAGAAGTTAAAAATATTTTCACAGAGCACAACAACTTCAGATAGTCTCTTCGACTGTTCTCATTATGAGCTTACAGCAGCATTTCTAGGAGCGTATTAATCAAAATTTTGACTATAACTTACTTATATTGAGATTAACAGGAGTAATTGTACTGACGTAATTCTATTTAAGGAGCAATATGGGCGTAGATGGCATTTCAGCGGACTAATATAAATACGTTATAAGTAAAAGTAGACTTATAAAGTGGGCCCTTTTCGCGACTTATATGTGGATATAAGTCTCATATAGTCCTCGATAAATGTGGTTCTAGGATAGAATTAAAACCACTTTTTGCTAGTTGGGCACTTACTAGTTTCTAGTTTAATGCGTAGTAATACTAATCAGGTCCTTCCAGTGTATCATACGGAGCTCTCGCTTAAGGGCTATGGAGAGAGTTATACCAGAAATATCTGTGATATCGATTCTGAAATTATGAGACCTGAAAAAGTGCTAGTGGGTGGGGTCAATTAGGTTGTGAAACTGCGGGAGACGCCCAGACCGTCTTATGATTGTAAAGGATCGTCATCAGAGTATTCGATTGTATATACTAAGATAGTGATAAAAGCGCAGGAAATAACAACTCGAAACACTACAAAATAATCAATTAGATAATCCCATATAATATTTGCGGTCTGATTGCACAGCAATTGTTTGTCATTCATCATTATAATACCAAAAATGATTGCTGTCGAATTGTCATTTATAACACCAATGCGATGCGGTAGTCGCTTCACTACATCGGTATTATTATAATTAGTGCGTAGTGATGCGACATCTCCATATCGATATTTTGTATGCGACAAAAGAACCGCATGAAACGGTATGCGATGGCCAGACCGCTGTTGGCCGCACCTAATTTAATTGTTGATGGTACACATTTAATGAGGTTGGTCATTATTGGGATTCCGATTGTATTTGCTCTTTCACATGAAATGTGTTGGTTTTATGGATATGAAGTTTTTTTTTCGATTTTGCTGTTAGCATCACTATTCTTTCCACAGTCGTTGTTAAAACATAGTTCAAGCTCTTTTTTTAATTTTTATGAAGTTCTTCCTGTGTCGTAGATGCGTTTACAAATATTGAAACTCATATACATAAACAGCCAGTGCATTATTTATTTTATTTTTTGCCTTTAAAAGGAAAAGATAAATGTGTCATTGACTGAAAAAACGTCGAAGAAATAATGTTCTGAATTACAGAAAAGACAACATAAGTATGACAGGCCTATGTATTGATCAATGTATTTCACAGTTTAGTTTTTCGTTACCAGAAACCTCTTATGGGGTCATTGTACTGATAACTTGAACAACTTTTATTTTAGGACGGATAGGACCTGTAATACGAGTACAATAATGATTTACATAAGCACGAATATATGGGGCTGCCGAATAAAGTTCAGTTTCTTACAACTGTGGATAAAGCTTGAGAAGCCTGATGTATATCTTAAAATAACGAAACTCGCCGTGGTTCCCCGCTTCTTGCACTCTGATTGACTCACCTTAATTAATACAAAAGGATAAGACAGTCCCGGAAAAAAGGGTTGATCATTTCCATAATTAAATATTAGAATTAAGTCGACGATCCCAACGAGATAATTAAGTGTTCTAAAATAAGCCCCGGGATATTTTTGTCAATCTTTTATTCACCATTTTCAGGTATTTCAGATGTTTGTAATTCTTGAAAGATAAAACATTTTCTTTAGCTAGCTAATGGATGATAGGAAAAACAACAGTATTTTAAGATTATTCAACAAACGTTGTTTTAGTCTGATTTTAATGAACAAAAATGGTATTTTCGCAATGAAAATATAGTGGGGTACGTAACCACGAGCGTGTTTTAATAATTAAATGGAAATTAGACAGAATGAAGCGCCCGTGTAGGGTTTTTGAAAGAGTATTTTGTAAAAGATTGAGGTTAATTTGTGTTTGTAGCGAAATAGACTCATTTTAACATGTATTTCCTTTTAAATTTCACAAAATAATGTTGAAGCGATTTGATATCATTCCATATTACAATTGTTAATAATATAAAACGTGTTGCTAGTACCCATGGAATGAGTAATAAACCTAAGCAATCATCGACACGATGAAGAAGATTGAAGTTCACCTTGGATTTTAGTCAGAACGAGTTTTACAGTCCCTCCCGATCTGCCCTGGATGGAGGACTCATTAAATGATTTAAACACGCTAAAAAAAACCAGTACCAGGATAGCTTTCTTGATTTAACAATTGTCATTAAGAGAACGCTTTTAGGTACAATCGACCAAGTGGAATTATGATTCGACCCACTTTAAGCTCATTTTCCCACAGACACTCAAATACAATTAGGTCCACATTCGTGTAAACATACATATCCATGGTACCAACTTTGATCTTCGACATTTGACAGATTCAAACGATTTATTGTCAAAATGGGTCATGATTCAACTGTGTCGATTGTACATGGATCTGCTTACTACATTTCCGGGAACGTGAATGTGTGTAGCTTTTTAACAATACTGACAGTTGTTTTATCTAGCAGCACAGAACAGAACCTTTTTCAACTATTCTATGGTGTTTAGTCTTCTAATATTACATCCTGTAAACTTAATTATCTTTTGCGGGATTGACTGGACTTCACGACAAGTAAAGTTTTTAAATTATCTATTTTTGTAAGGTGGTTTTATCAATATTGAAAATGACACCCCTATTTTGAGTACCAACAAAATACCAATAGATCTAATAAGGAGAGACAGTATAGTTTTAAAAATGCAGTTTAGTTTTATCTTATTCTTTCGTCATTTATTTTAATAAATTGACTTCAGAATCAGAATACGGTGTCAAAAATCCCGGCAGAAATGCATCCAATTTAATGTTCCAACTAATAAGTTCTACTTACGTAAATGTAGAATTTCTAACTTGACTGAGTGCAACTGTAATTTCCAATTGGTGTTTTCGAGACGTGTTCGCTTGCACGGCTTCACCTGCTCAGCTCGCTCCGCTACACACAACAAATTGCTTCACTTGCTCCTTCGGCGATAGACTTACTATTGCTACCTTCAGGAGGTAGTTTCTGGCAAACCGCGTAAATGTATGTTTTTTTGTTAAATTTTCTTGGCAATTATGTAAATTTTCTGTGGATGTTTATAGTTAGTTTTATTAACATTCCAATAGCAAATAATAATGGCCTTATTAAGATTATAAGTGAATGACGACGATATGTGGCAACACCCGCACGACGCACGACGTCTTTTTTTTGTTTTTGGCGTGGTAATATCTTTAATTGAGTCCTCCCACTTAGGGCAGGATAGGAGGAACTGTCAGACTTGTTTGACTAAAATCCACGATGTCCTTCAATAGCCCATTACGTTTCGGGGTCACGGTAGCTCTGGTCCTCGGCCTGTCTGAAAAATCTGAAATATAATAGTGTATCAAAACGTTGTTATTCCCTACAATATTTTATTTCTAGATTTATTCAGAATTTCTGATTTCAAAGAGAGTTAATTCTAGGAACTTTATTGAAAATAGGGCTCGACTTTTCCTAAAAAACATAACCCTCTTTTGTCGTAGTCGGGTAAAAAAAAACTTGCGTGTGTTTTACATTTTAGGTCTTGTTTTACTTTCATTAGGTATTTGAATATACTTTCTGCTTGTAATCTCGCCTTTTATTTAGTAGTGGAAAATCAGCAAACATGTCCTTCCGCCTTGAGTGAACCGGAGGAACGTCAGACTAGTGACAAAAGTATTGTTCTTTCAGTTTCCTTTTGCATTCCAGGGCCGCAGTACCCTTTCAGACAGTACCTCAAACTTTGCAACATCGAGTGTATACTAACATACCGAACTGTATTCACAGGGATTTTTTTTCGTACCTTGGGAGAAACACACATACACAAACACCCGGAACAACTACCTACTTGTTGCTCATACAAATATTTCTACCGTTCGGAGATCGTACCTGCGACACGCTGCTCGCAGTCCATCGCTCAGTCACTGCGCCAACCGTGTTGTCAATTTTCTTGTGTTTCAAATCCGATTGCAGCATTCTCTTCTATGTAATTACATTATGTATACAGTTTGGCAACTTATTAGCCACCAATTAGTAAACAAATTGAATCTAATGTTAGTACAGTAATACCTACTTATCGGAGTTCGTGGTAGTTATTTCTCAAGGCTACACGATAATGTTTGAATCCTTACACGTGGAAGTAGGTACACATTAGGCACATAATTATAGGTATCATCTCTAAAACGGGTCGTAACCGTGTCAACCCTACCAGTTTATAGTGTAATTTGTATGAAACTCCCTATTGAAAAGCACACTAATGGTAACTATCCGTGGTGTGGCGCTTGGTCAACCAGCGATCCCTGCGGTTACGGCGTTCAGTCCCCGCAGTTATGCCTGTACTTGCCCTGCGTTGCCTAGCTGTAGCCAAGTCGACGTGTTAGAGCTGCTGAGCCTGTAGCCAAACGGCCAGCGACAATCGTTTACTTTCAGCAGTCGCTAATACATTTTCAAATTTATACCTATCGAGTAAATTTGAAAATCTAGTAAAGACTGCTGAACGATAGCGAACGAAACAAACGAAAACGATCTGTAATCTTTGATAGATTTTCAACTTTATCCCATGGGGTATAAAGTTGATAATGTATTAGCGACTGCTGAACGTTAGCGATTGTCGCTTGCCGTTTGGCCTGTTTGATTACGAGAAGAAAGACGATACGGTGACGATCCCTTTTTGAGTTGATATGTGTACCCATAGACGCTAACAAATTCTTATATCAATTAGCATGAAAATGTGTAAACCTATTTCGGATTATTCTTAAATTGTTGCGAAAGTTTAGTTGGATTTACTTATGTAAGAATGAATCTTGAAGAAATTTGGCTCAAAAAGAGGGTGTTCAATAACATATTTGAGGGCATGGTTGCGCGCCTGCGTTTGCGCACGTCACAAATATTTGTACGATTTTCAAGTATGTAGTTGATCCGGGTCTTCATGTATGTCATGTATTTGAGTTTAAATGCTTATAAATTAAAATAGTGAAATTCAAATGGTGGGGCAACAATAAAATAACATTAATTAGCCTGAATTTGAAGGTACAACCTCTTGTTTTTATAGACTTTGATAAAGACTCTCAAGTTTTTATGGCCTGTTATATTTATCTATCGAGATCATTATACTCGTAACATTATTATAAGAGAATTGTAAAAATAAAATAAAGCCTGTGAACCACATAGAATTTTCTTGAAAACACTTATAATTGGAAACGTTTCATCGAAAAATAAAAAAAAACTTTGTCAGTTATTATTTTTATTTTGTTATCGTTTAGTTATTAAGCCGTCGTTTGGATATTAAGCTGTTAAAATCTTTAATAGTTTGGTTCTGTACTTTTTTATAAGTTGCGTAGATTTTGATTTTGTATTTCGATTCGATATTCGATATAAAATGAAACTTAACATCGATGTTATGAATGAAAAAATGTTTGTTACTCTTTTACGCAAAGCCTATTAAGTAAATGGATTATGAATTTTGAACCTACGGCCCAGATTACCGACCAAAGTGAATTCATGGACATCACACACATCAGATCGATCACACGAAGTGAGAGTAGTACATAATAAAGTGTTACATCCAATACTTTAACCTGTTCCCTATGGAACCCAAAAAGAAAATCGACTCTTAAAGTAGCGTAGGTTTGAAAATCCTTTAAGTAGCTAATTTGCAAATTTTTCCTTCTATAAGCCGATTTGCGATGTAATTTGGCCAATTATTTAGCTCTCAAATAGAACGTAATTTTCCATAGCAATAAGGTATTAGAAGGTATCGGGGCGAAAACGAAAATAAGCAGGTAATAATGATGTGCCGACGTCCGCGTCAATAAAATCTGACTTATTTTCCCCGGCAGGTCCGCGCTCCGGAAAAATTCATTTTGTTTTTGTTTAAATTTCTATCATGTCTGCTTCACCGTTCGGCTAACTTTATTTTACATCATTATTTTCTTTTGATGTAACGTCTAATTTTAGTGCTTAAATCTACATAGAGATAAAAATTGATCTTAAGCGAGCTTATAAAGGTTATAGAATAGATAGGCTTGTCACAAAAAGTAAGGCGCTTCGTGTTAACGATAGCTCGGGCACAATATCATTTTTCCTCTTATTTCTCGTATTTCTACCTAATTAGGGCAAGCGGTATCAGAGAGACGTCGCCCTTTCGCCGCTCCGGCTTGCACTAACAACCGTTTCAAGCACGGTTTAATGCCAATTACCTGCTCGCTCCATTGTTCCGAGCATCAAGTATCTCCGACCGACCTACGCCATTCCGCCGCGTCAAGAGATTGCTCTACTCGCTCGCAAAATATACTCTAGCCTGACTGAATCAGAAAACGTTTTAATTTTAAAATATCAAAATTTATTTTCTAAATGGAATTTGAAATATAACTTCGAGATCACATATTGAACAATATTTAATATCGTCGTTCCTCTTTTGCTACCAATACTTTACGGTAATATGAATCCGCGCAGTAAATCGTAGAAAGTACGCAACGAAACGGGAACGGGGGAAGCGAGAGCGAAATTAATTTCGTATGATGAATGATGAACGATGACGTTGCAATTTACATTTTTTTTATTGAAAATATCAAAAAGTGTCTTCTGTGCAATGAATTTACTTTTAACAATTGCGTACTTTTTATGTAAATGATAACTACCTAAGTGAAAATTACTGTGAAGTATGTAAAGGTCGATTTCTGTAATAAGTCCTAAACCACATGTTAGGTTTAACAATTGGATCATCCGACACGATAATCTTTTTATAATAAGGAACCTTTACTGGTCTTAAGATGTACTAAGGGCGACCTTTCGTGGTATATCTCCTAAGATTCGTCATATCAAACCCTTTATTCAGCTAGACAACATCAAAAGATGTGACAAAGGGGACAAAGGCGTATGTATTCGATACGAAAACTGTACCGGGATTATCCCACCTTAAGCAAACAACCGTCCGCAAAGCTCAGACAAACTGAGAGCACACGAGAACTATGCTAACGAAAAGACGATAAAACCTTTATCTTATTACGGATCTACTCTCCCCAAACCGTGACATGGCGTGTCACTTTGAACTCAACCCTATTTAGGTGGATTTTTGGCGGCAGTTTTCGTAAGCAGTTAATCTATTTAGCTCACTTTTTTCCTAAAGTTCTGACTTTGGATCCGATTTTGAAAAGTTTGAGTGCAATGTTTAGTGTGCGTTGGTATACCTACAATACTGCAATAGATAAATCGTATATTTTTAAAGGTTTCCGTTGTCGGCTCGTAAAGAATGATCCGACGTCTCGGGCGACACCATTACTTCTCGTGGCACATGAAAAATTCATATAGCAGTCGTTTGATCGCGTTAACGTGCGGCGTCGTCGTGCGCGCACTCCTCCAGGGGGCGCTAAGCGCGGCTTATGGCACGCTGCGCTCTCTTATGCTTGTTTTAAATGTGCACTATAACACTTATTCATAATTTTACTGTAAAATATATAAACAGCGGTTGTTGTTTTATGAAATATCGATACAGGAAAGCATTAAACCGCATCCTCAGGGAGCTATTTAAAGTATAATAAGTTTGCGTAACAAAATATCCGGTATACAGAGTGAAAAGAAAGAAATATTGCATAGAACATGTTTGTCTAGCTGCTAATTAGCTAGCCATGTAATAGACGTCACTATCCTATTGTACAGTGATAAAACAGAAAGACGAAAATAGTGCCTGTGTCTGTGAAATAGGCCATTCTCAAAGGAATTATAATTTCCAACATTTTGTGGCAACAACATGTTTCGTTGCCATGTAAAAACAAGTTTTTCTTTTTATTACGTAACGTCAAAAGAGGACTCAAAAATGAATACACAGAATTTATTGAAAAATACCTACAATTCGGGTTTCAACAAGTGGGTTCCGAGTATTTCTTCAAAAATAGAATTGAAATGTTTCGCTGCAGTATTCTGTGAAGTGGTGTGCCAGTTTCGAAATGGAAAATGCGAATAATAAATTGGCTTGTCCATCATAGCAGCAATTTTCAGAAAATATTGTTAAAAATAAAAGCCCATATTGCTTGCTTTTTCAATAAAACTACAAAGAGTTTTTAAAAATTACATAGAATCGTGAATAAAAAACAACTAACTAACTTGCTGTCGGGCACGCCGCAATTGCGGCGGTAAGACCCCTCTTTGAGGAGTGGCTAGAGAGAAGTCATGGCGTCCTGACCTACCGCTTGACGCAGGTCCTCACCGGACACGGAAGTTTCGGGAGGTACCTGTGTCTGATGCGAAAGGAGGAGGCGCCTGGGTGTCACCACTGCGAAGATCGCCCGGAGGACACGGTGGAGCATACGGTGTAAGACTGCCCAGCTTGGGCGGAGCACCGACGTGTCCACACGGCTGCGATAGGCGGAGACCTCTCGCGCCCGGCATTGGTTGCGGCCATGCTGCGGGGCGAGACGGAGTGGGAAGCGGTCAGCTCCTTCTGCGAGGCAGTAATGCTCGTAAAGGAGGAGGCAGGCCGCGAGCGAGAGAGGACAGCGTCCTCCCTCCGCCCCAGCCGCAGTGGTAGGCGCCCACGGCGACGGACGTCGCTTGATGATCTCCGGCCACCGTAGGCGCGGGCATGCGGGCAGCGAGTAAAGGGCAACTCGCTGCCCGACCAAGGACCATGCCCGGGTCGACGGCGCGTTGTGTCCCACGCGCGCCTCAAAGAGCGTCAGCATAATGACGGGGCCCCCCTCTCAGAGGGCCAAAGCCTGCCGGGGTCGCGGGATGATTCCCTTACCGTAAGGGCTCATGTACACGACGCCGCCGCCGCGCCGCCGCCGCGCCGCTACCGCGCCTCTAGGCTGTGTACACGGTCGCTACCGCGCCGCCGCCGCGCCGCCGCCGCGCCGCCGCCGCGCCGCCACCGCGCCGCCTCCGCGCCGCCACCGCGCCGCCGCCGCGCTGGCACCGCGAATCCAATTCGATAGTGTTTTATTTATCTGAAAAAGGAGGTTTCTCATTTCGGCCATAATGTTTTTTTTAATGTTTATTCGCGGATCACTTCTTTGTTCATGAACCGGTTTTGATGATTCTTTTTTTGTTGTAAAGCAGATATTTCTTACTATTTAGCTCCACTCGATTTCTCTGGTCTTCCATCATCAAACCCTAATCTCCATATCATGGAACCGCCTTTGAAATACCTTCTTTCCAACAAAAAAAGAATCATCAAAACCGATTCATAAACGAAGAAGTTATCCTTGAATTATCAAAAAAAAAAAAACATTATATGGCCGCAATGAGACATCTCCTTTGTTAGATAAATAAAACACTAGCGAATGGCATCGCGGCGGCGGCGCGGTGGCGGCGCGGCGGCGGCGCGGCGGCGGCGCGGTAGCGACCGTGTACACAGCCTAGAGGCGCGGTAGCGGCGCGGCGGCGGCGCGGCGGCGGCGTCGTGTACATGAGCGCTAACCCGGGAACATAACAGACTATGAAGGACACCGTGGATTTTAGTCAGTAGAAGTCTGACAGTCCCTCCCGCCCTGCCCGGGGTTGGAGGACTCATTTGATGATTTTACCACGCTAAAAAAAAAAAAAAAAACTAACTTGCTGTACCAAGGAGTAGGCTACGGATCCACTTAGGCGGACTTTTCCATAGTCTTATCCTTAGTTGACGAGTCTAAATTTTAAATTTTTTAATTTCTTTTTTCAAAATTTAAAAATAGATTTAAAAACTAATTGGCTTTGATATTTATGTTTGTTTAATAATTGTAAATAATTTTGTTTTAGTGGACTTACTGCAGATGCTAGAGTTCAACGTGACAGTATCTTTCCCCGCCGCACCGCTCCTCACAGTTATTTTGGCGCTAGTTGGTAAGTGCTTAATTTTACGAAAAAAAAAACTACAAGAAAAAAATAACAAATTTTCTTTTGAATGAGGATGGTACTGGTGAGAAAGTTATTGTTTTAATAGCATGCCGTGTGCGTATTTTTTTTTTGCTTTTTTTGCTGTAGGTATCTACGTCACTTTTTTTTTGTTTTAGTTTTGGGATAATTATTGTGCCAGCTACTACTAATTGATTGTGGAGGTCAGATAGGAAGCTACTTCATATAGAATACCTACTTCTATTCAGTTACATCTGGTTAATGAATGCTGATGGTGGTAGAGGAAGCTGAGCCCATCATAGTTGGGAAACAGCAGATCACGATAATCAAGGTGCTAAAAATAGCATGTTGATGACATCTACATGTTGTGAAACACAAACTGGGATACGAGTTTGGCTGTTTAAAAAGCGTCAATCAGATCACATCAAAATGATTATAATGATAATGATTTTACGTTTTCGGTTTGAATTCCTGTTACGTTTACGTCAATCGCATGCATTTGGTCGTGTATTTTAGTGAGAAAAGCAACGTTTTACGCGCTGCTGACTTCAGCGTCGCAGTTTAGTGTTATACGGAATGAATTTTTCGACTGGTGTAATAATACAGGCTGTTTATTTTTTCAAATTTAGCGAGTTCTATTTCTGGCCCGAATGATTGATTTTCCTAAAATCCAATGATGTAGTTTAAATTTTCGTAAAAAACGGCTTTAAGACTCTTTTCAATATTTTTCGATATACCTCATGATTTCGGTTATAGCCAACCACGTCCCATTACAAAACACTCTGGATAGAACGTAATGTATATTGGTACAAGCGACCGACATCAGCGTAACAAGCATCTAAACTTTACTATAAATTATAGAGAAATCAAACCTTTCAAAGATTTAATACGAAAGATCGCGATGTCAAACGAACTACTTCGACTTTAAGCATCTTCATAACACCTTGTTAAGTGAAGTGTAAATTGTCGTTCAACGTTCCCGAAACACATTATGCACATAAGAGGTGTTGACAAGAAGCACACTATTATGTTGAGGCGAATTAGTGTTCCACCTAAGGATCAATCCACACCGAGACGCGACGCGACGCGACGCGATAATACTGGAAATGTGTTTCGTGTAGTAAACAGAGTTATTGGATTTTAAGTCGCTGTTAAAATTGTGTTAAACCTGTTGATTTTTTGTGCGCTTGTCGCCGCGCTGCGTCACGTCATTGGTGAAATGTGTATCTTTTCGTGTTGTAAATAAAGTTAGATTTTGAGCCGCTCTGTTTAAATATGCGTGCATCGTCGCGCCACGTTCCGTCTCCTCGCGTCTCGGTGTGAACTGACCCTAACACACGAATAACTCAAGGTGCTTTTCGAGGCAACAAATTAATAGTTGCGACATCGTAGCGGCTCAGGGGAACTTTGGTGCTTGCGGTGGAGTGTGCCGTGCAAACAGACAACATATATGCCAGTACAGGGTGTGGCAACAGATTATTACGTTGTTTGTACCGTTTTTTGCGATAAGTAATATAATTGAGTTTTAGGACCTAAATTAAAGGAACTTGTCAGAAGATTTGCCAAGGGTTCCTGTGCTTTTCTGAATAATAACATACTAGTTGGGTGTACCAAATAGTGCCAATAGTTTGCCGACAATTGATATTTTCTACCTCAATACCCAAATCAAACATCAGCATTATTGTTTGAACATTTGGACGTTGTCAGTAGCAGAGTATAGAGTCTAGTTTCTTGCTCGCTTAGAGAGTCTGGTTTAGACGCCAAAGCTCGTAAAATCGCCTATGAGCGCCTGGCGCCCTATAACATGTGTTCTATACATAACTTACGAAATATGTGTGTACTATTGGGGTACGCGTCTGCCTAACCCTTCAGGCTAACAGGCTTGAAAGCTTGATGTAATATTATGTTAAATACTGGCAAACGCTATGGCCAATATTCGTAACACCCTGTAAGCAGCGAACATATTATTAAAGCACGGCGGAGTACTTAGCATATAAGCAGTTCTTGCGATGTCACTTGAAATGCACACGTTCGAGGCAAAGCCCGCCTCTTTGACGTTCATAGCTTTGTAAAGGTGCAGAAGTATCTTTTTGAAAAGTGTCGGGAATGCATTCCTTGTTAGCAGACATCATTATTGGGTACCTATAGGAATGGTGACAATAGGTACATCTATAAAGGTGATGTTCGATGAGAATGCTTCTTGTTGCAGCTAGATGGAATAACTGGCTTCTTTGTAAAATATTGGTGGCAATGTCCGTATCAAAGCTTTGGAGTATAATATTGTGTTTTGCTGGGAGTATATTTTTTTGCTAATTAGCGACTATGGGATATGGCATAAGATATGTAGATTATTTTGTTCATCAGTTCAGATCAGTTTAAGTTTTAGAGGAGGTTCTGTAGTTTTGCTTTGGGACTTAAATTATGATGTCCAGGAAAGGAGATAGCTGAAACAACACACTTGGGTGAATAGTGTAAAGTGATATCATTCAATGATTTGAATGTCATCAATTCTTCGTTTTGGAGAAAAGAAGCCCGACTTTCATCCGTCGCTGACAATTAGGCCGTTATATGATGTCATAGGAAACAGATTTCGCAGCGCCATTACGCACTGGCGAGAGTGCGTTGGTCCCACGTTGGGCGCCAGTTGCCCCTACCACGTTCTACCTTTTTAAGCCTTACCATTCTTTCCTTTTTCCTTATGTACGAGAATTTGGTGTGTCGAGTGTCTTGGCACGTTAGTAGGTCGGTCGATTCAACAAGTAAGTGAGGCCCGGCGCCTGTTGCGCGCGGCGGGCGGGGGCGGGGCGCCTGTTGCGCCTCACAGACGCCTCAACCTCCCACCACCACGTAACGCCTGTGCTTTGCCCATAATGGAGATACTTTTGACCCACTTCTACATGATCGTACATTTGGATGGCGGATATCCCGATATGGGGCTCGTAGAAACGGGCTCGACTTGAATAGTCGAATGGTGATGTTTGCGGTTCGATGTTATCGAATTGTATTTTGTTTGGTTTGTTTTGGAGACAATTTAGCTGCCATAATTTTATCTTACTAGCTTAGTTGATTCTACGTCATCTTATTTGCGTTTATTTCTTCTTTTTTTTTTGCTGAATCTCTGAAGTTTTGACTGATCATAAAGATGTCTTGTAAACTTGGTCCTTGTCGATTTCTTCTTCTTCTTTTCGAGTTTCTAAAGGCGGCTTAATTAACTCTGACACTATAAGGTGGCCATATGCTCATACGAAAAAGAAATAAATCTAAACTTTAATTGTACCTTTCTTTTTTGTTGCGAAAGTGAGCATGTTCTTTTGTATGTATTAACGTCAAAACGGCTGAAGCAATTTTGATGATAACAAAGAAAAACCTAGACTTCAACCCTGCAGACGGTTGTAGGAGGAGCTCGTGGCTAAATAATTACAGCCGCATAGGCCGATCTTCCGGGTTAAGCCGCTTGCCGAGGTTGGTTTGTGGATGGGTGACCATTTGTCATAGCGAGTTTCCTCCGTGCCTTGGAAAGCACGTAAAGCCGTTGGTCCCGGCTGACATTTGTAGATCTTTGACAGTCTTACAGTTCTTAAGTCTGACAACCAGTCATACCACGGAGTATCGTATTGCCCAGTAACTGGGTTGTGGAGGTCCGATAGGCAGTTGCTCCATGTAAAATACTGATATTCAGCTGCATCTGGTTAGACTGGAAGCTGACCTGACACCAATATAGTTGGGAAAAGGCAGGCAGATGAGACGGTTGTAGGCTATACAACGTGTAACGTTAATAACGCAAAACGTCTCGTGGGGTAACTCAGCCCATGTTACTGAACAATGTTTGTTCTAAAACTTTTGGAAATTCGCAAAAAAAAAGATTTTTCATACTGATGGGACCGATCAATTTCTCATTTCGTGTGTTGTTTTTTTGCGAATTTCCAAAAGTTTTGGAACAAACATTGTTCAGTAACATGGACTGAGTTACCCCACGACAGGTTTTGCGCTATTAACATTACACGTTGTATAAGAGCCGGACCGCGGGCAACAGCTAGTTAATAAAATAATTATTCAATTTATTCTTGTTAACAGTTCCAGGGCCGAATTTGATTCAATAATAAACAAGCAAAGGCTTCTTGTACGTACTTGGTAAACAATAACAAAAGCAAAGCTAAAAGCTCCGTGAAGTTGAAGCTAACGAACGATTGATTCGGCTTATTATGTACCTTATTAGCTATATTTTAAGGTTGCGATCTAATTAAAACAAATTGTTTGCTTGGTTTTGCAATGGGCTGTGTAAATATTATTAAGTGAAAGCATCTTCGGTCGTTATGGATGCCTGGTACCTTTTATGCAAGTTTCTCTCGACCAGTAAACAATAGCAACAATTAGAACAGCTTGTGTGCTTCAATTAATCCACCAAGTTCTTATTTTTTTTTATAAACCTTGCCCCACCCAAGGAATCGTGGGTGCATTTACAAACAGTACCTCACGTACACCAACACCCAGTCCCGGAACAACTACTTGCAGATCATACAAATATTTGTGCCGTGCGGGGATCGAACCCACGACATAATGCACAAGTGCACAGTATATAGTCGCTCCCTCGGCCACTTCGCCAACCTTGTCATTATAATGATGTCATAGACCTTTGTGATCCACTCATCAGGCTTAATCGTTCGATCAATGAACAGGCTTAAGTGGACAATGCGGCGAGTTTTACACGCGCCCCGAAACGCAGTCAGAAAACAGAAAAAAATATTACATTCAAGTCGCGAGCTGCAACGCTCTCTTTTTTATGATCGGAATTTCGTCCAAAGTGAGAAAGACTAGTAGGGTTTTTCTAAATACTTGTACTTTAAATGGTAAGCATACTAAGATCTTAATGAAAATTTGAAATTTTCGTTTTTATCATTCCGTAGTCAACTTGAACCCTTATACTTTTCGGTCCGATTCTCCGTCGTAACCTGTCCGCTATATGCAGCTGAATATCTAGCATCAGTACATAGAAGCTGTAATTTAACTGAAATATACGGATTTGTTGTGCCTAAAAAGTGGTAAAATAAAATCTCGAAAAATATTTTTTTTTAGGGTACCTCGATCTTACACTAAAGACAGGATTTTTTTTACTATCGCGTACCCCTTAGTGTGGGGTATCATTAAATAGGCCTTTAAAAAATAATGATAGTTTCCATTAACAATTTTTTGATAAAAAATTCGTTTGTGAAATATTAAGCTTTAAAGTGCTAAATTTTGCTCGATTCGAGTGTCCCCCCCCTCTACCAGCTAAACGTTATGTTTGGGGGTGTGAAAAATTCACAATAATCATATAACGAAGTTCAAAAGAAAATTATCATGACTAAGTAGGCTTTACAGATTTACGAGTAATAGTCGACCAACTTATAAAATGTACTTGATACATATTTTCTTAAACAAAATGTATCGGAGACAACTGCAAATGTAAGTTTGTCAACTTTATTTTTACAGCTTTTATAGGTATGATTTTTTGGGGATAGGTAGGTTTTATCGTCAACTATTTTTAACTAAATTCAAAAAAAGAGGAGGTTCTAAATTCGTCGTAATCTTTTTTCTTATGTATTTTCCCATTTCTCAAAGACTCCAGGACCGATTTTGAAAATTCTTCTTTTTAAAATTAAATTCAGCGAATCAGTTTAGTTATGTAGTTCGCATACGTATTTTGATGGGCAACTGCGGAACCCTACACTGTGCGTGGCCCGACACGCACTTGGCCGTTTTTAGGGTTCCGTAGTCAACAAGGAACCCTTATAGTTTCGCCATGTCCGTCCGTCCGTCCGTCCGTCCGTCCGTCCGTCCGTCTGTCCGCAGTTTAGCTCAGAGAACAGTACTAGAGAGCTGTAAGTGTAAAATACGGATTTGTTGTGCCGAAAAAGTGGTAAAATAAAATCTCGTAAAATATTTTTTTTTAGGGTACCTCCAGTACTTACACGTAAAGTGAGGATTTTTTTTTTCTCGCGTACCCCTTAGTGTGGGGTATCATTAAATAAGCCTTTAAAAAATAATTATAGTTTCCATTAACAATTTTTTGATAAAAAAATTCGTTTGTGAAATATTAAGCTTTAAAGTGCTAAATTTTGCTCGATTCGAGTGTCCCCCCCCTCTACCAGCTAAACGGTTATGTTTGGGGGTGTGACAAAATTCACAATAGTAGTATATATAACGAAATTTAAAAGAAAATTATCATGACTAAGTAGGCTTTACAACTTTACGAGTAATAGTCGACCAACTTATAAAATGTACTTATATCATGTTTTCTTAAACCAAATGTATCGGAGACAACTGCAAATGTAAGTTTGCACTTTATTTTTACAGCTTTTATAGGTATGTTTTTAGGGGATGGCTAGGTTTTTATCATCAACTATTTTTGACTAAACAAAAAATAAAGGAGGAGGTTCTAAATTCGTTTAATCTTTTTTCTTATGTATTTTCCCCGATTTCTCAAAGACTCCTGGACCGATTTTGAAAATTATTCTTTTTAAAATTAAATTCAGCGAATCAGTTTAGTTAGTTCGCATAAGTATTTTGATGGGCAACTACGGAACCCTACACTGTGCGTGGCCCGACACGCACTTGGCCGGTTTTTTTTTATAACCTTGCCCCACCCAATGCATCGTGGGTGCGTTTACAAACAGAACCTCACATACAACAACACCCAGACCAGGAACTACTTGCAGATCATACAATTATAAATGTTCCGTGCGGGGATCGAACCCGCGACAAAATGCAATGACTGGCCTCTTGGTCTAGTGGTTAGTGACCGTGACTGCTATACCGGAGGTCGTGGGTTCGATTCCCACCCAGAACAATTAATGTTTGTGTGATGAGCACGATCATTTGTTCTGTGTCTGAGTGTAATTTATTTATCTATAGTATGTATGTATTTAGAAATATATAAGTATGTTTATCAGTTGTCTAGTACCCATAACACAAGCTCTGCTTAGCTTGGGACTAGATGGCGTTGTGATAGTTGTGGCATATTATTATATTATTAATGCACAAGTGCACAGTAGTCGATCCTTCGACCACTGCGCCAACCTTGTCATTATAATGATGACATAGACCTTTGTGATCCGCTCATCAGGCCTAATATCGTTCGATCAATGACCAGGCTTAAGTGGAAGATGCGGCGTGTTTTACACGCGCCCCAAAGCGCAGTCAGAAAACTGTAAAAAAAAATGTACATACAGCTTTTTTACGAAATTCTGAAATCACGAAGAAAGCTTTTTTAGGGTTCCGTAGTCAACAAGGAACCCTTATAGTTTCGCCATGTCCGTCCGTCCGTCCGTCTGTCCGCAGTTTAGCTCAGAGACGCACAGTACTAGAGAGCTGTAATTGGGTGTAAATATACGGATTTGTTGTGCCGAAAAAGTGGTAAAATAAAATCTCGTCCTTTTTTTTTAGGGTACCTCCAGTACTTACACGTAAAGTGAGGAATTTTTTTTCTCGCGTACCCCTTAGTCTGGGGTATCATTAAATAGGCCGCAAAAAATAATGATAGTTTCCATTAACAATTTTTTGATAAAAAAAATCGTTGTGTATTAAGCTTTAAAGTGCTACATTTTGCTCGATTCGAGTGTCCCCCCCTCTACCAGCTAAACGGTTATGTTTGGGGTGTGAAAAAATTCACAATAGTAGTATATATAACGAAGTTTAAAAGAAAATTATCATGACTAAGTAGGCTTTACAACTTTACGAGTAATAGTCGACCAACTTATAAAAGTACTTGGATAAATTTTCTTAAACAAAATGTATCGGAGACAACTGCAAATGTAAGTTTGCAACTTTATTTTTACACCTTTTATACTGTTTTTTGGGATAGGTAGGTTTTTATCGTCAACTATTTTTAACTAAATTCGCGAGGAGAAAGTTCTAAATTCGTCGTAATCTTTTTCTTATGCCCCGATTTCTCAAAGACTCCTGGACCGATTTTGAAAATTCTTCTTTTTACAATTAAATTCAGCGAATCAGTTTAATTAGTTCGCCGATTTGATGGGCAACTACGGAACCCTGCACTGTGCGTGGCCCGACACGCACTTGGCCGGTTTTTTATGAATTAGAATTTCGTCCATAGTGAGAAAACTAGTAGGTAATACTTGTACTTCATAGGTAAGATACTAAGATCAAAAGATGAAAATGAAATATTGTTTCAATCATTCAATCCCTAAAGCATTTTACTTTTTGGGGTCGATCAGTCTAACCATATGCATATCTAGATCTTACATGGAGCTGTTGTTTATCTGAACTCCACAACCCAGTAATTGGTTAATATGATCCCTTGGAAAGACTGGTTGCCAGACCTTGGATCTCCTGACAAACCGTATACTATTATCACGTATTGTTTCAATATTTGTAAGACAAAACTATGTGGCAAGTATAAAGTAATATTATACACGGTGCGCAAAGAACTTGGCTCTGTCACGCACCCGCGTGTCTAGATACATGTTTTTGATCGACATTCCTACATAAAATCGTAAAAAATGGTGTTAATTTAAATACATTTCTATTAAAGATTTTTCTTCATTCAATGCAATTTCTTGCTTTAAAAGTCATTGGACATGAAGTCGTACAAATAATATAAAAGGAACGTTAAACAAATCATTTGATGCCAAGATTTTTGAGGCACTCCTTAGTTCTATCTTATTGTAATTGCTTTCCTGCACAGCACAAATTATAGAATAGTAGGAAAATAAAAAGTGAAAAAAAAAAATGGTAAAACAGAAATAAGTTATTTCGCTTATAATAATTAGTTCAGACAATGGTTTGCGCTACATAGTGCTCCGTTTATGTAATTTGCTTAAAAAAGGGGTTTTCACATACAGAGTTATTATTTTAAGTTGGCCAGTATGAGCAAATCTTTTTTTTGAACAAAATGTTACAAACAATTCTAAAGATTTCTTCAGTAAAATGTAAAAAGCAACGAAACGCTCGCTTTTAAAAGTATGCTCTGGTTTTGACAGGTTAGTTGAGCTGAAACAAAAATAAAGCTGCTGCGAGTATTTTACTAGCTCAGCTTTAGTTTTTTGCAAGATATTTATTTAAACGGAGTATCTATTAGCCCTTTTAAACTAATTACTTTTAAATTATCACGATTAGTGCAGTGGTTTGGCGATTGGACTGCTACGCTGCGTGTCATGGGTTCGATTCCCTGATGGTTTACAAATAGTTGTTCCGAGTCTGGGCGTTTATGTATGTCAGTTTATAGGTCTATAACCGCACTGGAGAAATTCGAGAAATATTCAGACGAATTATATTAAAGTTACGAAGGTAATTTTGTTTCTTACCCTTTACATCAAAACTACGGAACTGATGATTTTGAAATTTAGCACATACGTTATCAGACGGACATAAACTTTTATGACGAAAATACTGTACCCGTGATAAACAACAATAACGTGTTATGAAAATAGATAGCGATGTACGATTGGAAATTGGTTGTCAAATTAGCGAGAATCACGGGAGTTCTCAATCGACGATATTATCACCACAAAAAAAGTCAAACTTGTCTAAAATTCCTCATATTGCCAACATAATATCCTCCAGTAGGTACTCTCTAGGTATGTCAACTCATTTATTTGTTACGAGCTTCCACAGAATTTCTAATCTTGAAGTTGGTCACGTGTGCCTGCATTGCATATCGTCTGATTAATATCGTCCGCCGAGTCGGCCATGTTGTATGGATTCAGACAACTTTCGGATTCCACCGCATAATATTATACGACTGCGACCGTGTACCGAAGATATGGAATTTATTAACTTTCTTTCTTTGAATAAGCTTCATTTTCCCGTATTTTTGTAAAGGAATCACCCTTTGTTGTTTATATATTTCTAGTTATTTCAATAGAAAAATGTTCGTGTACTAGCTTTTTGTTCTCGATTGTTTCCTTTAATATCGATTTTGTTGATCAATTCTGCAAAAGCATTCACTCTGTAATTCACAAAATTTAAAGCAAATTGGTTGACATAAAAAAAAAAACATACAATATTCACCACTTAAAGAAAAAGCGTTCCGTATCTAGAATATAAATCCTCCTAGATATCCTCCGTTATCTCTGTACCAATTTCATCAAAATCGGTTTAGCGATTCGATAGCGGGCCTTCGTGCTTTATTTTAAGTCAATTATAAGTTATGATAGGGTTGACACATTCTGTCACGGCATCTGGGCCTTTGTGCCTTATTTAAAGTTATGGAAACATATCACCTATATTCGCTCTGCATCAACAGAAATCGTGTGTTGATTCTCCCATTTCAGGGATATTTCACAAAATAGATTCGATAATAAGTCTTCAACTAATAAAACTCCATAAAAATATGTCATCTTTTCCGTTCGTCGTCTCTTTGAGGTTCCTTTTAGTAGTCATTTCGGGAGGCTTACGCATTTTAAATTTCAATCTGTCCCCGACGATGCTATCGTGCGCCCGCCCGTCTCCGGGTCGCCACTCGTGAACTCTGAAAAATGACTACCTAAGAGATTATTTTCAATCCGTTCTCGGCAGCCACCGAGATGTTCGGCATATTTAATAAGCTCTATTATCTACATCACTCTTGTCCGAGACGAGCAGACTTTTCAATTACACCCGACTGAGATTGTGTACTTCTCAGAATCTGTCCGATAACTTTGGCTTGTATACTTTTTCTTTAGTGTGGTAAAATCATCAAATGAGTCCTAAGACTTGTACTGACTAAAATCCAAGGTGTCCTTCAATTGCCCTTTATGTTCCGGTAAGGAAATAAGTCCCGCGACCCCGGCTGGCTTGTACACTTTGAAATTTATTTCGGTTGCTTTTACATTATAATGTTTTCAGCTTAAAACTAAAAATCTCTTCAATGCAATCCCCACTGAAAACAATATTGTTTCGCAAAGGTGAGGCCGGGCCTATTTCAGTTGCGCTGGTGTTTTTGTTTGCTCGCGCATCGCATCACGTTTTCCGCGAGCACGTACCCACGCGCACGCTGCATACTAATGGATAGCAGTGGATAGACGCCGCTCAGGTCGCGCGTCCCAAAATTGGATTCGCATCGCATCGCATACACTGCACATGGTATTAACGCCCGGCCGTCCGAAACAATGCCCAATCAAATGGAGTGCGCCTTTCGCACTCCCATCTAGTTATTATATTGGTTGTAGAGTTCATTTAAAACTATTTGATGAACAAATGTTTTTAGACTTACGCGATACTGCGAAAATGCTAAAAATACTGCGAAAAATGCTGCAGAAAATGCTATTAGCATTTTTGATTCAATGAATATAAAGCATAAATCGGAGCACGTTAGGACCAACATTTTTACTTCAGGTCATATTCGCTTGCTAATTAATTATTTTGACTGAATTGCATAATAAGGATTGTGGGACGCGCGTGACGAATTATAATCTGCTTCGAAGCAGTAATCCCAGCGCATCGGTGCGGAGCATGAATCACAGTTGTTTGTACGTTGCACCACACGGACCCCGTACAGAGCTGCTCACTGAATTTGATTGTTGTTTTCATTTTCAGCTTTTTTGGCCTCCCGATATTTTCCACCAATATCGTTGCACACTTCTGTAGGTTTGATACACTAAATAAGCCTTTGATTTGATTCAATGAATGAATCGGCTTTTAAATCTGCACACGAATTTCACAAAATGAATTTTGTTACACGTCATAATCGTGTAACCTGGTAAAGCTATCGAGCGCTTCCCATCGTTTAAATTCCCGATCCGTATGAAATATTGTCGAGTATCGGTGAGACCGGTTATTAATTTGCAAAATGTTCGTAGATTTTCGATTCGTGCCGAAGCTCTTAAGCCCGTTACTAGCGCAGGCCGGACGACAATGGAGGCGTCCACGGTATTGGATTACTGCCCCCCCCCTTAGGTGTCCTGCTTCTACAAATGGGGATTTAATTTGCCGTATCCGTAAATACAATAGCCGGAAATTTGTTTGCCTCCCCATCGCCTCACTCGTGTCCAGTGCAGTTGAGGGTACTAATGAAATGCGGCAGATGCATAAGAATACTTTAAACTTTCTGGCGTATTCATTTATGTCTCTTGTCATTGACATTACCTTTGATTATGTTAACAAAATATGGTTGTGTTTAGCAATGTCGCAGCTAATTATACGACTAAATATTCAGTTAGGCTTTGGATGTCGGTCGCGTAAAACAATAGACCGTGAGCTCGGGTAGCATGACGGTGCGGCCATACGAGACGCCGATGACGTCGCATTAAAATGAAATCCATACGGGGATGATTGATGAGCGCCGCAAACACACCACGCCGCGCCCGACTCATTCAATTTACTGTCATCACATCGTATAGAGTGCAGTTTTATTATGAAGCTTCCACGAGTTTTTCGGCTGTCCGATACGAAGCGAAATTGGCTCATGCAAAGGTTGACGTGAAATACCTGTAATCGATTGTTGGTGTAACGACACATTAATTTCATGAATCTTTTACCTTGCTGCTAGGTATTCCTAGGGCGTATTCCTGTTTCATGACTAAAGGTGCTTTAACATGTTTGTCACAAGAGACCTAGATTGATGTGAAGCTGGCTGTATGCTGTTACTTCATCTGTTAACACGTCAGCTTTGACAGAGATGGATTCCTGGACATTGTCGATATCACAGTTTCGTACATATATGATTGGCAGCACTTTTTCAATTATGAGTTATTCTGCCTACTATCAGAACGTTGCACACAATATTGCTGTTCCACAATTTCGATTCTGTCTTTTCAATTCTAATTTAAACTTCATCAATAAAAACGTTATAACCAAAATAGAATTTCAAAGAAAACGGATAATCTAGGTTTATCTCTTGACAGCTAATATTTTTACAGTGGCTTGTTTTTCTAATAAAGAATGTTCTGAGAAATGTTATTTCTTACCGCAATTGCTGGCGATGTGATTATCTCAATAATTTGTCTTGTTGTACCGCGCAGAGCCTCGTTTGGCCGGGAGCACTGTCTTTATGGCGGATTCAGTCCGGCTTGTTTCTTCCACAGAACTGGAAAATTAGCCGGAGTGCTTTTTTATTACATTTAAAACCTGCTGCGTTAAAATGTTTCGTTCATCTTTGGTGGTTTTGTGTGTCAATAAAGGTTCACGTGTTTCAGGTACTTTTTATATAAAGAAGTTGAAACTATTATTGGTTATAAAGCAAGTCCTTTAACCCTTCTCTTCCCATTATGAGAGGACTACCTCAATAAATCTAAAGATTTAATTGATCATACAATCATAAGTTAAAATAATATTAAACCGTTCTGTAAATCCGTATGCACAGCGACCCGTGGCGCGATCAAAATTGCAACTAAGCCGCCAATTAAATTTCGTCAAATCAACAAACTATGTAGCCGCGAAATGGCGAAAACTTTCCATGACGCCAAAGCCGAAAGTACAATGTTTTCATATCTTAAGTAATTTGTAATACGATATCTTTCCTAGTTATAAGTTGTCTATCGGCAGCCGAGACGAGGTGGGCAAAAACTTAAGTTTGTAATAAGAGTTAGTGTCTGGTAGAACTCGCCAGTTGGAGTTTTAAGAACTTCCGTCCGTTTGTTTGATTCTTCTATCGTTGTGAGCCGATACTTGGACCGGCAACGAGTGCCACTGATACTTTTATTATTTCCTTATGGACTTAGTGCAATCAAGTTTCCAAGTTGTTCCCGATAATGGAATTTATTGTTTATTTCTGTTGCGTTGGTTGTTGTTTCTTGTAAAAGTATTTTTCTATGAAAGTATGACGTAGTTATGCTTTTATTCTGTTATATTTTTAAATTCGTTTTTTCTTTTCAAAATATTAAAAACGGTTAAAAACTTGAATAATATTCTAACGTCATAAAATAGCTATTGTAACAGTAAGATATTATTTTGTCTGCATGTCAACCTACCTCAGGTAGAATCTGTAAAATTTACCATTGGAACATCAACCTTCCACTAACACAAATTAAAAATGTATTAAATTTTGACGGATTGAGGTAGGTTCATGTGCTGGCATACAAAACATCTTAAAAACTGCATACAGGCACTGAAACAAAGTTCAGATTATTTAGTATAGCACAACTATAATATGCTTGCTGTCATTGCGGGGAAATAGGCCCCCTCTCTGCGAAAGGTTTACTTCGAACCAAGTACAAATAGAACACAAAAATCTTACGCTTCAAATATTCAAAGGTAATAATCGACCTAGTTCATAGCTCTTACTTGCATAACAAGCAGAAAACTATCTCGATCAACGGTACATCTCGACTGGCACCCACTGAACCGAATTACTTTAATTGATAGGACTTCGCGATGTAGAACTTAGAGACCTAGATTACTCATGTGTGTGTTTTTTTTTTTGCCGTGGTAAAATCATAAAATATGTCCTGGGAGGACATAGGACCCAGTGTGGAGCGAAAGGGACTGTAAGACTAGAACTAAAATTTCACCATATTCATTCGGATACGGAGTTTGGGGCTCACGAATTACCGTGACACCGGAACGTACCTTAAGAGCTATTGAAGGACACCGTGGATTTTAGTCAGTACGAGTCTGACAGTCCCTCCCGCTTTTCCCTGGGTAGGAGGAGACATTTGATGATTCTTTTTAGCAGTTTGAAAAGAAAACATAAACCTTAATATTCGACGATAACGAAGCTTTTTAATCGTGAAGGAATTTTAAAAATCCTGTTAGCAATTTTTAGTTAATCGTTACAAACAAACGTACACCAATCATATCTCATAACAGTTTAGACTAGCTTTTATATCCGCGATATCGCTCGCTTAATTTTTTTATCAGAGAACAGTTTTTACATCAGATAATCATGATCGCTGAAATTTTACCAGTGCTGATCTGTTTCCAATCTAGATATTCGTAATCAGACTTCTGCTATTAGAAACACCTATATTACCAATTTTCGGAAGTCACGTTGACCATATTAACCGAAATCACGCGACACGAGTCGTCCCACCGTGCATTGCCATAATCACATCACTGCAAAATCGAATTTCCAGGAAATCTGTTGAAAATTGCCGCTCACCTCACTTCAGACTCGATAATAAGTTCGATATAAACTGAACTAGGGCCCCATACTTATCTCTTTTATTATTAATCCACACTCGATTGAATCTCGCCCAGACTCCGAGGTTTATCTCAGATGAAAGCTGAAACTTTGCCCGTACGTTCTTTCCTTAGCATTTAATTGCGAAAACTTCATTCTTACTCGGAAACAATTTAAGAGATTAGTTTGTGCCTAAGTTAAACCTTAATTGTGGTGGTATCTATGATCAGAATACTCGTAAAACAAGACAGCGAATAATAAAACCTAAGGGGCTTTACCCATAGCGCGACGCGATATCGAATTGCAACGATTGACGATATCGGCCAGATATCACACAAGCGTCCGGCCGAAGAAAATTTATGGACGATCGCTAGTGTTTGCTAATGGAGTCGCACGTATTGACGATATCGCTCACAGATCTGCTCGATATCGAATTGCATGTACGTACTAATGACAATGCACTTATGCACATGATTCTCTGTTCGAAATTAGATTGCGCAACTAGTCGTCACTGGCGACATCTTTTGTCTTTGGTTTGCAACGCCTTTATGTAGTAGTAGTAAGGTGGATTTTTGAAGTTCACGGTCGAATTGCATTGCATCACTCCATTAATAACTACGTGCGACTTAAATCGGCAATCGACTGGATATCGCACGAATTGCATCGCGTCGAATCGCGACATGGGAACTTCGTGTGGACTGTCATTTTGGTGTCAATAAATTAGAAGATTCTGTCACAAAGTGTTGACGCTAAACGTGGATGTTAAAACCAGAATGTTTTCCATTTGATTGGAACATTCCCATAATGATCGTCGACATTTTTATTTCTTGCCCTAAAATGAACAACGCACTTGCTACGCCGTAGCGCCGTAGCAGAATTACGTAGTACCAATGTAGCATCCATTGTTTGATTCCATTTGTTTTGTCCACTGAATCTTAATAATTATATTTACAAAAGTGTCGAATGACGGAGCTTCCATGCATATTAATATTTATTTTCTCTTAGAAACGTTTGTCTACGCCGTAGACTCGTAGCTCTGTATGACGTAGCACTACCTTAATAATTTGTTAACTTTTTGATACTATTTTCTTTGTATAGCAGTTTTTTCTTCGTTTAATATATGCGAGATTTCTAGAAAATACACACCAATGTACATTCTTTAAATTGAATCAACGCCTTAGAGCTGATTGCAACCAGAGTATTTTCACAAAATATATATAAAAAACAAAGCTTCGTACAACACATTAAAGTGTTGGTAATGCTTAGTGGACTCACGTTCCGAGGTGTAAACCCCGATAGCGTCGGGCTTAATCTTACTAAGTGAATTACTCTGTCCGTACCTCCACTACGTTCCTTTAGCTGATGGAATGAAATAACCGAATTTTTCGCACATACAGTTTTATGCATCGTAAATTGTGAGGTGCAAATAATTTACACCTATCAAAATATCCCACGTTATGAGAGCAGTGGTGATGAAATAACAAATGTCGTAAGTCGGGGCCGATACCACTGGGCCACCAATCGATAAACAAAACTTATTCAATTTTAACAGAGAGGACGTAACACATCGCAATAAAATTAATTACGGCACAATATTTGTCAGACCGTCATTTCCCTTTGATATGTGCCTCATTAATAAAATCAGTTCATTTGATACACATTTTGTCATGTAATGAAAACAAAGCTCTGTTAAAATACACCAATAAGTGTCAACTGTGAAGTTACCTGTGTGGAAATGTACAAATATAATGTGGAAACATTTATCAAGTATCAACTGTATTTTGGTGTACTTTGTTGTGATATTAGATTTTTTGCAATGCTTCCAAAACATGAGTAAATTTTCATTAGGTAGAATTACCAAAAAATTGAACTAAACTAGTCTTTAGTCTGAGAATAACTTCAACTAGTCGCATTGAAATATTCATATTAGATGAACCTTCGTCTTGAATCACGTGTTTATTTAAACATTAGACTATCATTTTTGGGTCGATTTACAGTATGCAAATTGAACGTACGATAGCATTGCTCTTGGATGAAAACCGCATTAGAATCTGCTGCATAATTTAAAAGATCTAAGCGTACAGAGGCGGGATGCTACTTTATTTTTAAATACCATGTAATGAAGACTGAATATAACCAAACCATACTCCACTATTCTAAAAGTTGATCTAAGTCATTCAATCACATGATCACAAAACACCGTGTTAGAAATAGATGTCCCCATGCGGTTATCGACGGTGTCGAAATCGATGATGGAACAGCCGTATCGTACGAAGTGCTCGTAACCGGACACGGGACGTAAACCGAGCCGGACGACACCGTACGATCCCGTACGAGCCGCACCAATCTGCCAAGTGAATTACCCCGACGAAATCCGACGTAATCTCGTGAAAACTGCCACTTTGCCGCACTCCGCCTTATACGTGTTTATGGTATATGATTATGACGTATAAGATAAATATTGTATCGACTCTGGGTTTTAAGATGATTTCATGAAGACTTTGTTGGTCTAGGAATAAAGTGAATTCTGATACAGTAACATTAGTAACCTCATTAATGATCATGTTACGATGGTGTTTGTGAAAATTAAAAACCATTGAAATGTTATGGTCTACCAATTTGAAAGTCTTCTTTGGGGAATGTCTAAACAGGTAACTGTGACCCTAGAACGTAAAGGGCAACTGAAATAACACTGTGGATTTTAGTTAGTGTGAGTCTGACAGTCCGTTTTGCTCCACACAGGGCTGATAGACTCACTTCATGATATTACCCCGTAAAAAGAAGTTTTCCATGAAACACATCATTAAGAATGTTACGTGTATAGTGTCTAAACCATCGAATATCGCTGTAACACTAATCCCTGAACGAAAAATCCCACGTTGTAATACTGTAGCGAGTTTTCGATTAAACCTTCGGACGGTCGACAAGGCAATAAGCCACGCTTTATGATAAAGTTAATTAGATAGAGCATTCGTTCCCCCGAGCAAGTATACAGATGAGCCGCTGAGCGGGACGTCTCTTGAAAAAGGCAGAGAAAATGGTAACGAAAATCAACAGACTTACTTACGCTATTTGACGCTTGCGTGGACCTAATTGGCTGTAAAGATAAGGAGTGCTCGGTACGAGGTAGTCGGAGTTATTTGAACTTTGAAGTAGGATCAGGGGTGTGAAGTACAGACCTTTGGTGTTATTTTATCATCATAGTGTCCCGCAACGTTGTCTAAAACTAAACAGTTCCAGGGCAAACGAGCTACACTCGTTCGTTTTTGTGTAAAATGGCGTTTATAAGAAATAGCCTTGTACAGAAACCTTTTATACCCAAACAAGAATTCCTCGTTCTTTGAACAGTTTTGAGATAAGCCTGTAATTAATATGCGCCATATTTTCCTTTTTGTAGTTCCTCAAGTTTTGTGAAAAACCTCTCAGTGTTTGCGACTCTCTCACCGCACAACGGGCCCACACATGAGTTTAGTGATTCATTTCGAAGTTTGCGAAGAACGGACGCGACGCCGTGCTCGCCTCGAGGTATAATTAGTTTCGTGATCGGCTGCCGGGTGCTGCCCGCTCCGCCGGACGGGTAAAAGTCAAACAAAACACAGATATCGACGCATATGCGACTGCACGCCACACGCCCCGTCCCACTCGCTACCCGACTTTATTATCAACTATAGGAACAAACAGAATCAAGCCAAAATCAGAATTCATTTCATGCTATGACCGGACAAATGTAAATCTGAAATTCAGATTGCACAACACAACAACAAAAATAGTTTCAGCTAACTCTATTCGTATTGCGTTTCATTGTAAATAAAAACCGAAAACAAAATTATAGTCAGTATACGGAGAGCTGAAATTTATTTTCCTCAAAATTCGGTTGCATCTCTGTATATTGTCGGCGGACGTTTTAATATTGGCAGCCATAGCGAGGCTAACCTGGAACATTCTATTTACTGTTCAAAGCCTAGGTAAGTGGGTTGCCTATATTGAAGAATTAAATCAGTTTGTGTAAATTGGTAACATCCGGCGCGCACCGGAAGTTGCAGGGAGGCCGCTTCTGTCGTGAAACTTTTGATTATATAGAGACATCAGTATTGATGTCTTCTAATATAGGTATCTCTTCAAGCTCTTTGCTTTAAACCAGTTCACCATTGCATAAGGACAAATAGATGATACGGCAATAAAGTTATAAATGGATTTTTCCAATTCATTTGAAAAAGAAAATAACCCGAGTCTCATCATCATCATCAGCCTATTAATGTTCCCACTGCTGGGACATAGGCCTCCTCTCTGTGAGAGGGGGTGGGCTATAATCCACCACGCGGGCCCAGTGCGGATTGGTGGATGTCACATGTCTTCGAATTTTTGGTTCTAGGACATGCCGGTTTCCTCACGATGTTTTCCTTCACCGTTTTGAGAGCAGTGGTGATGAAATAAATTACACAAAGTAATGCGCCTGCCGCGATTCGAACCCACGACCTACAACTCGTAAGTCGGGGCCGATACCACTGGGCCACCACTGCTCGAACCCGAGTCTACTCATATATTATTTTCTTACTACAATGTTGACTTGTTCATGTGTGGAAGTCAATATCGCTCACATTTAGTTTTTCACCGGAGTACTGAGTACTTTTTATAGGTTGCCTGTGTTGATACCTATCGTAGTTTTAAATCGAATCCCGCAATATTGCTTGCTCGCGTCTCCCAGGTGATTCCAACTGGTTGATTTTCATTTCGCAATGCATACACTACAATACGATGATTATTTTATGAAACTAATATGAACTTTATTATTGTGACATCAATATGTCGGTTTTCACAGTGTTGTATTGTCATTTGATTAGTTTATGAAAGGCAGTATGCATTATGTTCGCGGTAGCACGCAGTAGTAGAAGCTCTTCTTTATCTTTGTATTGAAATCTCGATTCTCAAACGGATTTTTATCAAAAGTTTACTTGTTATATCTTATTTAATAACATACTATGCGACCACGATAAGACTCAAAACTTCAATGACCTCCAGCTATAAACTGTCACTTGGGAATTACAAATAACAATTACACTAGTTTACAAAAAAAAAGTTTTTCTTTTACCCAAAGATAATTTATATTGGATATGTTTTCTACCCATCCCATTACTACAAAAAATAATGTGTCATATTGTTATCACGTCAAATTTTTGAAATACCTACTCACATTTAAACTTTTTGAGTTAACTTGTTCGTCGGTCGTCGGTGTCGCAGTTTAGTTTGATTTAATTGCGTTTATGTATTATTTGAGCATTTTTATTTGTTTTAAAAGGTCACCAAGATAGTGTTAATTAAATACAAATAACTTTTGCTATGTTTGTGGCCAATATATTTTTCCAAAAATTAAGAGACCTCTCACTGAAGCCGTAACACGAGCGTATTTCCATTGCTTGCAAATCTGGGTAAGAAACCTTGATAAAAATGGGTTCTTAGTGTAGTGTGGGGAAATTGCAGAAGTATTTTATTAAACGGAGCTGCATAAAAAAAAAACCATTTGCGAATCTGCATACTAATGATATGGAGAGAACCCGCAAGTCATACTACTGACTGTTACTTCTGCTTCACTGAAACTACCGTTTTTAACAACAAAAACTGAAAGCACATAGGGACAATATCCTGATATTACATCACTTACAAACCACAAATAAGTAAGATATCAAGGAATAAAAATTTTGATGGTTACTTAACCAATGTTGAAAAAGATGCTCAGTATTCCTTTGAAGGGGTACATAGTGAAAAATTTCCTGGGAATCAATAAATTTAAGAATTATGCAGAAATTATTTCTAAATTATTGAGGAATTACCAAAAAAAAATCAGTTTTTTACATTCTTATCTAGATTTTGTCCCTGAGAACCTGGGAAGCGTGAGTGATGAGCATGGTGAACGTTTCACCGAGATGTAAAGGTTTTTGAGGAAAGATACAAAGGATTTTGGGATAAAATTGCTAGTCATCGGGTTCTGCTAGTCCTTAATAAGAGATATTGATACTAATCAGTATGAAAGAAAGGAGTAAAACGAGCCATTTTTAATTGTTTTGAGATAACTGTATTATAATGATAGATAATAAAAATAATGAATATTTCCAAAATTTGACGTCCTAAATTTTTTTCAACTTCAGTTTTTAAGTAAGGGTTTATAACTCTACCGATACATATCAGTTTCATCTTTGGGTAAAAAACCTTGTAAACTAGTGTTATCTATGTCTTGTTAAAGTTTGTTCCAGTGTCAGAAAAATGGGCATAACATCGCAATATGACGCCATGATGACAGTTTCAGTCTAATAGGGGACGCATATTTATATTATCCTACAAATTATATTATATGAAATCATGAACACCGCCCGTCCATTTCTAAAGAAGCAAATACGTAAAAATACTCCGGCAAAAATAGGAAATAACTTATCGTATGTACGATTCTTGAGTATGGCCTCTTCTCCCGTATTCGAGTGCATTCGTTGTATCAGTTTCCGAGTGGCATGGTGTTCAATTGCACGACGTCGAATTGCACTCGCATCCGAATGGACCGTCCTCACGATATGACTGATACACTGAGGTATTTTACGGAAAAATGTTTGAGATGTTTCATGCTTCTTTAGATGTTTGTGATAGTAGTCATCGGGTGATTGAATTTTGAAGTAGCTATTTAGTTGTGTTGAATGCAGAATGGAAGGTATTTAAAACTATTTGGTTGTCTTTGTTGTTTTTTTTTTTTAATTTTGGCAATGTCCGCATCACAGTAAAAAGCATAAAAAATGACAAACCAATTAAAGTCATCCACTTTAATTGGTTTGTCAAGATGCATAGATCTTATTCTTTAAGTTCTAGATTTTCCTAAACAAAAAAAAAAACAGCTAGAAATTTAAAGTGTATAAATAAATAAATAAAACAATCCATTATCATTCAAATCCTTTCTTTTATATAACCGAGTAAAAATCTTAATTCGAATTGACTAGAACAAATCTTTTTTTAGGTAGATATATGCATGCAGATTGGCTTTCAGCCTTTTCATAAAACTTGCAAAAATCAAGAACCTACTGAAATAATTGAGTCCCCCAACGTGCTTCGATAAATATTATCGGATTTGTTTTTATTAAACTTGCTGCAAAATCTTAAACGTTGCTCTACTTAAAATGATGAGATTACTCGTACTACAGTAATCTTATCCTTATAGAAGTTACGTCCCCAGGAACCACTTGCTCGTAAAGTATTCAATTAATTAATACACTTTTAAATTATCCGCTACGAGTTTTTATAAAATACTCTTGTGGATAACTTTATAATATTACTGCCGCCGTAATCTAGTATACATAAAGTGGTTAGCCGCTGAACCCGCCGATGCATATCACTAACCAATATGTCTCTCGGAAAAATCCTCTAATTTTTTAGGAAAAAATTCGCTCTGCTGCTTCAAACGCTGGTAAAGTGTGAGGATATTGAATTAGTGGCGGATTTTGCATTTTTTCCTGCCTGCGAGACAAAAAGGCGTGGCGGCGCCCGACGGACGCTGAATCAATTACGTTACGTTGACGCCACGGTGCGGTAATTCGATCCGTCGGCAAATGTTGATTTGACCGCGGGGTATGTCCGTCGGTGGTGGCCAGCCATCCCGCTAGCCCGCGCCTCCATGCACACGACTCACTGATCCACTTTTGCCTTACCTAAAATGTCACGCCTTAATTAAACTAGTAACTGCCATCCGGACACGTAACTAACTCGCAAATGGATTTCGAACTACTATTGTATGGCTGTTTCAGTATTGACAGCTCGTTTAATAGGCTTAATTATGAATTACCTTTTGTAGGCATTGTTCATTTGTGACAGTCACGCGAAACTCGTAAAATCATTTATGTAGTTTTCTTTCTTTAACATTTTTAAGTATTTTTTATTCAACGTTCAGTGTTGATAAGGTTTTGGAAGAGTGCTCTAATAACCTTTTCTTTTTTAATAAACTGTACCCTTAGCAGGAATTTTCAGTATTTGAGACGTAAAGTAAACTGGAACTTTGACAATGTCAAGTTGAAATTTTTCAAGGAAAAAATTAGTTCCGTCTTCGCGCACCAGAGGCGCTGTTCCATTTTTGCAATACAAGAAATGCTGTAAATACGGTACAGTAAAAGAGTGAAAATTCGTGCTAAGGGTACTGATCTTTTATTTGGTCTTTTATTAAAGTAACTATGACTTTTGAACTCTTGAAGTAACAATCAAATCATCGATGTCCAAACGTCCATAATATGTCAAACATTATCTGCGCACAGAAAAATTGAAAACAACAACAAATTCTATGTCACAAAATCGCATCGAGAACCGTGAGTAGCGTGTACGCATAGTAATAATCTGCTCAATGTTGGCTGGAGGGAGTCAGGCAGCAGATTTCAGGCGAGTGGCAAAGCGGATTATCGAAATTAACCTCTTCAACGGTTCTAATGATCGACTCTTCCACTCGAGTGCCGGGGGTTCCTCTCAGTCGGCACAATCGCTAATAATACCCACTTACTTAATAAAACATAACTCCATCTTTGAAATGGTTGTTACTTTTTTATTAACGTATATTTATCAAGTGGAAATATAGACTAGAGTGAAGACCATCTCAAAAATAGAGCATTTTCCCACGTTTTTATAAACTCACTTTTCTTGTTTGTTTGTTTGTCGTTCCGATTGGACTTTTGCAACTCAATTTTTATTTATTTCATTCAACTTAATTTTTTATTCTCAAAGATGGTTTCATGTTTTTAAAGAAATATAACAATCTTGGTAATTTTATCTTCATTTGCATTCTGAAGAGCTTAAGTCGTCATTTTTACGAAAATATTTCTGTGCCTCTAGTGAAAAAGGGTATAAGTTCGATTAAATGAAATCAGACTTATACCCTTTTTCACTAGAGGCACAGATTTTATTTCACTTGTGGTTTCGGATGAACCACCTCTCATAATTTACCAAAGACACACAATTTCCATGAACAGTTTCAATCTATCTTTCTATTGTGCACTATTCATAATAGGTTAGGGGATAAAGGCTTTATATTAGGTTGTTGCAGCCCGGGACTAATCTGGACCGGGCACGGGACTACAATAGGCTTTATTAACATGCATGCGTCCCGTTCGATACAAATTGGCGATGAGTCGCCGGCGCCGTGCGGTGAGCCGATTCTACCGTGTAATAATGTGTTCCCTTCATGTAGATTGGAAATTGACGGTGATTTAGAAAACGTCTTTTTTTTGTTCTAGTTTCTTATGTTTTATCGTTTGATTTTAGGAACTTCAGAACGAAAAATCAAAATTATACCTGTTTTGTGCAACTCATCATAATTATGTATTTAGCATTAATCTAATGAAAATATTGTTCGGCTTCTATAAATCTATAAATAGACTTAACAAACCTTGAAATGATTTTATGTATACTTTTGGCATTGTTAATTTGTCAGTTTTTATACTAAAATCAAAACAAGATTAAAATTAAAAATAAACGAAAATCTCAGAAATTTACAATCAATTTAGTGCTATTTAATACTGTGGAAGGTTGATTTAATTACTTAATTGAATGTTAAGGGAAATTAATTTGTTTTAGATACTTACCACATTTCAATATAGTTTTCTTGTTCAAATATCGTATTGGTAGTTTAAACCTCCGTTATAATTTGACATACGTCAATAGTAACACCACTAAATACTATAAAGTTATACGAATATAATGTTCACTATTCATTATTCAACGACAGTAAGTAGAGTTTTAATAAATGTAATAATTGGGTAGAGTAGGTAATAAATAGGTTTTGACTTTTGCCCTAAAAATTATACTTGAAGGATCGACAGCACGCGTGATATGACCAATTTCTTATCTTTTCTACCAAGAATGGACCTAGCTTTTTCTGTACTATTTGATTGTTTTTGCCTAAGTAATTGAGTAGGTCTTGAGTCGTAGATGACTGAAGAATATATATCATTGTATCCTATATTTTAAACATCCCTATGCCTGACACGGTAGAAATCTTTCTACATTTTGTCGACAAAATCCGACTCTACGTTTCGTGCTACGCATACCTACTTTTAGTTTAGTTCAGTACAGGTATATTAAAATATCGCAGTAGCAAAGTAAAATGTAAAAATAATAACGATAAGCTTATAAACTACAGAATTTGCGGTAACATATAATTCGTTTTCATAAAAGCCATTACGTAAAAGGTTCGTCAGTGACCCACTTTCCGACGAGTATTTAAGCGCATACATTATTAAATTTATTATAACAACTAAAAGTATTGGCCGTTTGCTCCCTTAATTTGATTAAAGTGGGATGTTCCTGTTGACCTGCCCTTATATGTTTGCACAGGTCTATCCGTCTATCCCAAAAGTAGGAAATCTCGCGGAATCGTTCATTGAATTTTCGTTTGCAGAGGTAATCTACGGACGAATTGCGGTTTCTAGGAAAAGTATTGGGTGCGTTTTCGTTTATATTTAATTTTGACCGATACATTTTTGTAGGGAGATGTACTATGTTTGCTTTTGAATGCCAGACTTCTCACAAATCTGCTATTTTGAGTTTGAAACACGATTGTATTCTCATTCAGAAACTAAATTCATCAAATTGAACTAAGTCCCAACTAACGTCCTCTCAAATTCCACAGGTAGTAAAGCATTTCTTGTAACAACTATTAATTACAGTGTACAGGTCACGCTAAGGTTTAATTTTATGGGTCCAAGTCATTGAATCACTCCCTTAGGATCTGGATCATTAAGTGGGTAAATGGTTAATGAAAATAGAATGAGCACTAAACATCGAAGCGGAATTTCGCCAGTCACCTAGCCGTCGTTAAATGTTGTTATCGTCGCGATTAAGTAACAAAACAACTTGGCTGAGGGCGTCGCGGGGTGAGGCGCGGGGCGCGGGCCACGTCGCGAATAATAATCTCAGTTTACGACGGCAGCCGAGTGAATCAATAAAAACACTAATAATGCACAGACGTAATCCGGATCCTGCAACGTCGCGATTACCGGCACTAACGAGATCGTAAAGACGGATCTCCAATGCACGGCTTAGCCGAAACATAAGCGCCGCGGGTAGGCTACACTCTTGATATATGAGTTACACCGGATTTGGAACGTATTTTATGAAGCAATCACTTGAAATAACGTGTAAAGTTACTTTGAATGAAGAATTTGACTGGCTTTTTGATCAACGAACATCTTAAAAAAGGAACAATCAGATATTGTAACAGATTTTTTATTCAGAGAACCCTAAACCGGCATAGTGGATCCATTATTCTCAATTTGCGCCAAGTTGAAGCAAGCGCGGACGGCACGGCGGCAGACGCGGCGGGTGTCCCCCTTGATTAAACCCCGGGAAGTAAGAAGTAACAATTTGTGTGCATTCCTACATTCCCCACCCGGTTTATACACTAGCTCCTGAATTGCACATCAGCTTACTAGATTCCATTTTACCTTAGAATTTCATAACTTTTATTACTTTGTTTTTGAAAGAGACTTCCTGAAGATGTTAACTAAACGAAAGTTTAGCTCCATTTTGTTTCAGTTATGATTGCTTGCGGTTTTGTTGAGATTGCTTGTAAGACAAGTTAACTGTTGTTGAGAAAGCTGCTGATTAGTTTTTATAGGAGTTACTTTAATGACACATTAATAGGTAAATTAAATTTTTCTTCAATACAAACATAAACTCACGTTTTTTTCATCTGGGTCAAGTAGAAACTACCGAACGCTATCTATCTTTATAAATACTAATTTTTCGTCACGCACTTCCATACATCTGGAAACCCTTCAATAAATCGCTCATCGGTTGCGAGTAGGTACTACACACGTGAACTTTCAGTACCCTTAGCACCAATTTTCAGTATTTGAGACGTAAGGAAACTGGAACTTTGACAATTGCAAATTGACAATTTTCAAGGAAAAATAGTCCCTTCTTCGCACACCGTTGACTAGATTAAACTTCAAAATAAAAGAAATTATTCGAATTTATGCCTTTTTGTTCAATATTTATTAAATATACAATGATCGTTATCCCATTTTTTCATACAAGAAACGCTGTAAATACTGTAAAGTAAAAGAGTGAAAATTCGTGCTAAGGGTACTGAACAACATTACCAATCTGTTTTATAAGTATTTTTTTAAATTTTATTTTCAAAACCAAGATATGTTCGAGTAAATACGTAAATGATACATACGTCCATCATGCACGTTTGGGTATCCTGTCATGAAGTACGGACATGTACTCAACAGCAGATCTGACGAGGGCGGCGCGACCACCTGCAGTCCAGCCCTGCCGGTGACACGAGCCTACGTAAACCTATCGATGGCTGTCCGATACTGAAGCCTGTTTAAATGGCCAACATTTTTGAAAGGCCTGTGTTTTACGGATTTTAAATTATGCCTTTGTTACGTACCTATCCATTTTACGTCGGTCCTGTTTTATATTTTAATAGTTTTTCGATTTATGGAGATCATTTTAACGCAGTGCAGTTAAACCGAATGCATCGAACGACAGTAGTTTTTGAAAGATATACTAAAATTTCTGTTATAGTCCGATGTCAACAGCTAGTTCCCAAAAAAAAAAAAACAACACCAAAGTTGTTATTGCTTTCAAGCATCGTGTTTGATCTGTTTCGATAACGTCACACCGATTCGAGTTGACGCTGTCGCGCGTGCCTCACGCTCATCTCGGGCGATCTTCGCTAGCGCCGGAATTAAAATTAATAGCGGACGGGCGAAGGCACGTCGTGGTAGGTCCGACCCGGTCCCGGTAATTTGTTTACTCGCTTCGCTCAGGATTACGTCGCATGCTCCGTTGAATAGGTAACTCCCGGTGACTTTTCATAAGTATCAGTCAACCTCCACTTCTCTGTTAATGAATTTTTATCGTTTTAATAACTTCTTTTTTCCCGTGCATTAATTTTTGTCCGGGCTTTTCAAGTTGAGAGCGTTTTATAATGGCCGTTTATTTCCGGGACGAACGAATAAAATGTACCTTAACTTTGTTAAGACTCGAGTTTTTTCTTTAATTTATTTAAACATTGAAAATTCAAAGTATCTATCGAAAAATACCATCCTTATCGATTTTCCAAAAAGTTAAAAAGAAGTTAGAATTATCGATATCAGCACATGCAGTTAACGACATACCTCTAGAACCTCGCTCTAATTCCAGCACACAGAATTTCAGAATTTCATTAACAATATCGCAAAGTTCGGAGCGTAGACATGGCACGTATATAATTCAAAGCCGGAGTAAATTGACCGAACACGGTTATGAATGATACGGCTAAACGTCGCCGAGCGGGGTCGAGTGTCGGGCGGAGTCGGCTGGCCGTCCGGACTTCCGATCGCGCCCGGCGTGTTTATTGTATCAGTGTCGACGCTCATCAAAATGCAAATAAGGCACGCCCAAGCTCGGCCGCGGCGCCGGACACTTGTCGGGCGCTGTATTGAGTTATAATCCTCACTACACTCCCGTTTCCTATGTACCCTTGTTTCGACCGTATTGTGTCTGCCACCGTTAGATGTCTGCATGCAGCTTTCAATTATTTTGAGCGATGTGTTTGAGACTTTGTATTGAAATGATGACTTAATTTCGTACGTGATACGTGCTTTAGTATAAAGAAAAACCTTACTTATATTTCTGCTAAAATGAGCTGCATTTCTACCCTATTCATAAGATCCTAATGTACACGAATGACCTGTTTTCAACCATCTTATTAACCATTTCACAGGAACAGATCGCAATCAATGCTCTCAATACAACCTAATCATAATAACACACCAAACTGCATCATACGTATTCCGTCACACATGCAAAGGAGCTTATAAACTCAATACCCAGCGTCTTCGTCTGAAAGACACAGGAATGAATCGTTCGGGGCGTAGCTGCATGCAGCCGTTTAATAAGCTCCAGGCTCCTGGCTGCTTCGTGCTCGGATTTCGGTCGTTAGCGAGTAATTGTCGACACCTAATTAGTCGCGACACTGGAGTGCGGGTCTCCAATGTCGAGCTCACATATGACCCGCGATATTTAATGCGACGTGGCATCGCTGACTCGACCGACAGCGCTGTACTTGCACTGCGGTCGAGATGGTTTATTAACTGCCTTTTGTAGGTGTTACCTTTGATTTACAGTGTGGTACTAACGTTGCAACTGTTGCTTTACGTTGCGCGATAGTGGCAGCCTTTTGAAAGTTGCTCTACTGATCTAGTTAATGTTGATTTTTAGAACAAAACCTTTTATCCTACTACTATTATAAAGGCGAAAGTTTGTAAGTATGGATGTATGGATGTTTGTTACTCTTTCACGTAAAAACCGATGAACGGATTTGGCAAAAATTTGGTATACAGATAGTTTATAACCTGGATTAACACATAGGATAGTTTTTATCCCGATGTTATGTTCCCGTGGGATAATTTTCGAGTTTTAGCGGGTGAAGCCGCTGGCAACAGCTAGTAACTTAATATAAATGTCAAGTACTTTTAAATTCAAACAAGAATTAGACGTTTGAAATCAACTGTGATGCAAACTCCTTTGTCGATTCGACTCCATCGCCGCCTGCGTGTTTAAATACAATTAGTAAGCAAATGTCTTCTTTGCAGGTATGGAGGCGATTATGTCGGAGTTCTTCAACGACACGACGACGGCGTTCTACATCATCCTGATAGTCTGGATCGCGGACCAGTACGACGCAATCTGCTGCCATACTGCCATCGCTAAGAGACATTGGCTCAGGTAAGTGCGCTTCACCGAAATTATTTTTAGGGCGACTTTTACCAACGGTTAAACATGTTTAAAATTTTATGAACACAAAATTCAATACAATTTTGTGCTTAAATAAAATTAAAAAAGTTGAGCTTAAATAAGTTTAAAATTTTATTTAAGCACAAAATTCAATACAATTTTGTGCTTAAATAAAATTTTAAACATGTTTAACCGTTGGTAAAAGTCACCCTTAGTGTCTTACCAAGTTTTTTTTTTCTTTTTTAGATATGTTAAGATTATAGATACACTGATGCGGTTTAAAACTAATCGACGTAAGCAGTGCCGTGCCCCAGATTTCGTTTGCAATGATATTTTTATTTATTTATATGTAATTATGCTAGCCTATTTAGGTAATCTCTGCAATAAATGGCAAACGAAATATAAAACAGGAAATATTCAATAAAATAAAGTAACAAAGCCAGTGGTGATATAATTAAAATAATCGACTGTTTTCGCGTCTACACAGTGTCAACATTGCACCTTTTTTGTGGACATTAATAAAAGAAGTGATAAATGAGAATCCCAAATGGCTCAAAATAATATTGAGTTGTTTCGTTACAGTTCTGTTATCACTGGTTTTAGTGCTTTAGATAACAATGATGTATTATTCACCGATTAATGTAACAATTCAGATAGACACTTTATAAATCAGGGCAAATATTAGTCGCCTAACGAAAAACACGGAGAAGACGGCGGGACGCTACCTAGTGAACTGCCGTGAGGAAGCACACCATTGAGTGAAGTGGAAGGAATGGGGGAGGCCTTTGTTCAGGAGTGGGACAGAGAAGGCTAGAAAAAAAACGAAAAATACTATCAAATTGGCATTACTAAAAGCACGCGTAAATCGTTTCTAGAACCAGGGGTACTACTTTCTAAGCACGAAACCCGTAGCTTTACCCAAAGTTTCGGACGTTTCCTTCTCTTTACCACTTACGGACATAAAATTTGTTAGTGACCAAATCCCGATGAGTTGTCAAGAGATGAATTTACTCGTAAAACTAATATGGGGTCACGTTCACTCTAAAGTTTCAAGTTACTTTCGTACGGGCCCGTATCGTCGTTGACGGACTAAGAGAGTATAGACTCCCAGTATGAAATCGCTCGTTTATTATATCTTTTTTTTTATCGTAGTAAAATCATCAAATGAGTCCTCCCGCCCAGTGTGGGACGGAAGGGACTGTCAGACATGACTGACTAAAATCCACGGTGATCCTTCAGTAGTCCTTTACGTACCAGAGCCACGGTTAACTGGTGAGGCAGTCCCGCGACCCGGGCAGGCTTTGGCCCTCTTAGGGGGGCGGGGGGGTTTGATAGATCTTAAACCATGCACTCAAGTGAACATCCTTAACCATACTTTTCGTACCTAAAAAAAATAAACACAGAAATACTGTAATTGTTTGTTCATAAATATCCTTCGTGTTTACACTGGGCTCATTATTTTGTGGCATTTGTATGTTAGTGTAAATATCGACATATTGCTCGCCGTGACGAGTGTGACGTATCTAAGTATTTACTTATTATACGATTGATGTTTAACAAGCGCTTGTTTGACATTCAAGAATATTTTCTGGTTTTATTTGGAAGAAATATCTTAAGAGTCGCATTCATAAGGGTTTTTTAATGGTTGTAGAGACGTTTTGGGCTTTCAAATTCAATATTTACTTGTGTCTTAAGTTAGTGTTCTGTATTTCGTTCAAAAAATAGATGAAATTGTTCAACAGTCACAACATGAATATCGTCTACGAAAGTTCTACTCTAGCAGTGGCATCTTTCTGTTTATTCAGGCACTTTGTTTTTACGCCTACTTCTGTAGCGCGTGTTTCTCCTTAATCAAAAGGCGTCCGAGCACGAAGCAATTTGGCTGGCCGTCCGCGCGGGCAATAAGGAGTGAGCGCTATTAAAACAAGCGCAAATAAAGCAAATTGAAAACGGCACCGCTTCCCCCCTTGGAGAGGGCTCGTAGTACCGGCCCCGCGTCCTCGGGCGCCCCGCAAAAACAACCGGCTGTCGTCTGGAGAGACCTCTTGCTTCATCTAACTGCCACATATATCTCCAGAACTATTGATACGTGTACCGCTACACGACTGTACCTGTCTGTTATGCGCGCTACACTCCCAGCTTTTATTTACCCGAGTATAATTTTAAAACATGATATTAAAATACTACGTACTCTTATTTTCACATACAAACTTTATAAAAAGCGCTTCACAAAGACGGCCAGGGGCTATTTAAGTACAAATTAATTTTAATATACGCTGTTTTAAAACATAATAAAAAGTACACCTTTAAGAACAAAGCAAATAAGATACTTAAACAGTTACAAGAAAGTTCTTTGTCAATTTAATTTTCCGTGTACGCTTTACCTTATCAAGTGCTCTCCTCTATGTAGCCAACCATATTAACTGAAAAATATTGCATTTTTCCGCTTACATCATGTGTCAGGGCTGCCTTCAACGACAAAACAGTTTATTTAATGATTTCAAGGTAAAAACAAAAAAAAATGTTAAAGCTTTTAGTTGCTGTCATATAACGCTAGCTATATTATTGGATAAATGGACCAATTTTAAACCACTCCGGCTCAAAGCTTTCAATCCATTCGAAATACCTATAGTATCCATTTTATTTTAGTGACTATCTCATATACTCTCAACGTTACAAAAATTTAAAACTTTGCCAAAAACAAAACATCTGTCTAAATAGTATTATGCTGAAAGTAAGTATAACTCTGATGTAATAACACTGTGTAAGGCAACCTTTTAATAATTTTTGTAAGTATTAATTAAGTTGTTGGACTCATAATACCGTTGAATATGTAAAAAACGAAAATTATCCCTCTAGAAATAAACATGTTAATTCAGGTTATAAACATCTTTCATCACGTACATAATTAACGCACTTAATTATCCACAATTTGTTCGTGTTTGCTTGAGTGAGTCCACCAGAACAGACATTTGTGCCGCACAGTGTCCTACGCTGGTGGAATCGAGTTTAAATAACAATTTTAAAATTCGCTTGTCATTACCCAGCCCTCCAATGGTCGGACTAACAGTCTTGCATTGACTAAAATTCACGATGATTCTTCAATAGCCCTTTACGTCCCAGGGTCACTATTACCTTTTACGCCGGTCTCGCAATCCCGGAAAGCAGTAACACACATGACACGTCATAAGATAAGATACCTGAAATTAACACACTCATCTAATTAGTGGTACAATTGCGGTTCACAAAACGACACCACGTCATCGTCAGTCCAAATGCAATGTGTTAATAAGTTCGCGGCCAGTGTTTGCTAAGGGTTAACCCTCGAATTGCCGTGGACGCGGTCGTGTTACATGGTCCCGGGTACCCGTGGTCTCGGATACCCGGGACCCTGTGGTCGGACGAAATCGGCGACCGCGTGACGAGCGGCTCCCCGCATAAATCTCCGCGACCGCCAATTAAGGCCCGCCCCGACAGTTTGTCTACGACGCCGCCCTGATTGCTTTCGCTGCGACACGAGCAACCTCTCCGCATCTATGTGTGGAACGACTCTTAAATTGACGAATATACGGTGCCAATAAAATTGGAAATGCCTGGGAAATCTAGCTTAGAGTCCCAATGGAATAAAAATGTAGATGAATGGCCTATTGGAATAACATTTGTTATAAAAAACTCATCAAACTAAGGAACACTTTACTTAATATAAATGTTATCAAGTTTTAAGTTACTTAACCGAATTTTAAAGTAAAAAGCCGAACTAAATTCTCCAATGAAAATTCAAAAACAAAGTTTCAGTAAAACATTACACGCTATTATTTAACTGTCGCAACTCCCTCCTTGCATTCAATTACGAATTTGACTTCTGACATTGAGTGCACCCCTGTACCCATTTATAACTACCCCATGCCCTTGTCAGATCGATAACCCTTTATTTGTACACCTACCAATACTCAAACGGTTATTGGTTTTAGTGACGTTTCTTTTCAAACATATCGTGGATAAGCGGAAAGGTTCAGTGTGACGGTGGAATAATGTGATAGGGACTGTGTATGACTATGTCGGACGTATAGACGTATGTAGCAGTGAAAGGGTTGGGTGGAAGGGAGAAATAAAGGTTGTGCAATAGTAACCCAGATACCCAGTGTATGACTTAGTTTGCATCGTGTATTCCAGTTCTCTCTTTGGATTTTCTTTGAGGACAAACTGGGTACTGTTAACATTGTGTTATTCTAGTGCTGCCCCATGACTTGTAATTTTTCCGATGCAGGCCCAAATGCCCAGAAAGCAGGGCCATTGATGAAAAACGGAAAGTTTTAGCATTTCCATGGCAAAAATAATAATATTTACTAATGAGAGCTTTTTAACAAAAAGTACACCACAGAATGTATCCCCCAGCAATCTAGGGATCAAACTCCCGTCCTCACAAACGTTACCAATTCAAAAGCATCGCTCGTTACCACTGGGCCAATGACATATAATGCGGTAATATGTGTGCGATTTTATTTATAAGCGTGGTGTGAGAGTTGACGCGGGCGTCGTTAGGGGTGTGCTTCTCGTGTGTCATTTTAAGGATGTGCCAAATTGAAGGCTCCAACGTTATCGCGAGGGGAGTCTGATTTATGCCCCGGGACCGTCGCGCCCCCGCACCTTCGATCAGAGGTTTATTCACTCGGCCGAGGTCAGTTTTCTTATACGAATGACGACGTAATATGGCCGCATTTATTATGAGGGCTGCGAAAATAATGCGTTAATAATCTTGTAGGAAACGTCAAAGCTTTGATGCGTTCCGTGTGCAGTATGACGCGGACGTTATGACGAAGTGCCTTATAATTTGAGATCAAAGTGGAGCGCTGATGAGTATGAAGATTATTTGAATCGACTTTTATGGTTGCTGATGAAGAACTTAAGTCGACCAAATTATGGTTTAGATTTTGCAATAAGTTTCTTACCCTTTTAGAGTTATAAAGTTGTCTGGTTCCAATCAATTAATTTAGAATGGATTATTTTATTTGTTTTTAAATGTTTATGTTTCAATTTTTGCATACCAAATGGCATAATGTACCGGGAACAAACAATTTGAACTGTAACACCTTATGTATTTACCTACATTGAATGCAAATAAATAATTTCTATTTCTATAACTTTAATACAGGAACTGCGTATGCAAGACCAGATTTGGTTTACGGAAGCATCAGTTTTCTTAACGGAAAAGGTATTTTACAAGCTTTAACTTTGTGATTTTTCATGATCGATTTTTACATAGATTTTTACTATATTGAATTGAAGGCATTTAAAGATTATTAAAATTGCGTGGTACTGCGGATCAAAAGACCCCGCCTTGGATATTCCGCTTGGTATGAAAATTTAGTATCTTAAAATTGTTATTGTAGATGTTAGAACTATTAGGTAACTTTTCGAATACGTCGTCACCCACTCAAAAAACAAGTAAGTACAATAAATAATCGTAAAAATAATTTTACCACACAATATGACACCTACTCACTAGAGCAAGTGCTAAATAAATGTCATAGTCAGCAACACGCAATAAACGCAGCGTGTCTGTTGCGGCAATAAACCTGCTTGTCTCAAGTTTGCAACGGTTTAACGTTCCGCCTCGTTGCTTGTTATAGTTTTATGTTCGCCACACGCTACGGAACATGCGAGAGACAATTGTGTTAATTGGAACTGTTCACTGGAAAAATGTGAGCGTTAATGACAATTTTTATATTATTGCTGTTGTTAATTTTATTAGGATTAATCAGAAATTAGAAACAGAAGCAGCATGCAAGTACATTCTATTCTTGAATGTATAAGGTGTTATGTAGATTTTTATACAACTGTTTGAAAACTGCTGCATTTCTGCCTTACCGTTTTACTGACAGTACATTAAAACATAGGACTAAAGTTCACATAGTCAAAAAAAAAACAATACTAATGAAATATTCTAAGTTAGAGTGTAACAGTATACTTTTGGTTCACATTAAAATGAGTATACTGTGCGTAGTCCATGGCTGGTTCCAGGTTGACCAAAATGTAACTGACAACCTTCAGATTAGCTTATATTGATACCGAATCGACTGGTACACATTTAAGGCTGCGTTTCCACCAAAGAGATGTACGATGGAAATGTGTCGTGTGAGGATGTCTAGCTGTGCTGTGAAAATGTGTGGGGGTTTCCACCAAAGCTGTGCGACCTCAACTTCCATACACACACCCTCGTCCCATCCGTAAATGCGGTTTATCACCAATGTCGGTGGTATTGCGACACTAGACCGTTGTCGCCAGTCGCACCGTCCTACGGGGTCATGGGTCGGGCCCACTCAGCCGTGAGCCGAATGCGTGATGACATCTGGCAGCTAGCATTAATTACGCCTCAACGAACAACCAACGTATGCCGAAAACACTCCAAACTGTCCCTAATAGATCCTTGTAAACTGACGGAAAACATTTACTGCTCTTAGGACAGCTTAGCGTCCGATGAAATTATTTCTTTTCGGGTTTTTGGAAGAGATTTCTCAGAAGGTGGGCACTTTGAATCGTAGAATGAATTTGAGATTTGAAGATTTTCGAGTAAAATCAAAAACTAGAGGCATTTACACGATTTTACACGTTTTTGTGATGCAAAATAAACGTGAATTTTGAAGTTAAAATTAACTTGATTGTTAAAAATTAAGGTCGTTCGTACACTAGCGGCGGTTTTTCATTTTCCATACAAAAAACGACGTGAATACTACAATTTTATTATGTTAAACTCTAGGTAAAATAAGGAAATCTCGTGCTAAGGTCTCAGTAAACATATTATTACATAAAAAATAGCCATTGCCTGTTGGGGCCAAGCATAGGGCGAAGCCGAACTTTTTGTCGAAAATTAGACCACAAAACGGAATACTGGGATAAAATATATCCTATGCGTTTTAATAAACTAAAACTAACTTGTTTGTTTTTACAGTATTATTTTGTATGAAAGAGTAACAAACATTCATCCATTAATCTATCCATCCTCACAAACTTTTTACATTTACAACATTAATTACAGCTAAGTTAAATAATTTTCGAAAGACTTAGAATCTGTCCGCTTACAATGAGACATTGCTTATTAACGTTACAAATGAATGAAATTTAAAGTCACACTCGAGAGAAATAGCACACCTTTCAAAGTTTGTTTACATAGATCTACAATTAAATCGCAAATGAGTGCGAACGGCGTATGTCGTGGCGGCGATTAGTCGCGGCCGTCAGTTTGGCGCCCCGGGCAGTGCACAGTGTTGTCATTGAAATATGCTGGCCAAAGATGATGCTACACGTTTTCACTTCTTCTTAAGCCTATTTAACCACATGTAGAGCTAGATAGTTGATGGGCGGATAAAAAAAAATGATTTCTATGTCACTCTTAAATAAAAAATGATGTCTTCATCGGAAATCCGGAATAAATATTTAATCAATAAAATACATCAACTTGTTATTAATTTTCATAGTAACTCTCCATGTTATTTTTTACATAAAGAAAGTATCCAACATAATAAAAAAAACGCTATGAAATAATTACTAGACGCTGAATAAAACGTCCGCCTTACAAACTTAATTGTTTAAACGGATTTATTTATCTCGTGTGTAATCTAAAGTAGTATGTACAGTTTTCTTACAAATATGTAAATTTTGCTGTAGACTTTTTGTCTAACTAGCTTGTGCTAATGGTAGCACAGTGCGGCGCCATGCTTGACGCCGCCCGCTCATTTGCATCTCTACATAGATGACAACTTGAACACTGATGGGTCCCTCGAAATTATCACGAATATAGTGTCGAGCAGTTTTCGCAAAATTTGATAGTACTGTGCAATTTACCATCGTAATAAAAACAAGTGTTTTACTTAAATTTTGACGATTTACATTAGCAGAAATGTATTGGGCAGCTTTTTTGGCGTATTCACGTTTTGTTTCATAGTAAACGTTTTTGATAATGATGTTATAATCAAATCAAATAATTTTTTTCAAGTTGGCCAGTTACAGGCACTTTTGAATTGTCAAAAGACAAAAGTAAAATAAAGTAGTTTCAAAATAGGTACGGTGCTACAGTCCCAGTCACAAGACATACAAAACTGTGAAAGTACTGTAGATGCCCATTCCAAAGCGTAGACCTCTATGGAGAAGAACGGGCAAGAAACTCCATGGACACTCTTTTTAATAAGGGATTTTGATCATTTACAAATTAGACGTAGAACTTCCCAATATAGTCCAGCAGAAATGTCAAAACGACTGTAGGAAGTACGACTATTTTAATCGAATATTTCATGCTGAAAATGTAAATCCTCCACTGCCCACGCTGTTCCCCAACTAAAGTTAGTCTCCTTATAACCTAATATGACATGTCAGAGCCATGAGTCTCGTAACCCAGTTATAATTCAATTAGAGCCAACAGTCACCTCTATCATGTTAACACCAGAACTAAGAATAGATTTTCTATTTCAACTGATTACTTGACACTTTAATATTCGATGCCTGTTCTCTTACAAGTAAATTTCAATGTGTCTAGACTGGAAATGTTCTTCGAAATATGATTTGTGGATTCAGGTCTGAATAAGATTTCGATTTCAAAATTATGTTTCCTCGAAACACTGCGGGATTTTAACATTTAATACATCAGTAATCCGGCTCGAAGGACAAGTTTAAAAATATGGATAATCTCATATATTGTTTTTAATTTGTCCCTCAAAATAAACTTATTCTTTTCGTAAATCTAGAAGAGCCGTAAAACATATGTTTCTGTTAAATAATTTAACTTAACAATTAAATTACGTAAGTTAATCGGCGGCCATCCTAATGAAGTTTACCGTATCCGAGGACAGATCACCGCGACGCCTCAATTAAAATCTCATTATGGTTAATACGCAATGGAGTTCACTATTAGTGGGATGCGACACAGAACTTAAGTGAAATGGACTGGGGTCCGACGCTAAATTTTATGTTTAGTTGACAAATTGCTATTGTAATCACGGAAATTATTTCATCAGAAACTTGAAGATAGCTTGCTCTTATTATATTGGGGAACTGAATAAAATAGTCAGTCTTAGTACAAAATGCTTTGTGCATTTGTGTTTCTGTTAGTAAATGCACAACACAGGAGGAATTATTAGTGAGGGGGAAAATTTTCTAAAGAAAAAAAAATATCGAGTTATCTACATTATATTTTTAGCATATAACTTTTTTACTCTTATTGTAAAATATGTGCTTTAGTTTCTCCATTCCATGTAAAGATGATTACTTACAAAAAAAAAAAACTTTAATTCCTCGCCATAAAACTCAAAAGCGCCCTCCGTCACACTCAAGCAAACATGCACATTAATTTTTCTCCAACAAGTATATTTTGATCAAGTGTGAAGGCAGTCTGTCTCGCTTCATTTGTATATCATTAGCATCAGGGCGCATGTCTCGACGACGCACTATGGGGTATTTAGGCGATCTAGCTGGCCATTAATCAAATTCCAAAATAGTGAATCCAGACCAAATAATACTTGAGTTACAAAATACAATGACTGGACCACACAAAAAACGCGTATGAGCGCTTTTCCACCCGCGTGGCCGCCTGTAACGACCGTTGACTTTCGATCGTCTATTTAAGTGCGCGCTTGTATCATTCGCAACAGTTATTTTTCAACATTTTCGAAGTTATTTTTTATGATTCGTGTCAGTTTCCTGAGAAATTTTGTGATAAATATGGCAGAAGCAGGTATGTAAGAATATATTAGTAATATTTTTATCATCATAACAATGTTAGTTCCTATTTTTTTTCAATTTAACTGGTAAGAGAAATTTATTATACATTCTTAACAATTTTTTTTACAAAGATTGGAGGATAAGTTGTATATCAGGGTACGTCCCGGCTCTCTTTTCAAATTATATTGATAGCCCCATGTCACTATTTTCTAGAAAAGTAAAAATCTGTTCCGATTTAGTCCGATTTCATGAAATATCACCAGTATAGAAATACATAAAATACAAGAGATTTTTTATGTTTGTCCGGGCTAATCTTTGAAAAAACTGAACTAATTTTGAACGGACTTCGATTGATAGTTTGGAGACTTTTCAGAGAGTAATTGAGAGCACTTTTTATTTATCACGGGAAAAATTGGGTCCCTTAAAGTGTGGTATATAGTTTCAAATGTGAATATCCAAATATATTATATGTAATTCACTTGGACTCAATGACCGATTTCCGTGTTTTTTTTTTTAATTTGGGTCCTTCAGATGTAATACTATTAACCAGAAATCAATTTTTGATAAAATGCAACACAACCTCATCCTGATTCCGAATCTGAAGACACAGAATCTTCGTTTTCCGAATTTCCAGAAACTTAATGATGAAAAGGGTGATAAAAGCAAACTTATGATCAATACTACTATGGTTTCTCTGTTTTAAATATGTACTTAATATCTGTTATCAAACTGTATTAAAATATGTGCTTATTCTTAAGGCGATTATGATTTTTCATAAAAAGTTAAAATAATTACTTATGCAATTTTTTTGTCTTTGTAGCTGTAATATTTAGTAAACAGTGAATTTTATGTAAATTACGTAAGTTATTTTATGTAAAATTGTAGGTGTTCTCTTTACTCACGTGTTTTCATAGTTTTTATATCTTTGATTACGTTAATACATACTTATGTCTATTACACAGCATAAATCTGTTTTTATTTACCGAACATGTCGTAGTTAGGCACAGAAAGCCTTAGTAATCGGTTTCAGAACCAATTAGTAACGTAGATAATTTTGACCAGCTAGATCGCCTAAATGCCCCATAGTGCGACGGCGCAGTGACATCATTGACATCGGTGACACGTCATTTTCATAATCGACGCCATCGACGGACGGCTTAACAATGGGGCACAAACACGGCTGAATTGTCTGTCGTTGAAAATAGAATCGCAATTTTGTATCATTTATTGAGGTTCTCTTCTAGTAGCTTTTTAAATGTACTATACACTAATCCTTGATTCATTGTTTTTCGTTATAATTTAGACTTTTGAATATTTTACAAATATAAAAAAAAAAAAAATTAAAAATACAAACAATAGTGGCCCACCGGTATCGAGAACAGGGCCCAAAAAAAAATTGACAATCATCCACCAATCAATCCTTGGCAGTCTGATGAAAGAGTTAAAACAACATGGAAAATACAGAACAAATTTTGAAAAGAGTCAATTTTAACTCCACTGAGCCTACGATATTTCCCAGTGAGATCTGAACTTGACCCAATGCTTTAAAACTTAATTGATTTAATACTGTTAGGTATGTGCACGGAAGACGAAAAAGACCTCCAAAATTCTCCAGCATATTTCAATTAAATATACCAACAATACATCGATATGAAGCAATGGCAATATATCGTTCGCTTGGTAAAATATGGACGCGGTAAGGATGATCGGTCAAGTGATGTTTGAACTAAGGCGCGGCCAGACGCTCCTCTGTTTGTCGCCAGTGTTTGACCGCCTTCTTTACGATCGCCCATCGCCTTGCTACGATACTAAGTCTAGCGTATTTGAAAATTGGAAGAACACACCTTTTTGTGTAGCTTTTCGTGAATTATGATGTAAACATTGAGGGTAGCCGCGCTTCTCTTGTTTGACTTAAGATTCCAATGTTGCAGCTAGCGTCGGGTTTTATATTTCTTTGTTATGTTATATTTTCTATGAATAAGAGACTGATTCGTCCAGACTCAGATCGATATATGTGACCAGACAATAGGACATTTCTGAGTACCACATTGAACATTATAATTCAAAAAAAATTAAGCTTGAACATGAATTAATTTAATAAACAAAAATCATAATTATTGAAAAATAGTTGTACCAATTAGCGATCGCGTCAGTGAATACTTTCATACACATTATATTTCAACCCACATTCAGGAATAACGAAAATATTTCGTTTCCAATATGCCAAATGAATGAAATGCTCCCGCTGAAGTATTTCAATGGTATATTGTGTATATTTGGCAGACTCAATAATAGGTCTGCGGAAATATTCCACGTATAATAATGTTTTATAATCTTTTACACGTGCAAATCATTACCGACACAAAATATATTGTATTTTGGAAGATGACAAAAGTAACATCTGAGGTAGCGTGTGGCTACAAAATATCAACATTTTGGTATCATTCATTTATACTAAGTATCTTTTTAGAAACGCAAGACCTACGTAAAGGTTCTTATTATGTTTTGTTACACTCTTTGAGGCGACTTACAGATTTTTTTTCTATTCTTGCTCATTTGTTCAGCCAACCAAATTGAAGCGGTTCACAAATAAAAATATAAGTCAACATACAGTAACAACTCTGAGGTGATGATATTTAAACCAAACAAAAATACTTTATTGAATAAATATGTTGGGCAGTATATCAGCGCGGCTTTGGGCGGCGTAAAACACGAACACGCTCGATATTTGACCAGGATACCGTATTGTATTTTGTGCATTCATTGTTGTGAGAGCCGAGTGCAATTTTTCACAGTATTTGCGGGTGCGGCCGGGGTTCCATTCCCTATGATTTCATTATTTGCTTTCAATCAGCATTGTGAGCCGGCAACACCACGGAGCCCCCTCCCCTGCGCTCCGTAGTGCTTCGCCCCCAAACCCCACACCGCACTACCATCTAAAGCGAATTTTGTTTGGTTTCGTTTTCGGATGCTGTTTATTGTTGAGTTACGAAGATTTTTATACCAATAAATGCGTGATGGTGATTTTATTTTAAAAGTACTGAAATGATTTTAGGAAATCTGTGAAATGTTGAGTATTTCAATATTGGATTCGATTCTACCGAGTTAATATTAAATTTTGTTGGGCAAATTCGTTTCGTACTACGAACTCTATATTGGTTAGATATGAGCGCCGATGGTCAATCAGTCGGCGGCGGCGCGCCGATTTTTTGGAGTCGACGGCGGCGGCGTCGGCGGCGCGGCGTGACCTTTATTTAACTATTTTAATTAATTAATTTAAGAGAAGAAATAGAACAATATTTTACGTATAATTAAAGATTTATTATAATTTTGACGAGACAAATTGAATTGGCAAGATAAACTAAAAAAAGAGCAAACCAAATTAACATTAAAAATTGCTGGTGGCTATATTGTTACTGTAAGCCTTGATGAGTATGCCAGAGGGTCATGGCTGTCCGGATGATTCGGGGATACCGCACAATCGCCGGCGAATCGGACAATATCCGGATCTGCCGGATTGCTGCCCTGGGATCTGGAGGCGATTACCTTCCAGCGCGTCTAGAATGGCGCGAGAGGCGCAGCGCCGGCGCCGCCGGGGCGTGACCCCGCTGCCTCGAGAAGTCGAGGCGCAGCGGGAATCAGATCTCGGGAGATCTCGGGAATCTTCGGCGCGATCTCAGGGCAGTATGGAGGGACGACTGTCGGAACCGACGTCCGGGCACGCCGCAATTGTGGCAGTAAGACCCTGTTGGGGGAGTGGCTGGATAGGCGTCACGGTGTCCTGACCTACCGCATGACGCAGGAAACGGAAGTTTCCGAACGGAAGTTTCAGAAGACTGCCCGCTTGGGCAGAGCACCGACGTGTCCTCATGGCGGCGATAGGCGGAGACCTCTCGCACCCGGCATTGGTCGCGATCATGCTGCTTCTGCGAGGCTGTCATGCTCGCAAAAGCGGAAGCGGGCCACGTTAGGGAGAAGACAGCGTCCTCTCCGTCCCAGCCGCAGTGGTGGACGCCCACGGCAACGGACATCGCAAGACGATCTTCGGCCACCGTAGGCGCGGGCATGCGGCGACTAGTACAGGGCAACTCGACCACGGACCATTCCCGGGTCGTCGGCGCGTTGTGTTCTACGCGCGTCTCAAAGAGCATCAGTATAATGACGGACGGGGCTCCCTCTAGAAGGCCAAAGCCTGCTGGGATATAAAGGACTATTGAAGGACACCGCGGAAGTCAGTACGAGTCTGACAGTAAGGGGTGGGAAGACTCATTTTATGATTTTACCTCGCTAAAAAAAAGAAGCCTTGATGAGTGCTCATCATCTGTTCGTCTTTTTCCCTAATATTAACAACCAATTGACCAAAATAGGTCCTACAAAAACTGTGTTTGTTTGCTGATAACTTGGACAACACAGAAATTATGAGTATCGTTTTATAAACGTCTACGTCTAGTGCCGCCATTTTGCCAGCATTTATTATCGTGCGTTCGGTTTGATCAGTGTGTTAGATTAAACTGAACGCCGCCCGCTCGGTTTCGGCGCGCCGGCGCCTGTGGACGGCGGCGGCGGCGCGGTGAAAATTACGGCGGCGGCGGCGCGCCGGCGCGGCGCTCATATCTAATATTGGTGTAAGATATTTTTGATATGAGATCTACTAAAAATGAATTTAATATATGGGTATTTAAATTGAATTCTGTCAACTGAAATCCATTACCTGGAAGGTAAAATTCTTGTTGTATTGCAATATTTGATTTATTGTTGATACATATAAGTACATAATTATATTAAATGTGCTCTTAAGATGCTTTTTCGTAGTGAGTTGTATTTTGTTACTTTACACATTTAAAAAATATAAGGTCCATCTTACATACAAATTCTAAAAAAAAAACAGACAAATTTTCTATGCTATATCGGAGAAAAAACGTACAATTGCAAAAGCGAAATAAGAAATTAATTGGTTCAGCAATATTGTCGCGGATGGGGAGCTTCGCACCATTGAACTGTTGAACTGCGAGCTATAGTTTCCGTAAGCTGCCAATTATTACCGGAACTTGTTGCTCATGAGCGAACCTTGGACTGCCAAGCGAAATTCCACATCCTTCTGATAATAAGTTTGTTTTCTTTAATCATACAGGTATTTTTCTTTACAAATGTGACGTTCTATTTAATATATTTCTTGTTATCAACTTACATTGAAAATTAATAATTCTATCTCGGTTGAAAACTTGATCCCGATCTTTGTAACCAATCAACGACGGAATTTATCCGACTCTTGAAATTCAGAAGGAATCAGAAGGTGTTCTAGGTTGTGGATGACTCAAACCCTGACGCATTGCTTGATGTACCACTGCTCTAAAGAAAAACCTCGAGAGGAAACCGGAATGTCCTTTTTTTTAGCATGGTAATATCATCAAATGAGTCCCCCCACCCAGGTCAGAGCGGGAGGGATTGTCAGACTCGTACTGACTAAAATCCACGGTGTCCTTCAATTGCCGTTTACGTTCTGGAGTCAAGGTAATTCGTAGGCTTTGGCCCTCTAAAGGCCCCGTCATGACCGGAATGTCCTACAAACAAAAATTCCAAGCCATGTGACATCTACGTGGTGGACTATGGCGAACTCCCTCTCACAGAGAGGAGGCCTGTGTCCCAGTACTAGGAACTTTAACGACTGATTATTCTGATAATTATGTGATAACAACGACGATATAATACTGACTCCGCATGCACGATCTAAGGAACAAAAATTATTCTGTCAACTCGCTAAGGTACTACGTAAGCGAGGGGGACTGGGTACTGCGTTGTGATTGGCTAACTCAAGGTCTGTTCTGTCTCAACGTATGTTTACGGCTCACAGGATTGGTCGAAGTGAGACGAATATAAGACTTTTTTGCCTAATGTGTTGACAGACATCGGTCGCCTGTTATTACGAGTCTATTATAGTATTAAATCGTCGTTGTGTGATAAGGACAAATTAAGCTCTTAGGCTATCATGAAACTATCACCACTGCTTCAAAACCTACATTACTGCCAGATTTCTATTTCCGGAGTTATGTCCGCTATTTTTTTTTTCTGAACATCTTCAAAACAATTATATTTATTTACAAGACGTACTTGGATTTTTCTGAATGTTCTTTACTAGAATTATTTCTATTTGTGGCCTCAAAAAAAAAAAGAAATTAAAGAAAAATATTTATTTGTCTATACTTATTGATATTTTTCTTAACTAATTAATTAGTCAACGCCTATCAATACTACTTTAGTATAACTGTTGGTACTTATAATATCATTGTGGTAAGTCGACACAATTTTCTTAAATAAGAATGAAGTAGAAGGAGGCATTATGGACAATTGGAGGAGGCGGTGATTCTGTTATTTTTCGATATTCGTCAATTTTACAAAAATGAACAAGTTTCTTATTGGATTTTCGTCTCTGAATCATTTCGGCTGCCCAGCAAACGTTATGTTAGACACGTAGACTCATCTCATCATATTAAAAACACACAAATTTTACATCGGCACAGCACATCACTTTCCATACGTGCTCGAATGCTCAAAACATAGACTGTAATAAACGCGATCTTATTCGAAACTTGGGTCTTCTAGCTGCATTACCCGGAGATCTCCCACTTACAAATTACGAGGTTGTATCAAAAGAAGCCACCGCAAGGCAAGTGAGAAATGTTTGATATTGTTGTGCCGGGCGCGGCGCGGCCTCGCTAAAAGGTGAATCCTTATAGACGCGCAATTGAAAAGAATCATTGCAAGGAGCTCTTTTTCGTCGTTGAATGATATTGCTTTTTTGGCAGTTCATGCTTTTCAAAATGACTTTTTGAAGTGGAACTCATGACTATAGCTTTACAGCAGTAACAAGCAACAAATGAGATGACTTATTTAAACTACTGGTAGAAAGTATAACTAAGCTGCATGGATTTCATTTTTAGTAAAGAATTAGAGATGAGGCTCCCTTTTATCGATAATATCCCGAAATGACCTTTTCATATAAAATCCGACATCATGCGCGTTCACTAATGGTTTGCTATCGGCGTTAAATCTCGATAGACGTCGATATGCATAAACCGGGTGCGGCTGGCAAGCTGGCGGAGCAGCGGTTCCATTAACGTTACATACGACAATTGTTGCCGTTTAAGGATCGGAAGTCGATCGCAATATTATCGTTTAGTGTTATGCCCGGTGACAAGGAAAAGCTCTCTGGGCGAGGCGCGCGCCCCCTGACGTCGCCTGCGGTGCGCTATACTGCCCATTTTTGTCGAGACCCCGATATCGATATTGCACCTCTCTAACACACGTTCTCATACACTATACCTGAGGGCACTACAATTAGCTTTTCCTTTATAAAATACGAGGTTTTATTTCAAGAACGTACGAAAATTTAAACGGATTAAGCACAATACCCACTACATATGTATTTCCTCGAAAACAAAATGTACGAGGAAGCCACTAAAGTTCAGTATCCCAGGAATTTCACAGAATAGGATGAACTGTTCACGTTGGTACTTGAAATTAATTAGACCTTAATTTTGATATTAAGCCTTTTCAACGTAAAACTGGAAGCATATTTCTCAAGAAGCGACACTAATTGATGCTTCGCATCAAAGTGTACTCCAGCTCACATTTATCTTGATGGTTTCTTTTAAAGTTTCCCGTTTGTTCCCGTGCAAGGCTTCCTCTGCTGGCTTTAGTTTCGGTGTACAAACAATAACAGTGCGGGGCGCCCGCGGCACACCACCCCTATGTTTGTGTTTTCCATTTAGGAGCCATCGCGGCTTCATTTCTGTACTTAAAGGCCGGGCCTCGATAGTTTTAGCCTTTGGTTATTAAGATGATAGAACAATGCAAGTCTAACAGTCCTTCAAGAAACTTTGAAAAACTTAATTACTATTTTGTTCTTTAATTAAGCTCTTAGTTCTTAAGATCGCAACTTTGCGTATCAAAACGCGTAAGTAGTTTTTTTTTTAATTTCACTCACTCACGAATGTAACGTGTCATCCAGTCTCACAACGTATGTGACGACGTACATCTGGGCGTCGTCGGTGTGACGCACCGGGACGTCCAGCAGCGCGACCGTACGGCGCCACCCCCTGCCGGCGATCATTGCTCGCCATTATCCCTCCCGTATTAAGCCACTTAGCTCAATCATGATTAATGTTTTACCGAACGCGACCCGACCCGAGGCAAGTAGAAAAGTTATTTACTCAGCGTCGTAATTAGGCATTCACGACGAGTCTCTCGCGCTGCGGGCTGTCTGCGCGGCTTTGTCGCCGACTAGACCGGTTGTCTGCTTTGAATGCGTCCCGTTAATTTCATTCAGATGTCTTTTATTTCCTTACACACATCACTGCCGTCATTTCAATTGGTATACGACGCTGATATTTGCATAAATGTGTTATCAAAACACCCTTGACGTGAAGGAATACTAACTACTACTTACAACTGTATATTTCTTTTATCTCAAAACTACAGAACACAGAACACTTATGACCTTTCTCATTTCAAATCTGCCGTTAAACTCATTTAAATACCTGTTCTACGTCTGTCGTAGTTCTGTGGAGGGTGTCATTTCGTCTTGCTTTGCTAATTAAAGGGATTAAGCCGAGTGCTCGTGTTCTAGATAACAACATCTCTTTCCGATATCGAGCCGACTGCCTGACTGCTGCCTGCTTGCAACGGAACTTGTAATTGTGTCTGCTAGAATAAACCCGGCTATTTAGTGTTGTGTCAACTGTGCCAGGAGTATCGCTTACGGCTTTAAATTGGTAAGGTATTTTAGAAATTTAGCGACTGAGTTTTTAGATCATGGTGATGAACTGATGATAGTTTGAGAACGCTTTTCTCAAGCTTTTGAATTGTGAATTAGTGATAGTACCAACCATATTATTTTTCGGTATTCGAAAATACGACTAAGTACTTCGATATAGGTATGATTTCATTTTTAGGAAAATACTGGGCGTTTTGGTATACCTCATTGTAGGTACGCACGTTCAGAAGCATCAAGATATTTTCTGGAAAATATTTTTCTTTTATAGTATCCAACAAGAGATAGAATATTTCAAGATGGGTGTTTGATTTCTTTGTAAGCAAAATGCTGGTGGGTTGTCTCTAATACCCACCTCCGCAGCAAAAGCAGTGGTAACAATAAAAAATATATTTTGCAAAGATTTTCTAAGTAGCTTTGTTACTTGATATCGCAACTATTTCTGTGAAAATAACGATGTAAACATTTCTTAAGCTTGTTTATCTTATTGAGTATTTTTTTTATCGAGAACTTGTTTACCTTATGGCGGAACTAATTAGCAAAGATACAATAATATTTTGCGAAAATAAACGTTCGCCCTCCATTTTTTTTCCTTTTTATCTGAAACTCGTGTAACTTTAGATGTATAGCGCTTTTAATTAATGAAGTCATAATGTTGTTGTTTTCACTGGAATATGTCTTTTTTATTGCCTATTAGAGATATTTGATGTGAAACACTATGTGTGTGTCCACACTGGAAGCCTAGCGCGACGACGGCGCGGCGGCGGGCGCGGTGGCGGGCGCGGCGGCGGGCGCGATCTGTCTTCATACTGCCGATCAAACATTTGTTTTTGTAGAGGCAATTTCAGGTGTTGTAAAACCGGGGTAAACGTTCTACCCCGGGACAGACCATTGCTGAAAATGTTTCCTTCCTACACAACTCTCACTTCCGACCATGACCGTAACAACAGCTGGAAGCGAGGGATCGCTCCAATTCACGGCACTGTATAAATTCAGGTTTTTCTAACCAACAACAGTCTAATGTGTTCCTGGGAAGTTCCTTCAGTATGGCCACGAGCGGCGATTTAATACATTCAATATTATATCGCGCCCGCCGCCGCCACCGCCTTAGGCTCGCAGTCTGTTTGAGCACTATCGCTTCTGTGGGAGTCATTTCGTAAAAAGTAACGAAAGTATGTAAACGGAAGTGGAACAGTATGGGTTAAATAGACAAAAACTAATCTTATGTGATTAGACAGCGTTTTGACATTGCTTACTACCAAGGCGGAGATGTTACACATTATACGAACAATATAATGTACTAAAATGATGGTATATTAATGTTTCCCTTTGTAAGCAACATAGGTCGGAGTTAGATAGAGTTATTCATGTAGGTACTTAACACTGATTTCATACAGCGAAAAAATTTGATGGATATGTCCCAAATCCCGGGATTACTTTTAAAGTGCAGAAAAATCCCATGACTCAGTAAATAAAAATGTTTTTTACTTTTACACAATTTATTTGTGTAATCTATCTCTAATGTTTTTATTTTTATTACTTATTATTTATTTGTAATACTGTTTTCCACACAAGATTTTCTATTACAAATCCCGGGAAAATCCACATTAACATCAAAATTACGATGCAAGTATACCAAAATAATTCTACCGAATTCCGACCTCTGGTAAACAAGTAAAATTTAAAATAACTTCTGAACATTTTGCCCCGCAAACAAAGAGTACGGTTAGCCGATACAAAATCTGGACAGAAAATGCTGAACAGTCAGTTATGCTGACTAAATTATCGGCTGAAACCATGCTGAGTTCAGACGAGAGTGAAGCATTTTTTTATTTATTTATTTTATTTTATCCTTTATTTCAGGCAACTAAGGCCCATAAAAACACAGTACATAAATAAGTCGGCCAAAAATCTTCCTTGAGGCATCGCCAAATACTGGGTTGGAACGCGCACCACGAACGACAAAAATCAGCCTAACTAATATTACGAAAACCGCTTGCTCGCGCCCCGGTGAAAAAAACTAAAAACCCACTCTTGCAATATGGTATGCTGGATACCATCATGAGATTCAACGGTGAAGACATGAATTTGAAGACAATGCCGAAACGGTTGGACGGCTCAGCAAAAACTTATTATAGCCAGAAGATCGCTTACAGGAACCGCTGAGTTATGGTTACGTACGGAAAAAACATTTAGATCGTACGAAGAATTAAAGAATGCCCTGATAAAGGAATTTCCTGATTCTGTAAAATGAAATCATGGCGGCTCGAAAAAAACGAAGCAATGAGACCTACTACCAATATATGCTCGTCATGAAGGAGCTGATTACGTTTCAATTCAATACATAATAGACGGGATTGCCGATTACGAGCAGAACAAAATTGGTCTGTATGGTACTACAACGTATGCACAAGGAAAAGTTGGCGCAGTACGAAGTCATGAACAGAAAATGTTGAAGTGACGTGACGGCGTCGTGTTACGCTGCGAGGTGTCGCGTAGCCGGCCTCGAAAACGCCGATACAGCACACCTTTCGGCCAAAAATCTTCCTTGAGGCAGGTCGCCAAATACTGGGTTGGAACGCGCACCACGAACGACAAAGAGCTGACTCAGCCTATGCTACTCAGCATTCGCTATTTTTCTTTTAGTGCTGCTCAGATATTGTATCTGCTAACCGTACCCAAAGCGACACAAGTCTCCGACATCATACGACTTTGGTGTCCAGGCGACGATCATGATAATACGAATCCATAGAGGTTCGTACACAGGCACGCGTCAATGGATACCAAAGTCGTTTGGTATCGAAGACTTATGTCGCAGTGTGTACGAATGGGCTTTTAGTTCCAAAACTAAAGCATACCAAAAGTCTATAAATAATACGAATTCTACTTTCCGAAACACTTAGTAACCTGATACAAATAATGAAGTTCGTAAGAGCTATTATTAACAACAATTGGGGTCCAATTTGGACCGTGTCGTACATTTGAGGCCCTTGAAACGCTGTCACGTGTTTCTAAAGGCCAGCCGGGTTGGAGTCTGGCACATGAGTAATTAAATTAAACGTGTACCACTTTGGATCCGGCCATTGTGGGTGAAATAGCGGATCTAGACTCGCGAGAGCGTGGCCAGCCAAGCAGGCGCGCTCATTCTATTTTACAAGCTCAAAAGCGTTGGATTTATTACCGTTGAATCTCACTTTTGGATTCTATTGAAAACTTGTTATTTTGAAATTTGTGACCCAACGGGAATATACATATCGTAATTTGTTTGTGGGATTCAACGGGAAAAATATTCAAGTGAGATTTAAAAGTGGGATCCAACGGAAATAAATCTTTATTTGTCCTTTTGTCTGTTAATCAAATCTTGCATGTTTTTGACGAACTTCCCGGTTACCGATTGAGCTGACATTTTGCGTACATATTTGTATCGCGTGTCAATGTAATATTATGAGGACAAGGAGCTCCTTGTCCTCATAATAGCAGCGTTCCAGCTCCATCACCAGCTGGTGATGGAGCTGGAACGCTGCCATTGGAACTCTGTAATGAAATGAGCAACCCCTTCGAGTTTGGATTAGTTCGATTCGTCTTGAAGAGTATCTTTTTTTGATAGTAGATTGATAGATAGCCGTCGTTTGAAAATTATAGGTTGTTTTTATAGTATAAAAAAGTCTTTTTATGAAGCACAGATACACTTAGACGTCAAGACGTGATTGCGATTGTAAACTATGTACGGTGTAGATATGTGAATAGCATGTAAATGTGGCGTAAAATAAACATTTTATTGTCATCCCACGTATCTACTCGTATTATGAAACAATATTCATATTATGTTACATGAATGCGCTTATTTATCCCAAAAATTCCAGTTTTCGCTCTACTTAAAAAAATATATGTATGAAAGCTCTGACAAGAGACCCCAAATGCCTCATTCTTTTATTTTAATTTAAAAAGCACCACACGGGTTGGATGGAACAGAACTGAAATGAAGGCTAATTTTCACTCGCAAAACACGTCGTTGAAAAACATTTTTGGCAACGCAGAATTTACACAAACAATACTCTATTTATCAGTAACAACCGTATCATTTTAAAATTTCACACTATTGTCTTCGTATTGAGGCTAAATATGCTTGCTTGTCCGCTGTTCCGGGACACTGTGTCCGGATCATGTCCGCGGTGCACGTTCAACGCGCTCAATTCACGTCACGAACACGGACCGTTTTGTTTACGCTTCCACTCGTTTTAATACGTAATTTGTTGTGAATGCCGCGAAATTGGCACACTGACAGTCGTCTGCTATTGAAAACGTATCAACTTGTAAACAATCGTGGAGCTCTCGCAGCCTCTCTGTATGCGCGTTACTCCCAAGTAAATGGCAGCGTTGATTGTATGACGTATTGTTACGTTCAAAGCTTTTTAAAACATGTTACTTAGAAACATAACTTGTAACCTCATTAAGGGTAACAAACTTCCAACATACTCTCACAGATTTAAAAAGACGCGTTACAAACTATCTGAAAATAAACTCCGGAGAAAACAACATCCTTCATCTAAGATACAACGCTAGCTATTCACTAAAAGAACTGTCATATTTTTTGATAGACTGCTTGTAACAGAGCACCGTGGAGGTCACTACACTTGATAATAAAATCGCAGACGGGCCCTTTTGTGCGAGCTCCGGCTCGGAAGTAGCAATTTTTCCATGACATCCGGCGCCCCGCCGCGCTGTCCCCGGCATTCACCCCGTGCCCTGCCACCCAACACTGCATAAAATATTGTGCCGCTAATGCTATTCAACGATATGCTCGAACGCTTACTAAATGACTTGTCGACACGGTTTTTGTCGCGTTTATTGGTGTTTAGTATCGTCCCGATACCGATTTTACAGATGATTTATTTCCGACCGACGCTCAATATATTACGCTTTATGAAATCTAAGACGCTCGCATGACAAATAAGATCGTCCTTCATACCTAGTTGTGGATGAGCAATTTTCAATAATAAAAACTCCCTTCTAATATTGGCATCGGATTTATTGGAACTTCCGCAACATTAAATCATAAATACCTAAGTATAGAAGATTTTATAAAAAAGCCTCAAGGAATAAGTAATATAAATCAGTTGAATACGTATTATGTATCTCTAGTAATTCAGTCCAGTACCCTAGTCAGCCGAGCTAACAACTAATAAACTACAAGTGCTCCTCCGACTTCGTTTCAAATTCAAACGGAATACTTTCGATTAATTTCGCTTGTTCGACAGCTCGTTTTAATAATTTACTCCGACTTGTATCGACTTCAGCCAGTAGGTAATTGCTGAGCGTAAAATTGTAATTATCAACTTTACGACTTCGCTATAGAGTCTAGTATTGCAATGCTTTTAATTCTGTGACCGGGTTTACTTTGGTAGTTTTTGTAGGAGCGCCGCCGGGGTGCAAATAAACAACCGTACAACTGTTAAATAACCCTCAATGGACAAATTATTTTTGGTTCTCGACGGCATTTGTATCAACTTCCAAAGGCGGAGGTATCGCTTTCAAAATAGGCTCGGTACGATCCACTTGTTTATTTAATGGATATTAATTTGGCCTGGAATTACATTATTACTCAACAGAATTTTCAAGTAATTAGACATTGTGACAATTAAAAGGCAGCGAATATCAGGCTTTATAATTATGTGTTCAGATTTTTAAGTTTCATTTTGGTAAAGAGCATAAAATTGTGTGTTCGGAACTTAACTATAATATTTTAACTTGACTAAATTTACTCGAACTTTCAATTCATCATAGTATCAAAATGGCCGGTCATAGTTTCCCTTGCAAACACGTTGCGAGTCTTATGTCGGATATGGTTAGCGGATCAAGGGTAGTCATGACGATGTCCCAGGTTCTCTCGCCTCTGTTATTAAGCTCCTCTCAAACAATATGCCGCAAATTGAGTTAACTCACTAATAATGGTATCGTGGCTGTAGAGGGCTCGCCTCTCCCATTGAGGACAGAGGCAATCTTTTCTTCCCCTCCCAGCGCCTCTATTAACCTTTTTATTCGATTTGTTGAGATTAATAGCCACGGTGTGTATATCACGAAACCTATTACGAAATGTAACCTATTACCTTAATGACGACAAAAGTTTTAACGAATAAATTTCTTAGAAGAAATATCAGATCGGCTTAAACTATTATTAACAAAGCGGATTAAATTCAAGATTTTATGTTGAGAAATTGATGGATCAGATACTAATTGTTGTGGAAAATCTTGTTTACCAGCTGGTTAATAGGATTACGATTCGTTAGTGAGGCACTTTCGCCGGTTTATAAAAGAAAACCAGTTTATTGAGAGTAAAAATCATAATCCCAAGAAAATTATAATGAAAATGAAAAGTATGACGTAGAGACGTGCAGCTACTTATAGTATAGCTATGAATGTGTCGCGCCACGCATGCGACTCCGGCATGAGCCGCGCTCCCGCCGCGACCTATGATTTCAATTATTGTTTGATGTCGTTATTTCTCTTGTGTTTATTCGGGACGCGTTTCTCCATTTTTTACTTTACCCTTCCACCCTCGTATTTGCGCCACAAATAAGACGCGGAGGTGCGCAGCCTAGTCTCGGTAACTGATATGTTTGGCGCTTTCCGTCGAGATGTTTAAACAAGACGCAGCCAAATCGAATTGAGTGCAGTTACTTTGAGATGCTGTCTTTCACCTTAGAAGCTTCTGAGAGCTCATAATGTGATATATGATGCTACACTTACACGCCTTTTGCATCTATGTACCATCTCTCTATTCCTCAGAATCGTATTAAAGTCGCATTCATTTTCTTTGTTGCCGTTGCATCCTGAACCTACGCATTTTATATCATTAGCTGTTTATCTTTTCTTAAGTATATCAGTGTCGTGTTACAAGAAAACAAAACGTCAAGCCTTTCGACGTCCATTGTCCGCCAGTGTGTGACAATGAGAACTTAATGGACTGTCATACTTGTTGTCTCGGCGAACCTTGTCATTGTTTTCTACTGAACGTGTAAGTAAGAACCTTAAATAGCCAGTATATTTATTTATGCTTGTATCCATGTACGTACCCAGAAGATACACAAGTACACGACAAGTAATATTTTTAAAGAAACGTTATATAAAGTACTAAGTGTGTAAAAAGAACAACGAGGTGTGACGCTGAGTGAGCTAAGATATATGCGACGCTGTGCAACAGGCGTGATTCAAACCTTGGCTGCGGGATTGCCAGCACCTGCGGCTATTTCATCCTGCAACCCAAAACCACATCTATTCACGACAGTCTAAGGTTCATTTCAGTAAAACGCAAGCCACTCAGCCAAAAACTATACCCTAAACGAGAGTTTCTCGGTCTCCTTAAAGTGGTTGCGGTAAAGATCAGTTTCGTAGCGCCATTGTTCCGCTTCCGAACCGCGCCGCCGCAATATTTCAGCACTTTACTAAGAAATAACAATGCACCGCTCGACGAAAGCACTATAGTTGTGAAATAGAACAGCGTAAGCAATGCTTCATCATCATCGCAAGAAGCATGAAGTGCAATATTCTTGAAAATAAAGCGCACTCCTACCTTACAAATTGCTTTTTTAGAATGTTGTTTGGTGATGGTTTGATCTATTTAAACAAAACTTAAAGCTATTCGTCTCTTTTTACGTAGAAACCTTTTTTTTAATTTACGTTACGATCGCATCTAACCACTATCTCGTCTGATGGTAAGCGATGATGTGGTCCACGGTGAAGCACGCTTGCCTAGAAGACCTGCTTAAAAATGTCTTATTGCATATAAAAAGTATAAAAAAACGTGGTATTCTTAGACAATATAAATACAAAAAATATAGAATTGTCCTTGTTCTAACAACAGAACTCGAAGCTACTTAGAAAATTTGAAACAGATAAGTGTGTCGCCACAATAAGAGTTGGAAGGAGATAAAATGTTGGGTGTTGTGGCACAATGGAAGCGGACCATCGTCCTTATAAGCCTTCACAGGTGTCGCCTCCTTTCCATACAATGGCGTCGCCAGGCGACCAGCGACAAATATCGAGGACGTGAGAACCGTGAATGTGTTCCAGAGACAACTCTACTTCTTTTTTATTTTATTTATTTGTAAGAACATTTAATACCTCGTTTTGTGTCAGAGTTTTGTAAGAGCTCTCCCCGATTGTTTTATTGAGTATTTGTTATGTAATATGTCTCGTTTAGATTTGTCTGTTTTGTTTTATAAGTTCATAACTTAAATATAACATACTGGTTGACCCGTACCCACTTTAATGGGCCTCAATATTTAATTTAATGCGTTTGTAATATTTAAAAAAGTCAGAAAAATACTAAAAAACACACAATAAAATTAGTGTAGGTACTCGTTTTGGTGAAGTGCAAACGTAATCACCGCGACACGAGATTTTATCAGATGTAAATAAAGTTATAATTGAAACACGCTTTGCAAAACTGAGAAAAATATAGTCCACTAAAAAATAATCTTAAAATCATCACCATAATTGGTCAATAATGTACCTAGCAACCAAAAATAGATTCATTTCGACATGGCGACTATATTATTTTCTTGTTACCATACCTAAAATAAATAAAAAAACAAGATAAGTACAAGAAAATAATGAGAAATTTTCGTTTATCTCTAAAGGAAAGCAAAGAATAGAAAAATAGCCAGCAGGGTGAAATCGAGACCTGTCCAAGAAGAGCCCTCGTAATTATCAGCCCACGTTATGGATACTACACACATGCTCAGATCAGACTGACGGCAAAAAATTAGATCAAAATAATAACCCCCGATCTGTGCCGACCGGGCATTTGTGTAAGGCCCCTTACTTTCTTACATGAAGTTAAGTTACCTCAATATAGATTCACCTTTGATTTGTTTTTATTACCTTTAATATCAAATGTTGGTGTAACCGAAATACGAAGGGGATCAGAAAATATTATGATAACCGCTGGCCGAAAGGAACCGGTGCCAACAATACCTTCAGTGGTGAAATAAACAAGGATTGTATTTCATTAGCGACTGACTTGTGTTGCCGCCTAATGAGACCTCTAATAAGATTAAATTGTACGGTACGGATTATTTATTTAAGATTTTGTTTAAATGTTGCTCGTAAAACAGAATATTAAATTAATACGGTGTTATTTTGTATCACATAGCTTTTTCATGATATCTTAATAGGATGTGTACCCACACATCCTATTAAGATACTGTTTATGCTTGATAATTAACTTTTGTTTTTTTTTATTGAAAAACGACCTAAACAAGAAAGTGTGAAAATGTCAAAACTAGAAAGAATATTTATATTCCGCACTGAAAGAAATATGTCATAAAACGTTAAAGCAATATAAATTAAAATCGACATGAACAACCGAAAGTCAGTTACGTTGATTGTAAAACTCAAACATCTACGACAAAGTAATGTAAAGACGGATGTCGGAGGAAATGGCTGAAAATTTCACTCAAACAACGAACGGAGTTTTCGGGGTTGACGATGTGCGTACTAGCAGGGAGTATCCGGTGTCCGTAGAGATGCTCCGGGCTGCCTCGGTCCGGGAAATAATGCCATTTCCGATGAGGGCCCGCGGGGCGTGTAGACAACGAGATTAGGGAAAAAAGACGGGAATTTAATAACACCACCGACACACGTCTCGCGAACAAACACTCCCGACTCGACACGTCCACTCCCAGACCGTACGTGTAACCCTAATCTAGTTCACTGTGCTCGATCTTTGTCCAATATCATGACACAGGTGTTACTAAACTGTCGATCATTTTCCCACTGTATATTTTATCGCCATTTTCTTTTACAAAAATCTATTTAAAATTATAAGCACAATTTTGAGAAATTCAGAGTTTAAAAGCATCGCTTTAAAATTTGCGACGCGATTGCCACGTGAGCAGTTGAAAAAACGGAAATGCGGTAAAAACGTTTCGTGATCGCCGCGCACGTGACCAAGCGCTACGAGACCTCTACGCCGCTACGGTGCTACGACGCTACAAGTCTCGTAGCATTTTACGTCTGTCTACGATAAATCGTAGCGGTTTTTTTTGTAATATTTCATCAGCTAAACAGAAACTATTTTGAAGTATAGATTTAGAATTTTGATTTTCTATCTCCTTATCTTTTATTGTTGTATTGTTTTTTTTTACCGTACTTAAACTAAGACACATAAGTTAATAATAACTGTTTTTCACTGTAAATAAAAAAAAAACAAAGTTAGAAAAATTAAGAATATCCTTGTAGAGTTTCACCTTGACAATTTGTTCGTTTGCAAACAGCAAAAACAATTAAGCCACGTTTAAAAAAAAAATGCATTATTAAGAATACAAGTAAAAGTTGAATAACTGCGTCAAAATGGCTACAGAGTTTTTTTTATTGATAATTAATTAAGTACCTAAAGACACGAAAACTCAACTTGCCCTTCGCGGTCACTTTGACTTACAATCGTCAACAAAAGCAATAAAAGCGTACCGTTTGTTTCAAAACGAAGCATTATAAAGTATGTCCGTACAATTGAAATACTACGCAATAAGGTTGTTTAAAATTTTGTATTTCTAATGAAGATACAAAAATGAAAAAACCCCTTCACAGACACGTTGCCGTTGGCCATTCTTGAACAATAGCTTTCTTCGTTTCTAAAAGAATCAATAAAAAGTATGTTTGCATAAGTTTAACAAAGCGCAATGAAAAAAATATAAATTTTCCTTCTCTTTTTGAGTACCTAAAATCGTGAAGCCGAAGAGGTCTCCACAGCCTCACGTTGGCTAACATTCGTTTACAATAAAAAAAAAACTTCCTTCACTTTCTAAACGAAGCAATAAAAAGTATGTTTTCACAAGTTAAAATAACTACGCAATAACCCTCTCGCAAATTGCGAAACTTTCGAAGGACCGTAACCATTGAGTATTGTTTAAAAAAACATTTTTAAAACAATAGGAAAACTTGAATTTTTACATAAGATGTCGTAGAAATACGGGTGAAATTTTACAATTGTGTAGGTGCTCACACACTGCGAGCCTAGTGCGGTGGCGGCGGCGGGTGCGGATATATCAAGCATATGAAATCGCTGCTCGTGGACGTACTGAAGTGACTAAACCGGGCGCCTAGTACGGTGACTATAAGCGAGATCGCGCGCGTTGGTTCTTAATGTAATCCGCCCGTTGTGGCCACACTTCGAACCTAGTTAGCAAGCGATTCAACGGGAGGTAGCAGGGGTATCAATCCATTTCGGTCTTATAGTCGGCGCCATCTTGTAACAAGGTTGAACAAATATGGACTACAAGGACGGACAAAGATCTACCGGAGTAGGTATTTGTACTGTACCTGAGTAGAATAATGTAGAATCGTTGTTAATTTAGTTGTATTCAATCCTAAATAACCTATAAAACGTTTTACAATTAATTTCCTTAAACCTGAAGTCACCGCATCCAAACAAATGCTTAATCGTCTCTATCCTTCGATTTGCAACACTTGAAGTCGCTGCAACAATTACAAATGCTCGCTCGTCACTATGGACATCGACTGGGCCCGCCACCGCACCCGCCACCGCGCCCGCTACCGCACCCGCCACCGCGCTCGCAACAGGCCTAGCCCCCGCGTATTCACTATGAACGCGTACTAAGAGTTGGCAACCCCTAGCAAGTCTAAATGGAGGCTGGAAGTTGTGCTTGAAACTCGACTAAATAGAGGTAGTTGGCATCTTTGTAGTGGTGTGGCTTCCTTGCGATGAATTGAGCCATCTCACCGAATGTTACCATGTTTAGTTTATAACATATGATTGATATAAATGCGTTATTGGTATAGAAGAAGACTTATATAAGACTAGTATTTAAATGTAAATGATAAATCAAGTAATGTATAAATCTTAATCTTTAAAACTGATTACAGATACTATTTTCTAATTTTTGTTATTTTAGCAACAATTTAAATGTTATGTGTCGCAACGCTATTGATTTAAAAACGAGGCTTTAAAAAAAAAACACCAACATATTAATGTAAAATCTAAGATGATTCTTATAGATATTGAGGAGTCGACGGCATGCACTGTAGGTGTTCCAGAAGTTAAACAGGTTTTTATCTACTTCTGTAAAAAGAGAATCACTACACATAACCTGATGATGAATCTATTCTATGTGCCACATACAATTACTTTAAGAAAAAGCCCATATAAGGGTGAAGATGAAGATATTTTTTTTTTCAGGAATAGTAATGCACACAATCTATTTTTTGTTCAAAAATTTCTAGATTTTAGTACAAGATCCGGAAATACCAAATATACTACCAAAAGTTGTCTATCAAACTCCTCGTCTAAAACCGGTCTACGAGTGTTAAAGCCGCATTCTCAGCGAACACACAAGTATAAGTCGACATATCGTCTGAACTTGCGACTCGACCAAGTTTGTGTGTTGAACCGCATTTGTCGGGGACTTCGGGCCCGATCGCAACTTCTGCCTCCGATTAGCATCGACACCAACTTACTCCAACATATCGACGCTCTAATTTGATACACTACATATTCATGGACCTAAATTCTCTAATAGACTTGTAGCTTTTAGAGATTAAATTGTTTAGAAAGTTTATCGGTTGTTTTCGGTGATGTACATATTTTACGATTTTTTTTTAACTTTATTTACACGCTATCTTCTTTTATAATCCTTCTTTAATTGATATTGTACCTAACATATATTTCATTTGAATCTATTTGGACGTAGACAAACACCCATTTTACAGTTACACATCGGATATTTATGAAATACTTAATTGAAAATGCTTTGAAATGAATTGAACCATCTAACAAAGACTGCAGCATAATTACGAGCGCATTTCACTACACACATTCCCATTAAACAATTGGAACGGGCGTGTTTGTTGCTCTGTTATTAATAAACTTGAATCCTTTTTCCTATCGACGATATGGAATTATTGGATAGTTGGTATTGTCAGCAGTCAGTGGTCATAGTCGCGAACGAAGCCGTCGCGAGGAATGTCTGCGGAATTTCATTTCGTTAGTGCCGCACCCTGCCGGGGTTGCGGATTCTTGCGGTCAACCCGGAGCCCCGCGCCATCGCCCGGCGCCCTAAACATTCACTCCTACTGTTCCATATCAACGAACTTCACAATGTGCGTCATCACATCCACCAAATTATCCCTAACTTCATTTACTTACTAGAAACATTTTACAAAATCTTATTTGCAAATTGAACAGCGTTAAAAAAGCTCTATTATCATAATATACAGGGAGCACATTGATTTAAGCTTGAGATAAAGCGATTTTCGTTAAAAGGAACAGTGTATAACCTAATTGGGAGCATCCTTTCATATTTTTCAGAGCGCCATTAGAAGTTGAGCTACTGTGATGAAATATTCAAAAAGGTATAATTTTAACACACAAAAGTATTTTTATATCTATCTAGTGCTGTGGTAGTGCTTGTCTATTTATTTTTAAAAGGTGAATTTGGTAATCTGTGTTCGAATTCTCCTTTACTTTTTACTTTCACTTTTGACTGTGGCAACCAAATTTGTGACACATCAATGAAGAATTTTAGTACAGAAAAAACTCAATCAAACTTCCTACGATGTAATTTTTTACCTGCTCATAACGCCAATCGGGTGACGAAAATTAAGTAAGTTTAATCGGGATCCGAAGATTCGTGATCTGATAAATAATATTCAAAGCATTTCCCGATGCTCGCCAAGTATTGTAAAGAGAGCGTCGCGTCGGCAGCCGCTCTCCATAATATTGTGTTATACCTTATCGAATTTGCATGTTTTTACTGAATAACATTCCTTTGGCGCAGTCGAGATCAAAGGCCGAGGCGAAAGTGATTTCGCACTGAGTTAGTTCAACAAGATTCTGTTTCGCCCCGCTCCTATCGGGCTTCTGAATAATTTTCGTGTAATAAGGAAAATTGTAAATGGGCGTTCGACTCTTGCTGTTTTATACAACCATTTAGACGGTGTGACTGCTCACTTGTATATACAGACGAAGTTCTACTATAATATGTTTAATTCACCCTTTACAACTAAATAACTGTGGGTATCTGAAGCATTTTCTTAATTATCATCCAACTTAGCCTATCACAGTCACTGCTGGTCATAGGCCTCTCCCAGGTTGCTCTGATTTCTATAATAATTAGCTTAATACATTTTAATCTTATTGTAGCGTTCTGTAATTTCCACCCCATGACAAAAAGGAGTATGCTCATCCATGTATTTTAAAATCAGGATACATACTTAAAAGAAAAAATATTCTTAATTGAAAAAACCTCAATGAAATAATATTTTCTGACCCGTGCATCCTCAATAATCAGTTAAAAGAATCCATACAAAAAAGTCACACGTCCCTGTCAAGACGTCATTTACATTTTCCATTACAGAGGCGATAAAATATTTATGGACGAAATAACATTAAGAAAACGCCGCTTGTTTCTTCTAACATGTATGTTTAATGCGTTGGTAATCTCGCGTCGTTTGATGTCGTTCAAAGAGCCGACGCCTACAGAGCTTAGCTGGACTACGGAGGACCAGTCCCTCTTCCCTCTTTAAATAATTCCGGGAACGATCTGTCGCTGAAATTGTTACTTAAGAACTTAATCGACGCGTTGCTCTTTGTCTGTGAAACAGATGTTTTCTCAAACAACATTTTATAGAATTCCAATTTTAGTGTCCCCTTTTGTATGCTTTTACCTCTGATTTTAAATTGGTTTCAATTTGTTTTTGGTGTCGTTTTATAGTATTGTGATCGTTGAAAGTAATTTAAGTGATGTTTGCGGCGTTTCATGAAGATATTGTCTGTAATGGTTCATCATAAAAAAGAAAATAAGAAAGAACTTTTACTAACTAGCTTAAAGTAGTTAGCTTGGTAAATTGACTAGGTGATTCTTAAATCACCGATATAAAATCTAGATCTAGATTATGACCTGATTTATACCTGAACTCATGAACTACATGTCCCCAATATTCTAAAATCAAAAACGTGTACTTATGTATGTTTGTATGTTCTGTGATTTGATGAATATTGGTACAGAAATAAACATAGATTACATAGGAGCAGTAGCTGCGGGCTACAAGTAGTTTCATATAAAGTTTCTTCATTTATAATATTCCAAGAAATCTCGGTCTTCTACTTACCATCAATACTTTATTAACCGCAAGCTGTATCAGCAACGTCAGCGTAAGCAACAAGATGAGCACGGCACACGATTCCGTGCCTGCTCGTGCGCGCACGAGATTTACCTCAAGCTACTAATTACATCCTTGTGCTCGAATTACCGTGTTACCGTACACCGTATGCTCCGTGTTTGTACAAGAATTGCCGTTCTAAATGTGCAACTGTGTTCGACTTATTTATGTAAGGTAGGTTTTTTTTTATGATTATCAGACAACTTAAAATGGAATATTAACTTTATTGCTTTAGGTTTTTGGAATATTTCCTCAAGTTGTCGTTACTAAACCAGCAGAATTATCCGTAACTAAGTTTTCTCTGAAACATGTTTAATTTTTTTAGAATAATTCCTTTTGTATAACAGTTTTACAAAACCACAAAAGAGAGGAGAAAGTCAAGGAAAATCAGAGAACAAGTAAAATGTTTTTGGCTGTCATCAGTGTATTTACTTGTGTCATTACATTTACTTGTGTTCACGTTTTAATAGTATTATACTTTCTCATATTTGCTGTTTTCAATAATTACGTGTCTCGATGCTTATCACTTTCCTTGATATGCACTATCGCAATAAAACGCACGTCTCTAAGAGCATCGCCTACAAAAAAAAACATGTCTTCACACTCGAACACAATACAAGAAAAATGTATATGTCAGTGAATATCGATTTCAAATAAAATTGCAACCTTTTCAGATAACGAGGTGACATTTCCCCTTTTCCGGGGCCCGTTTGTCGCCCTTGTCGTACATTGGGAATTTATCCACCGAAATAAGCAGATAACGAATCTAATGGCATCTATACAAGAGAAATATACGATTGGCTCGAATTCGAACGCTTGTGTAAAGTTTCGTCGGCGAGTTGTCGAGTTGCATTCTTGAAATGTTGAGCGCCTCTGACTTTTTAGGATTTATGAAGTCGGGCTTTTAGTTTTGATTTTAAGGCTCAGTTAAATTGCTACGAACTGAAAATATGGACCAGCGTGGTTACGGGACACTGACATATCGCAATTATAGACATTTATGTAAAATTGGTTGATCTTTTAGCACGTTTTGATGGTCATTTTTTACAGAACACAATCTAGGGACTGGCTTGGAGAACCTTCAATGTTTTTGATTCCACGTTGTATCAAGGATAACATATTTTATCACATAAAATAAAAGAAACATAAAAATCAGCCTATGTTGTTCACACTGCTAGGACACAGGTCCTTTCTCTATGAAAGGAATCGGTATGTAATCCGCCACGCTGCTGTTGATCAATTCCAGAATGTTAAGTATCAGAAGTCTTCGAACTTTTGTTTCTAGAACACAGTTTGTTTCATGAGTGTCACCGTTTCGGTGGTGAACATTTAAGACATCATTAAAAAAAATCGTCTTCCATATTAAATTAAAAAATGTTGTCTTATTAACTAAGCGCTGTTTCTAGGAAGTATTCCTATTATAGAGATTAGTTTCGGCTAAGTAAATAACTTTAACGCTGTTTTGACAATGATAAATTATCGTGCACACGACTAACCCACTGAAGTCTAAGTTCTGTGCTCTTTGATGAAGCCTAAATATCATTCGCATTATCAACCTACAATATTTCCATTGCTAGGACCCCGGCCGTATACCATACTATCTGAATGGGACAAAGAGGAAAGATGGGGAAGCCCAATGCGCGTCATAATCGTCTACCTAAACTCCCAATTTCGTAGTCGGCTTCCAAGTCTAACCAGATGCTTCTGAATATCAGTATTTTACTTAGAACGCCTATACAACTGTTACTACAAACTATGTAAGTGTAAGACAGGCTGGTCGCGGGACTTATCTCATTACCGTGATCCCGGAACATAAAGGGCTATTGAAGGACACCGTGGATTTTAGTCAGTACGAGTCTGACAGTCCCTCCCGTCCTGCCCGGGGTTGAGGACTCATTTGATGATTTTACCAACCTAAAAAAGTGTAAGACAGGCTTAGTTATCAGTAACGACTGTCAAAGGGGTAAGTTCGCCACAAAAATTATTTCCCCTGTAGTACTTTCTGTTCAGATTCCACATTGTGCCCTCGTTTTCAGTAGTTTTGTGCTCGATTTTATAATTTAATTGTTCTGCTATTCCCGTGCGGAAAAAAATGAGTTGAATGTGCAATAATATAAAAAAAAAACTTGAGACTTTTTTATTGTAGGTATACACTCAACAAAAATAATCGTCGCGACTCCACACCACTCCACTCCACTCCGCTCCGCTCCACTCCACTCCACTCCGCTCCGCTCCACTCCACTCCACTCCGCTCCGCTCCACTCCACTCTTTGAGCTCTAGCACCCTTTCGCAGCGCGCGATAAGGAACTTCGTTCCAAAAAGTGTCGTGACAACTTTTCGTAAGAATTTTTTCCGTCTAGCCCCCTTTCACAACGCGCGATAAAGAACTTCGTTCCAAAACTTCGTTCCAAAAAAACAAAAAACTTTGGCTAATTTATACATACTTTTTTTCTTGGGGAATTAATTTTGTGCCGAACTTACTCAACCCTGTCAAAGATATACAAATGACAGCTTTATCTTGATTTTAAATCACGGTAAAAATTTAGTAAGAAATAGATGGTCATCAAGCGTAGAATCTAAAGATTGTGAAAAAGAAAATGTTTCCGCATATTTTCATTCAGCCAAAAGGTTAAGAGCTGTACCAGCACCGTAAATAGGAACTTATAATCAAACATGGCGTCTTGTGTTTCAATAAGCTCCTAATGATGCTCGCCCACTGCGACGTTGCTCCACGTATACTTGTTGCTTGACTCGACCGAACCACTGAATAAAACATACAGAAGTATCGCTTATATGGCCTTATGATACTGCTTTGTGTACAATGTGCGCTGGGAAGTACATAACGTTCGTGATAAAAATTCTGACACCAACGTTAAGACGCGATTCAACAAGTGTGCGGTACAAGTGTTGTCTCTGGTCAACTACCAAACAAGAACAAATTGTGTTTAATAGTCCTGCTGGGATCGCGGGACTATCTTTAAAAGTTAAAACTGTGGAGCAACTATACGACACAGAGTGGGTTTCTATTAAGAGTTTAAGGGATCTACCGTTCCACTCAGGACGGGCAGACTCATTAGATGATTTTGATTATGTTCAACCAAACAAAAGTGTTAAAATTAACAACTGATATTAGTATGTTAAGACATCAATAGTGGGCATGCGAGCGGCGAGTAATGGTCGACTCGCTGTCCGACCATGGACCATGCCCGGGTCAAAGAGTGTCAGTATAATAACGGGGCCCCGTTTAGAGGGCCAAAGCCTGCCGGGGTAGCGGGCCTTCCCGAATTACCGTGACCCGGTAACTTAAAGGGCTATTGAAGGACACGCTCTGCCCTGGGTGCCGGACTCATTTATGATTTTACCACGAAAAAAAAAAGGGTTTCAAAAATGAGTTTTACATGCTTCAAAAAACACAATTCAAGTAACTTTGAAATCAGTCATATCACTGCGTTTTGTAGTTGCGAATGAACAGCATTGCCGCAACGGTTTGCAGTTCAACTTTTATGTTATAGATGGAACTTCTGAATCAATGAATTCTTGCCTTCCAACATTGGCCGTAACGAGATAACCCTAGAATACAGTTTATGAGATGGTTGCTACTACACGCTTGTTTATATTACCTAGCCATCGTCTTCTAGTGCTCCCGTAATGGATATTCAATTCAACGTCTTTTATGTTCATTTGTACGCAGCAGTTACGTAGAACTTTTCGGAAAATTGCCGTTATCGTTGCGTTCATTTCTCTGGAAATAAGTATTCAAATATATCGCGGCTTTTTATTTCAGCAATAAAATTAATTATGTATAAGTATCTCCTTTTTTTTCTATTCTAAAAAATAATTTGGAGGAAAATACAAAGGCAAATTGATATCCTACCTTTTTTATGGTAAAATCATCAAATGAGCCCTCCTGCCCTGGAAGGGACTGTCAGACTCGTACTGCATAAAATTCACCGTGTTCCTTCAATTTGTTATTAAGCTGGGTACTCACTTAACATTGTCGCATGTAACGTATCAGAAACGGTATCAAGTGAGTAGACACGTAGGCACGAGCCTGCTGCGAACCGCTCGTTGTAAGCTAGAGTAAACACAAAGGCGGCTCGCAGTGTGCTCGGACGAGCGGTACCCATTTGAGGTTGATACAGTATCTGATACGTTACATGCAACACTGCTAAGTGAGTACCCAGCTTTACGATCCAGGTTCACGGTAACCTGTTAAGACTACCCGCGACCCTGGCAGATCCCCGCAACGCCGCCGCCGGCTGATTGTGCAACATGATTTAACAAATTGTCTTCTTTGTCAACAGATTCTTCTACCTGTACCACTTCTCGTTCTACGCCTACCACTACCGGTTCAACGGACAGTACAGCAGCCTGGCGCTCGTCACATCATGGCTTTTCATACAGGCAAGTATTACATTTGAAATAACCCACAGATTCACGGATCTGAAGTGAATGAACACATGTGGCGTATCTCCGCAGACAATGATCCACCTTTTGTCCTGCGCAGCATGCCCTGTAACCTGTACACTGGACCAGCTTATGACTGTATCAGTGAGCGGGGTTCGCGTTGTTAAATTTTGGGCCAATAGTATATATGAAGTAACGACACAAACACAATGTTTGCCATCGACACGCTAAGAAGAAGAACTCATAAACGTCTGCGATGCCAATTGTGAAGCTTTTTTTTTTGGCTAAAAACGTCACCATTACCTTAACGGTACGATTTCACCGAAATAGTGTGCGGAATAAGCTAGATATCGCGTTTAGCCTCTTTGTAACATAAATCATATGATTATCTTCTTATGATTTTTCAAAAGCAGCCTCTGTGGGGACCCTAAATCTTAAATTCATTCATAAACATATAGAAAAGATGAAAACACATAATTTTTTCCTACATGTTTATATAACCAGATCGTACCTATTTCGATGTAGGTACTCAAATGGGATATTATAATAAGCCACCAGCCTATTTACCAACTGCAGCGGCGTGTTTGTGTAGACCACTTTAATGTCGGTCAGGGCCCGCAGGCGCCACGCACCCGCCACGCAGCACGAACGCTTTGTACATCAACTGTTTGTCTAAAGCGATATTAGCTTTCTGCTGCTCCACACTCCTGATATTTGTCGACTTGTTGGTGATATGAATTGTTGACTATAGAGTAGTTAGATGGGCATGGGATAATTAATTAATACTATCAATGTTAATTCTTTCAACTAAAATTTATTCTTACTTGATGCAATGGCGAAGGCCGGTTAAAGCTAATTGAAGATGGTGCGACCATAGCTAAGTCCTAATCCGACCAATGAAGTAGTACTATTTTGAAGTACCTAAAAGTTTTGAACCAGTAACGATGCTTGGAACAAGCTATACTAGCGCCATTTGTTTCCCAGTTGCCATCTCCATTGACGAAACGACTGAGCAAACATAGCTCAGTGCGTCCTCCCACTATGTGAAACGACAACCTGCGAAAGGCAGTAAAGCTTGTTGAGGTATATGTCCAGCAGTAGACGAATATAGGCTGTCGAAGACGACAATTAAATATTAATATGAATAATTTCCATCTGACTTCGCCAGCTCGATATTAGGTTATCCCAGCTGTCAGACTAAAGAAAATGTACCCGCTAATATTTATGTAAGTCCCCGCTGAATAGTGGAAAATGTAACGTCTTATTATAAAATAAGCATGTATGTCATGACAACGTTACAATGGCAGACGGGTCACGGGGTCGCCCGGACGCCTGAGGGACTCAAAACACACACATTCACTATCCCTCACATCACACACATGACACATATATACATTTTCTATCATCGTTGCACACACAGTTCGGGAGTTATTATTATTTTTAAGCTAAAAGAGAGACTTTACTACAAAGCGGGATCGAGCCGGGAGCATTTGTCAACAAATCACATCTCGTTTTTAAGATTGTGCCGAAAACATACAACGCAGAAAATTCAACTATATTTTTTGAGTTACAATAGTGTCTTCCGGTAATACTTGTCAATTTTTGCAACATTGTTGGGTTTGTAAAGATGAAAGCTGTTACCAGAAACTTCTCTCGACTTGAAAATTATAAACCAATGTAAACATCAAGATTCATTAACCCATTCCATCGTGTTTGGGTGACAAACATTCGTCCCTCCAACAAAACTGCGTACTTTTAATAGTAAGCATCTTAAAAACTAAAACGTTTTTTCCCAAAGCAGCGTCTCCAAAATACGCGTGTCTCTTCTTACGTCAAAGTTTTGTCAAATGTGTCCCGCGACGACTCAAATGACAGCGGTGCGTGTAATATTTTTCGGCGGCCCGGAGGGATGCGTCAGTGACACATTACGTCCAAGTGATTTGTGTGTACTAAGACCACCGCCAACGTGTGATTGACTGCCAACTGACACGTTGAAGATTTTTGGTTTAAAGTTGCTATTCATTTTTGAATAAGTAATGAAAAAAAATAAAAATCCTCAAAGCAAGAAAGGTCTGATTGATCATGCACTGAGAAAAAAGACCTTCCGAAATAGGGACGGAATAACCTGCCATGTTGACTCACACGGAAATTTTCCTGCCAGTTTCGAAGGAAAGTTTTACCTTCCACATTTTCCTTCTTATAATTTTCTTCCATATTAACCTTCCAAATTTCAAAGCAAATTCCCTTTGATTAAAATTACCTTCTAGTTTTTCCGTCTGAGTCAACACGGAAGGTATATAACGGACGGTAATGTTTTGGAAGGTAAACAAAATTATTTTTCCATCCAACAATAATTACCTTCCAGTTTTTCCGTCTGAGTCAACACGGAAGGTATATAACGGACGGTAATGTTTTGGAAGGTAAACAAAATTATTTTTCCATCCAACAATAATTACCTTCCAGTTTTTCCGTCTGAGTCAAGACGGAAGGTATATAACGGACGGTAATGTTTTGGAAGGTAAACAAAATTATTTTTCCATCCAACAATAATTACCTTCCAGTTTTTCCGTCTGAGTCAACAAAGAAGGATTTTCCATCCAACATATTTACCTACCACTTTTTTCCGTGTGAGTCAACACAGAAGGACACAGTTTAGAAGGTAAACGAAAATCTTTTATTCCTTCCATATTTATTACCTGCCAATCCTACCTACCAAATCAGGTGGATTGACAGGGAAGGATATTGATAAATTTTCCTTCCAATTACCGAATAACCTACCTACAAAGAAGGAAAAATATGGTAGGTGGTCTGCGTTCTCCTTTCATTTCAGATGGTTTTTCCTTCCGATGCTTGTAAAAGTACGGTGGGTATACCGGAATTTCCTTCCACCTCAGATGGCATTACCGTCTGAAGTTCAGATATTAACCTTCTGATGCCTGAATTACCTACCTAATAAAGAGGAAAAGTACGGTGGGTATACCAGAATTTCTTTCCATCTCAGATGGTTTTTTAGGTCTGAAGTTCAGATTTACCTTCTGATACCTGAATTACCTACATATTCCGGAGGAAAAGTACGGTGGGTATACCAGAATTTCCCTCCATCTCAGATGGTTTTACCGTCTATAGTTCAGAGATTTACCTTCTGATACCTGAATTACCTACCTATTACGGAGGAAAAGTACGGTGGGTATACCAGAATTTCCTTCCATCTCAGATGGTTTTACCGTCTGAAGTTCAGAGATTTACCTTCCGATACCTGAATTACCTACCTAATAAAGAGGAAAAGTACGGTGGGTATACCAGAATTTCCCTCCATCTCAGATGGTTTTACCGTCTAAAGTTCAGAGATTTACCTTCGGATACCTGAATTACCTACCTATTACGGAGGAAAAGTACGGTGGGTATACCAGAATTTCCTTCCATCTCAGATGGTTTTACCGTCTGAAGTTCAGAGATTTACCTTCTGATACCTGAATTACCTACCTATTACGGAGGAAAAGTACAGTGGGTATGCCAGAATTTCCTTCCATCTCAGATGGTTTTACCGTCTGAAGTTCAGAGATTTACCTTCTGATACCTGAATTACCTACCTAATAAAGAGGAAAAGTACGGTGGGTATACCAGAATTTCCCTCCATCTCAGATGGTTTTACCGTCTAAAGTTCAGAGAATTACCTTCGGATACCTGAATTACCTACCTATTACGGAGGAAAAGTACGGTGGGTATACCAGAATTTCCTTCCATCTCAGATGGTTTTACCGTCTGAAGTTCAGAGATTTACCTTCTGATATCTGAATTACCTACCTATTACGGAGGAAAAGTACGGTGGGTGTATCAGAATTTCCCTCAATCTTAGATGGTTTTACCGTCTGAAGTTCAGAGATTTACCTACTGATATCTGAATTACCTACCTACGACGGAGGAAAAGTACGGTGGGTATACCAGAATTTCCCTCTATCTCAGATGGTTTTACCGTCTGAAGTTCAGAGATTTACCTTCTGATTCCTGAATTACCTACCTATTACGGAGGAAAAGTACGGTTGGTATACCAGAATTTCCTTCCATCTCAGATGGTGTTACCGTCTGAAGTTCAGAGATTTACCTTCTGATACCTGAATTACCTACCTATTACAGAGGAAAAGTATGGTGTGTATGGGTTACATCTGAGATGGAAAAAAAATGCTAATGCACCCCAGTATAAATACTTTTCCTCTCGGTCATAGGTAGATAATTCAGGCATCAGAAACCAAATCTTCAAGCTTCAGACAGTACAACCATCTGAGATGGAGGAGAAGTGAACTTTTCCTCGGTCGTAGGTAGGTAATTCAGGAATCGGGAACCAAATCTTCAAACTTCAGACATTTCTTTCATCGCAAGGTATTGAGGTCTTGAACGGGAAAACTCAGGTATTTATCCTCGTCGTAGATAGGTAATTCAAGCTACTTTCAGCCTTTAATCTCCGAGTTGAGACAGCAAAACCTTCTGAAATTAAGGAACATGAAGATTAATAAAACACAGATATCGAAAAAATATAGATCAAATATATTGAATTAAAGTACTACCTGATTAATATTACATAATGAAACCAAAAATTAGATAAATTAATTAATCAAACACAAATAACTTCAAATACAAACACTCAATAACTATTAGACAGACAGTAATGCAACAAAAACTCTGCTCGAGTACAAAGTTTATAAAACTATCAAATTTGTTTATTCTGAATAAAAATTCAATATTCAACTATATTTTACTAGGTATTTTATGAATAAAATAGTTCTTTTTGGTTCAAGCAGGTGTTGATTGTTGCACACTGTAACAATATGGTTAATTTTATGCAAATAAATTATTCTTATTATTCTTATTCTTAAAAAAAAAGCATATTATCACAAGATTTTTTTTTTTTGTACTTTTGTTATACCAACGCAAATAGCATAAAGAATAAACTTGGAGAACTCAAAAATACTTTTTTTGGGTCAATTATTATCACGTGAGTGTTTAAAGTTAGAGAGTTTTAATTGAAAATAAGAAAGTTAAAAAAAAATGCCAGGCCCAAGACAACTATACTTTAACTAAATTTCAAAAAAAGTGTCTGATAATATTATTAATCAACCAAATAAACACAAAGACACATCACATAGGTAATAGGTAGGTTACCTAACTATTCAAAATACACTCACCGGCACGGAATCTTGGCCAAGCGCGTATTTCGCGATAACAAGAGTTTTAAGTGTTTCTTATGATTATTTATGATGAAGAGTGATCTAAAAAATGTTTACCCTTAGTTCAAGAGGGTAATTTATCATGTTTGAGTGCAATATGACGTTATTTTTAAGTTTTAGTTGAACCCGGTCATCTGAGCGACTAAGTTGCTGTTTTAAATTTGTGTATTGTGAAAGTCTATTGTCAGGTTATTCAATTATTGTGATATCGTACTGTTACTTCAATAACTAAAGGTGATTTAAATCCAATAAAAATGCCATTAACACCATCACAGGTTGCACAAACTGTAGCGTTGATCAAACAAGGGCTGACACAGCGAGATGTTGCTGTTATGCTGAATGTACCACGTTCATCGATGCGGTTTGCGCTGAAACGATACCAGGAGACAGGCCACTACTCCCGCAGACCAGGCAACGGAGGCATCAGATGCACATCAGCCCGGGATGACCGCTTTATTGTCCTGGAAATTTTGAGAAATCGCTACCTCACCGCTGTTGAGATACGCCAGCGACTCCATTTCACAAGAGGTGTCAATGATATTGAACGTACAGTGAGAAGACGAATGGAGGAAGAGAATTTAAAAGCTCGTAGACCAGCACGCGGCCCAGATCTTCTCAGAAGTTACCGAGTAGCTCGACTTCGATTCGCACGAGAACACGTCAACTGGACCCATAAGCAGTGGGCTCGAGTACTGTTCACAGATGAGTGTCAAATCGTTTTAGGTACGAGCTCCAGATGGTCGGGAGCGAGTGTGGAAAAGAAGAGGAGAGCGATTTGAGACCTGGACCCATGCAGTGGTCATGGGTCCAGCTATCGTGTTCTCGTGAGAATCGAAGTCGAGCTACTCGGTGACTTCTGAGAAGATCTGGGACGCGTGCTGGTCTACAAACTTTTAAATTCTCTTCCTCCATTCGTCTTCTCACTGTACGTTCACTATCATTGACACCTCTTGTGAAATGGAGTCGCTGGCGTATCTCAACAGCGGTGAGGTAGCGATTTCTCAAAATTTCCAGGACAATAAAGCGGTCATCCCGGGCTGATGTGCATCTGATGCCTCCGTTGCCTGGTCTGCGGGAGTAGTGGCCTGTCTCCTGGTATCGTTTCAGCGCAAACCGCATCGATGAACGTGGTACATTCAGCATAACAGCAACTTCTCGCTGTGTCAGCCCTTGTTTGATCAACGCTACAGCTTGTGCAACCTGTGATGGTGTTAATGGCATTTTTATTGGATTTAAATCACCTTTAGTTATTGAAGTAACAGACGTACGATATCACAATTATAATTGAATAACCTGACAATAGACTTTCACAATACACAAATTTAAAACAGCAACTTAGTCGCTCAGATGACCGGGTTCAACTAAAACTTAAAAATAACGTCATATTGCACTCAAACATGATAAATTACCCTCTTGAACTAAGGGTAAACATTTTTTAGATCACCCTTCATCATAAATAATCATAGGAAACACTTAAAACTCTTGTTATCGCGAAATACGCGCTTGGCCAAGATTCCGTGCCGGTGAGTGTAAGTTCAAATACAATCAATAATAAAAAAGGTACCAAATACCAAATGAAAGTAAATATCAAAGTAAAAAACACTTCAAAGAAACCACCCGATAATTATTCATCGAACAAATAAGTCACGTACAAAAAGTTTGAATACAGTCAGTAATAATAGTTAAAGATCTAAAAAAAGTATCAAATACCAAATGCAAGTATCAAAGTAGAATATACTATAAGGTTGTTTGATTACCATACAAACTGATTTTAGTTTTATACTATTTGTTAATCTAGTTTTCTACGACTTATTAAAATAATAATATTACTATTAACTTAATATAGTTTACCGTTTATAAAGACCAATATGAAAGCTAACCACCCTTATTTCAGTGCAAAATTATACTCTTATCGCCCATAAATTGTAAAGAAAGTACTTAACTGATAATTATTTATCAAACAAACACAAAGAAATCAAACCACTTTTCAAATACAGTCATAGTTAAGACAGTATGCAGCAAAAACCCTTACTATTAGAATTAATTAATATCATTTGTCTATAAGAAAGAGGCTTAATTAATAGAAAGAATTTCTTACAATGACATACCACCAGCCATGAGGGGGTAATTTTGTCAGAACATTCGGTTTTAAAAAACCTAGATCGTTGTAAGAAAAATACTTTTTAACGTTCGTCTTACTGACACAATAAGCACAAACGTGAAAATCATAAAAAAGTGTATCAAATGCCAGACCCCCAAAAATTACTTGCTTCGTATTATCATCATAATATATGTCAGAAATTTGTACAAAACCCGGTTCGCCACTGCTCATATCAATATCTAATGTTAAGATTTGGTTAGGTGTGTATCTAATACCATTAAGGGTAATATTGTTCATAGAAAAAATTTTCGAGTTAGGTGCTATTAGGAACTGGCTGGATAAAATTCCGTATGTCACAACGTCACAGTGTTTATGGCAAGTAGTAGGTTCTACATCGGAGACAATTTCATTTTTCAGAAATAAGTGATTCAATTGCAGCTGTTGTTTAATAGCAAGAGTTTTAGGCAAATTGATTCTGTTACATGATGCTCTTGCACAAATTTTTGAAGTTCTATGCTTAGCCTCATATCTCATGGACCACAAATTATGAAGAGGGCCTAATTTTTCCATGACGCCTGCGTAATGTAATAAATGATGAAATTTAGGTTTTAAATGCGAGTTACTCAGTAAAATATACAACTTGTTGAAATCGTTCACTGTAACTCTAATTTCATCACAAATTTCTGGATAAACAGCTTCGGTCATGGACAAGTCTAAAAGTTTTCGGAGTAGCAAATAAAGCGTCCAATGTTGGTCTTCATATGGGACTTTATGAGAAACAAAACATGGAAAGTATCTGATAAAATTATAAGCTTCCATAGCAGACATTTTCCACTTCACAATGTGTCCAGATTCTTTACATAACTGTGGTGGTTTGCAGTTCGAGTCTGGACCATATTTAAAAAAAGCTATTCGATTGTTTAATTCCTCTAAAGTGATGTATTTTTTATATAGTAAACCCTTCAGTACGTCTTTCATTGCATAACGTACCACGCCTTCTAATATGTCATGCATAAGATCTACAGATGCTTGCTTAAACATGTCAAAACCTTCTACTTGTTTCCACAGAGATTCTTCTTTTATACCAGTTTCACTAGGATTTTGTAGATTTAAATCTGATACATAGTTACTTTCATTTCGAAGTAAGGATAGTTCCTCACTGCACATTGTTTTTATTTCAGTTTTATGAGTTCGACAGAATCGGCAAGGATAATTAGCTGTGAAATTTTCTACGAATCCTAAAATAGAATGCAGGCCAAGGTTGTCGCCAATTAAAGATGCTAATTGAAATTTAATACGACCTTGAAAATATTCTGGAATATTTATATCAATACCAGTATCAGCCAAGAAATTTAATTCATCAATTACTTTATGAAAACAATTAAAATTGCCACCATACCGTGTTCGATCTGACGAATAAAATAGAGCGAAGAGAAAAATATATTTTAACTGTGACGCTAAATTTGGAGGTAAACACGCTATTGACGCATAAACTGCACCTAATTTATGTATGCTAGCATGTGAGCCAAGAGGATTACCAGTTTCATAGTCGTCGTAATATACAAATAGCGGAAATATCTTGACATTAGCTTCGAGCGATTGAATTTTATTCAACCAAATAGAGGTACGAACAACGTTTGTAACTACTTTTGAACGTAAGCATTGGTCAACATATTCGTCAATTGACTTTAAAACTCCTGGGATGCTAAAAAACTTACACAGAACAAAACGTAGTGGAATAAATTGACCAGTACCCAAAACATGTTTTCTTTTACCGCCAATAAGTTCAGCTCTTAATTCTGTAGTAGTTTGGTATTGCAAGGGCTCTATGAATGTTCCTAAATCTTTGAAATATTTATTCCATTTATATTCACTACAGAAATCCTTAACTGATTGAGTTACATCCAACACTCCACCTGCATTAGTTTCTTGTTCTTTTGGACAAATTAGCGGTATTACATTAGCGACGTACGATGTCATTGATTTTATAAACAATTTAACAGTACTCCTTGATACTAACGGGTCAGCTAAAAAAGAACTAACCATTAATGCAGTTTCATATACTAATAACTGTTTGTTGCTAAAAGAGACACTGATACCATCAACTTCACGATTTACTTCTAATTGCTCAATTGAACATTGCACAGGAGATTCCTCACTACGTTGATTATTATTACTGACGTAATCATTATTAATGCTTGATGGCACAAAATCATGACCTGGTGCTGATTCCAGACTACTACTACAACTATGTTGATTATTATTACTCTCAATGTGTGTAGGTAACGAGTTCTGACCAGGTACTGGCAACGATGGTTTTGAAGCAAAAGTGTATCTATTTTGGTCGGTTTTACTATTAATGTGCATCCTATTCAAATGCATTCTCAGTGTATTTAAAGAATCAAATTTTTTTTCAAAACAACCTTGTCCACATTTATAACCAGCTCCACTAGATGTTAACTTCGGCAGATTATTGCATTTGTTTTTTAAATGAATTATCAATGAATTTACTTCGGAAAATTTACTTGAGCAGTGGCCGCAACTTATCATTATTGAAATACTAAGTTCTAGTTCCTCTCGTTTTTAGATGGTCGTTTGATTGAGATGCCTAACTGTTCCGCCAATTCAGATGTTGAGCGGTGGTTCCAATCAAACTTTGTATAAATATTGTAGACCGCTTGTTGTATGAATTCCCATACGTTATGACTTTCAAGTGGATATTGTGCATGAAACGAATGAAACAGTTGAAAGCAAACTTCTACGGCCTCCAATACACTGGGAAAAGAGTATATTATTTGGTCAAGTACAATGTGCGCTTGATCAATTTCGGTCCAAGAAGTACCTACCACTAGAACAAATGGTTGTAGGTGTAGATTTTCCCATTTCAGTCTATTTTGCACATTTTTAAGGTGATCACGCATTCGAGTGATTCCGTCTTGAACGTCAGCTTCGGTATCGACTTTGAAAATAAATGAATCCAGTACATCACTTTTTGTCGGCTTCCAATGTTTATTTACTTGGTAGACTCCAGGAAACAGGAAAGGTAGCAGCAAGAGCAATCCGGTAGTTTGTTGTGTTACATTGTCACCTAAAAATGTACAAACAATGTAAAACTTAAATACAATACATAAATTCGCTCTTAGTACTATTATGGCATAACGTGACGGTACTTACTTTCAACCAAAGAAAGAAATAGTGAAACTATTTCTTTTTGTCTTTCCGCAGTTAATCTACAAAGCACTTGCAGCGCTATTTCTTTCAGAGAAGTCTTTTTCGATAGCACAAAGTCTTGCAGTTGGTTCAATGGCGGCAAATCTTTGTATAGCAATTGGAAGTCTTTTTGTATCTGCAAGAAAAAATATGCATTTGATTTTCCGGCTTCTTGGTTTCAAATGCGGACTTAAGAGGCTGTCAATGTACTTAAATATTAAATACTCACTAGAGCCGGCCCAACACTTGGTACTGCGAGTCCTTTATAAGTTTGGAAGTAATCCCACAATGTTCCCGGCGTTTCTTTCAGTTCCTTCATGCGAAAGTCATGCGTATCGACCCAGTCTTGCAGTAGGTCATTGGATGTATGCGACGGAACAAGCGTACGCAATTTCGTTAATTGGGTTTTCACGTTCGGATCAGATTCTGAAACAAAATGAAAGCATTTAAATACGAATAATTTTCATAAATGGCACGTTTAAGTTTAGTGCTTCCCATAGTTTATTCCCACTTTCTCACTTCTCATCCCCTGGCTATAATCTCAAGCAAGCAACTAACAATAACAATTTTGTAAATACCTGGAGGGCAATAGTCGGTGATACCTTCAGCTGTCCGGTGGCAGGATGCCCTAGTAACTTTTTGTGGAGTACTCTGTGGTGTTGGTAGCGAGGTCCTGTTTGTACGCAACTTTGCTGACGGATCCTTTTCCAATAGTTTCTTTCGAAGTAAACTTAGTTGCGTATACAAAGCTCCAATGGGACGTGTTTTGTTAACATGTTTTCCGCTTTTTGTTTTGTATTCTTCTATTTTAATAAAATAAAACCTGTGTGCACTTGTGCATGGGAACAGGGCTTCAAAATAACTTTTTGTCCAGAAGGTACAAATACTGGGTGCGACCTGACGTTTAGGCGGCGTAGCTTCTGAAAACAAATACTGTGCCACACTTTGTGCCACCACTTTGATTTGGCATGCATCAAGGACGCAGTCTTCCGGTAAGTTGGCGATCCTTTTCTCTTCTAGTGAACCCTTATTTAGCAAGATCCAGATCGGGTTTTTATTACGGGTTACTATTATATTTTTCTCTGTAGGTGGATTGAAACTTTCAACATTCGCTGCGTCTTCAGCAGCACGTACACATAAATCTAAGTTTTCTAAATTATGGTCGAATAATGATAATTCTGCTTCACTTATTTCTTCTGTTAGAGCACTGTCAGTGTTTGCGGTTGTAACCGAACTACTGCTGCTTTTTGTAGAGGTCCCACACCTAGACCCACCTCTACTCACAGATTGGCTAGGATGAACGCCAGCAGTCTGGAAAAATTATATGATATGAGAACTAAGCCTAATGATTCAAATTTTAAAATAAATAACTTATTAATGCCACACCACAAGTCCACAACCATGCATAGTTAAAAAAAAATGAGAATTAAATTTGAATTATTAACCCAGAGAATATTTTCTTCTACTTCTTGATCATTATCAAGCAGCCATGAAGCAAGTGCGCATGCAATTTTTTTTCGTGTTAGTAACTGTGGTATCAAGCTTTTTAAATCGTATTCTGTGATAAATTTCAGTTCCTCTACAGAAGAATATCCATTATCTGAAACAATTAATTCAAACGCCTACTCACAACCTGACCTTTCGCTCGCGTTCATTACAAACCAGCGCGGCGTACTGTGGGCTGAAATCAGCGTTTCATAGACATTCAAATCATTTTTTCGAAAGTGTCATTTTTTTTCACATGGAATGATTGAGGAGACTAATTACATGCCAAAAAATATATATTTTTCATGAATTGAGTACGTAAATGGAAGAGTGAGAATTTTTTCTTAAAAATTTGTATGGAGACAACATTAAAAAATAAGATAACTCTGCTATCGCACAATTGGCCCTAATTCCCTTCTAGGAGATTAATCTTTCGCTTTTTTTTTTTTAAATGTAGATACATTATTTATTTATTTTTTGGTTTATGTGGCAAATTTGTTGGACCAATTTGGCTTAATATCAGAACAATTAACTTCAACAGTTTTATCAAAAAAAAAAAAAATTTCAGATGTATCAATTTTGATGGACCAGTTTGGATTTAAGTCTAGAACCCAAATAATTATTAAGAAGACACAAAAAAGTGGTATTTCTAAAAAAAAAGGTATTAATTAATTTAGCGCAAAGAATAATACAGAACCCTCAAAATAAATAAACAAAAATGAGATTTATTTTTTATTTTATTTTTATTATATAATGCAATCTATCTGGCGATATTCAGCATTAGGTCGGTATTTGTAGGTTTAAGGCTTGTGCGAGATTGTTCATCAACAATGTCGCTTTTCCATAATAATCATACTACATAATATATTATTTACAGCAGTAGATCTTGTAAAATAAAAAATGAGATGAAAATAGTTTAGTTAGAGTTTCATAAACATCTACACACACACACCACATACAGACACACACACACACACATCTTTTTTTTATTTAGGTATTTTTAATCATTCTAATTGTAAAACGGTCTGAACATTGTTATTTTAGATTTGTAAGGGAAGTTGCGAGGTAACTCCAACACAAGTGCTCTTGTAACTTACCGGAGCTGTTTCAATTTTATATAAGTTTAAGCAATGTCTACATTTTTATTTATCTAGCTTGGGACTAGATGGCGTTGTGTGATAGTTGTGGAATATTTATTTATTTTTATTATACAAAATACAACAAGAGTTACAACAAAAGTAATTAGTTCATCAGTAAGACCTACGATGAATGCAAAAAAAGATATTTTTTCGAAGAAACATTAACTCTGCTGGAGCTACCTGAATCTGATTCTTCTGTCTTAGAGGTTGGAAACGTTTCCCAGATAGAATCGGACTCTGAGTTAGACTAAGATAATGATATTGATGACTGATGAACCAATTACATTTGTTCTAACTCTTGTGGTATTTTTTTCCATGTGAAAAAAAATGACACTTTCGAAAAAATGATTTGAATGTCTATGAAACGCTGATTTCAGCCCACAGTGCGGCGCTTAGTTAGTTTGTTATTTTCAAAACGTCCAAATCCAATTTTTTTACGGAGACTTTTACTTACATAAACAAGGTGTATTGACCACTACCGAAAATTTCAAGGGGTGTAAGTAAAGTACCCAATTACCCATTAACATAAAGCTTTGCTTTGACATACTAACATAGCCTGTAAGTTTACTAACACAAATGGACCACAAAGTTGTCTGATTTAATAAATAAATAATAATAAACAGTTTTTTCTATGGAACCAACACTATAATCATGAAAATCAAAACAGCTGTTTCATTTATTTAATTACAATGGTTTATAACCAATTACTGTAATTAAATTATACAAATAAAAGAGACAATAATTATAATACATGTTAAAATATACAAAATAACAATGTATTAATTTAACTGGAAACATAAATAAACCAAGGTTAACAACACTTTCATAAATTCCTCTCACAGTACTTCTGACATACCAATAAAATCTTCGTCCATCCATCCACAAACAGATCGTCTGTTGGATTTGGAAATCATTATCATCATCATTAATTATTATCAGACTGATCATGAAGCGCAGTCAGTGTGTTTCATACATTATTATTGGCCAAGAAGTTTTTAATTTTGGTATGAAACAGCTGTTTTATTTTTAGATTTCTGGGATGGTCTTAATACACCTTGTTAGTGGAAACTGAATTGTTAACATTGTAGGCAAGATCTTAAATCAAAATCTAAGAAAACTGGCCAAGTGCAGCATACATATTATAACACATCTAGTCTAAAACAAAAATTAGTGACACTCCAGGAGTGCCGACAAAAAGGAAATAAAAAGGCAGTGGCACTCTGGGAGTGCCGACAGAAGTGAAAACAAAAAAGAAACCCTATCCTCTCCTCAACTTTTGGCCAAGTTTGAAGATCATTACCGAAGAAGAGTCGGTTATAGGTTACTGTTACAGGTTACCGTTAAAAGTTTATAGGTTTTTGCCCATCTCAAAAAATGCTTTCAAAGTGCCGAGCCTGCCTAAAGAAGTTTTTACTTTAAAAAATATACATAACAACACACCCACACCCAACAAAAACATGGTAGTGACATAACATAATCCACCCACACTCAACAAAAACATGGTAGTGACTTCACACTCTAGTACTGATACCACAACACCCAACACAAATACCTGGAGATCTTGGTGTATTATCGTATAGAACGTTCATCATGGATTGTTTTGTCCAGCAGTGCCAGTCGACTTTTTAGGGCTAAAAGATGATTATCAGATTTATACATAGCTAACTGTACCCGGCATGTGTTGCAATGCCACGTAAAGTATAAAGAAATACAGGGCGAGGTTCAGACAACAACCAGAAAAAATTAAGGACTGTATCACCAGAGGTTAACCGATAAATTCCTCAAATAGGTACAATCTTAAAATTTACTTCAAACTGACACTATAAAAAAAATGTACTTTCCTATTACTTACATTGTATTTTGTATGGGGCACCATAGTCTTTGGGTGAAGCAATTCAGATTATCTAATTGAATTTTTAGGTGTGGTAAAAACTATTTTGATGTTATAATGGTAGGTACAAAATGCTTACCAAGGAAGCTTTTTACAGTTTCATCAGCTGCCCCAAGCTGTCGGAGCACTGCCTGAAGCTCCTGTGCTCCTGAAGCTCCTGAGGTGCTGGGAGCGGGGGACTCCATTCCCAAATCTCCTCCCACCCAACTCAGATTTTCAAGCTGCAAATATTAACTAGTTATAGTTGGTTTCATTAGCACCATTACTTTCTTGATATTAGCTTCTATGGCTTCAATGCAGAACCAACCAAAGTTATCCATTGCCTTACAGGTACGATGCCCTGGCACCTCCTCCAAACCGAAACAGCAACGCTGGTTGGCGGCAGAAAATAGAATGGTGGTAGTAATTCCCCGGACGAGCCCTTCACAAAAAGGATCTATAAACTCTTCACAAAGAAAGCGAAAGAACTCTACTACTAGTTATACCTACACCTACAAAAATATTTGGTTAAATCGATCGATATAATAAACCAATAGGTGGTTACCTAGTTACCTACCAACAAGAAATTATTATTTTTTCGTGTAGGAAGTTAGATGCATACCTAACTACCTGCGGCAATGTAGGCAAGGTGATTAGAAACTAGTAGGTACATTAGTCGAAACAATTCAGCAATGCAAGTTTGCATGCCGGCCATTTGCAATGCAAACGAGCGAACACCGACATCTTTTATTCTGAACAATAACCTCGTTGCCCGGAATGAATATGGAATACGTAAATAGATCACTTACCACTTTGCTCTGGTTTTTATCACCAAAGAAAATTATTATCCATAAAACACACAATGAAGTAGGTACAACACACGACCTCCTCTGGGAACGGGATCTCAACACGACGCACACGCACTCAACCACCACTCAACCCGAAAGCCCGAAATGAAAAGAAAGTTTCAAGAGATATACTCGGACGCTCTACAGACAGTGTCATCAATGATCAGGGTTGCCAGATGCTATTTTACGATTTCCCCCAAACTGATTTTTAAATTTCCCCAAAATGATAAGTTAAAAAAAAAACCCAATCGATAATTACAGAAAAAAACCGAATACAAAATAAAATTATTTTTATTCGTTTATTTACAGACGAAATACCAGAGGAAAATGAGACTGATATTTTGTACTATTTAGGTTTGTTGTACTATCTAAGTTTCATTAAAAATATTTTGTACTTCTTCAGTCTCATTTTCTTTTGTTTGTTGTAGGTACACATTTTCGGAATTAAATAAATTTAGCATTTTTTTGGTTGGTTCAAACTTTCTGCACCCGCCGCGGTTTACTAAGACACTTCTCACTCTAATAATAATTATTATGGTCTACGGTTTTCGTGAGCATTCTGTTTGGAGTTTATTTTTGATAATATTCATCACCGTACTCCGCGCACACACTCTGCGTTTCTTGGCACTTTCAATGGCGCACTAATTGAGATCGCTAGTACTTAATCCTAAATAAAGTACAATAAACATTAAAAAAAACGTGTTTGACCGTTTACACACAATATCAGATAAATCCGGTTTGGCGATGCGCGATGGTGAGAGGTTTTATTCGATTGTTTCGATTGTTCGAACATCTCGATGGTTCTCGATTGTTTCGACTAGGACTCGAGTCCGACTCGGTCTGATAGTGCGAATGGCGCATGGCGCGTTCATTCGAGAGTTGTTCCTCGATGGTTTAAAATTTTGCGAGTTCTTGACTTGCGTTGTAATTGCGAATACAAACTAATTCTTTCAACAAAAGCAATCGAAAATAATCAATACCGCGACGGAAATAAAATGTAAGTAGTTAACTTACGTACGAAAAATAGGTAGAAGGAATCGTGAAAATAAATAAAACATATCGAGGTTTCTTATTGAATCTGTTTTTTACTAATTAGATATGCAGGTAGCATAGTTTTTTAATCTTAATAATTATCTACCTATTTAAATTTATAGGTAAAAATTAACATGCACCTCGGCTCGATGAATGCAATTTACTGACCTTGGCGACCAAGCGAGACTCGGTGAGTGAGTGACTGATTCGAACAATCGAAATCTAGCGGTCGATTCCATTGACTCGAAACAATCGAAAAACCTCTCGATTGTTTTGTAGAACGGCGAGTCGATGGTTGACTCGATGGTTTATTTTAACGACTCCGATTCTTTCGATTGTTAAAACATCTCGGAATCGCCCATCGCTAATCCGGTTAGTACCTACTTGGTAAAATACCGGTCAAGCCTAATTGGAGCATAGCTTTTTTGCCCCCCCCATAAGTACCCCAAATTTGGAAAGTATCGAACTCCCTTTGTCCTAAATATCCAAATCTTAGTATTGTAGGTATCAACTACCTAGCTCCACTGGTAGCTGATACAATCCAAATATGGAATGTCCACCAATATTTATTTTATTTGTTTGTTAAAACCAATAGGTAAGTAATCCTTCATAAAAATGTGTGTGTGTGTGTGTGTGTATGTTCTTTGTTTGTAAGCAGGTAGGTATATTTGGTTGGCATCCTGAAATAACACAAAATATACTTTTTAGTTTAGAAGATCATGTCAACGAATCAGCCGATGAACTGATGAAACCCTAGCTAATAAAATATACAAATAAAAAAAAATATTTTGGATAAAGTTATGGTAACATGCTGTTTTGTTTTTGAATTCTTATCTTTCAATGTAAATGGAGTGTTGTTTGTCATTTGAAAGCTACGACAATCCATTACGCACAGTAAAAATAAACAGTCAGAGCAAAAACTGGCATTAAATCAAAGACGAAGAAAAAACTGTACCTATGCGTGTGTGAATACGGCACACGCATATAGTTTTTGCTGCATTGACATTGAAAGATAAGAATTCGAAAACTAAACAGCATGTCTACATCGGTCGCGCAAGCTGTACGGTTTCATCAACCCGCCACCGTCAACATGTTGTTTTACTATACCTACATAATTATTTAAAGTATTATTATTACAAATCAACGACTAATGCCTGGAAAAGTTTACAAGATATCTGCTTCTGTCATCATGAATATAAATCCGCTCGTGGCCTCTTGAGGTTTTCAGACACTGCGTAGAAAAATGAAAAAATCCTTTTCTAACATTTATTCTGATGATTAGTAAATGTAATGTGTCAAGAAAATCAGTATTTTGATTGGTTTATTTGCCCTGTGTAGGTCGGTATTTTTCGGTATTTTTTGAGCTTCCTCGGTATTTTCGTTAAGTTTAATCTGGTCACACTGCTCATAGCCTCATACGCCTTCGTCCACAATAAAAAGGAACCGTGGAAGGTATTTCTTGAAATTTCCTATCAGTAATCCGTCCAAAATATAATTATAGAGGTACTCAATTCTATATCTATAAAAATTAAAGTCAGCTGCACCTGCATGTATTGACCATGCCTTTCTGCTGGGTTTATTAGGCCGACTCAGATTTTTGTTTATGGTCTAGGCTAGGGGCCGATGAGGCTGTGAGGAGGATGGTAAAGTAGGTATAAGTACCTACCAGCCTACTTCATCTAAAATCCTGTCCCACCTAGGCACTAGGTTAGGTATTATAGTAGGTATAGGTATAACATCCCGCTTTTGTTTTTATGCTTTTGTTTTCTCAATTATTAAGATCTCATGCAAGGGTTAAATTAAAAACTAAGTAAATACTTATGTACCTACTTACATGAAGAGTTATTAATCACATTAATCAGATAAGAAAATTAAAATTAATACAACTTGGTATCTTTGCTCGTGGCTAAATAACAACAGCCGCTGGGGTCAATCTTTAGGTTAAGCCGTGCTTGCCTAGGTTGGTCTGTGGATGGGTGACCGCCTATTACATACCGAGTATCTTCCGTGCCTCGGAAAGCACGCTAAGCCGTTGGTCCCGGCTGTTATCTGTAGATCTATGACAGACGTTACAGGCAGTAAGTGGCCCAAAAAGTCTGACAACCAATCTTACCAAGGGGTATCGTATTAAGTAACCAAGTAAGGAAGTAACCAAGTTACACCAGCCGAACTGTAGTACTTAAATATGTACCTAATTAGGTCAAATATTGTAAGCAATTACAAACACTTCTAATCCAATTGAAGTTGGATTTGTAAATGCTATTAGTATTAGCTCCAGGTAGAGGGACTCATTAACGGTCAACAGCACAGGCACGAAATTTTGTGTAGAACACATTCTATTCGGATAGATACCTTCCTACATAGGGTAATTAGATAGGTTTAAATCTGTTTTAAGTTTGAGCATGACATAGCTACTGCACTACACTTGGCTCTATACTTTATTAGTATGTACTATAATCAAAGATTGCCACATGACATAATTATTGTATTGTTACCTACCTACAAATCTGCCCAAAACTACTTATCCAAGTCCGGTACCTGTCTTTCCTATTATGTAGGTAACTACTAGCGGCCACCCACGGCTTTGCTAACATGAAAATTTAAGGCATTTTCCCGTTTTGGATGTATTAATTTTTTGCCTGTTCCTATTATTTTTTAAATCAAACACAAGAAAACTTAGTTAAGAGTTAGAGCTCAGCTATGTAGGTACTCGATTTTTTTGCAAAGATCCTGCGTGGCAGTGGTGATTGCTAACCTAACAATATAAGGCGCAATCATTTTTTGAATTCCTTATGATTTGACATCATAATGAAATCCTACTAACTTTAAAAGAATTACCTTCCGCTCAATCCTTTTATTTCAGTAGAATAAAGAATTCTTCTAATTTGGAATCGACATTCCTTCTAAAATTACCAACTAGAATGAAATCCTACTAATTTGCACCTTACACTCCATCCAACTTTGAGGGAAATTCAATCCAAACCGTTTTTTAATATTGAGGAAGATAAAAAATTACCGTTAAGCTTTTTATTTACACAAATAAACTTACGATTAATACAAGTGTTTACAAAATGTACAAAATACAAAAGAAACAGTTGAGCTACTTATCTGCAGACCGTTGCAAACGATCTAGAGATAGCTCAACTAATTCAAATCAGTGCCCAACGGAAGCGCTAATGTGCACTTTTTAAGGAGTGCAAATTCCTTAGTTACTGACCCCACTGAAATCTTAATAAGTCCTTTAAAACTCTAAACAGACTATTTATACCTACTCTGAAAAAAGTTTCTTCACAAAAACATACATTTGAACAAACTAACTTACAACTTTGAAAGAGATTCCTTCCAAAAAGACCTTTTACTGCAGAAGGACTAAAAATACTTTGTGATTTGGATTGAACATTCCAAAAAAATTAACAACTATAATTGGAATCGATCAAATAGGATTTTACACATTTCTTCTAAATCTGATCGAAATATTTACATTAAAAACATTTCCTTCTCAAAAACTAATTTAAACAAACTCCTTCTAATTTCGAAGAAAATTCATACCAAGTAGTGCTTCTTTTTGATGAGAAGTAAGTGATGAGAAATAAGTTTGAGTATAAAATTACTGCCTACTCCAAATTACCAACCGTAATTGAAATCTTACTAAATAAGAAGGATTTCAAGTGGAAGGTATGATGGAATTCCTACCAAAAGATAAACTTCTAGGAAATCCCTTCTCAAAAATCTACAAATTATTCCTTCCAAATAAATCCCAACTAAATAGTCCTACTATTTTGATTGGAGAAAAGATCCCTATGATTTAGAGTGGAAATACCTGCGACAATTATCAACCAAAATTAAAGTTACTACCTAATTAGAAGGATTAAACATGGAAGGTACAATTGAATTCCTTCCGATAGTTAAACTGAAAAGGGGAGTCCTTCTAATAACCCATATTTTATTCCTTCTAAACGAACTTCACAAAATTTTGAAGGAAACTCCTACCTAAGTATGAGACGGTTTTTCCTACAAAATAAATTCCTTCTCAATATCTGTTCTAATTCAGTTGGTAAAAACGTGTTCCCCATTTTGGAGAATTCAGAAGGGAATTCCATCTCAAAAATCCACACAAATTAATCCTTTCAAATGGATTCCTTTCACATAGTCCTTCTAATCTGATGGGAAAAGTTACAAAATAAAAACTACACCTGAAATTACCGAACGTTATTGAAATCCTACTAAACAAGAAGGATTTCGATTGGAAGGTATGATGGAGTTCCTACCAAAAGCTTAACTTCAAGGAAATTCCTTCTCAAAAATCTACAAATTATACCTTTCAAATTTATTCCTCCCAAATAATCCTACTATTTTGGTCGAAGTAAAGATCTATTTGATCATGAGTGGAAATACATACGAGAATTACCATCCAAAATTTAAATTCAACTGACTTAGAAGGATTAAACATGGAAGGTACAATTGAATTCCTTCCGATAGTTAAACTGAAAAGGGGAGTCCTTCTAATAACCCATATTTTATTCCTTCTAAACGAACTTCACAAAATTTTGAAGGAAACTCCTACCTAAGTATGAGACGGTTTTTCCTACAAAATAAATTCCTTCTCAATATCTGTTCTAATTCAGTTGGTAAAAACGCGTTCCCCATTTTGGAGAATTCAGAAGGAAATTCCATCTCAAAAATCCACACAAATTAATCCTTTCAAATGGATTCCTTTCACATAGTCCTTCTAATCTGATGGGAAAAGTTACAAAATAAAAACTACTACCTGAAATTATCGAACGTTATTGAAATCCTACTAAATAAGAAGGATTTCGATTGGAAGGTATGATGGAGTTCCTACCAAAAGCTTAACTTCAAGGAAATTCCTTCTCAAAAATCTACAAATTATACCTTTCAAATTTATTCCTCCCAAATAATCCTACTATTTTGGTCGGAGTAGAGATCTATTTGATCATGAGTGGAAATACATACGAGAATTACAATCCAAAATTTAAATTCAACTGACTTAGAAGGATTAAACATGGAAGGTACAATTGAATTCCTTCCGATAGTTAAACTGAAAAGGGGAGTCCTTCTAATAACCCATATTTTATTCCTTCTAAAAAACTTCACAAAATTTTGAAGGAAACTCCTACCTAATTATTATGAGACGGATTTTCCTACAAAATAAATTCCTTCTCAATATTTGTTCTATTTCAGTTGGAAAAAACGCGTTCCCTATTTTGGAGAATTCAGAAGGAAATTCCATCTCAAAAATCCACACAAATTAATCCTTTCAAATGGATACCTTTCACATAGTCCTTCTAATCTGATGGGAAAAGTTACAAAATAAAAACTACTACCTGAAATTACCGAACGTTATTGAAATCCTACTAAATAAGAAGGATTTCGATTGGAAGGTATGATGGAGTTCCTACCAAAAGCTTAACTTCAAGGAAATTCCTTCTCAAAAATCTACAAATTATACCTTTCAAATTTATTCCCTCCAAATAATCCTACTATTTTGGTCGGAGTAAAGATCTATTTGATCATGAGTGGAAATACCTACGAGAATTACCATCCAAAATTTAAATTCGACTGACTTAGAAGGATTAAACATGGAAGGTACAATTGAGTTCCTTCCGAAAGACAGGAGTCCTTCTAAAAATCCATATTTTATTCCTTCTCAATGAAATTCACAAAATAAAGAAGGAAATTCCTTCTAAATTATTGGACGGATTTTCCTACGAAATAAACTCCTTCGAAGTATTCGTTCTATTTAGGTTGGAAAAAAATATATATCCTTCCTTATTTTGGAGGGAAACTCGTTATCATCCATTTGGGCAGGTAAATATTAGAAGGACCCCTAGAAGGAACCTGTTTGGGAGGATAAATTCAGATGGATTCATCGGTCATTTTTCTCAGTGTGAAAGGATTAAAAAGATTAAACTAAAACATGTTTAATTTATCCATCGATGGAAAACCTGCTTTTAGAATTACAGTACCACATCCAAAGACCAACCAACAAATATACATAGATAGCGGTCAAACTTATAACATGTTATAAGTTTGACCGCTATGTGTATGTGTGTGTGTGTGTCTTTCCGTCTGTTTACGTCAGCGGTTAATAAGTATGAAAATCATGTATCGATTTATTTTAATATGACAGGTGGCGTAGTGGTTAAATTATTTTCAGGAAAAAATGTTTGCCTGCACGAATGTCTGAATAATTCACCAATTTAATATCAAAATCAGCCATTAATATTAATATCCGCGAGCTTAAAACAAATTTTATCGATAACCAGAAAATCAAACATTTACCTTTCCGGAATTCAAATAACCGGAACATTTAATTTGATTCCTACCATAGAATCCATATATTTTAATTTGAAACATTAATAAGCTGTCCATATTAAAATATCAAAGAGAAAATGCATGACGAACATACTTGAGTATTAAGGCTGGGTTCCACTGTTATCGGATAATATCGTAATGCAGTTGTTCCGTGAATGTTAGGGTTGGTTCAGACTGTGTCTTGGCCGGAACTACTCCGGCGTCGATTTCCGGTCTCTGTGCTGTGCGGAAGTTAATAACACGCCGAGCGGACCTGGTATCCCCTCGATACTATATAACTACACACGTACACGTGACTAGCACTAATACGTATACTCGTAGCATCTTATATAAGTGATTTTCTTCGAATATACGTTTCATGAATTTGGATTTTTTACACATTTAGGAAGTATTCTTAAAGCCCTGTCTCAAAGTTATCGTTATTCTAAGATTTACAATCAAAAAGACAAAAATTGACAAAGGACTTAACCCACATAATCGTCAAAAATTATTTGTTTTGTTTTTCAAATAATCCTTAGCGATTATTTCTTCTTCTCGGCAAATAAATATTTTTTGGCAAACAGGGTTCTATGAGTTGAGTTCTTTCTGCTACAATTCGTCCAATTTAGATAAGTGTCATAACCTATTCGTGCTCATAATTGTACACAATGCAATGTACCGGAAAGTATTAACAATGACCATCATCCGCGGAACCTTTTCTCAACTATATTGTTGGGTTCTAGTCTAACCAGGGGCCGTATTATAACGTCTTAAAACCAGGCTTGTTCCAGGGAGTGAACGAGATGGCGATAGACGACTTGTAGAGCTCTGTTTCGTTCACTCACTGGAACTACTCTGGCTTTAAGCGGTAGGTAATGGTAGGCCATCTGTTTAGTTAAAAATACATCCAAATCCACAACGTACTGGGTACTACGATTCCCTCGGTAAGACTAACGGCTTTACGTGCTTTCAAAAGCACGAAGGAAACTATTTAATATATGGGCACCCATCCACAGATTGGCCTAGGAGAAAGCGCTGCTTTACCGACTCATGCGTTGGTAATTACTATGACACATACTCCTGTTATTAACAGTGACCAAGCTATCTAAATTGTGGTGTTTGATAATGTTGACAGTGCGGTCCATCTTAGATTGGATTATAATGAAGAAGGGATTGAATGTGGGTAGGATATACACGTATGTATTGCTGATCGTATTATTATACACACAACATTGTCGTTTCAAAAAGTTCATTCTTCTAGCGTTAATGATTGATGAATCGTGTTGATTACATTTTCTTGGAAATCGGATTAAACTAAGTGGCTTGGCTATGTTTTACGTGCGATTTTAAATAATTAGGTGCGATTCGTATCAAGTGATTTAATGAGATATTTTAATATGGCAGATGGCGGTTATTTCTCGTAAAAAATCGGTTATATAACCTATGCCATGTTGTGAAGGAGTCACTAATAATTATCTCTTTTCCGAAAATCGTAGACTGCCACAATAAATTAATTTTCAAACCATTTATTTTATATCCAGTTATTTTTGACACGAGGAATTCTAATCTCTAAAATCTCCAACGTACATGTTGTGAACAATACACGCTGACAGCGAAAGCGCAGTTATAATTGAGTATGGAGATAACATTAGGCGCGCCTCGAGCGGGCTCAGGCGGCGGCAGTAGGCTCTACCGGATTACAACGAGAGGGCGACGACGAAAAACAAGAAGCCCCTTCGGAATGCAAAGTGGGGGCTTATCTTATAATCATCGAGCGTGTCAACTTATTATTAAAAATCATATTTCATGAGGTCGGGCCAGCGCGACGCGCCGCGCATAATACTGTCAGCGACGAGATCCTCCTTACATTAATTTTAACAGTCGGAACAACTTTTGACATCAGGCTCAAATAGGATTTCACTTTCAATTAATAATTACCTAACTTTCTATTGTCTCTCAAAAGACAATGCCGGTTGCTCCTTAGAGCTATGACCCACCAAATAAAATTTGGCTTTCAACTATACCAAATGTAACATTCTATTTGTCCTTTATCAGTTATAAGTAAAATCATGTTTTCTATGTCTATAATCCTGCCGTTTCTGTTTAATTGGATAAAATATCACATTTAGGTTAGATACCTATGTCGAGCATACGTTAACGTCACGTCCCTATTTTCACAATGCTGGTCTAGCCACAAAGCACACACAATACAATACTAACAATCTTGACGGATTACCGATGTTGGTGCAAGCTGTAAGATAATTCAAACACATAATTTGTAATAAACAAACACAATAGCCACCCAAAAATCAAATGACTTTGTCCATAATGCCAGTTGTGACATTTTGACACAAGGATAAAATACACAAACACGCCACCATATACAAAATGGACTGCGCACTCATGCAATGAGGATGAATAACTCAGAAATGAGGAGATTCGTAGACGAACCAAAGTAACCGACATAGCCCAACGAATTAGCAAGTTGAAATGGCAGTGGGCAGGCCATAATATAGCTCGCAGAACTGATGGCCGATGGGGCCGTAAGGTTCTCGAATGGAAACCACGCACCGGCAAGCGCAGCGTAGGACGTCCACCCACTAGGTGGGCAGACGATCTTATGAAGGCCACAGGATCACGCTGGATGCAGGCCGCTTACAACCGGTCCTACTAGAAGTCCAAAGGAGGCCTATGTTCAGCAGTGGACATCTTACCGCTGATAAGATGATGATGATGATGATGAATAGGGTAGGTAACCAAAATAAATGTTATTACGTTTTTAAATATTTCTTAAAAAAACATTTATAAAGGTAAAAACAGTAGTCCGCCGGTGTGGGAGCGGGGTCCAAACTACCGGTGGTTAGGGCTACAGAAACAGGTACCTCCTCACAATGCGGGCCGTATTTAGGAACACTGCCTTCAAAATCAGGCCCTTGATCCAACTACCTAGAGAGAGCCTTGAAAGGTATTCGTCGAGGCCCTTTGCCATCAGGCCATTGGCTGTGACGATAAATCGGCACAATGATAGCCGAGCTCACATTCCCACTCCGACAACCGCGCGTGCTAAGTTGAGATATTTAATTTATTTATATTTCTCAGCTTTCCGTTCAGAAGGTTCTCGTCATGCGAGATGGTATCATCGATAATTATTTATCATTACGCGGCGCATCGATCTGTCTATCACAACAATATCAGGGACATTGGCGACAACATAAATAAAAAAAGAATATTGAAAAATAAACCTGAAAGCAATTTTAAAGCCGTAAAAAGTAAATAAGGTTAACAAGTAAGAGTTGCCCGGGTGTCACCACTGCGAGGATCGCCCGGAGGACACGGTGGAGCATACGGTGCAGGACTGCCCAGCTTGGGCGGAGTACCGCCGTGTCCTCACTGCGGCGATAGGCGGAGACCTCTCGCGCCCGGCATTGGTTGCGGCTATGCTGCGGGGCGAGACGGAGTGGGAGGCGGTCGCTTCCCTCTGCGAAGCAGTCATGCTCGCGAAGGAGGAGGCGGGCCGCTTGAGGGAGAGGATACCGTCTTCCCTCCGCCCGAGACGCAGTGGTAGATGCCCACGGCGACGGATGTCGCGGGACGATCTCCGGCCACCGTAGGCGCGGGCATGCGGGCGGCGAGTAAAGGGCAACTCGCTGCCCGACCATGGACCATGCCCGGGTCGACGGCGCGTTGTGTCCCACGCGCGCCTCAAGGAGCGTCAGCATAGTGACGGGGCCCCCCTATAGAGGGCCACAGTCCTGCCGGGGTTGCGGGACATACGTATACCGCGACTCCGGCACACAAAGGACACCGTGGATTTTAGTCAGTACAAGTCTGACAGTCCCTCCCGCCCTGCCCAGGGTTGGAGGACTCAATCGATGATTTTGCCACGTAAAAAAAAACAGGTAAGAGTTATATTTTACTATTTCTATCCATACTACTTTCTGGGAATAGGAGGGAAGGGACAAGCGCCATCCCAGTTGCTCTTCTCTTTCGTCATGCTAATTATAGCAAATCAAAAAAAAACCTAAACGGTGGCGATTACGGTTCATTTTTGGGTACTACGTAAATTGAAGTGCTCAGTCCAGATTTTATGATAGGGCTATGTTTTGATTAGGTATTTCCGAGTCAATGACGTTTCGTTGTACCTAATCATTCATGCTCAAATGTGAAATATTTTTAAGAGTGTATATTCATAATGTGATTTATATAAAAAAAAACATTATTTTCGTTAAACACACTTATTAAAAATAATGTTTTATTAAAACTGAATATTGTATATTTAAATCCGAACAATAACACATTAAAAGGTGTCATTTGTCATTTTCTCTGCGTGTAGGTATGCTTAATGCGTAACGCACATGGCCGCGATGAAAACAGGAAATGGTTTTTGGGTTTTCGAAATCCTTTTATCACTAACTTTTTAAAAGCATCCTTTGCAGAATAACAATTATGTAATCAGGGGTCTTATTTTCATTTAATATTTTTCATTAGTTTATATTTCCTGTAATAAGGGCTGAAAGGTGGGGCAGGATCTGGCATTGTCATTTTTGATGCCGTATAATAATATTGTCTGTCAGAGCAGTTGTTAGATGCTAACTCGTGACCCCTATTATTGTGGGAGTTTAACAGGCGTGCTTCAGTTAATTTCTGTCAAGTCCTAAATCAACAGAAAATGCCCGCCATCATGGAAACAATGTAAAGTGTTGTAATCTGCCAGATCTCTTGCAAATTATAGTTAAACTTAAGTCAAACACTCTCGGCGGCTTACTTCGTGGTACATTATGCTGGGCATACCTTGAGGGCAAGTGTCGACAGAACCGTAAATGCACCTCTTACCTATTTAAAGACGAAAAGGTCAAGCAAATGACAGCAATGTTGTAGAATCTCAACTCTTGAACGTAGTCATCCCATGCCTGTCTAAGGATTTGTAAAATGAAAAGAGATTTAAAATAAAAATGTCTCGTCCATGGAGGGCCGCGTTCCTTCATCCGCTGTTTTTTCTTTGCATTTTAAATCAAAATAACTTTATTTTTGTCAGAGTTTTCTACCGTCTTGGCATAATCAACGCGCCGCCCGTGAAGTGTTTAAGACAATTTTGCGGCTAAAAATTTATTATCTCAAAGAACTCGCAGTCTCCTTTGAAATGTTGGATCTCAACAAGCGTTAGCGGGAATCGTGTGTATTTACTTTATGAAATATTTTTTAATAGATTCACTAAGACATTGGTTAGGTTATTAGGTACATTATGAAATATCTAGCTTTGCAAAAATAAAGAGAATGTAATTTGGGAAAAACTAGTTGCTTAGGTATCTCATCATACTTTATACTAAGCTTTTACGCCTGGTCGAGTACAAATCAAAACAGCTGTCTATTTAATTTTCTTCGAAAAATAACAACCGTAGACGTGAGACCAAACAGCCGAACCCCTAGAAAACTTTCCCTACGTCTATACGTTGCCGACGTAATCTGTTACAAACGATCTGAAAATTGATAAAAATGACCTCGTTTTTTATTCACGTATCTATGTAACAGGGCGGGCGGTAAATCTCAAAGCGGCCGATTTTAATGGACGTATAAAAGGGCGTCATCTCTCCATTAAATACCTTTTAAACGTTTGATCCTTTTTATATTTGCTGCTGTTGCGATGATCCGGGAACAGATTGGGGCGCGGACGGATGGTGTTAATTAAGCCCTACAATGTAGCCTGTGTTCTACTGACCTACCGTCGGACGGCACATGTGTGCCTTTCAAATAGAAACCGTTTTAAAGTGCCCTCTGAATCTGCTTTTTCGTATATGAAGAGAAATAATGAGCAATCATTTCTTGTATTCTAACTTCCACCGACATATTTCCTTAAACTCTCATTATTCATGATTTTTATCCCAATAAATATTGGATTGGTGAAGGTATTCATTTAGGAGTTAGGATTCGATTTAGGATTCGATTTAGGAGTCAATTCAAGAGTCACCTCTGGGTAGCCTTAAAATCCTTCACACAATTATAGAACAGTTTATTTCGTATTTTTATTTTTAATATCTATATTTATGTGAACATAAAGGTTGCAGCTTCTCAATAAAAAATGATGTAAAATCCATTCAATTATCTGTCAAGTAGCGCACACCGCGAATAATAAATCACAAGGTGTCGCAACTTGTCTGCGCCGGTAACCCGTTACACTGCCACTCGGAAAAAATCAAAATGAGGGGATCAGAAAATATAATTTCAAATAAAAGTTGAGTCAGGCGCGGTCACAAGTTTCTTAATTAAAACTTACGTCGGACGACGCGAGGGGTGGCAACTTTGACCCAGAAATAAATAAATAAAGACTGGGGGGAGTGAAGACACCATCACGACTCGCTCATTTATTTGTCCAAAGGAGTTTTGCTCAGTTCGACGGACGTGTCTCATAATCTGCACTCACTACATCTATCTGCGAACTAGCGCAGCATGTCGCATCTCTAGCAGAGCGTCATCTCCGCCGCAACTGTTGCCAGCTTATATTTCAATCGAATTTTAGAAATAGGACTTTTAAATTATCTAGCATGTGTTCTAACTGAATATGTTTGTTACAGCACTCCATGTTATACTTCTTCCATCACTACGAGCTGCCCGTCATACTACAACAGGCACAGCTTCAGCAGCTGCTGCTTCGCACGCACCGTGGCATGGCCGGTGTGATGGGGCTGGCAGGCATCGCGGCCCTTGCAAGCGGCGCCGCCTACCATGACGCTCCCGGTACCGGCACACAGGCCACTCCTCCTACCACCCAGTCCACCACGCAGACAGTTCAAAGCACTGCGCAGTCAACCACCCAAACATCACCATCCGTCTCCACTGCCCAAACAAACACTCTTCAGTCTGGCGACTTGTTGAACCCAGAAATATTCGACCAGGCGGTGCAGCGAGCTCTGAACAATCGCAGAAGCAGAAACTCCAGTTCCCGTGGAGAATCACAAGAGAGTGAAGTTGCTGCGCGTCCTAATAATGACGTAAGAAGTACTGATAAAGATAGCTCCGCCACCCCGCGTGGTGATGGAGACATCAAAATAGAAGAGATCGCTAGAAAAAAGAATTCTATCGATAAAATCAATAATGGTAATGGTAACTCCGTTACTAATGAAGGTGAAGATGCAGTCTTGCCATGTGGAACTAACAGTGAGCCCACTAATGTGACGGACGTCAACGATGAGACGTCCACTTTAGACCGTAGACGAAAAGATAGCGTTGTAGTGAACAATGAGGAGCCGCCCCTGGTCGGCAGCGCCGCGCCGCTCGCTGCCGGCACCGCTCCCAGAGCTTCCCCTGAGGCTGACGAAATAGACTAACATAGCATTAACTTACTTATTCCGAGCTCGTTTCGCAATACTATCTATGTGTTAGTTCCGATTAATCGTAAATTCGTAACCGCTTTTGTAAACAAGTAAAGATGTTGCCGTAACGATAACTGTTAATATACCTATTATATCTAGTAGATGATACTGTCTCAAGAACTTATTAGATAATTATTTTTATCTTCGAATAAGATCAAATAAGTCACAATATATATCGGATGAATCTTCAGTAAATATATTGATCAAAAATATGTTCACGATGTTCTTATTTTTTATAGAAAAGATAAACTTAATTTATGGTATGTTACAAAGGTGATTGTAGTGTAAAAAGTATTCTGCCATTACCGAAAGCAAATCTGTAAATATTTATGATAATCTAATATAGTACGTATTAGAAGTTTGTGTTATTAAAATAACGTGTTACTTTGATTATGCTTATAGGTTGGCGACGGAGGTTGGCATACTCTATTCAGTGATTTAGTTTTTAGCAATTAAATATTTTTGTTCAAAAGTGGTCATTATTTTGGTAGCTTTAATTTTTCAACCTTTGTCTATACCCTGATTGAGCAAAACATTTGTAATTTTAAGCCCTTTACTACCTATATTTTGTTCACGTGTTATCAAACTATAATTTTCTCATTGCTGAGGCTGAAATAACCCGTTATGCGCCCATAACACGGGCGCATTACGGGTCGATAAATATTGTAGAAAAAAAAAAGAAATAGTTGATTTCTATTATTTTTTATGGTTCTTGGACAAACAGTGTCAACCGTGTAAGAAAGAATTGGATTTCGAATCCAAGACCCACAACACGCAAGTCGGCTGTTGCCACTAGGTCAAAACTGCAGTCTAGTTTTCGCAAACTTTTTAAAACTCATTAATTTTTGTTCGCTTTTCATCTTATTAATCGGTGACTTTGCTTTCAAGAATGAGTTACACGCACAGTTCTATATCCTTCATTCCTATAAAACCTGATCTAAAGAGTCCTACGTGTACTCGTTCAAATTTTAGTGAAAAGGGGATTTGAAAAAAATAACGTCTAATTATTTATCATTAACTCATGATAAATTATTAGTCTATATATATAAAATTCAAAACTGACTGACTGATCTGACAACGCACAGCCCAAACCGCAAGGCCTAGAAACTTGAAATTTGGCATAAGCCCTCCTTATGCCACGTAGGTGAGCACTAAGATCGGATTTTGCGAAATTCGCCCCCTAAGGGGTTGTTTTTGGGGTTGATAGTTTGTATGAAACTTCGTAACTACAAGTGCTAGGACATTTAAATTTTGAATACGGGTTCTTTTGAGGACGTAAGAGTTACCTATGACAGGATTTTGCGAAATTCGACCCCTAAGGGGTTTGTTTTTGAGGTTAACAGTTTGTATGAAACTTTGATATTAGAAGCGCTAGGCGTCTCAAATTTTGCATGGCGGTTCTTTTTAAGACGTTAACTTTTAGGAAGGCGGAAATTTTGTGAAATTCGACCCCTAAGGGGTTGTTTTTGGGGTTGAAAGTTTTGAGACTCAAATTTTACATAGGGGTTCTTTTTTGGACGTAAGTAATACCTAAGATGGGATTTTGCGAAATTAGATCCCTAAGAGGTTGTTTTTGGGGTTGAAAGTTTGTATGAAACTCTGTTACTACAAGTGCGAGGAGGCTCAAATTTTGCTCTGGGTTCCTTTATAGGACTTAGATGCACACCATGGGGGGATTTTGTGAATTTCGACCCTAAACGGGTTTGTTTTTGTGTTTGATAGTTTGTATGAAACTTTGTTACTACAAGTGCTACGCGTTCCGAATTTTGCGAGGGGTTCTTTTTAAGAAATGTTCACTAAGACGGTTTTGCGAAATTCGACCCCTAAACGGCTATTTCGGGGTTGATAGCTTGGAGACTCAAATTTTGCATAGAGATTCTTTTTTGGACGTAGTTGCGGGTGTTTTATGGAAATAGACCCCAAGGGGTTGATATTTTGTATTGATTATTTTTAGGACCTAAGTGTTAGGTACCTAAACCGGAATATTGCGGGTTGATAGAATTTTTGTTAAATATTGATTTAGTTTTTCCAACAGTTTCCCATATAGAGGGTAGCTGGGACTAAAAATTCACAACGGCAAAGTTCGAAAATCACGCGGACGAAGTCGCGGGCGTAGTGCTAGTTCTCCATACTTTTTCGTCTCTGCCTTCCAAAAGGTGACTAAACACCATAGAATTATTTTTCAATAATGTAATTTAACTGAGTAGTGGAACGACTCATTATTTTTCACATTATTACATAATGAACCTTTTATTTTTATCCTTCTAAAATCATCAAATGAGCTCTCCCACCCAGGACAGGGCGGGAATGACTGTCAGATTCGTACTGACTAAAATCCACGGTGTCCTTCAATAGCCCTTTACGTTCCGGGGTCACGGCAATGAGATCAGTCTCGCGACCTTCCGGGGTCACGGTAATGATTTACATGTAAACTAATGGTAATATTTCAAGTAATCAGATTACAGCCAAATACGTAGAATTCATGCTAGGTTCTCATATGGCGTGGAGTTGCGGACCAGCCCGTTAAACAGTTGCGTAGTAGGATCTCGCTTCCGATGTGGTTAATGATCGTGGACGAGGCGAAGAACTATATTAGGATCAAAGGAGAAAGGCGTACGTTGATGAACAAACGCCAGCACATCGACCTACCTCAACCTGACAAACTGTAATACATTTCCAATCTTATCACAATAGTGGAAGGTTAACACTTTCACTGTCCGCGCAGCAGACACAATAGCTTAACAATGGTCGTGAGTCACATGTGATTCATCGGACAGGGAAGTGGTTAATATTCGATGGGTAAAATTTTACAGATTCGGGTAGTTTAACCTGCTGGCGTCTATACTTACGTACTCGTCTACCTAATAATGTTTTGTCGAAGAATCTAGCCTACTAAATAAATATTGTCAATGTCTTTCTCCTTGCAAACCTTTCATAACATGTAGTCAGTACAGTAGTCTTTTATCTGTCACCTAGTTTGTCGATACTTCAGTATCGTTCTGATACATGGAGGTGTTTCGTAAGGAACTTTACCCATGGCGCGACGCGATTGCAATTCGACCGATTCCAACTAAAAGTGAAAATCAACCTTACCACTTACGGTAGATGGAAAACAAAACACGATCGCCACGACGACGACGTCAAGTCAATCGAATTCCATCCAATGATATTAAAAAGAAAGATACGCCATGTTCATACTGAATGGCGTTCAGAATTGTTGCGTTGTTATTATAGTAATTTAAAACTACGACAGCGATAGATAATGCGGAACGTATGAAGATAGAAAGAGATAGGGATAGCAAAGAGCAACAATTTGTCTTACTTTGTCCTCAACATTTTGTGCGTGCTAGTGCGATATCTACCTCTTTTTATTTATAATATCATTGATTCCATCATTATTTCTAGTAGCAAGGTTGATTTTCACTTTTAGCTGGAATCGGTCGAACTGCATTCGCGTCGCGCCATGGGTAAAGTCCCTAACGGGCAAAGGTACAGCGCATCTGCGGTGACGTTGAAACTACGAAACGTGACTAATAAAAAAGTCATCTACGAGTAGCTCCTGCGTTAAAAAACAATTACATTACGTTATTTCACTATTTCCTACATTATTTCGCAACGATCAGTGCATAATTGTTGATTCATAATGAATAAAATGACTAGTAGCGACCTCATTTTTTAGGGTTCCGTAGTCAACAAGGAACCCTTATAGTTTCGCTATGTCCGTCCGTCCGTCCGTCCGTCCGTCCGTCCGTCCGTCCGTCCGTCCGTCTGTCCGCAGTTTAGCTCAGAGACGCTAACGCTACTAGAGAGCTGTAATTTGGTGTAAATATACGGATTTGTGGTGCCGAAAAAGTGGTAAAATAAAATCTCGTAAAATATTTTTTTTTAGGGTACCTCCTGTACTTACACGTAAAGTGAGGATTTTTTTTTTCTCGCGTACCCCTTAGTGTGGGGTATCATTAAATTGGTCTTTAAAAAATAATGTGAGTTTCCTTTAACAATTTTTTGATAAAAAAATTCGTTTGTGAAATATTAAGTTTTAAAGTGCTAAATTTTGCTCGTCTCGAGTGTCCCCCCCCTCTACCAGCTAAACGGTTATGTTTGGGGGTGTGAAAAAATTCACAATAGTAGTATATATAACGAAGTTTAAAAGAAAATTATCATGACTAATTAGGCTTTACAACTTTACGAGTAATAGTCTACCAACTTATAAAATGTACTTGGTTTTCATATTTTCTTAAACAAAATGTATCGGAGAACATGCTCTTCAACTGCAAATGTAAGTTTGTCAACTTTATTTTACAGCTCTAAGGGCCATATCTCACCAAGATGCCATGGCGACGTAGCCAGTGACGTCGCCAACTATTTTCTATGGGCCGCCAGAGTCGCCAGTTGGTCGCCAAGTGAATTAACCGTCATACATCTCTGTAAGAACTAGTTGGCGACGTTGCTAGCTACGTCGCCATGGCATCCCGGTGAGGTATGGCCCTTATAGGTATGTTTTTACGGTATGTTTTTTGGGGATAGGTAGGTTTTTATCGTCAACTATTTTTAACTAACTTCAAAAAAGGAGGAGGTTCTAAATTCGTCGTAATCTTTTTTTTTATGTATTTTCCCCGATTCCTCAAAGACTCCTGGACCGATTTTGAAAATTCTTCTTTTTAAAATTAAATTCAGCGAATCAGTTTAGTAAGTTCGCAGAAGTATTTTGATGGGCAACTACGGAACTCTACACTGTGCGTGGCCCGACACGCACTTGGCCGGTTTTTCCACACTCTTTTTTGCCAAGCTTTTTATTTATTTTATTTTTTATTAACCTATATTGTCCCACTGCTGGGCAAAGGTCTCCCCCATAACCTTCCACTCTTCCCTTTGCGCGGCTTTCTCGGGCCAATCTCTCATAAATGCGTCTAGAAGCCATTGCCAAGCTTTATAGCTCATTATTTATAGCTACCCGCCCCCTTCATCTCTCTTTGAATAAAATCGAAAAATGCGGTCAGTTTCCAAATAATGCTGATGACGTTATAATGACGGGACGGTTGGTGCAGTGGTAAATCTTGCAGTCAATATAAGTGGTTGATCTCCGCACGGACCAAATATTTGTATGACCTACAATTAGTAGTTGTTCCGGGTTCTATTGTGTATGTAGGTAGGTACGGGTTTATGTGTTTGTGTGTGGGGAGAAATTACTAGTGATGGGGCAACATAGTTTTTTCTAAGAAAAACAATGTCATATAATGTGGCGCGTGAGTTCAGTGCTGATAAATGTGCGGCCACTATTTTTAGCCTTCATTTATGGATAATTGGATATACGCTTAGTATGTCTCCGGAACGTCTCGCTCAAAAGTTGTCTATAATCGCAAGTGATTCACGCGAGAACAAGTGCGAATCGGTGTCAGACTACTGAGAAATTCGTGACTACGAGTGTTAGTGGTTCCTGTCGCGATGTGTACTGGTGATAAGCGGCGTCGACGAGGCGGTGAGTACATTTTTTTTTATTTGTCCCACTGCTGGGCTAGGGCGTCCCCCAAGTCTGTCCTACGCCATCTTTAACGAGCCCTCAGGATATGCACCTAAGTCCTGTCGCCACTTTTTTGGGCCTGCTTTGGCGGCGCCGTCATCTTCAGGCACCAACTGTGAGAGCTTTTGCCCAGCCTTTAATGTTCATGCGACTGACGTGGCCCCTAATCTCATTTAGTCAGCCTTCTTGCCGTCGTTATGAATGAATTGTTATTATTATCGGTCAATAATGAACTTACTACTTACGTTAATCTATAGGATACATTACATGCCAGGAAAACAAAGTGTAAGAGGCTACATTCCCACATTTTTTTGTGTGAGCTAAATTACAACGAATTATATTAAATCTAAGATCTAGTACAAAAATACAAAATTGAAGAAATATTTATTTCATCTAAAACATTGTGTCAAACTACTAGTCAAAATACTTTCTCGATAAGGCCATATTATGGACTGATTTTGAAGGGCTTCTATAAAATAGGGTAAAAAAATAAAACAACTTTTTATAACAATAATTTTAATGTTAGAACTCCAGCTGAATGACTTTCATGAACTCAATGAACATGAAAGAGAAAAATGTTGATAAACTTCATGAACTAAAAACACATTATGTTGATAAGTACCTACTTAAAGAATTTGCTTACAAATTAATGTGAGGTTTATGGTAAGGAATATTTTTATTTCTAAATAAGAAACTTCACTTGCTTGAGAACGTTTTTAACTTATGATAACTTAAAATAAATGTACAGACGCCAGCAGGTCAACCTACCAGAATCTGCCAGATTTTACCAATCAAAAACATTAACCTCCTACTCTGGTGATAAGGTTGAAATTCTATTAAAGAAATCTGACAGATTGTGGTAGCTTTATGTGCTGGCGTCTGTACTATGACAATCGTACAATGATATTATAAATATCATTGCAATCGTATAAGCATTACGTGAAGGTACCTACCTATGTTAACATTTTATTAAAGAAAAACCGGCCAAGTGCGTGTCGGGCCACGCACAGTGTAGGGTTCCGTAGTTGCCCATCAAAATACTTATGCGAACTAACTAAACTGATTCGCTGAATTTAATTATAAAAAGAAGAATTTTCAAGAGTCTTTGAGAAATCGGGGAAAATACATAAGAAAAAAGATTACGACGAATTTAGAACCTCCTCCTTTTTTTGAATTTAGTTAAAAATAGTTGACGATAAAAACCTACCTATCCCCAAAAAGATACCTATAAAAGCTGTAAAAATAAAGTTGACAAACTTACATTTGCAGTTGTCTCCGATACATTTTGTTTAAGAAAATATGATATCAAGTACATTTTATAAGTTGGTCGACTATTACTCGTAAAGTTGTAAAGCCTACTTAGTCATGATAATTTTCTTTTAAACTTCGTTATATATACTTCTATTGTGAATTTTTTCACACCCCCAAACATAACCGTTTAGCTGGTAGAGGGGGGGGACACTCGAATCGAGCAAAATTTTGCACTTTAAAGCTTAATATTTCACAAACGAATTTTTTTATAAAAAAATTGTTATTGGAAACTCACATTTTTTTTTAAAGACCTATATTACGCGAGAAAAAAAAAATCCTCACTTTACGTGTAAGTACTGGAGGTACCCTAAAAAAAATTTTTTACGAGATTTTATTTTACCACTTTTTCGGCACAACAAATCCGTATATTTACACCAAATTACAGCTCTCTAGTACTGTGCGTCTCTGAGCTAAACTGCGGACAGACGGACGGACGGACGGACGGACGGACGGACGGACATGGCGAAACTATAAGGGTTCCTTGTTGACTACGGAACCCTAAAAACCGGCCAAGTGCGTGTCGGGCCACGCACAGTGTAGGGTTCCGTAGTTGCCCATCAAAATACTTATGCGAACTAACTAAACTGATTCGCTGAATTTAATTTTAAAAAGAAGAATTTTCAAAATCGGTCCAGGAGTCTGAGAAATCGGGGAAAATACATAAGAAAAAAGATTACAACGAATTTAGAACCTCCTCCTTTTTTTGAATTTAGTTAAAAATAGTTGACGATAAAAACCTACCTATCCCCAAAAAACATACCGTAAAAACATGCCTATTAAAGCTGTAAAAATAAAGTTGACAAACTTACATTTGCAATTGTCTCCGATACATTTTGTTTAAGAAAATATGATATCAAGTACATTTTATAAGTTGGTCGACTATTACTCGTAAAGTTTTAAAGCCTACTTAGTCATGATAATTTTCTTTTAAACTTCGCTATATGTACTACTATTTTGAATTTTTTCACACCCCCAAACATAACCGTTTAGCTGGTAGAGGGGGGGGACACTCGAATCGAGCAAAATTTAGCACTTTAAAGCTTAATATTTCACAAACGAATTTTTTTATCAAAAAATTGTTAATGGAAACTATCATTATTTTTTAAAGGCCTATTTAATGATACCCCACACTAAGGGGTACGCGAGAAAAAAAAAATCCTCACTTTACGTGTAAGTACTGGAGGTACCCTAAAAAAAAATATTTTACGAGATTTTATTTTACCACTTTTTTGGCACAACAAATCTGTATATTTACACCAAATTACAGCTCTCTAGTACTGTGCGTCTCTGAGCTAAACTGCGGACAGACGGACGGACGGTCGGACGGACGGACGGACGGACGGACGGACGGACGGACGGACATGGCGAAACTATAAGGGTTCCTTGTTGACTACGGAACCCTAAAAACAGATATATTTATTTAGTAATCTACCCACAAAAAACCTAACTTTTGTGGTAGCTCATTACTCGTTTTATTTAAGGAGTGGAAACTCAGTGCCACGACAAAGATAAATGTAGTACCTAGTACAAGTTTGGCCCTACCGTAACAACGTTCGATTATAATTATAATTAATTACAATATAAAAAAAAAATAATTAGACATAATTTCTTTAAAACCGTCAAACGTGCTTCTTTGCCTCATTTTCTTTTACCCTAGCAAAAACAATTTTAGTAGGTAAATTCATTTCATAAATAAAATACAAAGTCTTGTTCAGAATTCTATTGGCACGTGAAAGTCATGCCATGCCTAGGTTGAAACTGCTTGACTGGACGGCATTGCTCGGACTGTCGGACACCATACACCCGACGTGGACCAGCATACTCCGCATCTGTGAACAGTGATAAGACATATGAATAAAATGCTCACACAATTACTATAGCTGATATTGGATATGATTATACAAGATGGCAAAAATTATCATACATTTTTTAATCTTCAAAAATACAATTTTTGACTGGAACTAAAACCAAGATCTTGTTATGTAATCCAGTTATTTTTCCAGCAAAATATTTTAAGTATGCAAAATATAATCATATCAATACCGACTTTCATAGGTTTGGTTTATCCACGCCATGATTTCCTTAATTTCATCAATTTAAGTTACTATAGATTCATTTGATCATTGTTATCCCAACATTGATAAATTGAACACAGTTTTTGAAATAAGCTAATTGTAATGAAAGATAAAATGACATGTAAAAACCAAATAAATACAAATTACACAGATGCAGGTAAACCCACATTTCTTTACTCACGATTCGGTTTTATTGTGAACATAAAAATCGTAGTTCCCTGCGCCCGACTGGTCTATCGCGAGATCGTATAGGATTGGAGGCTGTACATCGATCTCGAAATTGATCAGTGTGAGCACAACAAACCACCAATCAAAGTGTCTATCTACACTAGTGATACACTCTATGATATATTAAAAAGTCTACTTCAAAGGTAAGCATCCACAGGTCGGCATCGTACGTATCGGACGCATCGAATCAAACGGATTTCTGCGAGTATCAGCAATCGGATTGCCGATGCCACCTTCATCGCGTCCACTGATCGGCATTCCGTATGACGTCATCGGTACGCATTGCATGTAGGCATTGCCGATGAGCCGTCCGTACGATGCGGACCTGTGGACACTTACTATAAGTACGCGTCACCGATCTTTGCATCTGTCAAATTAGCTGCGGGTCAGCTAACCTAACATCACACGCATTATATTTTTTTAGCGTACACTAGATTTTCAGCTGTCTGCTAAGAGCTGTAAGTTGACAATCCAACAGAGCACCGCGTAGGCGTGCTAGAAGGCGCTCTGTTAGATACTCAAAATAAATTGTTGAAAATTAAGGCACGATAAAAAGACACATGTTAAAAAGGTGCCTGTGCTTCGAGGGTGTATGTTTTTGAAAATTGACAAGACAGTAAAGATTTCCCAGAGGGCCAATCGAAATCAGAAATTTCATAGAAGTTTTATTTATACTTAGTTAGATTACATGCCATCGTAATACTTACTTATAGCATCAAAGTAATCGTTTCGTGAGTAATTTAAACTTTCTATTAAAGAAGAATAGTGACACAGCCAGTGTTTGTGGAACTGTCCGGCAGTCCGTAATCTGACGAAGACTTTGAATCTCTTTTGACCTTTGTTTTTCAAAATGCGTTGTATCTGCAATGCTAGTTTTCCTCTTAATAAAGCTACTTTTTGACCAGAAAATTCAGTCAATAGCTAACTCGACAAACACAAAGAACCGTAGCGCGTATACATGAGCAGATGAAGTAAATGTTCTCTTCTCTTCGTCTTCACCCCTCCAGACTCTTCAGATGAATATCTCCTTGTCAGCTACGTGTATTCTCAAGCAATAACAGCTCGTAATGTGTGTTAATTCCCCAAGAATACGCGTGACCTCCAAGTTAGATTTTGGGCTCTTCGTCTCTTCAACGACCTGGTCCATCGACGACACGTTGCAGACGATAAAATAATATATATCAAAGCGAAAAAAAAAACTTATTTAAGGTCGAAGATATAGCTCACAGAGAAGGTGGAGGATATTTGATAAATACCACCTTAGCAAGGAGCTTAATATGTGGAACAAGTGACAATCAGTCACAAAAGAGTACATGGTTTTGTAGCAATTGCACTTTGGTATGGTGGCGCATTCTACCGAAGACGACTCAACTTGCTGAACTAAATAAGTAGGTACTTAGCATTTTCTATTATGTATGTAGGTAAGTAGTATGTCTTCGACCGTAAGTACACAAATGAATGAAATGTATCTACAATTCTACATACAAACAATTAAGAGACTAGACACACTATGATTTAACTTAAATACCTACGAATAATTGACAGTAAAACTTCAAGAAGTTATCTTCTCCGCACAGTTTTTTTAGCGAAGCAAATGCTAAAACCACGGACGGGCCCGAACGCATGCGAAGGCAACGCAATGCGTTTCAAATGACGTTTTCAAACGTGGTTGGAATTGTTCTTATAGTTGTCCCATAGTCCCCAAGGCACTGGTATTTTTTATGTATGATACCTAAGTAGATTCATGTGTGTCTAGTTCCTTACTCACGTCTTACGATTTGTTCTGTAGCTTCTTCATAGTATCCTGTAATTTTTCAAGTGGACAACTGCTACTGAACCATTGGTAGATAACAAAAAAGCTTCAGTCTTTCATATTGTGTGAGCCAGGAGGGTTTAACTGTGGCTTTTCACTTATCACAGACGTAGTTCCTTAATTTTGTTAGTTGTGACAACAGTTTTATGCTATTTATTTTAGTCACTACCTAATACACAAATTGACAGGTCAAAATACTGTGAATTTGAGATGTGTAGGTACTTGAAGAAGGAAGTATTTTGCAAAGATCCAATTAGATCATATTTAAGCATCAATGACTCAAATAAAGTTCATAAAACAATAATCATAAGTACTATCTCAGATCAAAGAAATAGGCAGATAGAGCGCTCAAAACACGCGAGTGGGTCCACCAAAGTTAATACAAAACCGAATACAAAGTCGCGACAGTACCAAGCTACGCGTCGTACCAAGCTGCGCGACGTTGTTGTTTTTTGCCAAAATATGCCGTCTCGTGTCTTTAACCATCGTAAAAGTTGTTCTCAAAAACAAAGAAAACATTATGGAATGTAATTAAATTTGATTTTGTATTAACTTATGTGGAGACACTCGCGTGTTCTAAGCGTTCTATCTGCCTATTTCTTTGATCTGATAGTACAATATTCTGAGAAGGAACATAATTAGAACATCATCAAATAACATACAAAAATCTAAACAATGACACAATCAATATTTATTTGTACTTATCTGCGAGTCTTATCCGGGTTATGACCCGGGTCGAGTTTCCCGACAAGTCCCACTGCCCTTAGTGGGACTAATCGCGGGGCAGTGTGCGTCGGCACGAACGAGCTCGGCAGCACATCCGCACGAATCCGGTAATCCGGGCCGCACCACCGGACCCGGCGCCGCACACCTCCGGATTTACTGCCGGACGAAACAGACACACAGCTGATTGTCGAGATTAAACGCCGCACGCCCGGACTACTGCGTTTTAGAGAGATTTACCATTGTTTGGTAAACAATCTACGATTTATTGAAACTGTTCATTTTTTGTGCACCTACTCGTCCTATTATTATTTTTTATTTAAAGTTTTTCAAATTTTTTCTATTAAAAAATTTGAAAAACTTTAAATAAAAAATATTCCTAGGCCTTAGCACAAGATTTACGTATTTTACCTAATAGCGTACTATATACTCGTATGACGATAATTTTTAGAAGAATGAAAAATCGCTTTTGGTACCTATACGAACGAGGAATAGGGTAGTTTCCAGGGTCAAAATAATTACATTCTATTTAGCCCGTATTTTAGATTATAAAAAAATATTGGACACGTATTTTTTTTTTCGATTAAACAAAAAAGAACAAAGATATAGGTAACTTAGGGTGCGTCCACATCTGGCGAATATGCCGCGAATGTGCAACTCGCGAGCCGTTTGCGACCTGCTCGCGAGCCGCGCGCGCGCATTCTCGGCAATGAGAATGAGAATTTAGTATGCCAAAAGGCGGGCGCGCGGCACGCGATCTGCACGCGTGCAGCTTGCAAACGGCGCGCGAGCTGCGCATTTGCGGCGCATTCGCCAGATGTGGACGCACCCTAAGTTACCTGTGACGCCACTCTGCGCGAAAAATGCCACGCATCGTGACGTCACACGTAACTTTAATAGGCTATATCTTTGTCATTTTTGGTCTAATTTACAAATAAAAAAATACGTGTCCCTTATTTTTGAATAATCTAAAAGACGGACTAATTACATTTTTTTAGGCAACTAGCCTATTTCATATCCTACAAATTAACGTTCAAGGTTTACTTTATGTCACAAAAACGTGAAACCTCGTGATTAGACCTCGGTTTTCATATTCTTTTGAAACAAACTTATCTTTTTACAAAAAAATTCAGCTAACTTATAAAATGTTTGTTACTTGTAGGTTACTTTTAACATTGGATGTTTAAAATTATTTTTCCGAAAATAACCGCGTATGAATGGACCAAGCTAAGATTTTTCTTTCCATTCATGCCTTAAAAAAAGTCTTTTGATCGCATTACGATAAAATATTGTCACAAAAGATTTGCAGAATTTTAAGAGAAATAAATGTGTAACACCTTTTTATTCCATGTTTGTTGGACGGCACAATCTTTAACCGACAATCAGATATCAAACGGCGTTCGCCCGATAGCGGAGGTTTTATCTGGCCTCCGTTATCTGAGGGCGCTTTGATCCGTTCGGCTCGCTTTGAAGTCGCACGCGCCCTTTGTGCCGCGCCGCCAGCCGCCTCCGTGTAACCTGCACAAACGATTAAGGTTATTTAAGAAGATACATTGAGATGGCATCGTTATTAACAATAATAGGTAACTAGCGTTTTCGTATATCATGTCAAATCTAATTAATATTCAGCTGCATCACGTTAGATTGGAAGCCGACCCCAATACATTTTGGAAAAGCGTAGATACTTCGTCCGCGAATTCAATCAACTACATAAAACTAAGTAATGTGCTATTTAAGGGAATATTTAACCTTCCACAAGAATTGCCCCATCTTTTAGTAACAACCGTACAAAAATCCGTTCAGTATATTTTGAGAAAATCAATCAAATACAGACAGTAGGTACTCATCATTGAAGTAATGGAACTTAATTGTAAATAGCAATATATTAATTGTTCGAAATTTCTGGGTGTATAACCACAGATGAGTACGGTTGGTTTCAATATTTCCCGGTAAAATTATGTCCGTTTCGACCGCGCGGCCACGACGTTTTTTTTAAATAAAACTCATCCCAAGTTTTTGTAAAAAAATGTAAAAGTCGATTCCCAAAAACCATAAATTTGTCAAAGCAATGGTTAAAAAGTTATAAGGGTTTGAACGTGGCCGCGCCATCGAAACTTTCCGAACCGCGCGGCCATGGAGATCTTTAAAACTAAGAGTCGCAGAGACCTGACATTTTGGGAAATAGTAGATTGAATTTGTAAACCAAACGTAAAAATATAGAAAAAAATCCTGGAGAAATTTTAGGAGCTGCAAGGCTAAAACCTCATGGCCGCGCCATTGAAACGGTGAGGAACACGTTATCGCCGATATCTCGCTGAAAAAACATCTCAGACGTTTGAAGTTCTTTGTAAAATATAGATTTTAATTTGTCGAAACATGTAAAAATACAACAAAAAATCCTAGGATTATATTTTAGGAGCTATAAGACTAAAACCCCATGGCCGCGCCATCGAAACGTTGAAAATTTAGTTTTTCACCAATATCTCGCTGAAAAAGCATCGCAGAGGTCTGAATTTTTTTGTAAAACCTAGATTTGAATATGTCGAAACTACCAAAAATAAAAAAAAAAAATCCTAGGTTTATGTTTCAGGAGCTGTTGAACAAAATCTCTAATACATCTTTAATATCTCGATTAGGGTGACCACGGATTATTATTTACAGAGAACTTTCCACCTATTTTTATATTAGAAATGATATTATCTCAAGGATTCGAATTTAAATAAAACAATAAGGTACGTAAAAAAATAATGTTATTTCTTTAAAAATCACAGATTGTTCGCTTACACTAGGACAGTAAAGAAAAGTATGTCCTAGTGTAAGCCAACAATCTGTGATTTATGTATATTTTTAAAGAAATGTATGTTCTTGTGTAAACCAACAATCTGTGATTTATGTGATTTTTAAAGAAATGTATGTCCTAGTGTAAGCGAACAATCTGTGATTTTTAAAGAAATAACATTAGTTTTTTTACGTACCTTATTGTTTCATTTAAATTCGAATTCTTGAGATAATATCATTTCTAATATAAAAATAGGTGGAAAGTTCTCTGTAAATAATAATCCGTGGTCACCCTAATCGAGATATTAAAGATGTATTAGAGATTTTGTTCAACAGCTCCTGAAACATAAACCTAGGATTTTTTTTTTGTATTTTTGGTAGTTTCGACATATTCAAATCTAGGTTTTACAAAAAAATTCAGACCTCTGCGATGCTTTTTCAGCGAGATATTGGTGAAAAACTAAATTTTCAACGTTTCGATGGCGCGGCCATGGGGTTTTAGTCTTATAGCTCCTAAAATATAATCCTAGGATTTTTTGTTGTATTTTTACATGTTTCGACAAATTAAAATCAATATTTTACAAAGAACTTCAAACGTCTGAGATGTTTTTTCAGCGAGATATCGGCGATAACGTGTTCCTCACCGTTTCAATGGCGCGGCCATGAGGTTTTAGCCTTGCAGCTCCTAAAATATAAACACAGGATTTTTTTCTATATTTTTACATTTGGTTTACAAATTCAATCTACTATTTCCCAAAATTTCAGGTCTCTGCGACTCTTAGTTTTAAAGATCTCCATGGCCGCGCGGTTCGGAAAGTTTCGATGGCGCGGCCACGTTCAAACCCTTATAACTTTTTAACCATTGCTTTGACAAATTTATGGTTTTTGGGAATCGACTTTTACATTTTTTTACAAAAACTTGGGATGGTTTTTATTTAAAAAAAACGTCGTGGCCGCGCGGTCGAAACGGACACGTAAAATTTAATTAACTTATTAAGGTAATGGACCGACCATTCAATTTGATGGCGAGCGAGCTTTTAAATTGTTGAAAATTTTAATCACAACACGAGGTCGAAACCAAAATTATATGAAACGAATATCCATCAGGCATCGGCTCATCCACTTTCCATCAGGCTTGCCTTATGCTCACTTGTCACCTTTATGTTACAAAAAAAAACCGTCAACCTAGCCTTATCCCAACTATGTGTTCTTTTTAATTGGTAAAGTCATCAAATATATCCTCCAACCCAGGGCAGGGCGTGAGGGACTGTCAGACTTGCACTGACTGAAATCCACGGTGTCCATCGATAGCCCTTTACGTTCCGAGGCCTAAGTTATCTGATGACTGGATAATACAATTTCTATTTATATTATTTACAATTTACATTATAATAACATAATGTAAATTACACCCAGACACAGAAGTGATCGTGCTTATAACACAAACATTTGTCCTGGGTGGGAATCGAACCCACGACCTCCGGCATAGCAGTTAGTTTGTTCACTAACCACTAGACCAACAGGCCCGCCAAATAGTTATACTTGAGTTATTGTACTAATATGAATATTCGTATTCGAATATGTATATTGTTAACCTTTTTAATTCTGACTAGGTACTTTTCTGACCGCCACAACCAAGTTTATACTGAAATAATTCAATTTCCCTTGGTAGAATAAGATGTCAGATATAAAAATGAAATACGAATATTCGTATAACATTAAAGTCGGGTGCAGAAAGTGCGAGCAAAAAGTTGAAAAGTCTCATAAATATGAAAGACAATTAGCAGGCAGTCTGTCTGCTTACCACCTGTTGGGTACAGCGCGAAGCAAAATTAACATGAAAGTTTTAGTGTGGTTTTTACATGGTTCCTTTTTTATGGTGTGTGTGAGAAATGTATGAGTGAAAACAAAAAAAGAGAAAAGCTATTGTGTAGTTTTTGGACATAACTTTCATGTATAGGAAACGGGAACGTTGACGTTAATTTTGTTCGTTAGTTGAGGCGTTTTTTCATCTTCCATATAATAAACGTCGGAGTACTTGAAGTACGCTTTAAGTACTTACTTAAAATTAATTCTGAAATCTTTTCCTCGGTCTGTAGAAAATATAATTGATGTATAAAAAAATATATTATTGAAACATTTTCTTCGATTTAAACGTGTCATCATTCAAGTATGATCAATCTATTGATCATCATCATCTCCCTGGCCTGATATGGTATTTACCTATATTTATTGAGTCGCTTTTTACTGGACTCGCAGCAGTAAACACGGCATCGAGGCCATGGAACGCAAAGGGCAACTGTAGGACAAGGGGTGGTTTTAGTCATTAAAAGTCCTACTGACAGTCCCTTCTGCTCCACAAGAACGACGAAAGGGCTCATTTGATGATCTTACAACACAAAAACCTAAGGCGCGGGCCACATAGAAAGTACGTAAGACTAGTAGGAAGCGTCGCGGCCGAAAATGTATGAGAGTGCCGCCCGCGTCACTTCTGTATGATTTACGTCGCGACTCTTCTATACATTTTCTACGAAAGAGACGCCGAAGAGACATATTAATATGTCTCCGCCCCGTCTGCGTCTTACGTCTTTTCTATGTGGCCCGTGCCTCAGTCCTCACTTTCAACTAAATTGAAAACAAAATCCGATCGGTTATACATAATTATATGAAGTCACATCACTGCTCTATAAAATGAACGCTCAAGTCACAAGTTCACTGAATTGAACCTATAAACTATTTACATAATTTTACACCCCTTTTACATTACCTACATTACCAGTCAGACACTTGTTTGACGATCAAAATTAAATCCTATTTCATTTTCACAAAGCTCGTTATACTTTGATGAGATACTTCATGCTTGACTCGCTACTATAATATTGTCATTTTATTATGTGTTTATAACATTAGGACGCCCACGGCGACGGACGTCGCGCGACGATCTCCGGCCACCGTAGGCGCGGGCATGCGGGCAGCGAGTAAAGGGCAACTCGCTGCCCGACCAAGGACCATGCCCGGGTCGACGGCGCGTTGTGTCCCACGCGCGCCTCAAAGAGCGTCAGCATAATGACGGGGCCCCCCTCTCAGAGGGCCAAAGCCTGCCGGGGTCGCGGGATTATTCCCTAACCGTAACCCCGGAACGTAACAGGCTATGAAGGACACCGTGGATTTTAGTCAGTAGAAGTCTGACAGTCCCTCCCGCCCTGCCCGGGGTTGGAGGACTCATTTGATGATTTTACCACGCTAAAAAAAAAAAAAAAAAAAAAAATGTGTTTATAACATAGTAATTGTATTTTTATTGCGGTGATTTCATTTTTAATTTTTATTCGTCTACTTTACAGCAACTGGTATTTTTCACAATTCTGCCTCACGCCATTTGAAATCTTTTCGTCATACAGATAAAGTTTAAAATAGTGGGACAGCACAAAACTAGCTCCGCAATCCTTTTGTATTTTACGGCAGCCGTGCCGCGTGTCGATTACAGTGTCGTTCATTTATCCGCTTTTATTGTTCAAGCTAAAATATTATGACAAGTAACAGCATGTTCACATTGCCTATAAAACTACGAGCTTTTGTTTTTAATTTTTATATAAAATTGCTAGCTTTTCATTGTGGCATTGTTTTTTGAAATCTGAATTTCAAAATATCGTGTTTCTGTTCTTTTTGTTCGCAATTTACGTGAGTATTGAAGCTGAATTTGGGGAAACATTAATTGAATTGTTGACTATGTTTTGCTGTTTACAATATTAGGTTTCGTATCTGCACCAATGTAAATACTTTCTAACCAGAAACTTAAATTAGTCACTACAATAGCAGATTAATTAAACAGAAAGCAAACAAAATATATGATCGTACGTATCCTAATTCAAAAATAACCTCGAAATAGGTAACCTACAAAGGCGCATCCGATCACGCTACTGATCAAAAGCATGAAAAATGTTTTTCCACAATTTTTCCGCGCTGTTATAACCAAAAGTTTACCATTTGGCCGCTTACAATTCGTCCTGGGGCATGCGGTCGCGCTCGCCACAAAAGCAAAATTAATTTTAAAATACACCAAAAGAAATTAACTTTCAGTCGGTGTCTGGGGGAAAAGGTGAAAGTTCCAAACGGGAGAGCACTCGAAACGACTTAAAAATAATAAAGCGGACGTAAATGCGAACCGCGCCGGGGACAATCCCATGTTTATATTGTTGCTTTGTACTCCATCATGTTTTTTGTAAAGCTGGTTTTTAAAAGGCTTCTGGGTAATTTTGGTTATAAGTGCTGAGGTATTTTTTGCTGTTCTTATTGTTATTGTTTTTCGTTTTTGTTTAGATTATTTTTTAATGGGCGATTATATTGCTTTTGTTTCTTGTTGGAGAAGAGAATGAAATATGAATTGTTCGTTATATTTTCTTACATTAACTTACCTAATTGACCACGATGACGCGAACTTTAACTAAATTACAGATATAACATAAACATCATAATCACATAGACTCATAATAAGATATACAAACCACTGTACCTACTAATCAAAATCAAGTTCAGGTCAGAAAAATCCCAAGACGAGAACCATCAAAAAATTAATTAACAAATTGTAAGAGCAGTATTATCAGCCATCTAAGTTTTTCTCAGTTGAGTAGCGTCTCATATTTCAGACGTTTTAATTTAGCGTTGCGCTCGCTCGCTCCCCGCGGTGTACTTAAGCAGTCTGGGACATTATGGACTAATTTTTATACGCCTTTTTGCAAGAGCTAAGGATAATCGAACTGCCAATCCTGACTAGAAACAAAGGCGCCTGAGCGGAACTATTAGGATGCTTATAATAAATCAGCTTTATGGAAGCCACCGTGTTTTGTTTTTGTTCACTATCTTCTCAGAGCTTGTATCGGATGGAGGATTTTTTTATTTAAATATTTATTGAACAGGTGATTAAAACTTTTTATAGACTTGGTCTTAGATGTGATTTATGATAAAAGAGTGCTTAAAGTCAATTGTGCATAACGTTGAGATTAAAACTTTTGTGTCAGGGATTTTATTTGTAAAGAATGTATGATTACTTTCTTCATCTATGGGCTCATAGACATAATTATACACATTTGAAAAGAAACCTTTGCTCAAAACTACATAACGCCCCGCCTATAGCATCTAAAGGATCAGGCAGAGTTAGGAGTGTACTCAAACCATATGTGATAAAAAACCTTCATAAATGTTTTAACAATTCAATCCCAAGCAAAAATATTAAAAGAGAATCTTAAACCACAAAGAAATCCACCACACGCTCAGAAACTTCAGCAAAAAATATGCATAATATCTAATAGTGAAACAAAAATGAGTCGGCAAAGGGTTAGCAGGTGGCAGCTCTGTGCGCTCCTGGACCGACAGGTAATTAAAATGCAAATGAACCGCGAGACGCAACGCCAGCGTTTAGCCTTTGGATGCTCAAGATATCTAATTTGCAGCGCTGAAACATCCGTGGCAAGAAGACGGGTAAGTGTATACCCCTTTATAGTCATCTTGCAAGATAATGGCTTTTTTTTCACAGCATATTCTTGCTGACCTTAAAAACATTGTTTGTGGTAACTGACATTGTGTTAATTAGTTTTTTCATAAGGTTTTAATAATTAAAATAGTAGATATATAATATATTTAAGATAGTTTTAATGAAAGTATGTTGCAATTTATAAACAGAAATACATGGAAAAAATATAGCATTAACACAATCTTATAATATTTGAGTTTTATATTATACAAACCTTGTTTGTTTAGTATTTCTCTTATATTCAGTGTTTCATGAAGTGAAGAAACGTCTCTCCCCTTCTTCCAATTCATAATATCCATATAACGATACTACAGTTGAAATAAAATGCTCATCTTGTTTGCCATATTCTGCCATGATTTATGAAGATAGATAGCTACTTCGGAGCAAATCTTTATCTGGCAAAGTATGTTTAACCGAAGGTTAAAGTTATTGGATAGTTCTAAATCGGGTGCTGATTTGCTGATCTTGTTAAAGTTGACCTTGTTAATATTCATCCTTTTTTCATATACTTCGTGGTTAAAACCTGTAAAACAAAAAAAATAATAGTATTAAAGAAGTATATTTTCACAAATTATTCCCAATTATTTTAAAGAGAACAAGTCCCTACACGTTGTTTTTCAACCGATGTAAACTCTAAGACAATTTGCTTCCCTCATTAATCAAACTAACTTGATTTAAATTATGTGGTGACATGTGAGTCGAAGCTGAAAACACAAGCCGAGAGCGCGGCGACGGGACGCGCCACGCCACATCCACGCCGCGCCGCCACGTCGCCGAGACACATCAAAGAGCTCGAGGGTTACCCCAAAATAATCCCAACGATAACTTTAAATGAATTCGTTAATTACACTAGTGTTGATTCGCTAAGAAATACACCCCAGAGAGCAGCGCACAAATTACCTATCAACAAAATTAAAGCCATCGTAGGGCTTCCCATCTATCGGCTTACTCGCTTTTAATAATATCGCGTGAAAATTATTTATATGTAAGCAAAGCCGCGAGTGATTAGGGCGGTCCCAAAGAGCCGAGGCGATGTTTAACCCAATTTCCTAATTCGTATGTTTCGGTTATTAATTAATGAAGTCTCATAAAATGTTTTGCTTAATAAGAAGGTTCAAACTCCGATGTAATAGCATTAGCTTTAATAACATTCCAGTCAAAAGCATGGAATAGAGGTTTGTGCTGCTAAATTGGCACTGGAATAGTTTTTTGAACAAGATCGTATATCAATTTGCAAAAGAGAATACAGCGAAATCAAATCACAATATACACCGTGACTTTTTAGTCGTCTTACAAAAGCAGCCCAGTTCATGTATCCAATGACTAGAACACGTTTATAATAAATAAATAGGTATTTAAGAGTTTAAAAAAATTTAATAATAAAATGTTAATTCGTCATTATGACGCAAAGCGTAGTTAGAAACACCCTTGTCTCATAGAAAATTGAAATGGAATGATCTGCCCGACTATTGCGCTGGGTTGGTATACTCTACAGCTTGATACGTTAACATTATAACAGGGTGTTTCACATTTCTAATGTATGTACCTAAATATTAAAAATAAAAATTATTATTACGATTAAAAAAAAAAACTCGCCTAGAGGTCTATTTTAGGTCGGATACATTAAGTGGACCAATTTTGTAAGACGACTAAAAAGTCACGGTGTATAAATATTTGTAACGACATACACACAACACACGGACATTTCGCTCATTTTCCTACAAAATTATTAGCTTCACAAATAAAATCTAATCTAATAAGTATCTAATATATTTATATTCATCGAAGGAAAATATCAAATAATAATAAATGACACGTAGATAATTAAGTATTGAAGCTCGTCCCAAATATAAGTGTGTGCTCACATGAGGGCGTCCGTGTCCGGGTCTTGTCCGGGCCGTGTCCGGGACGACGGCAGACGGCGGACGGGCCGGCTAATCTCCTCGCATGTTGACTCTACTCAATAACTAACTTCAAACATAATTATCTTCGTCGATTTCCCCTAAAATTGGCGATTCCCTCGGAGGGATTCCCGCGATATTGCTCCGACAAATTTCTTGTGCCAACAGCGCCGAGCCGGTATCAGGATATTATCGAGGGTCATTGTTTGATTATCTCATTATGGGATGATTGATTCCATCAGGCGTTCATTAAGATGCTCGCTGTGATCGTGCGTTTTCCTCTTAATTATATTTACAAACAATTATTATTGGTAAATAATGTGATTTCTTTATTCGGGCCATTCGTTTTCTAAAAAATGCAAATCACTGTGTTTTGGGAAAACTCTTCGCGTTCCGTACAATTTCTATATAATATGGGTCTGTATTCGTGGATCGCCAGTGTCCGCAGTCCCCGGCTGTGGGTCGTTCGCAAGCTCTCAATATGATCATCGTGTTATGTAGCTCGTAAGCGGTATTAAGTAAGACGTGTGCGTGCGTGCATATTGAAGCCGCTGCAATTTCACGACACATCGCGTCTTTGTCGGCCGTAATAAATATAAAATATGTGCGATGCGGGCGCACCACGCCATCTTGAATACCAAGTGGGCCACACCGACTAACTACAAATGATTTTAAAAAACGTCTTCCCCCGTCCGCCGCCCTCTAACTCGTTTACTGCATTTTATATTCATTATTTCACCGCTACCCGCGCGCTTTTACGACGCATTTAATACTCAGCAATCATATTACGCTGTAGTTTGTGTGTACCTACTGTAATGCTATTACTGGTTTATTAAACAAGTTCAAATATTGTTAGACACGGTCATTTTCTTGTTATACGACTTGCGCTACGATTCAGTGCTACGACGTAGCACTTGCTACGAAGCTACGGCAAACGAACGAACTTTACATTACGTAGGTAGTCTAATTTTGTTGCTTTTAAACATTACAAAAGCTTGAATTACGTACGCAATTGCTAATTTTAGACGTGTAGTTCATTAATAATAAAAGTTTAGAGTTTTATTAATATGTTATAAATGAGTTCAAGGAAACAAACAAAAACTTTTAAGGACAGTTTGATAAATTAAAATTAATTAGATTACACAGGCAAAACAGCTAGGTGATGTGTTGAAATTAACTTTTAATTTGTTTTGCCATAATTTTACACGGCAACTTGAGTGACGGCGTGAACAGTTGACAGGAGGCTCGTCGTCCTCTGGAATTAAACAAAATAGGCAAGTCGGTGATCCATCAAACGTCACCATGAAGAGATCAGGCGGCAAATTTTAATTCTGAATGAAGCTCTTTAAGGGCGCGGTTCATTGCGGGGCGAACTTAATGTTTCGCGTGACTCGAATGCTGAGATATTATTTTAATTTCGCCCCCATCGACCGCTATCCGAGGTGTCTCGCACACCCAACTTTACATATTTTTGAGGGAATAAATCTCGTTTGATGAAAAAAGAATTTCACTGTAAACAGCGCCCGGTTAATGGAAATTTTTGTTTAGTATGCAGCGTGGGGAAATTAGGTGGGAGAGGCAGTCTCTGAGGAAACATGCGACACCATGATGTGTGCAACGAATACGTATTCGGGACCCAGGTGTGAGACATACGTGTGCCAAATATCTAAAGCTGTTATATTCACTTAAATCTCTTTCATGAATAAATCTTGAGAAACAACCACCTTCATTTTATGATGAATACAAAACTGGCAATGAAAAGGACCTCAACAAATAATCACATAATACAAATTACATCCTCCCAAATCGTTACTGAGTCTCGTAGCGACATTTTTACGAACACGGATCTCACAAAATCCTTCTTACATAAAAACGGCGTCCTGTCCCCCATCAAATGCAACGAATCAAAGGACTCTGTGCCGAAATTCGCAACAATTTTATTATTCAATTATGGTTCGGTGGCGAGCAATATGCCAGCGTGAAAATGACACCCTTCACGCCCCCGCACCCTTCAAGCCCCAGATTAGGGCCGACTCGATACTGTATCTCGGATAATAAACATGATGGTTAAGGAGATCACTCTATAGCACAAACTTGTTCACAAATTAACCAAAATAAACGCGGAGTGAGCCCGTGATGTTGCGGCGGCTAAATTAAATTTGGATAGTCCCAAACTTTACCAAGTTTGTATGCACGTGCGCAAAATGTAGACACGGCTTCCCGCTGACGTAGATGTATGAATGTTTCAGTAATTTGTGGCAGAGACAGTTGCTGTAGCATAAAGTTGGACCTAAGTAGCTCAGACTGGAGTGGAGGGACGACCCGACGACGCGGTCATTTCTTATACGTGCTTGTCTAGTAGATTGGGGAATACATTTGCTCATTTCGCAACACACGATTGAATTCTCGTTGAGGACGCCCGCAAAGAAATATAGTGGAAAGCGTTCGGGCGTCTTAGTCTGTAGATTGCGATCACCTACTGGCTTGCCGCGTGCTAAGTGGATTGGAGTGGGACCTCATCTGTTCCCCGTCAGGCGAGGCTTGGGGTGGCCCCCTCTGCCTCCCCCTCCTGCCTGCGAATTGCGTTAAATAAAGTCAAATTGAGCAATAAAGGCTGGCTCCCCGCAGTAATGCAATAGAATCGCTGTCCGACGCTCAAACTATACCACTAATTTACACCAGTAAGGTATCGGCTTGTTTCTGGACCGAGGTGAATTTGCACTGATTTGGCACGAGATTTTCTTGAGAAGAACAGTTTTGTTAGTTTATGAAACTATTTTTAAATGCTTTTCGAATGCACTATACTAAGTCTAAGATTAACATTCCTGTCACGGGACTATCTAAGCCGGTCACCGTGACCCTGGAATGTAAAGGGTAATTGAAGGAACATAGTGGATTTTCGCTGTCTCTTCCGCTCCACGCAGGGCGAGAGGACTCTTTTAGTGATTTACCCATAAACAAGATTAACGATCACATTACGCAGGTAGTTTCTTCTCAAGATGATCACTTCGGAAACGTAACTTGTATTCTCAATAGGGCTTGCCGAACCGGTACTTTTTCAAGCCCGGTACCGAAGTTTCGGTACTGGGACATGGAACCGGGATTTCCCGGGAAATTCGGTACTTTCGGTACTCACGTACAAACGCTATTAACTTATCGAATGAAAGGCACGAGTGCGTGCACACTACATAAAATTATCTAAATTAGTTGAAAAATGAACAAATGTGGGTGGGATGTCGTAGTTCATAAAACTTTGTTTTATTCGTAAATCTATAATTGACGATAATCATCAGAAAATAATCTCAAGGAACCGAATTTAAATGCTTTTTTAATCTATTGCATAGCTTTTACCGCGGGCTCTGATTGCGGCGCGGCGACCAAATCAAGACATTCCCAACAAAAACCTAACGAAAATATCCAACACCACGCATCGTCTAACGTTGTTTCAGTTCGGGAGACATAATATCCGGAAGAAAAACATCCGTCATAAAAACAATTTACTTTATCTTACTAATTCTAAACGGCTAGCTACAAAAAGAGTTTTCGTAATGAAACCTACTTATAAAATTATCCTAAAACAAAGAAGTTCTATATTTCAGTAGTGAATCACAAACATTTTAATTTTCTTTAAAATAAAATAGTTATAATATCAACTTTGCAGCCTTGCTTATCTTTCAATGTCTTGCTTACGCTCAGTTTTCAATCCAAGTGGGATTGAAAACTGAGCGTGGCGAACTTTTCAAAGGTACGAGATGCAGAAAAACTTTGCTTCCGAATGCAACACACAACTTTTTACCTCACTAAGCGAGGAAATGCAGTAGGTGTGGCTCTGCGCCTCGCCTGCCAGTGAAGAAAATAATTGACTACAAGATATTTTGTCCGAATTTGAACAAATCTAGCGCGCAAATGGAGTTTTGCGCGTTTTGCGTGCAAAATGGAGTTATTGAACTCCATTTTTCACACAAAACGCGCGAATGAATAGAATCTTTCCGAGCGAGTGAAGTGGAAAAAAAGGTAGCTTCTCACAATCTCCGAGTACCACGTGTATTTTTTTTTAATTGATATAAAAATAACTTTTAAATATAATAATTAAAATATGTTTTGAATATTGGAAATTCCTACTATATTTTGAATTAGAAATAAGCCTATCTTTGTCACGTAATTGCTTTCTTCTTTCCTCTACAGAATAAGTCTTTAACATCACATACTTGGTCACTTTTTTCCTTCTACTATAAATAAATATCATTAAACAAACTGTAGCAAAACAAAACTAGTATAATGCTTTAGCGAGATGAAAAAAATATAAAACATGTAACAAACGCTATTTTCTTTAAAATAAAGGTAGTATCATAAAAAGTAAAAGCTTTTTAGAGATTAATAAACCAAATAATTATAAATACACAAAATCTGAGCATTATTAAAGTTATTCTCTTCAAAATGAAAGTAATGCAATAAATGAATCATAATCATCATTACAACTGACCCCTTACTTACATTGCTGATTAGTTTTTGTTTATGAAATTCTCATTATTTTCAAATAAAATGTTTTATATCAACAATATTGTAAAAGAATAGTTTATTGGATATGATTTGTAAATTTATATTAACAAAAAGAAGGAAAATAATAAAGTACCGAAAGTATCGAAAGTACCGGGACTAAGGAACGAAGAACCGGTACAGGATAGCTTTAAAAATTCCCGGGATTTCCCGGTATTTTCGGTACCGGGATTTCCCGGTTGCATGCCCTAATTCTCAAGTTTGAGCAGACAGTTCCCACATGACTACGATTGACACACTTTAACTTAAAAGCTTTCAAATCTGAATGATAGGCAAAACGGAGCTTATAAGTGAAAACAAAGTTAACTGTGAGTGACGAGGGTGCAGGTTACTTGTTATGAGACCGTTTTGAGACAAGAAATCATCGCGGCCATTATACTGACTCTAATGTTACAGGGCTGTCTACTGTCACTTAAAGTTTAAGAATTATGTCATTCAAATTGAGGCGTATTTTTTTCCGAATGTATTTTCTCAAAATTCAGAGTTTAATTGGCTTCCTGATTTCTGGTCTTGGAACGGGTATCACTGTTTATTGATGATTTTTTGACCTGACATGACCATAGGTAACTTATGGTACGTGGAACTGTCTAAAAGGCAACCTGGGACCATATAACGTAATGGGCAATTGAAGGAATATACCTGGTGGGTTTTAGTCAGTTCGAGTCTGACATTCTGTTCCGTACCTCCTAACCTCCTAGGGTGAAATGACTCTTGATGATTTTACCACCCAAAAATATTAGTTTACTCATGGACTGTATTTTTTTTAATCATATTTAATATTAATGCTTGTCTGAAGAAACAAAATAAAATGTCTCGAGGAGCTCGTGGCTAAATAATCACAGCCGCACAGGCCGATCTTTCGGGTTAAGCCGCGCTTGCCGAGGTTGGTCTGTGGATGGGTGACCATCTGTCATAGCGAGTTTCCTCCGTGCCTCGGAAAGCACGTAAAGCCGTTGGTCCCGGCTGTCATTTGTAGATCTCCGACAGTCGTTACTGTTAGTCAGAAGCTCTAAAGTCTGACAACCAGTCTGTGTATATTTAAACCATGGGGTATCGTATTACCCAGTTACTGGGTTGTGGAGGTCCGACAGGCAGTCGCTCCATGTAAAATACTGATATCCAGCTGAATCTGGTTCGACTGGAAGCCGACCCCAATATAGTTGGGAAAAAGGCTAGGCAGATGATGATGCTTGTCTGAAGAAATACTGTGAAAAAATAAAATAGAAATATTTCTCAGAATCTGCTCGAAGAAAATATTCTTACCAGCCCTAAACTTAACAAATAACCCTACCGTTGCCGCTGCTAGGCTCTTGTCCCCCAGATTCGGGCAAGGCGGTTAGGTTTAAAATTCAATTTATTTCAATTTGTGTGTAATCAGAGGGGGGTTAACACAAAAATACGCGCTCGCTTTATATTGCGGGGTAAGTTGATCGCTTAGCGTTAGCTATGGAAATGAGCTCTGTTTCGGGAAGACGGGGGCCTATAATTACTTACTAGTGATCTGTTTTAGTGTTTGGGGGATGCATTCAAGGGTTAAGCATTTAGAAACAAGTTTCAAGCTTGACGGGTGGTTGAATTTAAGAAGAAATTGGAAAATACAAGCTCGTGAACGCAATGAAATAATGATATCTGAATCTTTATGTTAGCAATTATTGCATAACAAAACAAAATAAATGGTTCGATGAAAATATTTTGATATTTATCTAATATGCGAAAGTTCATCCAGGATTTTTGTAAGTATTTCACACAAAAACTACTAAAATAGATTTTGGTTTTAAACTTTTGTTGTCAAGGCTTCATTGAACCTTTGAATGCCCTAACTATTCAAAAATGTTTTGTCTTCAAACAATGATTCTATGTTAAAATAATACAAAAATCTCTTATCCTTCATTTATCACCATTGTGCCTTATTGATCTAATAAGGATCGCAAATAAAAAAACGCCAGGTACCTCCGATGAGTGCCTTAAATTGGTGCCAAATGAAATGAATTGTGGAATTTAAATGGCCTTTAAGAGCAAAATACGTTAATAAAAAACCTATTACAATAAACGATTCAACCAAAGCCCTCCCAAAATTTAACGTGACACTTGTCACAATAAAAATTCAAATAACTTGCCCCTCACATCCAGTTGTTTTTTAAAAGCGTTTTTAATATTCCTCACCGTCTTTGCCGTTCTATGGCAATTCCGCCTTGTTTTAAAACGGGCAAATTGAGCTTTTTTTGTTTATACAAGTTGAGAGCAGTTGGAGCGTCGGTAATCTCTTTTACGTTTGTTGGATTTGAGACTGCCCCAGTCTTCTTTTTCCTTCGTTTCGTCAACAGTTCTGTATATTGTTTGTCCGTGTTATTCGCTTATTTTGCACGAGAAGGGAATTCCTCATGGACGGGTGCACGTTCACTATGCGTATAAATTTTTAAGCTTCGTAATGTTTCTTTCTATTTTTTTGTTGCGTTTGCTTCTTTTATTTAAGTGTCCGTTTGTTGCATCTTGTCTTTGATGAGGTTCTACTTTTAAGTGTTGTTCACGTACATGTTTGTTGTTCGTAACATGTATAAGCTTGTTCATGAAGTTGTCGACTTTACTTTCAAAGTGGAAATTAGTAAACTTTTTCTTTGGCATGACTAGCTAGCAGCAGACGACATAATTTATTAATTCTTTCTCAATTTGTGTTTTGTTGTGTCTTGTATGATGCTTTACAATTCTGTCAAAGGGTGTATCTGTCTATCAATCAGGCTGTATCAAAATGCAGAAATATATCACGTTACCTAATTGTACGCGGCACATATCAATAGGCACAATACAAGTAAATGAGACGCTTGCGAATAATTATGCAATTACTGACTCTCTCGCATTCACGTACCAATTACTCGTGTCAATGAAACGACTCACTAATAACCCCCACTGTTCTGTAATTTAAGTCGCGAGCTCACACAACATGTATTAACATGACAAGGCGACCTAACAAGCTATCTATGACACCCACAAACAGACTCCACTAATTTAGACTGTCACTAAAAGGTATTACAGCGAACATATTTCATTTTCCAGATACATTCAGACTCATTTAAACGCAATACATCATGAACACGAGCTTATTTTTCAACTGACATTTGTGTTCAGAATCAAAATTATTCAAATAAAGTGTCGCCAAGGTAGTCGCGCGCCTGCCACCTGTTCTTACTTTAGCTAAATTTTAAAACAAAAGGGTGGTTTTTAAATTCAACATTTCAAACATTGTGGTTGAGACTAGAGGAACTTGCCTGAAGCTCCCATTTGAATTTGCCGGTGATAAAAACAACTGAAAATAATTCATAAAAGTGAGCGAAATAAAAGTTCACAATAGCAAAGACAAACGCAAGCCGCGTTCCCTGCCCTGCCGCCCCGGGCAGACGCTCCAAATTATCTTTTTGCCGGGCAACGTCTTCGCTCTTTAAGAATTCTCTTTTAAATTGTGTTTCGGTTTTGGTCTTTTTGTGGACGCTGTCCTTTGGCCGGTCGCCGGTCGCAATGTTCTGCATTAATAACGCGGGTTAATATTTGTAGTGTACGAACATCAGCTCTCTTTGGTGGCGGAACAAATCCCGCGTTTGTCAGCTCATATTTTATTTGTTTGTGTACACTGGACGTGAGGCTAACTCTGGCCGACCCGCAGCCTTCGTTTATTTTAGAGTATGGCGACGAAATAACTTTGTTTGAGGTCACAGAGAATGTTTTTAGTTTACAGTCGCCAGAAAAATCACACACGGTTATATGAGAGCAGTATATCAGAGGAGCATTTTAAATAAAAACAAAAGACGTCTGAAACATTGGGTGGTGTATGTAGCGTATCGGGGGATCCCTCTGCGGGGTAGCGGGGGAGGGTAGTATCGTCTTATCAAATGCAAACACTCGCGGCGCGTTCCGGCCATTGGGCGCGAACACCACTGCTATTATTTTTATTTCTCACATCTCCGCGCTCTGATACAATGTTTTGGATTAAATCGACGTTTCTTACACTCCTTTGGTTTCTAACTCCGATCTCGTGAGGTTTTATTGAGAAGGGTAAGCAAGGGTTACTTCACTTGAATATGTTACATTAAAAACAATTCAAGAAACGTTTGCTTGAATAGGTGCCTGGTAAACTAAGGAAATATTTTCAAGAGTCTATTGCTTTTAAGTGAAATTGCTTGTAGATAGAATAATTTTAGGTATCGGGACCTCTAAAATTAACTTGGAATAGATAAATTCTCTCTATTATTTCAAAATTTTCTAGTAAAAGGAGAGCATTTTTTTATAATCTTTGTCTTGAATACCTCCCATTTCTAACCCTCTTCCTGCCGTAGCGACATTTTTAACTTATAAATACTAATAACACTAATAAAGGTGCTATATCTGGCACAATATGGCGGGTCGTAACGTTAGGAGATGTTAGGCAGTGACTGCGGGTCTGCGGGTACCCGGGTACCCGTAAAAAAAGTAATAAAATACAAATAAATCCGCGCCCTCCCCAGTGTGTGACGCTCCTTCTATTATTATTATGAACATCAAAATATTACTTCACGGGTTTCCGCTACCGATGTGGGGAAGTTTGAGGACATATTTTTTTATCAGAAATAATGATGTTGTGTAGTTTGTGATTTTGTGACAGTAGTGAATATAGGTGCAGTTTATATTTTACTGAAAGGTAGGTTATTTTTAAAATACAACCAGATAATGTGCATGTTTTTTTTTTTCTGTTTCTAACTCGTTTGTTAAGTTAGTCACAGGTTTTTGAAGTTTTTGTTTTTTGTGCTCAACTAAGTAAATAAATTAATATAAGCCTTCGTTCAAAACAGAAGTTTTGCCCGCGGCTTTCGTAGCGTTAGTATACAACATGTAACATAATTAACGCACACCCTCAGACACCCCAATTAGAATATTATGTTATAATCATCATACATATATTGAATTTTTAATTTAACATGTAAATGCATTGGTATTAACTAAATTAGTTATTTTGCAGTAAGGTTTATTTTTCTTTATTTTGTGAATAAATGACGGAATTTGCATTTATACAAATAAAATTGCACTTTTAAGTCTTGTTGCCTTGATTTACGGCCTATCTTAGTTTGTTTTGACTGTACAGACGTTTAGGGGGAATTTCCGTAGTTTAAATTATTTTTGAAAAAAAAAATTACCTATATTAAAAATGAAAGAAATCGATTCAGTAAACGATTCTGAACAAACTAATTTCAGGATGTGCGTTAATTATGTTACATGTTGTATAATTTGAGGATTAATTCGGGTTTTCTGGGTGAAAACCGTGCTATGTTCGATTTTCTTTAAATGACTGTATACAATTCAATTATCGGTTTGGTGTCGTGAAAATGTAAAAAACAAACTTACTAATATACTACTAATTAGGATCCAAGCAAATATTAACCTATTAATCCACTCCAAAGCCCGAAAAACTCCTAAAACCTTTTAACTCCGAAAAAAAAATCAAAAGCTTGAACATAAAATCTCAACCATATGCATTAAATATGATCAGAAAAGGCTGTTACCTGTAAGGTTATAAACTAAACGAATGTTAGTCTCATGGGGTGCTGGTCTATTTAAATTTGTTCATAAATAGATAATAAAGGGAGGCGGGAGTTCGGCGGCGGTTTGCTAAACTGCTTTATTCGATAAAGATTGTGGAGACGCCCGCCGTGCCGGAGAAGTTTGGTGGCGGTGAGCGACGCGCGTGGCTCCTACCACTGGCTGTCGATTCGGAGAATGTGATTTGAGAGTAGAGAAACTGATTAAAAATAGAGTATAGTTTTTCAGTAAAAATAATAAAGAGCTCCTGGAAGAAAAATGAGGCGTGACAGTCCAGCCTCCTCAAGCCTTCAAGTTTATGCAAAAAAAAAATCCCTTCTACCTCTGTACCAAAATTTATTAAAATTGGTTCAGTGATTTACGCAATAAAACAAACAAATAGATTAACTGACTGTCGAAAAGAATCTTAGTACCAACTAGGTACTAAATGCTTTTAGTTGCATGGGTTGTAAAAATATCCTTTTGTGAGTACGATATCCACAAAGTACTATTTTACAACTAAATAATTTACACGTGTAAACAGCGTTCGAAAAAACAAGGGAACGAGAAATTCAGCTTTGTGAGTAGTGGTTGCGATGGCCTAGTGGTTAAGGCGTCTGGAGTACCTATCAAGAAGACGCAGGATCGAACCCTGCTCGCAACTGATTTTTTCGTTTCTTTAAAAATATCTTTAAATAATTTACCTACGTTAATTGTGTCTAAGGAAAAGTAATTATTACGAGATTTCTTAATTAAGTACAAGCTCTTTATAAATCCTTCGACTTAAAAACAGTAACATCACGGAAATTTACTTTTGATTCACTAATCGAGTTCTTATAGTAAAACGGATTGCTCTACAACTTTCGACATCGCGATGTTTCATCTGGCTTACCGAATCAGGCTAAGGATTAAAAATGTAATTCATTATGAACAGAAAAACGTCGTAAAATGAAATTATATAAAAAAGATTTAATTCATTAAAGTGGTCGTATCCGAGGGGCAGACTTAGTATGTTTTTGCGATAAATTCTAGGGGCCCATCGGCCACAGTATTGTATTACAGCGAGGCCTACAGGAACACAATTTTATTTTCCGCTTTTTAGGTAATCAATAGGGGAGACTCGACGCCCCTAAACAACCGAAACGAATAACCGGAGAGATGTGGAGTCGTGTCACGTGTTTAGTTTTTTAAAAACTGATTTTTTATCAAATAACATACTCGTAACATTCCACAACTAAGTATCACACAACGCCATCTAGTCCCAAGCTAAGCAGAGCTTGTGTTATGGGTACTAGACAACTGATAAACATACATACTTATATATATTTCTATAAATACATAAATATTAGGTATAGATAAATTACACCCAGACACAGAACAAATAATCGTGCTCATCTCACAAACATTAATGTCCTGGGTGGGAATCGAATCCACGACCTGCGACATAGCAGTCAAAGTCACTAACACAAGTCTCGAAGAGCTGTCAGCAACCTGCCGGGGTAGAGATCCAAAGCCTACCGAGATCACGGGACGGTCTTCTCAGGTAACCGTGACCACGGAACGTAAAAGGCTATTTAAAGATTACCGTGGATTTTAGTTAGCAGCAGTGGGAGGACTGATTTGATGATTTTACCACGATAAAAAAAAATTAAAGAGATGATGTTGAAATAATTCATTTGCTATTGGAAACATTTTAATAGTTTAGGAGGATACCTAAGCTAAATATTTCATTTTCTGCGTTTAAACAAATATTTCTTCAAGTTAGTTCTTTCATATACCTATAGTATTTCAACAAATGCAGACTTTCCAATAAATCCGAACATACCTAATATCCAACTGAACTGCAAATACCTCATGTCAAATATTTCCGATAAACGTGCGATAAAAGTATTTTAAAGTGAAAATTCAAGTTCGACTCCACAGATTTTGCTGTTGCGATAGTGAAATCTAATATTCATTCCAATGATAGGTAGCTATTTATATTGAATGAGAGCTCTCCACTAGGTTATACGAAAATCGGAGCGGTTTTAATCTCATTGGCATTTTTATATTTTTTTTTAGAATTTTCCAAATCTGTATCAGTAGGGTGAATTTTCTAATTGGGCGTGGATGAACAAATCCAAAACTATGAGGTATTGTGAATATACTGAAAGAGCTCTCAAGACCGATTTCGACAAAAACTAAAACTGCATCATTGGATTTTGGAAAAATCATTAGTCTTCGTCTGGAATCGAACTCATTGATTATTACACCATTCGATAGTGACGCTCGTCAAATCAGCCTCGAGACCCATAGTTGTGACCCATGTTTATTTGGTGTATGTTTTTGGGAACAAAAATATCCCAACAATACTTTTCTATTTATTTTGTTTATGCAGATAGGTATTTCAGTAGATATTTTTCTGTTGTAATAATAAAACAGCATTTTACCAAAGTGCTTGTTATTTTAGGATCTGTTAATTCAACCGTATTGCTTTTTGAAGTGTAATATTAATAATGGTTCAATCGTTGTTCGTAATCCGTTTTAATTGGCTGTTATGATTGTTACTCTTATTGTCATGAAATGTAGGTCCTATTACTTATTATTTTTAGTCACTCAGTACAAAACACTAGTCAAAGAAACACATGATACCATTATCCATTCGAACTTAGAAGCTCCTCCATTTTAATCATAATCATCAGCCTATAAATGTTCCCACTGTTGGGACACAGGCCTCCTCTCTAAGAGAGGGAGTGGGCAGTAATCCACCACGCGGGCCCAGTGCGTGTTGCTAGATGTCACATGTCTTCGAACTTTTGGTTCTAAGACATGCCGGTTTCCTCACGATGTTTTCCTTCACCGTTTTGAGAACCATTTCTAGCTCGTTATTGCTATAAAAATATTACCTTCAAAAACGACATACGCAGATACTGATTTTTCTGGGAAATTAAAGGAAAACATAATTTATCCATTAGTAACATCTATGTTTACCTTTTTTTAGAAAATGGACCACTTCTTGAACCTTCATGTTCGGAGTAAAAATAAAGATATCATTATGGAAACTGAAGATATTTTACGTATTATCTACTAGCCTGTGCACGCGGCGTTGCCCGTATAAAGATCAGTATAATCCCAAAAGAACATTATGCCGAAAAAACTACCTGTGTTCCGCATGTAGATACAAATCCGTTCAGTAGTTTCTGTAATCGATTTGGAAAAAAAACCTCTTTAGTTTTTTTTTTTTATTCGGCTATAGACAGAGTTGTGCCCGAACATATAATCAAGTCATCCAAATTGAAAACCTCCTTTTTTGAAATCGTCTAAAAATGATGTTTTTCAGCTAAACCACATTTTTAACCTCAACCGTCTTAAAAACGAAAATTAACCTTCTTTTACGTAATATTCCCTAAAACCTCAAGATCCATACTTAAGAAATAATGTGACATTATATCGAAGAGGTTCCCCCACGTCCTTATTCCGTAGTTTCGGTAGCAATCGACCGCAGAAAGCAATCGTTCGGTTCGACCAGAGACAACGGAAATGTCTCAAGTGGATGATTGAGCTGGGGTCTCGTAGACCCTGCGGCTGAACGCACTCCCCCGTGAGCCGGTGCACTCGTTCAGTAATGTAACATGGAAATAAACCATTGTTTGTTGGATTCTTGGCTTTTGTCGAGTTCGGGAAATGTGACTTTTGTGGTTCCGGTTTTTTAACCGACTTAAAAAAAAGGTTCTCAGTTCGACCTGTATTATGTTTGTCCGCGATTATCGCGCGTTTGGCTGAATCAATTTTTATGCAGTTTTCAGAAAAGTGTTCGTTACATCCGTTTTTAGCATGAGGGTTTCTATGTTTGTAAATGCATACACGATACAAGAAAAATTCCTATTATGAGGAAAGATTACAAAAGAAAAAAAAAACATTATGATGAAATTAAGATTTTGTTTCAATACTTTGGATTTATCTAGATTCACTTATAACTTTTTTAATCTCACTTAGAACTAAGCACTAAGGCCTTTGTCAAACAGACAGGCGATAGCGAACCGAACCGAATCATGTCATATAAAAATGCGAAAGCGATCCGATATTCTATGTGACAGGCTTCAAACAATTCCATACATTACAAACAAAAACGCCTCGCTTCGCGTTCGTCACGCCTGTCTGTTTGACAATAGCTTAAGTGCTGAAGGATGATTTCTAATCACCCTTCATTTATTGCGATTCAAAGTTAGAGTGAACGAAGGCTTCTTCTGGGTAAGCTCGCACCATCGTAAATCTTTGTTTCTGACTTAGACTAGAGTAAAAATCAAACTCGTATGAAACAAAAAAAAAAAAAAAAAAAATTTAATAGTTTTTTTTAATATTGCGAAGAAAATCTTATTATTTTTGTCGTCATACAGGTTTTAACCAAAAATAAAACCGTATAAAAACATTTACGACATTCATCAATATTTGTCTAAAACCCCCACCCATAAAAGTTTTCAGGGCAACAGAACTAGAACTTCTCGTTAATCTAAAACCTAAATTCATTCATTAAAACATAAAAATGTCAACTCATAGTAATTAATTTAAGGGAAATACGGCAATCGCCTAATGTGTCGACGTAGCACTGGCCATAAAGTCGCGAAGAACACTGTCCATTACCACATTAGAAAAGTGGACTTGTAATTCGTACATTGTTAAAGCAATACGAGTTTATTGTCAACCGAATAAGGTGTAAATTGGATAGTGATGATACCGTTAATGAATGGAGCAGTCGATGGTAGATGATAAATGGGGGGTGTGGCCCGGAATCGAAATCAGTAAGTGGATTAGCCACGGAATGCACGGACTGATAGTTCCGTTTTTGTGGTTATACTTTCATCTTACTAGTTTAATAAAATGGATAATCTAAAAGCATTTATTAGTGTCATTATGATCAAAACAAATTAGTTTCTATTCATATCTTCAATTTCTATTAAACAACCTACCTAGTTCAAGAAAACACAGTTCTAATGACCAAGAAACATAAAACACATAAAACCTAAGCCTGCAAACAATTTGAAAGATGTATAGTTTTAATAAAAGTGTTGTCGGCGGTGTACCGGCGCGCCCGTCCTTACCACGACCATACATTTAAGTGCTAATTTAATTAATTGTTCCATTTCCCTATATAAGGTGCAAACACGCACTCGCCGCGCCCCCCGCGACCCCCTCACCCCTCCACCCCGCAGGTGGCCGACCTGCAACTAACCGACCACCATATTTTCCACTTACATGCGGACTATACAAATTGGCCAGCTATTGCTCTGTTTACGACGTAAAAATATATTCATTGATGACGCCAGAATCCCGTACAGAGTAACTTAACGAGCCCTCAAACTAATTTATATCTACGAAATAATTTTGAAGAATCGTAATGGATGTCACCTGTGCCTTCTATCCCTCTTCTCGTTGGACAACTTTGCCAATTTAACTTTATTTGTATCGAGCAATACTCGGGACTTAAATAAGTTTTTGCGAGTACTTTATCGTCCTTAAATATGATGTAGGAAATGAAAAAACAAGATAACTGATTACATAAGAATGCTATCGGAATCGAGTGGAGTGCGAGGGATGAGTCGGAGGCCGGGGGGATGACAAGAGGCGTCGTGAAAAGAGATCCGCCTCGGGCCGGATTATTGAATTATCAACAAAACATCGTACGCCTGAGAGAGTGCGCGCCTCTAATTACTTTCTACTCTCTTCGGCGTATCATCTCAAAATCCGATGAGATTTGATGAGTAATCGATCGGCCCTTAATTGCGGACGCTTCGATTTGTTTGTAGAACAAATAAAACCGGTTGAATGAGGAAATTTACACACGCAATAAAAATAGAGGTATTAAAAACAGACAAGAGCCTTAAGCGGAGGGCAGACCGGCGGGATTTTCCGGGGAGTGTTTTTAAGCGATCCCCGGCGGAGCGCACCATCCGATATATACGTTCGGCAAATTAAAAGCAGGCCATGCGTGCGGGCATTGTGAAGGAGGGCCTCGTTTTATTGTTACCGATTTGTCTGCACGGAAAAACACAAATGGCGCGGAGCCGAGTTAAGCTGTTTGTTAATAGAAGGCCGATATAAACGATAGCCGCGGTGCCGCGGTGGCTAAGACCGTCTCATTCACCACCGATTGTCAACACAATGCCCAATTTCCATACGTTCACTCATTTTCGTATTTTGAAAATAAGGAACGCGTAATGTGTGTTGAGGTAAACAATCGTCTTTTATAGCTGTTACCCTTAGTACTGTTTTGGAAAGAAGAATAATGTTGCTCTGTTACTTATTTATTTTATAACTAGGATAAACCTTAAACGCAGTACGACAAGGATAGGATAGGATCAAACTTTCTGAACGTGAGCCCACTTTATTTAGGTACTTCAAAGAGCTTTGTTCAATGCCCACCAGAGAACCATACTCTCAGAACCCTTGTTGATCTCCCAAATAAAGCTAAGATTTTGACGAGCCGACGTAACAGGAAAATTTCAGCGTAAATTGCATAATAAAATATTAATCTGATAGTCTAAAATGTAAAACGACGCCGAAAGCTTATAATAGGAAAAATGCGTAGCGATTTTATAAATTTATAACGAATTAGAGATCCTCAAGTCATATCACACTTCATATTAAGGTAAAAAACGAGATATTTGTCAAATAAGGCGCGTTACATTTGTAAGACTGTAGGAAAAATCAGGAACAGTAACAAGGTAACACGACTTCACTTTTTACACGCTAAAATATTTAAAAGGAGAAGTTGGCATTGCTGCGAGGACCAGGGGGGATGGCAGCGTGCAGGGGGGGATAGAGGGGGCGTGTGAGAAATAGCTCCAAATATCTGGCGACTATCCGAGGGATTCCTGCCCCTATTTCCACGGGATCGCGCCGAAATGACAACAGATTTAGGGAAAGCGTCAAGCGAGGTGTGAAATGTATCCGAGCGCGTTACGTCTTATATGACATTCTTCACATCTACTATAAATGTAAGCGACGAGCCGATTTCCTAATCTTCCTTTTATTAAAAAGTTGTCGAGTTGAGAACGATCCTCTACCTCACACGGTGGGACCCACGTTCTTACGTATTCATATTTTTACAAGCAAAAAATATTTATTATAAAAGACGGGTGTATGGGCCCACGGAGTGTAGTCGACAATATGTCCTTGTGAAATGTATTCAGTGTGAAACGGGCCTGAATCGTGGAAGATTTGCATTCATTCATTCTTCCGCTTGTCGAAAGCTTGACGTCTGTTTGAATATGTGATTTCGTTCCCGCAAATAGAGATTTGTGTTTCCGCACGATATCGACTGTGCTTTTGCTTTTTTATTGGTGCAATGGATCCGTAGAATTGGTAACTATTATTATAAATTGATTGTTTGACTTGTAATTTGCTTATTAATTCTTGACATTTAAAAATTGATAATTATATTCTATTTTAAAGAAATAAGTTGAACCCCTGTCTGACACGCTTAATAATCCTTTTACAATTTAGTAATTCATGGCCTTACACTTACACCGCATATCAACACTTAATAAATTACCATTCCGATTTTCCGGCTCCCTATAACAGAACCACTCAACAATTCCTACAAGATTCAAACAGCGATAAAAAGCTCGGCTCTTGACTCGGGAACACTCGGAAACACTCGGGTGGTGTAACGAAAGCGACACTTGTAATTAGCTTTGTAATCGGAACCCACCGATCCCGCGCTCGCTATGCGGAACCCTAATTGAAAATTAGCGATTCTATTGTTACCTCAACTGGTCGTTAGTGAAGTTCTTAATTTAAACTGGTTTAATTTTTTATTTGGGGTATCGGGTTATTGGGGAAATGTAAAATAAAGATTTTTTCTTTCAGACTTCTTGATATAATAAGACTGATTACAATAGCATATGCTGTGTGTCAAATAGTCTAAAAGTAAATAAATTAAGATATTGTGTAAGTATCTGGCCTACATTATACATAATTTTCCTTCATTGAAAGGGTTGTCCGCATTATAGTCACGGAACAAATTAACACCCGACGTTTAAATAATTAACACGCAAAAGTATTCTGTCCGTTTGCGGTTGACCGTGTCCGTATGGCACACCGTATCACCGTGCGGGCCGGCTGCCGGGGCCCCGGGCCCGGGCCCGACCGCCCGCGGTCCTACTCAATGGCCACAATCAAGCCTTACCCTCATTTAAATATCAAAACAGCCTCTTTACGCGCGGTTAGCCAACCTCTATCTACCGCCCGCGACCGCAACATAACACAAACAAATTAATTCGAATAATGAACCCTAATAAATAGGGATCTGTTTACCCCATAAAGAATAAATGTTATAATAATTGGGGCAGGAGGCTACAAATTTACAGTTTTGAATTCCAAATTTCGGAAGGGTGAATTAATTTACTACGTATTTCAAGAACAATGTTGTAATAATACAAAGAAAAGTTGTGCCGCGTGCGCCCCGCGCCTTATTGAGTTTGATAGGTTTCGTTTACATGTACCTGTCGCCATATTTAATTTCCAAAAGTTTCCGAACGAGCCCGAACTTCCAAATCATTGAATAGTTAAAGAAAAACTCTTCAGTACATGAACAATACAAAAGAAGTAAATAAATTAGTTAAACACGCCAAACTGGATGCTTCTGTACCTAAGTTATTGAAAACTAGCTTAAAATTTAACCAAAAAGTCAGGTTGTACTGTTCTTTTAATTATAATTAAATCAAGTATAATTAAATCATGCTAATGAAGATACGAGGCGACATCTCTTATAATGATTGTAACAATAGTGTTGTATTTCTTTTTTCGGTATGAACTCGGTACCATATGTCCAACTCTGCACATCTCACTACGTAAGCAAAAATTCAGTATGATCCGATAAGTGGTTTAGGCACAAAAGGTAACAAACCTTCGCATTCAAAATATCAGTATCATGGCTGAAAAACGAACAAAGCGGAGGTGTCAAGATTAAGCATCTCGTCGGCTCGTCGCCGTCGGCGCGACTGCATGAAAATACACTCTAAAATTGTTAACGGACTATAAAACTGCACAAAGGCTTTTCAATTAAAACTTTCAATGGCGTCCTGGCGCTAATTATAGCGCGGCCCAGGGACATCTATTAGTATAAAATAAAGCGCAAACCACGGCGACGGCGCGTCGCACCGCGCACGGCCCTCGCCTAAGTGAATTCCGTTAATTAAACCATAAAAACTTCGATAAATTAAGATCCCAGCCAATTCCCCTCTCTAATATAGTCGTGGCTCGAAAGATTTCAGATGCAAACGACATCGATACAGGCGGCCGGTGGGGAATGGTGACATAAATTGTATCGTGCATCCACCGACCCCACGTTTGTTTGTGGCTTCATTTAATTTTAGTTATTGTGCCGTTCGTGTAGTAAAACCAGCTCACTTTGTTACTGTGTAAAAGACCCTTCATAATAACTTATTAGAACGTTTAATTGTCCGCCAGTTCATCAAGCAATTTTAATTGAATACATTCTCTTGATCGCACTTCAAATGAAATGGGAATTGTAAAGTTGTGTTATTTAAACAAGACATTTTCTTCTGACTATAATTATTATATTCTATCTAGGTTCCCCAGTTTTTCTATATGAGTTACTTTTTTATTAAATTATAAGTCAATGCATTCCTGAATATAATCACGTGAATTTCCAATTTCATCTAGGACTCTGGACGCTGGTTCTACAACCAGCAAACCAATTGAATATCAAAATGCATTAAATCGCCTGACTTATTTGTCGGACACGAAAACACCATACAATAATGAGTGTCGGTCGAAAGCAATCCAACAGATAAGCGATAAGGTGCGCCCTTCGCCACCGACCGACGGAAATTTTCATTAGTGAAATTTGAGGTTAAACGTCGTGTGTGTTTTAGATAATTGCTCCGTGTGTGGCGTTCCCCGCGCAAGCTTATAGCCCAGTTTTTGTTGAAATTTCTCCTATCAATTTCACCCGAATATCGTGCTTTTTGGACTTTCCCTAACTTCATTATAATGTGCTAATGAATTTGATTTTGTTTGGCGATGTTACAGGGTTGGTTTATTTGTTCTCTGCCGTAATTTTATTGAAAGGTCCCAGTACCAAAAATAGTCAAACAAATATCGACTTAGCTCTAAAATATTGCTTGAGAATACACGAGTAAATTCTTTATCCTTTCACCATATCTGCTCTTTATGAATATGAAACGATCCACTAAAAATGAAACAGGTAAAGTCAGTTCCCAGATAAAGTTAAACAGTCACAAAAAAAACAAACTAAAGAGCTCTGAACTAAACAGCATTCAAAGTTGAAAAGCGTTCTCAAACGCAAGTTTTCCGAGTCGAGAGCAAATCCCGCAGAACATCTGTCGCGGAAAGCCAACGTTTTCAACCAATAAAATCTTTTTCGAGAACATTCTCGTCTGCGGCAGTCAACAGGTGGGTCCTTTAGCAATTCCAATGTAATTGCCGTTTGCTTGCTATTTTGTTGGTCTCCGTAATCATGGTGTCTTCATTTAGATCGGACACGGACGTTAAGTGGCTGCAAAAAAACCTTTTTGAGACTTTCGTTTCCTTTTTCTTTTAGGCGTCTTTTAGACTTGGTATTTAAAATTCAGTGACGTTAATATTAAATGTTTTGAAGTTCCTTAATAAACGGTATTTTCATATAATATAAACTGAGATGACAACTAAAACACTTTCATGCCTATAAACTCTTCACCTAACTCAAACATTCCTAAAGCTAACAAACACACGATGGCACGTGTAACAGCTGTAGGCAAACAAGACAGCTCTGTCTGACACACCTCCACACAAATACACCTCGAAATGTTCCGCACGCGTCCCGAAATGACGCTCAAAGTGGACTCCAACATGTGTGAGTCGGAACACTTCACCGCGTGTAATGGCTACGTTTGCCAACTAAAAGCCACTGAGCCAGTGTCAATCAAGCGGGAAAGCCACTCCACTCCGCTCTGTGCGTTATCTGTCGAAAGTACGCGGACTACATCGCTCTGTAATCCCAGCATCGCACCGCTGCGTTTCAACACCAAGCGATTTTGACTATTATCCTGTCCACACAGAGATGATTGTGGCGTGAAGCCCTCGGCACATACCGCAGCTATGTCGCACATAAACGCGGCAAGTTTATTCTCGCCCGCAGCGGACAGAGGCAAGACGCGTCAAGATTTAAGTAGTTTACGCCAGGAAGTCCGATGCCGTCTTGTTTGGTCTGTGAAACTCGCTAACTCGATATTGCACGCTCACTTTATACCCAAGTTTAATGTCACGCTCTGCCACCGACTCGCTGTTATATTCGCCGCGGGAAACATTTATTGGTTTTCTTCTCAGTGCAACAAGTCCAACTTTTGCGTTTCGGTATTCTTACTTGTTTTGTTTTCAATAACTTGCCCATTGAACCACTATAGCTTTTTAGCACTCGAACTGTGACGAGATATGGACGATAGTTTCTTTATAAAACTATAAGTTTTGTTTCCTTTAAGTTTAGTTTGAGAAACAAAAGGATGGAATTCTCTAGAGCGGGCAATGAAAGTATTTCTATTTCATACTTTATGAACTTGACACTCAGAGATTTGCGGTAATGGTGATTTATAAAATCATCTCGCCATCAGACCCAAATATAGCACATTTAAACAGAATCGCCTCATAAAATCACCGTCCAACCATTAAATATAATAACATTTCAAATAAACCGTCTGCATCACTTACCGGTTAATAAAGGCCAAACAAACGCTGAGCATTTTACGCGGTCATTAGGGTATAAAAGCGAACAGGTCTATTAAAGCCTTGAAGAGTGTAAAGCGATCCGGTTTAAATAGCGGGAGGATCGCAATCTGGGCGTACAAGGCGTAAAAGAGGCATAAAGTGGCGTAGACGGCGTATGGACGATATGCACGTCTGGACAGGAGACAAGCGTAGGAAAGAAAACAAGGCATGAAATGATAATTGTCTATGCTAGAACAGGCCCGACTACTGTTATAAAGGTTTATAAAGAAGTTTGGAGGAAAAACCATCCGTTACTTAGAGAAATACAAACACTTAATTTCGATGATTCTCTTTTTTGGTCTAATTAAAATATTGTGTGATTTGATAATGCAATACCAGTCTTATGGGCTGGTATGCACAATTCTACCATCTGTCCGAGAATCCCATCCAAACATTTGCAAAAACTTTAAAGCCACATGTAGTCCAACTTTTGATGTTCCAATAATAATATGATCCGCTTCGGTCATAACCCTCATACGAGCAGTGAGCAAGTGAGGGTTAGCAGATATTTGAAAAGTTGCGAAGTTAACCTTGCACTGCAAACGATGTCATGAGCTTAGACCACTTAGATTTTGTTTGTTCATGAGACTACGAATATGTTTTTAACTAACTTTAAAGGGAGAAGTTGAGGTTGACTAGTTTTGAATTCCGATATAGGTGGTGCTTGTTTTGATCTGAGGTGTTCAGTATTCTAGGGTATAAATGTGGTGCCAAATAGTGTTTTCTTTAATGTGCGTTTGATAGTTATGCAATTTACTGATACCTATTGATATCGATCCTATAAAATGGAAAGGATTAGTCTTTTTCCCAGAAACTATGTACTTAGTCTTTTATAATCTGCTAAAACCGTAAATTTTCAAATAAATTGTATTTTCATCCTATATTTTTCTATAAAACTATCAGAACTTTTATAAAAGTCAAACTCCTCTAGAATTCTCAATCAAAGATTGCATTACACCTCCTTTAAACGCTAAACTACCCGAACGAACCACGTTGTAAAAGAACGAACGTGTTGCCAGCGCAGAAAATAAACCCGTCCACACGTGAAGTCGACAACCTGTAGTTGTCTTAGCGTAAAATAAAACGCTACGTGATATCGGCTGTCGGTGCATTTGCCGAGTGTTGCCAGACAAATATTTTTCCATTTGCACGCAGACCCTCCCCAAATCGAGGATTAGGAGCGTGCAGGCCGGATGCTTTGTTTTGTCGGTTATTGCTACAAATACGTACTTATTGGTAAATCGTGTGCGGCGAACTGGCTAAATGAGTGTCTACTAATGCGCGAGTGCACCGGCTTCAGCTGAAGCTTCTGTAGTTTTATTTTCAAGTGGTTGCATATTTAAAGAAGATTAAAAAACGCAGAGCTGTGGATATTTTCAGAAAATATAAGAATGATAGTGAAATCTGCCGATGTAGATTCACGTTGTCAGTGACATGAAACGTCCGTTTTATAAACAAGCCTACAGACTCACGGCGAGACTTCAAATAAAGCACAAGATATTGAGAAAACTCTCACATTCACGCTTCTCGGGTGTTCTCGGGATTTCTGAAAAAAAAAACTTTTTGCTTTTAAAGTAGGTAGGGTAAAAAGTGTCAAAATATACTTTAGTGTTACATTAGCGGTGTGTCATCCACAAAAGCGAGCTCATATCGATCAGCAAACAGGGCGGTGGAGTAGCCAGGTGTCCCCCGCGCAAACAAGACCCCTCCGGGCACAGCCTCGGGGTCCACATCAAAATGACGACGGAAATCCCATATTGCCTACATCGGGGACGGAAGCACGATTTTATAAGTTAAGGGATTTGTGTCAATATTGTACTAGGATGCTCGAGGACCCGCGGTGTAGTGGGTACGACACAAGAGTACCTATAATACTGGGCCCGCGTCGTCCGCGACCAAGCATCGCAGTCCCAAACTTTATTAATTTAAGACGTAAAGTTAACAAAGAACGAACACATTTGTTAATCGTCGAACGAATTTCTCGACAAATTGTTAAGTAAGTATTTTTGTTAAGCTTGTTCTGCCCTCTTGTTGAAAATTTCGTAAGTGTACCCTGATTTATGGAATACATTTAAAACGTTCACGGTTCACGTCTCAGTGAAGAAAAATACGAAAATATGATCGCGTTGAGATAAAGTTTGACGAGGAAAGTTTGGCGATGTTTGGATAGCTGCTGATATGAGGAGCAGTCGCGAACGCGTGGAAACAATCTGGAATATTGTGAAGTTGCTGTATTTAAATTCTCTGAATATTTCACTCCATTTATGGTTTAGAATATTGGTTTAAAATATCAGCGTATTTATTTAAAGTTGAGGAACAATTTCAGTTTAAACTAAAAGTATCTAGAGTATTAGTATTATATTCTGGTCTTTATTTGTGTTTCGTTACCAATCTACTGCGAAGCAAAAAGAACGGTGTTGATTTCATTTTTCTTTCAACTCCCTAACCCCTTACATACTCTTGAAAGAGTACGCAAGTTCATTAAAATCTTAATAACACGACATCTCAATTACAGAGGTACCTGTAGCCGTAGGAAAAAGCGCGATTTCCAACATGTATAAGTATGGAAATAGGGGCGGGAACTGGCTGTAATTATAATGTTAAAGGGTGTTGTTTAAGATTAAGAATCAGACAGACCACAATTCAATTTCGATTTTAGACTTCTTAGAATTATAAATCTACGGTACCCGGTTTGGCGGTTCATTTTTAAAAGGTTTGTCCTACGGGACTCAAACACATAATTGGTGAAAAAAGCTCGGCTCATAATTTCACGCTAACTTAATAAATTTATTAGACCTAGACTTTCTTAGTTCAACTGTAATTCTTGGAAGGCCGTTAGACTAATTCGGGGCCGTTCCAGGTAAAACTGACAGTAGAAATATGACCCAAAAAATATCTTGTCACAAACATTTCATCACGAACCAATAACTTTCAGTGAAAAGTCAATTCCCAAAACTTTATCTACAAATGTTTATTCGATCCCTGCGACTTAAAATGAACACTTGTACCTAAAGCTTTGATCGCCCTATAGCTCGCATCGAAACAAAGTTAACTCAGGAACCGCGCCACCGCGGGCCTACTTCTTAAATTATTCTCCAAAAGATTTTCTAATTTGTTCCTCAGAAGCGGGGACCGCAGGCACGAACACATGCGGTCCCAGAGCCCTTCTTGCAGAAGCCCTCCTTGTAAGGACCCATTATAGGCCTACCGCCGCCCTCATAGAGTGTCTTATACATCGTTCCACGTTCGCCTTTTGCCGGCTTCAACCACCAAAGTAAAACACACCCTAACACTTATTAATATGACTCAAAAACCCATGAATGGCCTGACATGTGTTTAGCGGCGTATTCGCGCCGCGTGCGCCCTTTGGGTAATGTTACGTAATAGGTAAGAGCCGTGATTTTGTCAAAGGTAACAAAATTGGTTACGTTAGTGGGTAATTTCGGATACCGAGGTAAACGAGAATTATGTGTCTACGGATTAATCTGGAGGATTTTATTTTACTGTGATGTGTGTGACGTAATTATGGAAGTTTACTTGGATTCGGGGAACTTAGGATATTAGGTCTGAACTACTTGGTACTGCCTCGATGGACCTGTAGTCACAATGATGGGCTGGGTGACCTAGTATTTGGGATGTTCTGTAGCGCGGAAGCTGAATTTGTTCGGATGATGCTATATAATAAATAAATAACTGGTGCAATATGGATGTACAACAGCTGAATAATATAAAACGTGCCGGAAAAATAGCCTATAATGTGTTGTTGTAGTAACGGCATTATGTGTTTAATGAGAATTTAGGAATTTCTGTCGTAACTTAGTCATAATTTTAGGAGTATGTGGAACAACGTACATAAAGGCCCACAAAATGAAAGGGTAGATCCTACGATAGTACGGTATACCGTCTGGTCGGCTTTTTTCTTGACAGTTGTTTTCAGTTTTTCCATAATGGCTGTTGTGATACAAGACCTAACAAAAGGTATTTTTTTCTTGGTTATTTACGTCGTATATTATGTCGCTGCTAATAATGCTGTTTTTGTTGACTTGTTATGTACGATAATTATAATTAAGAGGATCGTCTACCGAGCGCTCGTCCATACTAAAAGAAAAAACTTTTCCTACCCCTAAATGTTATCCTATCTCAATGATTTTTTAGTATGCTTCTGACACGGTAAAAAACTAGGTTTTCTTTTTTCAAAAGTAACTCTTTGGCGCCTGTAACTTTCAAACTATAAACCTAGTTTTTTACTGTGTATGAAGCATTCTAAAAAATCATTGAGATAGGATAACATTTAGGGGCAGGAAAACGTATTCTCTTTTAGTATGGACGAGCACTCGGTAAACCATCCTCTTAATGCTTTCAGCGGAATTTTTGAATCTTATCATTCCTTATCTACCCACCCTAACATTATTTATTTATTTATTTATTTATTTGGCTCACCAACAATTGAGTACACTCAAACAATTCTGGTTTACATTGAATCAAATCGGGTCTAGTGCATCAATCTCTTACAGGTAAGCACAACATGCACTAAATATTGATTAAATATATAAAACTTAAAATTACAGGATATTTGATACACATAGTACAATCAGGCTCCTCAGGCCAAATTAAAACTAAAAATTGAAATAAAACATCAAAATCACAGGCAGAAACACAGTTGAGGACGAAATAAAATTAGGTATAATCGAAAAAATTGAATTAGAATCATAATAAAATTAAAAGTTAAACAAATTCAAAATAGTTAAAAATTAAATGTAACAAAATGAAAATAAACATTAACAGAATATAATCAAAAGAAATAAAAAGCATCATAATTCAAAACCTTTAAAAATAATTTACAACGTGAATGAACTATAAATTCATACGGATATATCTTATGAAAATAAAGATAAAAACATGATCAAAATCAGCCGGAAACATTGTTAGAATGAAATTAAACTTAACTTAATTATATTTAAAATACAAAATCGTTCATTGATTGTTACCTAAAAACATCCTTGAATTAACAGTCATTTATATATTATTATCAAGTTAAATTGTAGACAGAATTAATAACGAAATCATAAAAGAATTAAAATACAAATTGAAAATAAAGACAATAAAGACAAACATGTAAATCAATTTCACAGAGAGATTTCACACATTATTTTTAATACTTCTGAACTTATTAAGTGAGTCCGAGTGCACATCGACCAAATCACTGCAGTTGTTTAATAATTTGCACAGACGGGGTATAGGAGAGTTAGCGCCTAGAACGGTTCTGCGCAAAGGAGGACGTAATGGGGTTATAGGAGCTCGTGGGATTTTTGTAGGCACACGAAGTTGGAACCTGCCCAACAATTGCGGACAGTCAATTTGATATCGCAAAACCTTGAATAAAAATGATGCATCTAATAAATCTCTTCTTTTTTGTAGTGATATCATTTTGAAATGCAGGAGTCTCTCTTTATACGACCGTATTATGACGTGTACCTATCTTATTTCCCTAATCTATGGGAACTAATTACAAGATAACTAATGTCCGTAACACTACTACGACGTGACTGTCAACCCATATACAGGGTGAGGTGTTATTAATATTGTTTACAGAAATTCTGTTACCTACGCAAAAAAACATACACGCTTTTTTTCATGAGACTTTCTGTGGTGTTTTCTAGACACGCCATCAAGGAACACATGTTAGAATGGGGTACAATGATGTTGTAGGTCGGTTCATATAACAGCCAAATGTATAAAATAATGGGGGTTCGTTGTGGATGTAGGGACACTAGGTGGGGGACTGGCCCCCTTGCTCAGAGTCCCATAAAAGTGCTTTAACTAAAACACTATGAGTGTAACTTTGTGGTCATTTCGTTTTATCGAGATGAAATTTATTTTATGTAGTTTTTACGAATACAACCGTTCTATAAGTACTAGAAATTATTCATCATCATCATCATCAGCCTATTAATGTTCCCACTGCTGGGACTTATTATTATGAATAAATTTATAACTATATCTAGTTATTCTTTAAATAAAAATCTCTAGACTTGTTGTCGACTTTTCAAAGCCTCCAAATTATCATGATATGAAATAAAAAATCTTGGAATCAAATTCAATTCCTACAGCAAACATATGTTAGACAACAACACTAATTAGTAAACTTGTAATTCAATTACCTATTCAATCTGATATAGGTATTTTTGTCATTTTCTCATTTTTATTAAATATTGAATATTTTGCTGATAAATTCAGTCTTCCATTCATGTTATTACATTTAAGCGCTCAGCCGACCAGAAAACAGTTAAAATAAATAAAAGAAGAAAATTGTTGAGTTTATTTCCCAACTAACTAAAAGCTTCACATTTCTGCGTTTAACTGAATTACGCACAAAGGAAAGCTTTCCGAGAATATCAAAGAAACGAAAAAAAGTTAAAAATTAAAAATTTGATTACATTAACCGCCGCGGTGCGGTGCGGCGGCGATACTTCATTTCTGTAACGAGATGCAAGGGCCCTCCAAGTCTCACTTTGGTTGCGTGACCTAATTTAAGGGCACGTTATTTTGCTCACTTAATTTGCCTCATTCGTGTTTGCTCTGCGAATGAAGAACCTTTGCTACGGTGAATTTTTATTTTTCTTCTGCCGAAACTTAATTGAGTGGGGCAAGGTTGGCCGCGGTGACTCGGCGGCACGCGGCGCGGCGCGGAGCGATCCGGCGCGCTTGTGCAGGCACGCCAACCTCTATAAACATTTATTGTCGCTCTACATCTCACTAACTTCACTTTTACAGAGTTTTATGTCCGAAAAATTTACGCGAGGAACGTTACTTTGCGGCCTTTATTGCGACGGTGGAATGCCGCGGGCGCACTGCCGTAATTGAATGTAATTTCGTTAGCTTCTTTCGTTTACCGTTGTAAAATAAAATTTTACGTCTTATTTATTGTCACAAGCAACAATATCTGTGCTCGGCTTTCTCCCCGTGTGTGTGCGACAGAGGCGAGTAATAAAACGCTGCTAATAAACCCGAACAATCACTACATATTTTAATGTTTGTCAAATAAAATTTAAGGAGCATTATTGTGGAAGATATGGAGTATTTAGAGAAGAAGATTTTTATCACCTATAAAAGTGAATGCGTCGGTATTGCGGGCGGCTCCCTGTTCAACGAGTTAATTAATTTGAACGGGACTGTATAAGTACCAGCCCAATTCAATTAGTAGTTAAAAAAGTAAATAGCATATTGATCCGACGCAAGTTATTGGAGTATTCGTTCGGTTAATGGAAAACTCAAACTTATTTAACGAACGTCACTTGTTTTATTGTAAATAATGAAAATGAACGAAGATTAATTTTGTTGAGCTATTTGATTTCTGAAGTAAGTATCATGAATGAAAGAATATTTACAAGTTACTGATTTATTCAATTTAAACAGCAATGTTTTCCTCGATACAATTATTCTTTAAATGTTGAACTGCAACTGAATGTAAAAAACCCAAGTGTTATGAAATGTCGTCACTGAAACAATATAAGTATTAATTTCCTGAAAAACTGAAAAATCAATAAGTTATTATCGGGAAACCGTACGTCGTACGTCAAGGCGTGACACCCAGTAATAAGGCTTTTAAAATGCGCCCATTCGTTATGAAAATGTAAACGAATGCCGAATATTTATTTGCTCGTTAAAAATAATAGAGTTGTCCCCTCCTTACTTGTGACACTAGTGGGGTAATGTGATCGCAATCACTTGTGTATGTGACTGTCCATCAGTTTTAATTTTATTTACGATTGTGGTGATGTGTGTTTTTGTTTTCGTTTACCGAATACCGTTTATTTGACGATATTTCTTGCATTATGGATGGTTAGTAGCATTTTATCATTTAAGTATATCCTTTTTTAGAGGCTCGGGCGTCGAAGAAGATAATGCTTAATAGAATTTTGAAATTGTTTGTACAGGCCCCAGCACATCAACCTACCTAAATCTGTCAAATTTCTTTAATAGATTTTCAACCTTATCACAATATTGGAAGGTTATGTTCTATTGGTAAAATTTGACAAATTGGGGTAGGTTGTCCTGCTGGTGTCTGTACTTTCTGTGTTCCTTCTTTAGTGATATTAAATTGCACGTTATTTATTTTAATCCCTACAGATATTTAGAGGCGTGAGATTCGGAACCTACCTAACCTACAAACCTATAAAATATTTCGTACTAGCTTTTGCCAGCGTCTTCGCCTATATGTAACTCAAACATCATCCCACGTGAACGTAACATCGGGATAAACGGTATTACATGTATTTATTCTGACTAAAACCTATCTTTGAGCCCATCTTTTTTCCCAGGCTTAGGCCCTCTATGGGGGATCGTTCATACACTATTAGTTTGTAGGTTTGTATGTGTAGGTTAGATAAATTTAGGCAAAGCTTTACACTAAGCCAAATACCAGTAGCTGTTCCACATTTTAAAATTAATGACCATTTCACGGAACTAAACACACAATACATTATAAACTGGATACAAATAGATTGGCGGCACTAATGAAGCTGCAAACCATACGTACAATTAATAATATGCGTCGGAATGTGTGATGACCGGATCGCAATGCATATACATATGTTAGAAATGTGTCAAACCAGGCTATGACACATATAGCACGTATGTGTGATAGATTGAATAGTAATCTAATAGTTGTTACTATGTAATTAGTGCCTAGTTTCCGAGTAATGAACACGTCGTCTGTGTACATACTGTACAGTAAAGGGCTTCACACAAAGCAGCTATAATGTAAAGATGTACATTATAGCCCGCACGATACATCTCATTACATCTTTCCATAGAAATTCGAAGATGTAAAAATATACATTATAGCTGCAGTGTGTGCGATTTCTATGGAAAGATGTAATGAGATGAGATGTATCATGCTATAATGTACATCTTTACATTATAGCTGCTGTGTGTGAAGCCCTTAAGGCTCTGTTCACATAAGGATGATCAAAAAAGAACAACAGTTGTATAGTTTCAGAGAAAAGTCACCCCCTATGATAGTGATATCACTAAAGGGGGTTACTTTTCTTTGAAGCTCACTGCACCTATCGACCAACACGAGGTTTCAATCTATGAGATTTGTTAAAAAAAAGATTATTGAAAGATAATATGTCACTAGCGGATTAAGAGGTTAAAAAATGATTAATAGTGTCAATTTTTTTAGCTTCGTTAATTCGTCAAATGAGTCGTCCCATCCAGGGCAGGGCTGACAGTCGCTCCCGACTGTCAGACTCGTACTGACTAAAATCCACGGTGTCCTTCAATAGCCCTTTATATTCCGGGGTCACGGTCATACCATACCGACTTACCTCAATAGATAAGTCCCGCGACCCCAGTTCACCCCAGCAGGCTTTGGCCCTCTAGTAGAGGGGGTCCACGTCATCATGCTGACGCTCTTTAGAGACGCGTGTGGAACACAACGCGCCGTTGACTCGGGCATGGTCCATGGTCGGCCAGCGAGTCGCACATTCCCGCCAAATAGTAGACCTTATCGCGTATTTACTATGGAGATAAATAAAGATAATTACATGCACTGTCCGCTTATAAGAGTAGAGTCCACGGTACAAGTTCACTGCCTTTGAAATGTTTAAGTGTTTTCATCCTGCCATGTTGATATACTGTGTGACTACGTACTAAATATAACTGGAGTTTATCAATGAAGAAGAATAATGCAAAAAAAAAGAAAACATTATTAATAATTCAAAGTAATACTGTTAATAGCACTCTGAAACAAAACTCCGACGAACGTTTCTACGATTCGCCGACACAAAGATTCATTCATAGGTGATAAAACGTTCGTCGAGGGAAGGTTCTGTCGTCGAACCGTCCAGGAATGAATCGTTGTGTCGGCGAATCGTTCAGCGGAGAAACGTTTGTCGAAGTTATGTTTCAGAATCTGTTAATAGTGATCATTCAGTTTTTGAATACTTTGTTCGGCCATCTTATTCAAATTCTTAATATTTCTTAGTGCTCATTTTAACGAAGAACAATTTGTCGTCAAAATGATGACAACGATGTGAACGATGCCTTAACAATACTGGACTCTTAGATCAAATACGAAATTGGATAGTAGGCCCTTAATTGTAATGTCATTACAAGATAACGTGACCATGTAACCGAATGGGGTTTGTGCAGAATCTCCTATTACTAATTATATTGTAGGGAGATGAGATATCTGATAGCTAATTAGGATATTTAGGTTTTATGTACGCGAAGTAAGGAAGGAAGACATGTTCAAATTAATGGATGTGTGTTACAAAGTATACAGACCGTCAAAATGAACAACTTTTATATGAAACTTTTTTGTAGCCAGAGAAAATCGCGAGAGAATCGATTACAAGCACAGAATACTTAAAAGTACTACGTACAGAAGTGTCAATTCCCAAAAACAAGTAAATGTAAAATCTTTGCTTGTGAGAATAAAGTAAAAATATGTACGGAAAGCGTGAGAAACGGGCGGCGGACGGCAATCGACTGTGAAACCCGTCCACGGTGCGCCCGCGTGTTATGCAGTTTCATACTACAAGCACACGCGGGGGCCCCGTTGACGTGGCTACACCGCGGAGTGCGCCAGGCCTAGGTTACAAGCAGGATTTGAACTAGGGTTGCCACCTGTACTCTAAAATAGAGTATCGTCTTCTTTTTAATATAATAGGGAACCAACCTTCTGATTCAGTACACGAGACGCTCTTACCAACCAAGCTATCACAGTCATGCTCACAAGGTCCTATAGTAACGATCTCTTCGTGTATTCACCATCGTTTTCACGACAAACTAGTCATTTTTTCCAAACATTTGTGTTGTACCTATTGACAGTTTTTTTTTTTTTTTTATCAAAAATGACCACGTTTTTCAGATAATGGCGGGCGATAATGGCGGCGTTAACTTCTGAAGCATTAAATTTTAAATCTGATATACAATTTTTGTGACCTCCACATTAAAATAGGAAGGTTAACCCGTAAGATATACTTATTTTGACCCTGTCCCACTGATCCAGCTTTACAGCCCCAAGATCCGATTCCATAAACAAACACAGAAGTGGAACGTTACTCCGGAAAATATATTTTTAGAAGACACGACACACGTTCTATAGTGTCCTCACGTACTCAGCTGCCATATCTTGTCACGTCATTATTTCGCCTTACGCTTTGACTTCTCACCGAGGGTTTTACTTCAAGGGCTCGTTGTCATAGCAACGCCAGATTTGGCGAAAATACGACGCACAGCATACAGATTATCCCGTATTTTAATGTAGGGAACACGCTCGAGGCATCCGGACGGAACGCCAAACTTGTTCACTAGGTAAATAGTTTAAGTTTGTGAGATTGTTGTTACACAATATTGCGTTATAAAGTCATTTTCGTGTAATGTCAGCGGTGGAGTTGCCAACTTGATTTACCGGCGCTCCTCGACGCGCCCCACCTTGCATGCTACCCACTTGTCTGGTCGTATAAGTATGTTATTAGATACTTTAATAATAACGTCTCATAAAGCTACACGTCTATTTTGGAAAGTCTCAACTTCGTAGACTGTAATTCTTACATTAAATTCTCCAGTATCTTTAAACAGACGTATCGTAAGCCACTAAGGCCAATAATTAATACAAAGAGCAATTCCCAATCCGACGCCTCTAAATAAATAAGTCTCTAATAAAACATTTAACCTGAAAACAAAAGAAGACCAAAAAAAGTACGCAATTAATCGGGAGCAGCGAACACTGCAATATGTGGGGCCATTAATTTAATTCAGTGTACGTGCGCCCGAGACACGGTTTTAACCTTAATTGAGATTTAAGAACAGCTCTGGGGTGTTTTTGTGTTTGGATGCAGCCTCCAGCCTCCGGCAAGACGCCCCCTCTAAGCCTCCGGTGTTCTTCTTGTAAGGTTATATAGGTATCCGTTCTGCCTTTTATAATTCAGTTGTTTGTGCCGCGCCACTTTTAGCTCGCCTAATTAAATGTTAAGTGACTTATTGTGAATGCGTATTTCAGAGGAAAAGCGCTTTGTAATCTTGTCTTTTTTTCGGAATTGGAATGCTTTGGTGTGTTTACGAAGGTGTGAGAATTTTGAAATTCTGACGGGAAATGTTTGGAATTTATCGTTTTTCTTGGTGCTATCGTGCGTATGGTGTAGGTGAAATATAGTTATTGGATGCATGACTATCTAAGCTGGATGTGGCTCTAGAACACAAAGTGCTACCGGAGGATCAGAGAGGACATGTAGTCAGTAAGACTCTGAGAGTCCCTTTGACGATTTTATAACGTATTTAAAATAATATATAATCTTACATGAATAATATAAGACTTCGGTATCTGTTTGTTTAAGCCTAACTCGTTTAAAAGGATACACATGAATTAAACAATTTTCGCATATTCCCTTTATTTATATAACATTACCAGAAACATCGAGAAAATAGCATCAATGTATTTCTTAATAGGGCTTTTTACAACAGATGTACATAAAGAAAACATTTTTCCATTTTCAAGCTCATTCATCCCTCGCGGCAATGTTCTCATTCCGGTAACTTTATCAGAACAAAGCTCCAACGAAATTCATCTCGGAACATTTTCATGTAATTATTAATTAAACATTATTTCAACTACACCAAAACCGAATATAGATGCATTAATAACATAATGCCCGCTTAAAAGGTTTTTGTAAAATAAACCTAATATTTTATTCTCAAAGTAAGGATACGCAAGATGGTTAATACCTTTACAACATCATACAAAATTCGTTGTATCTAATTCGAGGCTTATCTTGCCATCTGTAATCTCGCCCCCGTTGCCTACTGCGGAGAAGATACCTCAAATACCTCCCGCACCCTCGCCCCTCGCCCTTGGCTCACCCCCTCGACTTCCCTCTAGCACCCTTCAGCCCTTGAGTTCTTAGCCGAAGTTCATAATACCCTATTAGTGGCGCACACGACCGACAAACATATTGTATCTAGTTGACTTACTCCGCCGTGTTAATTTTTGAGTGTCTGATATTGATTTGTGCGATGTAAAGTTCCGATTTTGTAACCCTTGCAGATCAGTGGAATAAATTGACTGGGTTAGTGTTACACGAACGGTGTTTCGATATTTATTAACGTTTTTTAATCCAATGGATGATACTTTGTGCTCCGAAAATTGACGATGTTGCAATCTTCCTACCTAATTGGCAGATCCCCAAATATATAACAAAACAAGCTAAAATCGTACGAAGAGAATAAATAGGTAAGTAATATTATCTCCCCGAGGGGGGAGTTCACCGGACCGAGTACTAAATCTGTTGACAATCTTTAATTCGTTCGCCTCGTCGCCGGCTCGTCAGATAGACGTCTCTTCATAAAAATGAAATCTCCCTTTTCAAGAAACAACCCTCATTTGTTTATTGTTTAATGTTGATACTTTGGTATTATTAAAATGTTACCTAATTATCGCAGCGGATTTTGGGGAGATTATGATGTGATTTGAAAAGTTTTGCTTTAACTTAAAACTTATAAGCCATGACTAATTAGTACTGCTCATAATTTGAACATGATTCAGTAAACTTTATGTAGCAATAAAGTCGAATTTTTTCTCCAAAACATGGCACAATTTAGCCTCATTTTACTACAGAACACATGAGCATGCAGCAAACGTCCAACTATCTGTTAACCGGCAACTAGGCTAAATAATGTCATATAAAACGCAGGCTGCCGTAAAATACACGTGTTGCCGTGACGGCTGCCCGTTCACGAATGGCTGCGTCCGGTGTAAATTGTACAGTGCGCCTATGAGGGTAGTCGGACAAAACCCGAATTACGGCCAAATGGGACGCTGTAATTTGTACATCGCCGGTGAGACTCGCCTGAGAGAAATTGCTCTTTGTACTATGTAGGTCAGATCTCAGGTCATTAGTGGCCGTTCTTGCGTTCTTGTACTTTTGTAATGTTAGTTTAGTTCGTTGATTGGATTGTTGTTGTTTTTTTTATACAAATATAAGTTTTAGTACCTTAAATGTTTTTCTTCTTCTTTCTCTTTTTGGGATAGTATCGATTGGCAATGAAAATGAAATTTCGTTCTTTTTTTCAGTTTATCCGTGATCATTGCAGCAGTGGCGAAATATCGGGAACTCGAGACGTAAAATAAACATGGTAAGCTTTAATTTCTAATGAAATTTTTTTAATGTTATTTTTTGTTAAACATTAAAATATATAAAAAAAGAAAACCAAATCACAATAACTCCTCATTAAAACAACAAACCACACTTAGAATAACGAAAGGCAGAGAAACAGCATACCAAGTATTATTTATTTATCACAGCATGTGCGCCGGATGCTGCAATAGAAATGAAACGGAATCACAAAGGGCAGCGCCCATTAGCCCGGATATAGGAGCTTAGCGGCACAATGGGGCTTTGGCCAGACCACGTGAATGCTTGACCATCGTGCATCGGCATGCAACGCCATGTATAGGCTGTATGCACGTATCTATTGTCGAAAATTTACCTTTCATAGAGGATTATAGTTTGTAGTGCTTGTGAATAGTGGAAAATGAGATTTATAGTGACACATACTGTGTTGAAAAGTACTTTAGTCATGTCGTTATGTACGGAGTAGCTTTTCTTGAAAAAAAATACAAGAATAATCTTAACCACTTCCCTGTCCGATGAATCACATGTGATCCACGACTATTGTTTAGGTATTGCGTCTGCTGCGCGGACAGTGAAAGTGTTAATATAGAGGAAGAATACTTATCTAACAAAATATGGATGTAATCAATCGTATGATGAGTTTGAAATAAATTATTAAGTACAATAAATAGAACTAGAAGGAGGTTGCTTAATATAGAGAAACTGGGCTACTAAAAAAAGAAATATTACAAACTATACGTATAGAAAACATATACATAGTTTTACATTATCTTGATTTTTTAAGTGTTGTGTATTAGTTCAAATGTATACTGCATGACACAATCAGGTTTATTGTAAATAGTATCTTGTATAAAAAATAATACTTTTAAACTTATTGAGCAAGCTACAAAATTAACGAGGGCTTTAATTATTTTAAACTGTCGTGTAATGCTCCATACGGTGCGTGTTGGACAAATTATTTTACAGCGGGTAATTTAATATACCTACGTAATATTTTGATAAAACTTTAATAAAGTGCTTTTTCCGTCAGTGAGCCATACGGACTTGGTTGAACATCGGAAAATTGTGAATGAAATATAGATTAATTAAGTGCATCAACTTTCGATAAATATTTAAATGTAAAGTAATAAATGCGTAACATATGGAAAGAAAAATAAAAAAGACCAAAATTAAGACAGAACTTTCAATTGAATCCAACAAAAGTCAAGTCAAGCACTTTAATATTAAACGCTGAAGTTTGGTAAATTTAATAATTTCCCGGCAAAGTCCTTAGGGTGAAGAAAACTAAATAATGTCTTAAAATGTGAAAGTTTTTGAGCAGAACATAAGTCCCAGTAGGTTGCGGGAGACGAAGGAGGGTGCAACTAGTTGGTCGGAAGTTATTTCGCGGTATGGCATCCCTTGAGCTACTATAAACAACGTCGCCACAGAGTATGTCACGATCAGAAGGAATGCCCGATATTATTTATAATAATTTTCTTCCACTCTGCGGTTCTCTTTTGTTCTATTTTACTGATTGTCTTTTGTTTTTGCTATAATTAGAAGGTGCTTAATATACCAGCCATTTCAACGCTGACAGCACTTAACACGATTAAATTAGTTATGTATCAACGTCGAATGCAATTCCAGAGGGTATTACCATGATGCGCATTTGCACTTTGTTTCAACTCATCACATATTTTAAACCCCACTTTAGCGAAAATTAAATGCTGTTTTAATATAAAATACACGTGAATTTTAAGGAGAAAGTTACTTTAGAAGCAAGCCACTGCATATTAAATTCAAAAACAAATACGGTGGAGTTTGCATTGCTCTGTGAGGCACATGTCTGCTTATGTGGGTTGACGTATTTATTATTTATTTGGGAATTCTCGGGGCTCCGGCGCCCGACGGTCGGAGCCGACAAGTCAGAATTATGGAAAAATAACTCATCTCCGACGACATATTGACTTCGCCCTCAGACGGGGAAATAGAGGCACGCATCCTTTCGGGAATTGCATCGATACTTGACGATACTGTTGTGTTCGCCGCTTTTCGGTTTTAGCTTATTGGTGTTCCCGTATCGATGGAACGTGAGGTACCAGACTTTACATAAAATATGAACGTTGAGATAATATTGAATGTAAACGTGGGAGTCGAATATAACACTTTTTGAAGAAGCTAGAATTCTGGTGTAACGTGAATGTCTTTAGCGTAGGCTTTTCAGATGTTTTTTTTAACCTTTTACACAATGTTATATAATACCATCTATACGTAACTAAACTTGGCTTAAAATTTTAACCAGTTCACTAATGAGCACCAAAGTCCGCATCACAACCGCAAAATCGAAGATTTTGAGAAAAAAGCAATCAGACCAAAACCATACTACAGTAACAAAAGGGTACGATACAGACAAAACCACTGTTTACTGCCCCCGCTCCATAAGAAAGGCTACTTTCATCGAAACGCGGCCGATTTCAATAACAGAAGAGTTCATTGAATAGACTTACCTCATAACATTTTTATTGTACAATAAGAGTTTTTCCGTCGACAGGGGAACGTAAACGGTCTAATATTGCTTATATCGAAACATTGGGGTGACGTCATAAGAAGATGAGCGAGAAATGAAAGAGCTAAACGAGGTTTTCATTCCCCATTTGTTTCTGCTATAGAAGTTATAATGGGAAAGAGTCGAGCGAGGTATCGTTAAGTCGACGTTGGAGCGTTGTTTTCGATTGTGTAGTGTTCTGAGAGCGCAACCGTGAATCCTACTCGTTCACGTTAAGTGACTTAGAAACTGCGATTATTGAGTTCCTCCATATTGTATACCTGCAATATTATCTATATTGGGTGGTTCGGTACAAGATAAAGTCGTAAGAGTTGATTAGAGATATTCCTTATGAAATATTGGAGAAAAAGATAGAGGGGTTGCATAGATTGTATTGTGATACGTGGATTAGGGGCGCTTTTAATATAACAGTCTAATAATTTGATTTAGGTGTCTGCATTCATTCGCTTAGAACATTCTTTATCAAAATATCAGCCACTGCCTGCTACTTTCTTCAGAAAAAAATAGTGCATGTTCAAAAAAAATGTTTTATCTTTCGTCGGTTCTGCAGTATGATCGACCCACTGCTACATCAGCTTAAGAGTTTTGAACCATGTTACTTTAGTCTTATACCGTAAAACCTCATTCTGGATTTTATCCCTTTTCGAGATGTCAAGCGTAGACCTTTCCATTACACGCTGCGTGACATGCAGTCAGTCTGCCAGCTTAACTGTCATGTTCCACGTTTCGGCTCCGTGGTAGGACTGGGAGGACGCACTGATTAAACTCCCGACTTTTTAGGCACTGCCACAAAAACTTTGGTATGTCTCCGCAGTTTAACTATTCTCTTTACCTAAGCAGTGACAAACCAAATAAAACCTCGACTAACAACCAGACTGAAAATCCGTTAAAAACTTTGAAACGTTCACAAACAACTCATTAACCATTTAACATTTAATTCCGTCTACAAAGTGTTGCCATAAACCGTCCCCTAAAAATGGCGAATAAAGTTTTATTCTCAAGATTAGAGGACTATATCTGGCAGTTAAAGAGATAAACAGAGTCTGTAAGGTGGAGACAGCCTGTAAACTATTTTCCATGTCAGCGAAAGTGCGCGTTTATGTAGGTACAGCAAGTTTATGGTACCGCGGATCTCAGCTATAAAGTGCGAACAGCTCAGGTGATAAAGTGAACCCCGCGGTTAGTAAATTCAAGCTGCATTTTAACGAGAATCTCTCGCTTTTGAATTATTTCACGCTTTTTAAACTGCGAGTGCGGATTGTGAGCTTTATTGCTGCCGTTGTTCTTTTATTTATGAGAACTTATGTTTGTGCTGGTGTTTTGATTATAATATTCATCGGTAGGTAGCTGAAAATCAGTGAAACTTTTTTTTCACGATGTCTATAAATTGAAAACTTCGTGGAAAACATCAGTAGACCAGTTATTTTTTTATTTTTAAATGTTGCGAAATTCGAAAATAAGGTAATTGGACGGTAACGGTACCTCAATAAACGATTCAGTGTAACTTAGTAAGCCAATGGTACGAGCCTGACAGTCCCTCCCGTCCCACTCTGGGTGGGAGGACTCATTTGATGATTTTTACCACGATAAAAAACGCATTAACAGTTTTCAATCATTCTGAAATTCTCAAGGGTCCCACACATAATACCTAGGTCACAAATACTCAATCTACCGTAAGAGGCATGTTATTTGCTCGTCGCAGGTTGTCTGTTGCCCCTCGGCTTCCCACCGGCGAGCTATTTCCGTTAGCCTGGACTCCATTTCCGTTCTATTCGATACGGTGTGTCCTTGGCTTTGTATTGCCTGTAGCCAAATTGTAGGGAAATGTGTGAAGACGAGTTGGAATTCAATGTGACATAGAGGCAATTTTAAGTAAGATTCGAAGATCATGTGAAAGCTCTTTGTTTTTTATGGCCTCCTGGTACATTGTTGTCATCAGACTATAGAGTTTCCACTACTTCAACACAGGCTTCCTTTCTGTGTGAGAGAAGTGGGCCATAATCTACCACGCGGGCCTAATGCGGCTTTGTAGATGTCACATTAGCCTCGATTTGGTTCCAGGAGAGGTTTCCTTACGATGTTTTCCTTCACCATTTTATGCGCTTTTCTGGGTTCGTTTTGCTTTTAAATTATTTATTTATAAAAAAGCATTGTTAAGTTCCGACATCAACGCGAACGAAGTCGCGGGCACAGCTAGTATACATATAAAATCAGCCTGCAGATGTCATCACTATACTCCTTACAATCATAAAAAAAACATTTCCTGACCCCTTTATTCTTACTCCACTGAATGGATCCAAAAATAAAGGTAGGAAATATGACAAAAATACTTGTACTACTGCAACTTAGAGACCGGTACTCACAACCCAACCTTAGGGGTGTAACGGCACAAAATATTGCAAAATATAAGGGATACATGACGAAACGGATCTTAGGGTTGTTGACTTAGTTTTCGAGTAGTCCACGTTATATTGTAAGGGACGAACATAGTTCGCCCCACTTGAAAAAATGAATGACCGAAATACAAGCTTTATTGAACGAAGAATGTTCGTACTCCATGTTTGAGAGGCTTTAGTTTACTGGGGGTAGTTTATTATTATTTTTATTGTGAGTAATTGGGTAGGGTACCTCTTGTTTGTAGAGAGCTGCTTTGTATTTTTTTGTCAATGTGTTTTAGATGTTCTAAGTTTGTTCATCCGTTATTCCGTTAAGAAACGAATCGATTTTATTGGACTTTGTATGTGTATCTACATCTACAATTCAGTCTACAAAATAACAATTTTATGAATACGCAGAGGAGAAGAAGAATTATTTTAATTAGGTTGTCCAAATGCGAATCTAAGAGCCTATGCACACCACGTTTTAAAACGGGCGCGTCGCGGCGCGCAGCTCCTTTGCGGTTTTTTTTTGCAAAATCCCGTCTTACGAGCCCCCTATGCAAAATTTGAAACTCCTAGCACCTCCTAATTTTTGAGATTTCGTGATGAGTGAGTGCGTTGACCTTTCCCTTACAAAATAAGTATAGATAGATAAGTGGATATAGTTTTATAAACCATTGATCTATAATAAGCGAGAGACGTTTATTCGTTGTTATAAATATCTTTGTCCTCATGATATTTTTAGAAGTACTTTTGTAATCGATTTTTCTATTTGGAGTTACTGAATTATGTGGCGTTTTACATGTACATATTTTATCAAAACCTTAGTTTTTAAAGCCTCATTTGTTATTTACATCTAAGTAGTTGGTTTTACTCGTGCTAAATAATCACAGCCGCACAGGCCCATATTCCGGGTTAAGCCGCGCTTGCCGAGGTTGGTCTGTGGATAGGTGACCATCTGTCACAGCGAGTTTCTTTCGTGCCTCGGAAAGCACGTAAAGCCTTTGGTCCCGGTTGTCATTTGTAGATCTTTGACAGTCGTTACTGTTAGTCAGAAGCTCTAAAGTCTAACAAACAGTCTTACCATAGGGTATCGTATTACCCAGTTACTGGGTTGTGGAGGTCCGACAGGCAGTCGCTCCATGTAAAATACTGATATCCAGCTGAATCTGGTTCGACTGGAAGCCAACCCCAATATAGTTGGGAAAAGGCTAGGCAGATGATGAGTTGTTTTTACTAAGATAACTCATTTTACACATCTCATATTTAAAATCGGTACAGTAGTTCCAGAGAATACTTTCTACAAACAAACTCACAAACTATAACTCTTTATAATAATTATTATGATAGTATGCAGATAAACAATGACACATTTTGTGGCTGACGCCTAATATATCGATTTATTGATAACGGCTGGCGACGCTTCCAGTATCTTATCCACCATAAAAATGAATATCCTCCTATCTCTACGCTAAAGCTAATGCAGTTTTGACCGTGTTAATAATCTAGGCAGATTATAAATAAAAATCTAAACCTAAACATCTAAACCTAAACAGTTGATTTTGAATGTTTTTGAGGTCTTAACTAGTGACCGACCGAAATTTCGGTTTCGGTTTCGGTTTCGGCCGGTTTCGGCCAAAATATCTAGTTTCGGCCTTAGTTTCGGTTTCGGCCAAAATATAGCCGAAACTTTCGGCCCCGCCGAAACTCAAGTGTTCCTGCATTTTCGTGCGTCGTTCGGTAAAATTCGTAGCTAACACGTACTTGTTCGCCGGCGGGGCCCCGGCTCAGTTTGCCACCGTCCGTTTATTCGTGCGTGAGACGAGGTTATGTTTTTGAGTTTACTGCCAAGAGTACCTAAGTCTTGTATATTCATGTCATATTAAAAAATATTTGTTACGTACGTTAATGATTAAATCTTTATCAATCGTCAAGGCGATTAGAACTAGGATTAGGCGGTATTCGAAACATAATTAAGTTAACGGTTTCTTTTTTCAAATAATGCAATTATTTTAGTCTAATGTCTCAGTTATTTCGTATTGCTAAATTAATATAGTGCGATTGTTGAGACTTCAAATCTAGTGAAACATTGGAAACAAACAAGGATTTTTTTATAATTTCGGATATATTATGGACTCAGTAGAAGTTAAATAACATAGAAAAATAGCAAGTCTTAAGATCGTCTATCTATCTATCCATAAATTTGCCGTATTTAATTATTACCCAGAATTTGATCCTTAGTATTAACACTATCAAATGGTGTAATAATACAGGTTGTGATTTTTGTTTTCAAAATTAGCGGGTTCGATTTTTGGCCACAATTATTGATTTTTAAAATCCAATGATACAGTTTTAGTTTTCGTAAAAATTGGTCTCGAGACTCTATTCAACGTTTTTCGATATTCCTCATAGTTAAAAATATATCCGTCCACGCCCAGTTGAAAAATTTGCCCTGTGTATTTGACACTTTTTCTTGTGTGTAATGTAAAAAAAAAAAACAGAAAAAAATCGAAATGTTTAAAGTTTTAAAAAGTTTCGGTTTCGGTTTCGGTTTCGGCCGAAACTGAGAGCAAGGCCGAAGGTTCGGTTTCGGTTTCGGTTTCGGCTGAAAAATCAGTTTCGGTCGGACACTAGTCTTAACATGACTTTTCACGTTTTAGTAAACGCAAACTGAAGGTAATTTGATGAAAAAAATTGTTCCAAAAAAATTAATGAATAGTTAATTACTGTCAAAAAAATTTTAATCAGACTATTCGGAAGCTAGTTCTTCATTTCTACACATTTATATATCGCTGTTAATCATCTTACACACATCATCGTTGGTATACTCATCATCGTCATCATAATTAAGTGTTATTTTTGGTAAATGAAGTAGTCATTTCTCTATTATGAGCATGACATTTGATTCAACACTAGCATGCTCTAATAAACAACAATAATGTATTTTTGTCGAGTGATATAGTTATAAAGATGTAGGTCACTAACGTTCCTATTCATAATGTAAAACACGTGTAAAATTGTAATAGGTACATAATTGGACGCCTGCACAAGAAACAGATGCGCCGGAGCAGCATAGAGCAAAATCAGCATAAACAGGTTACCCTTCCTTTGTCACGCAAGTCATCTGTCTGAAATGGCAATAAAATAATTGCACAGTGGAACTATTGTCTAGCTATAATTTTACTCAAAGTGGCAGAAAAATACGATCTCAGGCCACCGTAGGCGCGGGCATGCTGGCGGCGAGTAATGGGCGATTCGCTGTCCGACGATAGCATAGACCATGCCCGGGTCGACGGCGCGTTATGTTCCACGCCACGCATCAAAGAGTGTCAGCACAATGACGGGCCTCCCCTGTAGAGGGCCACTGCCGGGGTCGCAAGACACACGTATATCGCGACTCTGGTAGGTACACCAAGGGCTTCTGAAGGATACCGTAGATTTTAGGCAGTAGGTACAAGTCTGACAGTCCCTCCCGCGTGCCCTTGGTAGAAGGACGCATTTGATGATTTTGTCAAAATAAAAGAGGGAAATAATTGTTGAGTTTAAAAAAAGAGAACCATCATCATCCATCTTGTTTCATGCTCTTATTTCATTCTACTTGGAGTTAGTGCAACACATTTTCTTTTATTCTCGCCATCAAAACAAAAACCAGGGACAATCAAATAACGCGCAACCCGAAACCAATAGACAGAACAACACGACGACTAATTTATTGCTCTCAGCAAGTAGACGAGTACCCACCCGCCGACATATCACATCGCAACTCAAACACGCACTCCACGTAAGTGAATAAATGGGTAATTCGACACCGCCTTCCGATATTTCTTTAGCAGCAAGAAGTTTAAGAAGTCCCCCCTCACTTGTGTGAAGTCGATCAATCATCGCCGGCCGTGCCGACCGATCATTGCCTGAACTCTTTCATTTATCTAATGAGTTCCGACTGCCCACACCCCCTGTTTGTCGGGCGGGGTCGCACTTCGACACGTCTTGATGAATTAATCGGGTGAAAACGAGTATGATCGTTCTAATAATGTTACGTTGTTACTTTATTGAGGATACGGGTCTCCGAACTTGATTATCGGATATTGTTTTGTGTTGTTTGCGATTTTTGGGACGCTACATAATTATTTTAGAATTTATAACATGCCTGCCTAAGTTCCTGCTTCGCACACCAGAGGCGCTGTTCCATTTTTCCATACAAAAAACGCTGTAAATATTTTATAGTAAAAGAGTGAAAATTCGTGCTTAGGGTACAGTTCGACTTTTTTTATCAGTATCTCAAAATCATCTTTCTTTCTGTTTAAAGGTATACTTATTAATCTCTTATCATTTATGTGCCTTTCACCATACTCTTGTTTCAGTTCCTTTAGTTGATATTTGCGATCTTGGCCGCAGTAACCTTTTAAGAGATTCAGCGATTCATCTAACTTAAGTTCTGTAGGTACTACTAAAACCTATATTTAAAGTAACCATGTTTCAGACCTTTCGATTCTACTTTTAAATTAATCATAAGAATATTTTGTCTTAAACGTCTCTCTATCATCTATCATTGCATTTACGGCATCTTCGGGAGATTTAGAGAAACATTCACTTTCCCATTTATTAAAGGTAAATAAAACCAAGATTCGTAAGCACCGAGCACAAAGTGCAACCGTCGCTTGTAAGCTTTCTGTCAGACTTAATGTTGGATTCAAGCTTAACCAGATCTGAAATGCGCTGGCCTTAATCCACTTAAAATAACAACAGGGCTAATGCTCCCCGCAAAACCTCGGCGTTTCTTATTGTCTTGTGTCTCTGGGATTTTGTGCCAATTTATAACAAGTTGTACGTAGTCCCCAGACAAGCGAAGAATATGACTGCAATTGTAATACATTTGGGGATTTTCTTTCGGTAATAATTTTTAAGAAACTTGTGTCTAGAGTTATGTTTAATACTCGTATATTTACTGTGGGTGCCCTTAGTAGGGCTACGTTACCGCAGTTCTTAAAGTGCACGGTACTGACGCAAGTAGAGATGTATCTATAATCGTAAAAACTATTATATTATTTTGATCCAGTTGTTGAACTAAAAATAAATGGAAAAGATAACCTTCCGAAATCCGCTTCGCCCAAGTTTTATTAAACGCGGTGTTAAACGAATACGATATACTCGTACGTTTGAAATTTTGATGGAAATTAGTTCTGAGCAGTTCCAAGTTGGCAAGTTGTTGATATCCCTCGGGTGGCAGGCGTTTTAGAGCAGCGCTACATCCTACTTCAACCCATTCAACTTCAGCGCTAAAGTTTTAAGTCTAATTGAACTTTAAATTGTCATGCGATATACATCAAACGTGAAAAATCGATGTCTGGTTGCTGCATACTCGGCATGCTCGCGTTAATTACTTTAATATCAGTAACAAAGGCATTCTGCGGCCCCGACAAAAAGGCGCGCGTGTGAGTTGTTATGAGCGATCGCTGTAACCGTCCAACTTTGCCGACCGGTGTTCATTAGAACTTAGACTTGTATGAATTTTCACCAACTTTCCGACGTAATGAACACTAAAAGGAGGCAAGTTTGAACGCTTCAAATTTTAATACTGCTCTGCACGGTTCGTTGCGGACAAGGTTTAATACTAAATTGGCCGTATGGAATTCATAGGTACCGACAGAGTTAGAAATCCAATATCCTCTGTAACTTGCTTTTAAATGAACTCTGCCTCCTGTTTGGCTGGCTTTTAAATTGTCTTTGTGATACTTCGATATGTGTTTGTGAGAACCACGAACTCGAGTTTTGATGGTAAATAATTAACCGAGCAGATTTAAACGTTTCTAAAGTACGCGAGCATGTCTTTTTAGATAAATCGCGAATATTTAATGAGTCTGTGGAGTTTAGCAGAACTATTATTAGTTGTGAGATGATTTGGGTACTTTTGGAGATATCTCTTTAATCTTTTATATTATTATACACAGTATTCTTATGCCTATGAGTTAATACAGCAGTTAGCTTACAGTCTGAACCTACGTAGCTCATTTTATAACGCTAAGTATTTTGTAACTTAGGTAACGATGAATAACACTTAACTAGTAAACTTTTCTTAGTCCTTTTAAATGACAATCCGAAATGCTTGTCATGAGAATTTAAATAAAAAAACACAGTTCTTCGTGTTTTCTTTAATTTTACACATAATTCCTAATATTGTGCACATTTTTGTAGATTTAAAAAAAGATCAGCAACTTATTTTTTGGATTATACCAAAACAACAATATGTGTCTCATGAGTATCTATTTACAGTAAAAGGGATGAATGAAGAAAACTTGAATTCAACTCTTTTGGGTTCAAACCCAATAAATATTAAATATCAGTCTGCGAGACCCTTTGAAGTACCACTGTAGCGAAAGGGTCGACTACTAACCTATTGTAACTTCTCGAATTAAATTCCAAAGCCAACCGAAAGCGATGCCACTATTTAGTTATAATATAGAATTATTTACAAATACGAAACATGTCTCAGTCACAGTTCAGTAATAATATTATGAGTAATTATAAAAATATGATTATTTTTTGATTTAGTGATATAAGTCCCATTTGGGCGCCAGTAGGAATTTAGTGGCGCCCAAAGTGGGACTTATATTATATTGTTAATTTTGACTGATGACCTAAACAAATCCGGAGTGACACTTCTCTGGTTAAAAGAACGCTGCTTTTTATTTAATGTTTTTGTAATTGAACTTAAGATTACCTCCTTCAAAATATTAAATATTCGTAAATAAGTCTTTTTATTTAAGTTTTTGTAAGTGTGAAAATATTATGAGTACTAGAACTAGAACTATAGGCCCGTCCCGGCTTCACACGGTTGGACATGATGATTTTCGTCCTCTAAAACCTGGCGCTGATGGTTACAAACACAATAAAAAAGAAGTAGCCGAACCGGTAGAGCCATTTCCGAGTAATCAAATCAAATCAAATCAAATCGTTTATTTCAACTAGGCCAATTACAGGCACTTATGAATTGTCAAAAGACATAAAATAAAACAAGTATAAAAATAGTTATGGTGCTACGGTCCCAGACACAAAACATAAAAACTGTGAAAGTACCGTAGATGCACGTTCCAAGAAGTAGATCTCTATGGAGAAGAACGTGCAAGAAACTCCATGGACACTCTTTTTCGATCGCCAGAATTATTACAGAACCTTTGTTACATCATTCATTTTGAGGTGGTACACTATGTGAGAACGATGTAGCAAGTTTTTAATTAAAGTGTCCATAGTAACAATTAAACAAAGACAATTCAAAAAACAAAGTGATCAATAATTATTAAAATAAACCGTGGCAGCTAAGAGATGACCAGTCCCAACTGATAATTACCTTAACAATATAATTCGCGATCCATTTTTACATTATTTAGATAGAAGATTAGGAACGACTAAAACTTTGATTTGTCATGCACCCATTTGGGCGCCAGTAAGAATTTAGTGGCGCCCAAATGGGACTTATGTTGATTTTTCTCTGAAGGTCTAAAAATCATACCAAATCCTAAACCATAATTCTAGTAACCTACAAAACTATAGTTAAAACTATAATTCGTTAAAATACTTATATTTTTTTCATAAAACTATAATCATTAATACATGAATAATTTATTTTTTATAAAACTGCTGACATGATCAATCATTTTGATCGCATTCAATATCTTGATCTTTCAAACGATGCCATCAAATTATTTTAACCTTTATCAACGGAAAACACTAAAATAAATTTTATTTTTCTAGAAAAAGCTGAACTTGCATATTGCCCGTACAAAAGGTTTATACGTGAAAAACCCAAAAACTGATTCACTCTCAACTCATTGGCAAGCTATTGAAATATCGATTAAACACGATAAAAAAGCGACCATAAAGCAAATAATTAACTTTCAATAACCGGACTTTAATTTGTTTCTCCTTTTTTTCCAAAAATTGATTAAGCTAGTAATTAATTGGGTTAATTAAAATAGCCTACACATACTCAACAATCTTTATGCTAACAGTTGTCTTTCTCATATTTTACTTCAGTAACCATATGTGTATAGAAAATACTGATCATACTTTTTTGGTTTTCTTTTCGAAACAAGAAAGAGGAAGGCTATGACTTTTATCAAATTGGCTACAAAAGATCATGTCATTCATTGTTCAACAAAAGATCGAGAACGTCTATTTCTTTCTCAAAATAACCTCAAAATTTTAAGTAAAACATACCTACAAATGCACGTAATGCCAACATGTGGGCGAGTGTAATGTTTTGCGCAAAGTACCCGCATAGTTCACTTGGTACTCTTATCGCTACGATACGCGACTCGACTGCTTAATGAGAACGATCGATACACAGCACAGTTCTTATCAACACTCCAAACTTTAGTTATGAAAGTCACTAGTGTCCCCTCTGTTTGTCCCCTTTCACCTGCGTCTATCTGATAGTGGAATGTTAAACTGAATATCCCTGTACGAAACTTTGAACTAAGCTATTTTATTTTATTCGTTGAGAACTCACTCTTTGAAAATTTCTTGATTTTTTTATGAGCTACTTATTTAAAAAAACAAGTTAAAAAGTTTACTTATTGCGTTGTCAAAAATTTACGAAAGCTGGTCGAAGAAAATCCACAAAAGCTCAAACTATATGAGTTTATGGTTTTTCTTTATCGAATTATACTGCTGTTAGGCAAAAAAATAATAATATTCCCTTGTCTTCTATGCTTTTTACAACCGGAAAATTATTTAAGAGATAAAGTTAAGTTATTCGAAAGTTTGATATAATAATCAAATGACGAAAATTTTTGGAAATAAAATACGAATTTTTTCGACCGACAAGAAACACGTAAGACTATGTTCCCTTCTTTAATTTTTTTCTTTTTTGTGCAACTACATTTTTTTACTATTCCACTTCTAGATCTGTTTTCATAACCCCTCAATTATAAGACATTAATAAACTCTTTTAATTTGTAACTTGCAAGGTGCAACGTTACACTGCTTTTCCCCAAAATATACCAAAAAGAAAATTTTAAAAGAGTTAGGTACTGAATCACAAAATATTTCAATAAATAAATAACCAAGCCCTTTACAAATGTGTCATATAATAATTTGAAACTGACTGTCAAACACGTTCAGCTGATGAAATCTTTTACAATAAATTGAATTTTGAAAATGAGAAATAAAAATGAGGTCTTAAGATAATAATAAATATTTTTTTAAATTTAAAATTTAATCGGACCTGTTTTGTGGTTATTTACGTAGTATTTTACTTGTAATAATTAGTTCCTAGATGTTTCTTGATTCAAGCAATGTCAACTTTGAAAATAGAATAATATTTGGGTTAAGTACCTACGTAATTTAAATGGCTGACTGATGATATTTATACTTTTTACATCGAATTATTTTTATATAAAATTTTTAAGGCGTTTTTTATTCAATCATTTTTATGACTCGCATTTATAATAGCAATAAAAACTTTAATTTTAATTTACTTTTATCGAGTAGGAATTATTTTGTGTGTCTATAAATTTAGTAAATGAGTACTGACGACGTATAAAGCCGCAAAATGTCATATCTTTTTCCCGAAAAAAGTTTATCAAAACTTATTTGACCGAATTTGCTTATTTGTCCCTTATACCATTACAACTGATTTTTAAAAATATCATAATGTTTCCCTCGATTTGGTCAAAGAATCAAGAAAGACCGGCATTTAATCATGTTCTTAACTGTTTGTAACTTGTAATTGACACTGATACAATATTTGGACTATTTTGGACAGAAGAACGTCTAATTTACATTTCCCTTTTGATATTACATAATGAAAACCATTCTCAAACCCTTCCCAGTAAGTTTTCGTAATAATAAACCCAATTTATACGAGAAATATGTCACGAAGGCGACAAAGACCGTACAATTTATTTTCCCTGTTCATATTGCGTAAAAGTCATATTTTAGCGGAAATTTCGACGAGAACGCCAAGAAATTTAATATTATAAGTCCCTCGTTGGTAATTAGCGCTAAAGGCTGCTATCTGGGTGTATATTAACAGTTAATAGAATTGCAGAGCTCAGCAAGCGGCACAAGGCTGTGTTCCGCGCCCGTCGCTCGCCGCAACCTGTTGCCGACGGGACCGCCTTCCGCCCCATTCGAAACGGCGCTTTTCCTCTTACCACGGTACTACTTTTATTTCTAAGACTCCACTTCCGGCTGCATCTGAAAATTATATCCTAAATTCTACTTACCCTGGAGGAGATGAACCCGATGACCCCGTTTTATTTTCATTTAAAACACAAAATTAATGAACTACAAAAAAACAATCAAAAATTTTTAGTCTTCCTCTTCTTTTAAGTTTTCTGAAATCATTATTTTAAAAACCAACTCATAAATCTAAAAACACTACAAATTAATCGTGAACTAGAAATTAAATGCGGAATGTGAAAAGAAACGAATTAATAAAAAATGTTTGAATTGAGCGCGAGCGGCGGCAGAGTAAGTTCGAGTTAGAGTCGAGAGAGGTACTAGGAGGACAGGGTACTGGGAGAGCTGGCAGAGCAAGGCGCGGTGCCGCCGCCGCGGCTGACTACAGAATGGTGGCGGGTTGTACAGCACCGGGCCCCACCCCTAGCGCACGCGCGTTTCAGGCGCTCCACCGCGCATGACCGACATCCTACCGAAAAGTGGAAAAGTGACTCCTCCAACGTAGATACACCATTATGTACTAAATAAATATTGTATCGTAATAGATGCCGATCCCAGTACATAATTTTGACCCAGTTGAAGATTTTTATGCTCGATTTGAAGCACATAATTTGAGGGAATCTGAATAGTGATATCTCGGGACCGATTGCGTTTCTCCGTCTTATATACTTCTAATATATGCCCCGCATACAAATAGGTAGTACGTTCAAAGGAGCGATTAAAAGGCGACCCAACGTGTTATGAATCTATGTTATAATGTTTAATTTTTCCGTATTTCTTCTCATTAGTGACGACGTTAAAAATTTCTCTAAAGCCAGTGAAATATCCGTTTCTTAGAGTTGTTTCGTAGTTTGGAGGCATTTGTTGAAACTTGGACATGATCTTATTGTCTGATTCGAGGAACACTCGCATTTCGTAGGAGAGGGGGATGCCGAGGTCATACGCGAAGTCAACGCTGCTGCCGCAGTGCTCCTTGCCGGCGGCCTCGAACAAGCTGGTGTTTTCGAATAAGTGCATTCCTCCTATCCTCTGGTTGACTCTCGTGGCCACTTCGCCTGCCACTCGGTGCAGCAGCGTCGTATTGTGAGGGTTTTCCTTTTTATGTGCGTATGGATAGTGAATGGCATGACCATCACGCTTGATAGAAATATACACTTGCGCATCCTCCTTATACTTTTCAAGAACACTTTCGATGAACATAGTCTCGTTCTCTGAGGCAGCTGACGGGCCTGGGTAATCAGGGGAGAAACCGGATTCGACTTTCTCGCATGAACCCCAGTTTGTCTTAAAGTTTCGTGTTAAATCAACACCGTAGCTTAACTGGTCTTCTGAGGGTTTTAGATTCTTTTTCCACGAGACTTGACTCTAGAAACAGAAAAAGATCATGTATTTTACTATTCAGTAACAATGTTTATGTACGTTATAAAATAGTACCTTTGAAAAGATGACAAAGAGTTAATAATAGCCCAGTAAAGCACTTAAAACAAATAATAAAGTATGTCTGACGTACATATCTGGAGTACTCTTGTCCATCAGGGTTGGTACAGGGCAGTATGACCCAGGTGGCTCGTCGTAGCATGTTTTCGTACTCCTGGCAGGCGACGAGCTGCTCCACCAGGTACAGAGCCAGGCGCAAAGACTCCGTGCCGCCCTGCTGACCAGCCTCTATGATGATGAGAGGAGGCTTCTCTTGCTTTGTGACTGGTTTTACAGTTGATACTTGATGAAGATTTTGAGACAGAACCACCTATAGATGTGGACTTAATGAGGGATATGTTTAGAGTTTCCCTGGCTGGAGGCCTTACATTACTTTGGCCTTACATTGGAGACATCTCTACAGGAAAGACCGATTGTACTATAAATAAATGTGGCAGGTTGACAGGTTGGCAGGTTGCTGCGACTGTCGGGGCCCTTTAGAGGACCAAAGTCGCCGAGGTCGCAGTATATCTCAACATAAAGGGCTACTGAAGGATCACCGTGAATTTTAGTCAGTACGAGTCTGACAGTCCCTCACGCCCCGCCCTGGGTAGCAGGACTTATTTGATGATTTCACCACGATAAAAAAAAAGGTTGAACTGCGAGATGTCATACAAATAAAGGGATAGGCCTTTCAAGAGGATTTTTTTTGTGAATGTAAATAAATCTTAGAGTATCCAACTAATGTTATAACTATCAAGGTTGGAATAAATGTTTGTTAAACAACCACGTCAAAAAATCTGAGCGGATTTTGATGAAATATTCTTCTTTCATTTTTTCTGCGTTCCGTACATGCGCAGGAGTTCCAGTTGCTTCTGAGTATGCTCTCTCCATCTTGGGTCTCATATTTATTTTGGGCTAGATTGAAACCAAGAAGTAATCCTTACGAAAAAAATAATTACATCACCTCATACAAGTGTCTGCCTTCGTAAGTCATGTTTTCGTAAGTTAGGTTCATTACATGACCACAATACTCATTAAGAGCCTTCAGAAATATTGTCACCTGTAAACAATGTAATTTTCATTTTAAAGTGCTGATAAACTCGAGCATTTAATTGTAACACCTAAGCATTTTTGCGAATTTTACATTACAGAAAAACAAACGAGACCGTTTCGGCGAGCATTCTAACGAACGTTTTGGCGAACTTTTTGATGAGCCGGGTATCAAGTCTGACATTTTCATGAAGAAATAATGTTTGACAACCTTCGACTGAAACGTTCAGTAGAAAGTTCATATAAAAATCGTAGTGATGTTTGGCTTTATGCTTGGCAATATTCAATGTTTAGTTTGGCTGAATTCAAGCAACTTATACATACAGTTATTTTCCATTGGGATTAGTTGAAACAACAGACTGTGCGTGTCAAAGTTCCTCTTTACGTCTTAAAGACGTGAAACGTTGCGACATGCTAGGGAATCAGTACCCTTAGCACGAGTTTTCACTCTTTTACATTACAATGTCTTTCCAGTATTTACAGCGTTTCTTGTATGAAAAATGGAACAGCGCCTCTGGTGTGCGAAGAAGAAACTAATTTTTCCCTTGAAAATTGTCAATTTGAAATTGTCAAAGTTTCAGTTTACTTTACATCTCAAATACTGAAAATTCGTGCTAAGGGTACTGAGGCCTTGTCACGAGATTTCTGTATTTTATACACAGCTTACTTACTTGAAATAATTATTACATTATCGTTTATTGTATGCCAAAATTAAACAGCGCCTCTAGTGAACGAACGAGGAACTTAATTCTTCCATCAAATTAACGTCATTCTCTTTTTTTTTAACTTGAAACGTCATTCTAGATAATCAGCACCCTTAGCACGAATTTTCAGTTTTTGAGACGTAAAGTAAACTGGAACTTTGACAATTTCAAGTTGACATATTTTCAAGGAAAAAATTAGTTCCTTCTTCGCACACCAGAGGCGCTGTTCCATTTTTTCATACAGAAACGCTGTAAATACCGGAAAGACGCTGTTAAGTAAAAGAGTGAAAATTCGTGCTAAGGGTACAGGATGTAAAAAATGTATAGTTACAGTGCTGGCGCCGATTGCAGCGTCCTCTATGCATGCAGCCTCATCTCTGTCCAGTAATGTCATCAACATGTCTTGATAGCAAGGCCTGAGAGTCTTGCAACTGCACATAAAGCATAATAAACATATAAAACATAAAAAAACATTAAAAAAAAAACTATAGCGCCTTCAGAGGCGTTAGCATGTTTCAGTGATCATATGTTTGATTGAAAAAAAAAAAGAAAAAAAAACTGGTGCAATGTAATAAGAATAGATATACGGAAAACTGTGAATAATTAATCTATAATATAAAATAAGTTAGTACCATGGGTAAATAAAAATTTCCTGTGGTACTACTAAAATACTTGGTACGACCACGGGTATTTTATTACCCGTGATACTAATGGTAGTACAACAGGTAGTACCACGGGAAATAAACGTGTTTGTCTAATTTTTTGGCCAACTTATAATTAATATCCCAAATATGGAGTATGACACCCGTAGGATTTCAGCTTGCAAGTGTGAGTTCATCAACATCATCATCAGCCTATAAATGTTCCTACTGCTGGGACACAAGCCTCCTCTCTTGTGAGAGGGAGTGGGCTATTATCCACCACGCGGGCCCAGTGCGGTTTGGTGAATGTGAGGTTTAGGACATGCCGGTTTCCTCACGATATTTCCCTTCACGGTTTTGAGAGCAGTGGTGATGAAATAAATTACACAAAGTAATGCGCCAGTCTGGATTCGAACCCACGACCTACAACTCGTAAGTCGGGGCCGATACCACTGGGCCACCACTGCCCTTCATTGAAGTGTGAGTTGCGATGGCCTTACTGGTAAGAGTGGTAAGGCGTCTGGAGTACTTATCCAGAAGACGCGAGTTCAAACCCCACTTGCAACTTTCTTTCCTCAAATATCATCTTTAGTTAAATAGGTAATAGTACTTACCCACATATTGCAGCATTTATTTCGGGGGTATACACTAAAACTAGAATGGAAAGACACAGTAGTAAGTAAGTTTTAAGTATGATGTTTATCTACTTTATAAAAATAAGTCGGGTTTTCCTTCCTGAAGCTATAACTCCAGAACGCACGAACCGATTTCCACGGTTTTGCATTCGTTGGAAAGGTCTCAGACTCCGTGAGGTTCTCCATCTGGTGGCGAAACGGAGTTCGCTGGGTTTGCTAGTAGAGTATAAAAATACCGTAAACGAAGCTGAAGGGCAGTTTTTGTGAACCTTTATACATATAGCGGTTATAAATCTGCATTCTTTGCTTGAAATACCTATATGACTCCTTAACTATTCCATAGACCTATCAGTAGCACAATGTTTTGTGTGTACATTGAACAGAACGTGATTAGAAACCAAAGAAACAAAACGTTTTCAGTTATATTATTCACGCAGTGTTCTTCTTTTTATCGGTTGGTCGTAGTCCTACCAAAATAAAACAAGAAAACAGATCAAGATTTTTGCATTGTTAAAATCTATTATTATTTTTTGTAATTAAAATCTATTATTTTTTTTTTGTAAAAAATGTCAGATTGGGGTCTTATGTGCTAGCGTCTTTACACAATGCCCTTCTGACAGCCTCGCTAAAGTTCAATTAATATGTACTTTGTGTGCAAATCAAAGAGACTAGAAGTCACATAATAATAAAAACTAACGCACCAACAAGAAACGTTACTAAGCAAAATAAAACTAAATTCATCTCTTTCAATTTTTAACTATCTATAGTACAAAACCATGCTAACATTTTTATTAGAAACACTGCAAATATTGCAATAGCAATAAACAACTGAAAAATCAATAAAACAAAATCGTTTTATATTTTTATTCTTATTTACAATAGTCGTAGCCTTTTTGACATCAGTTTTCAGCAGAAGCGGACTTGAATACCCTTTGATGACTGAATTCCTTCCTGATTCGTCCACCGAATTCTTTAAAGCCTTCGTAGAACTGTGGTAAGACTTTATACAGTTCTTTTTCTGGAAATTGGAACTCGTATCCATCGGTCAGCTCCATGGTATAAGAGTAAGGAACTCCTGCGGCACCGAAAGCAAAGTCGTCACTGCCGCCGGCTGCCGGGTACCACTTGCCCGCGCTCATCACTCGGAAAGGCTTCCCACCAGCTCGTTGAACGGCCCCAGAAACAGCTGTAGCCATATCGTCAAGTTTCCTCCAACGTTTTGGGAGGAAATCACCTGTGTATCCCCAAGGGTATACTAGATATTGTCCGTATGAATGCAAGGATACGTATAACTTCATCCGTTGCTTGTTGTCCAACATTACCTTGCTGACCATCCGTGTCTCGGGCTCCGAGAATGGTCTTGGGCCGGCGAAGGTCTCAGCGTGACAAGGGTCATTGGACACTCCGCTCACAGCCCACTTGAACCCATAGTTACGGTTACCGTCAACACCGTAACATCCGGTCTTTTCGGATCGTGATCTTGTCTTTCTCCACAAGCGTTTCTGTAACAAAATTCTCGTCATTGAAATTGTGTAAAGTAGTAATATTGCATCGGTTTACGCTTCAGTTTTTTTTTTAAATAAAACAATCAATTCATGTGAATGAGTTGCACAGTTGAAATTAACGCGATTTGGTTTTTATATGGTACTTTTTTATGAATTATTCCCGTTGAATCCCACTTTTGGATCCCATTTTTTAGGTTTTCCCGATGAATCCCATTTTTTATTCCCGTTGAATCCCACTTTTTGACAACATGTGTACATATCAGAAGAAAACTGTTACCGTTATTCTACTGATATATAATGAGAATTTTACTAAAAAAAAAAAGTTCCACAAGATCCGGCCACCATTGGCTTTCCATAGACCGGTCACCAGACACATTCTGAGAATTTGTTTCAGTTTTTACTTAAAAACTGATAGAATGTCACTAACCAGCAAAAATACTAGGCTAGTAAGATCAAGGTATGTTTTGCAGTCTGGTGCTACGTGTCACGCAGCGCGGGGGTAAGGTAACTCTAAATAGCCTGCCAAAGTATACTAGGCTAGCATAAGCTCAAGGTGGTAAACCGTAATTTATGATAGCAATTTTGTCGTTGAAAGTACTCGCATTCAGATTTTTAAAGCATGTGGGATCCAACGGGAATTGTTTTTGGGATTCAACGGGAATAAAACGTTTTTCTTTTGTTATGGGATTCAACGGGAATTACTTTTAATTTTTTTGGGATCCAACGGGAAAAATATTCAAGTGGGATTCAAAAGTGGGATCCAGCGGGAATAATTCTTTTTTATGTGGTGTGTCGTTAATTAAACCGTCTTCTATTTAATATATCCTTAGAGGTCAATAATGTCATTGATTACTGCTACTATAAATCTTTGATCTAAACTTCTATAAAAACTTAGTATAGTATGAAGTATCAACTCGGTAGTAAAATATTCTACTGCTCGATTTATAATTTCCCCTTTTTATTAACATAATAATTGTGTAAAAATACAAATTACCAGAAGAAACTACTTACGCTGGAGGAAGATCTGCTGTATTCATAACCGTCTGGATTGACGAGGGGTAAGATGTACCAGTCCACTCCGTCCAGGATCCCTCCAACCTGGATACTATTGGGATCGGAAACCAAACGGCTGATGAGGTACACAGCCATCGCCGGTGCTACCCATTCTCTGCTGTGGATGCCTAAGAAAACATAACGATTCTTTATTAACTACTGAAGTAGGACAAACGCTGTATATAACTTTGGGCAGCATTTTTCGTTAATCTTTCACTGTCGTTACTGGTAGAAACTCGAAAGTCTGACAGCCAGTCTTGAAAATGGGAATTTTAACTATAGGTACGTTAAGATGAGATAAATAATCTATCCATAAAATATTGACCAGCAAGACTGTTACGCTGAATCCAAACGAGTGTATTTTTTTGTGTTTTGAGACAGTCACTTAATGTCTGCCAATGGTCGTAAAAAAGTCCGTTTTTAGTCTAAGCAGACTTCAAAAACCCACCAACCCTGCAGGCAGTAATATGCCACCCAGTACCCTTAGCACGAATTTTCACTCTTTTACTTTACAGCGTCTTTCAAGTATTTACTCTCGTCTCAAATACTGAAAATTCGTGCTAAGGGTACTGATCATGACCACCGTCATGTTAGATTCCGACGCCAAATTGTTTTTTCTATTTTCTGCCAGGAGTTTCAGTACCTTCTGGGTGGACTCACTCTATTTTAGGTCACCATGGATTTTAGTAAGTACAAGTCTGACAGTCCCTCTTGCCCTAGCCTGTATAAGAGAACTCATTTAATGAATATACCACGCTAAAAGAAAAAGGCCTTCTTTGCTTCTGTGATAGATTAAGCTGATGTTATCTTGTGCTCCTTAATGACGCACCATTTACCTTTTTTCTTCTGGCAATGGAAATCCTCGTGCACAATATATGGAGGGGTCTGTCAGACTCCTACTAATTGAAAGAACCCCATGCTCTTTCACACATTCAGCTGGCGATATGTAAATCCTTAAGAATGTCCTGCAACCTATGTGGAGGTGTCTGTCTGGCTCCCACTAACTGAAAGCACCCCCATGTCCTTTCACACATTTGTGTCGGAGGCAGCGGGATCTGAACCGACTTTCACTGGTACTGTCCCACTTTAACTACGAGACTCGTCTCTGTGGAGTGAAGTGCAGCACCACTTACCTGCGTCAATAAATATTATGGGATTCCCTGCATCGGGTTGTGCTGATATCTTGGCGAGCTTCATCTTGCGCCCTTCATAACTCTTGCCAAGTTCCTGAAGTCTCACCAAATGTGGGTACTTTCGTGCTGTTTCTTCCAGAAACCCTTTCATCTAGGAAAAATCGTTGTATTAGTGTAGTTGCTAGAAGTATATTCATACAGATAGTTTGTTGATCTTAAAAATTGTACTTGTTGTTCTGTTGGTGGTTTTAACCTTTTGAACGCCAGAGCGTAAACACATCGGCGCCCCTTCTACGCCAAGCCACAAATTCAGTACAAAAACCTACAAAAAAAATAGTGATTCCAACATCTTAACGAAAAGTTATCGATAACCAATGAATCCGTGCTTTTCGTTCTATATTTTTTAAATAAATATTATTCGTTGCATTGGTCTTTTATTTAACTTGACCCTATTTGGTATCATACTATCATTAAACAGCAGTTAGGTACTAAGTTCTAAGCAACCAAAAAGCAAACATTAGAACTACAAACGAATAAATCAATAATAAGGTACATCACTAATCTGGTTCGTGACGTCATCCGCCGACGTGAAGACACGTCTCTGGCGTGGCTGGCACGACTTTTGACAACTTTCTGCATGCGAGTAGTCACCGCTTGACGTCCATTCCCGTCTGTGGCGTACAGGTAACTGTCTATGAGCTCTTACATAGGAATGCGCGAGATTGGACAGTAAACTATCGATTTAAGGATATCAATTATAAGTTCTTTTCCACATTTTTTTAAATATTATACATTAGGAATATTCAGATACGAATATTTGTCAGTAAAAAGTAATTGTCAAAGTAATAGTAAGCTACTTTCAATAAAATATTTCATAAATTTGGAATATAAGTTACCTTACCTACCCATCACTAGCTGACGTGTCTTGACGTCTGTGGCGTGGGGAAATACACAATTTTACGGATTTCGATTAGCAATATTTGACGATTGTTATTTCTTGTGAATTCAAATAATGAATATATCTTTGTGTCAATTTACAATATTTCACTAAAGTAGTTTGAAATAATAGGAAAAAGAAACACAGAAAACATAATTTAGTATATTTATTTTGTATTTAAAAAATGTCGTTTTCTTGACGTCTATAGACGTCGGTGGCGTGTTTGGCACGATTTCGTTAGACGTCTATAAACATCCGTGGCGTTCAAAAGGTTAACAAAACTACTATAAAATATTTCAAAATTTATATATGAAGGTGTCATGGGTGTTGCTAAAATTTGTTTTCGTTTTGATGACGTTGAATTTGTTAATAGAACTGTTCATAAGGAAAGTCGAATTGAGTGAGTCGGATTTTGTGTCATTTATGCAGAAAATAAGACCCCTAATGCTAAAGGTATTGTGTTTTATAGTTAAATACTCGTATCTTACCTCATTAAACGAGTTATACTGGAATACGTTAAAACTTCGTAGAACTCTTCGTCTGGGATGACGTTCAGATACGTCTTCGAATGTCCTAATTAAAAAAATATAAAAAAATAACTTAACAAACATGTCGTCGGCTAAGAGTGTAAACCTGCTAACTCACTTTTACCCAATTTTACAGGAGACACATAAAACTTAATAAATTTGAATTTTACAATTTTAGGTTAAAACCAAAAATACAGTTGGTGTATTTTTGGATATTCTACATTACTAGAAATTAGTAAAATAGTAAAATTTGGTTTTTAATAAGTTATTAGTGTTTTTGTGACTTGGCTGGATTTTTTTTGGTAGCAAATGTTTAATTTTGTGGACATAGCAGGTTTTTCGAAAAATATCCAGAGTAAAATTAATTTAATTGTTTATTTAATTTTACTTTATTTACAAAACATAACTATATTATAATTTACTATATTAATATTATATATAAACTATAAATAAAAACTGATTGTTAATATGTACAAAAAAAGTTTTTCTTTATAAATTAATTCAAAGGGCGTCAAAGAATACGTCCACATCGCTGCAATGGGAACAGTGCCGAGAACGCTGGCCACATTGCCACGTTGTATGGCAATGCTGATTCGTTGGCATAGGAATAGGTCAGCCCTCTGATCACCTGAAGAGTCGACTAATAGCCTGGCGATATCTTTAAAAACGTGAGCACTCGGACCCAATAGCTCTAGAGTTTCAACCCTTAATGGCTCAAACACATAGTTACTAGCTAAACCAATGTATTTGCGCTGCTTGGAGTTTTCAGTACCTGCATCAGCAGCGCCAGCACTACACGCTGTACCAGAAAGATGGGATGACGCAAGGGTGTCGACACATGTTGCATCCCACACCACACCACACTACACCTACTAAGTTTCCATGGCATTATGGTCATTATTTGGTCTGTCCCCATCATCGCGTCCAAGTCTCTGGGTTCTAAGACGGCTGGCACCCCGGCGGTGCCAAGAGCACGACGGATTATGTCGTTTAAGCTTGAATGTCGTGCTAACCGACCTGCACTCCTGCTACAGAAATGGCCACGGGGTCCGAGGCAGTCAACTACATATTTCACCACATTGACAGCGGTGTGTCCCCACAAGGAGCGCTCAAACACAAGTAGCGACCCGGATGGTTGTGTCACCCAGCATAGTATCTGTGTTGGGGGACGGTAGCGCCTGAAGCCAAAGGCCCAACTATCACTCGCCCACAGCCAGCAGGCGGGCACGCTCCGCAGTATTGGTGTACGTATTAATGAAATTATTCCGGTCAACTTGCACAGCGACTTATCCCACTGTCTCTGGGAAAACGGGTTCACGGGCCGATCCGTTACCGTGCTCAGATACGGATTACGGCTTTGGCACCTTTGCATCGTTAAACACGGACAAACCGTTAACACCTAGTTTGCTCTCGGGACTAAATAAGTAACTTTCACCCCTTGAATAAAAATGTACTATTGTAATTTATTACGATAAGTACACAGTTTACAGCAGTGCAGTGGTGGTCCAGTGGTATCGGTCCCGACTTACGAGTTGTAAGTCGTGGGTTTGAACCCCGCCAGGTGCATTACTTTGTGTAATTTATTTCATTATCACTGCTCTCAAAATGAAGGAAAACATCGTAAGGAAACCGGCATGTCCTAGAACCAAAAATTCGAAGACATGTGACATCTGCCAACCCGCACTGGGCCTGCGTGGTAGATTACGGCCAACTTTTTAGAGGATAACAAGTGGATAATCCAAAAAATAACTTATTTATTGAATACTAGACGTAAAACGAAAAATGAATAGTAATAATAAAGGCTTGCCTCTACTATATTCCAACCAATACACCTTGAAAAAATCGAGTTAATTGACTGAAAACTAAATTTTAATTGCACTGAACGTTTTCACGCCGAAAACTCAATACAAAATGGCGTCAATCATGGAGTTAGCAGCGCAATTTGACTTAAGTTTATTTGGCTGTTTTACGCATCACACTTTTTTGCCCATTTTACGTTGAGAATGTGGGTAGCTGCTTTTACAGGCTGTGTGGCTTAACTTTCTCTTACAGACTGCATCAAAATGTCATTTTTGGTCAAAAGTGGAGTTAGCAGGTTTACACTCTTAGCCGACGATGTGCGAAACGTAGTAGGTCTGTATTTTTTTGCTGCTATATTTTTGGTTTCGGTATCAATTATAGGTCACACCCCAATGTGCAGTTTCGACTTTCCTATCATTTTATTATACCTGTCTAACTAAGGCTACCATAATTACGTTCTATGAGCAATTGCGTTGAAAAAGAATAAGAAAAAGTAAATTAATAAAAGAAAAAAAAAATGCAACAATATTTATTTCTGGCCTCCTCTGAGCCGTGGATCGTGGTCAATACCCAGACAAATTCCCAGTACAGATTGATAGCCATTATTGCTGGTCACCGAAACTGATTGCAAAAAGAATATATTGAAAAATACTAGTCTTGGCCCTTTGAGCTCTCCTCGATAGCCCATGACATCGAGAAGACTGGCTCAACCATTCTTCCATGCTTTGATTTCTAAACAAATTTCTACTGATTCTTCTAAAATATTATTTGATTTTCCAAGGTTTAAATAAAGAAATCTTTAATAGCAGCCGGCAATCGCGACGGAATATCGTCGTGGCCATGCTGCGGAGCAAGATGAAATGAGAAGCTATTAACTCCTTCTGCGAAGCAGTCATGCTACGGGCACGCCGCAATTGCGGCGGTAAGACCCCTCTTTGAGGAGTGGCTGGAGAGAAGTCATGGCGTCCTGACCTACCGCTTGACGCAGGTCCTCACCGGACACGGAAGTTTCGGGAGGTACCTGTGTCTGATGCGAAAGGAGAAGACGCCTGGGTGTCACCACTGCGAAGATCGCCCGGAGGACACGGTGGAGCATACGGTGCAAGACTGCCCAGCTTGGGCGGAGCACCGACGTGTCCTCACGGCTGCGATAGGCGGAGACCTCTCGCGCCCGGCATTGGTTGCGGCCATGCTGCGGGGCGAGACGGAGTGGGAAGCGGTCAGCTCCTTCTGCGAGGCAGTAATGCTCGTAAAGGAGGAGGCAGGCCGCGAGCGAGAGAGGACAGCGTCCTCCCTCCGCCCCAGCCGCAGTGGTAGGCGCCCACGGCGACGGACGTCGCTAGATGATCTCCGGCCACCGTAGGCGCGGGCATGCGGGCAGCGAGTAAAGGGCAACTCGCTGCCCGACCAAGGACCATGCCCGGGTCGACGGCGCGTTGTGTCCCACGCGCGCCTCAAAGAGCGTCAGCATAATGACGGGGCCCCCCTCTCAGAGGGCCAAAGCCTGCCGGGGTCGCGGGATTATTCCCTTACCGTAACCCCGGAACATAACAGGCTATGAAGGACACCGTCGATTTTAGTCAGTAGAAGTCTGACAGTCCCTCCCGCCCTGCCCGGGGTTGGAGGACTCATTTGATGATTTTACCACGCTAAAAAAAAAAAAGCAGTCATGCTAGCGACGGAGGAAACGGGACCCATTTGGTAGAGGACCGCTTCCTTACGACGCGGGAGAGGCCCACGGCAACGTATATCGAAAAACAATCTTACCTGCCATAATTACGCTCCTTTTCTTCCAAAGTCAAGCCATTAGAGTTTGCGTAGTTATGCACAAACTCCAACTTGTGTGGTGGTACCAAAAGATCAAGGGTGTCGTTGACCCCTCTGCTCTCCTTCAACACTGATATCAATGGGTCATGGAATGCTGCGACGGCGTTGAGATGAACAGGCAACGTTGGATACAGGCGGATGAGTGTGTGGCTACGAAAATAAATGATTATGAATAATAGAGTAGTTTAGCGTTTTGACTAGGTAGACATGTCGCAGAGATAGCCGCATTTTCACTATAGTTGGTGCCAGTTAAGATGGCAATAGTGGACATTGACCCCTACCTAATAAGTCCTCGTATAATGACATAAGCTTAGAATTAGAATTTTTATAAAATACCGATTTACCGATTTAATAAGTAAGTATATTGTGAGGATATTAAGCATCTAAGTATTCATAAGATATCAAAAAATTTCACCTATACTTAAGATTTTATATTATTTTTATATTTAAGACTCTCAAGTAAACACTATCATTTCACAGAAAAATGCAAATTCTGATCTTATGTCATTATACGAGGACTTATTAGATAAAGGTCAATGACCGCTATTGCCATCTTAACTGGCACCAACCTATAGCAGGGGACATTTATACCGCGACTCTGTCGCTCGATACGAATTTCCGTGTCCCCCGCGATGTGCCCGACGCGACGTTGCGCGGGACATTTACGGGTCGCTAAACTGTGATGCAGTGGTGGCCCAGTGGTATCGGTCCCGACTTACGAGTTGTAGGTCGTGGATTCGAACCCCGCCAGGCGCATTACTTTGTGTAATTTATTTCATCACCACTGCTCTCAAAACGGGAAGGAAAACATCGTGAGGAAACCGGCATGTCCTAGAACCAAAAATTCGAAGACATGTGACATCTGCCAACCCGCACTGGGCCCGCGTGGTGGATTATGGCCCACTCCTTCTTACAGAGAGAAGGCCTGTGTCCCAGCAGTGGGAACATTATAGGCTGATGATGAAACTTGTCGTATGTTGACTCTAGTAGAAACTGGCCAATGTGAACAAGGGAAATGTCAAGCGACACTGTCTCACAAAGTTGCAGAGACACACCATGTGGATGTTGGGCGATATGCCTCCGTGACATTTCTCCTAGTGAAAATGCGGCTTTAGATTAGTTCACTAGAAGAATGTAGAGATATGTTGCTGGGTCGCTTTTCTCGGATGATGTCGTACGACAGTCTTGCTCCCTATACCCAATTTTAAACAACATGTGACAGCGCATTGCAAACTTGACGATAAACTGGATTTTGTATAGCTGGCATAATGTAAAAAAAACTCTAAAAGCCTAAATAATGACGGGGACTCTCAGAGGGCCAAAGCCTGCCGGGGTCGCGGGATTATTCCCTTACCGTAACCCCGGAACTTATCAGGCTATGAAGGACACCGTGGATTTTAGTCAGTAGAAGTCTGACAGTCCCTCCCGCCCTGCCCAGGGTTGGAGGACTCATTTGATGATTTTACCACGCTAAAAAAAAAAACAAAAAAAAAAAGCCTACAATAAAAAAAGATGTTTTACTCACTTGTCATACTGATTTTCGCACTGAACTTGTAATAAGAAGCCAAAGAGACCTGTGAATAAAAAAAACAAAAATATATTTTACGTAAAAGTATTCCACCATAACAACATTTATTTTTCACTCACTCCATACAGAAGTCTCTTTAAATTGAAAATAAATTATTAAAACGTCCAATAACGTTATTTGTCGCTGACATAGGTACTGGACGTCATAAAACGTCCTGAACAGAACGAAACCTTTTATTAATTGCATTGTGAAATAAAACGAAATGAACGAATGAGGATTACTGGACGTGCGTGGAAATGGCTCTTTTGATTAGCTAATAGAATACAGAGTGAATATTTCAGCTGGACGTGGATGGCTATATGCGATACTATGAGGAATATCGAAAAAGGTTTTGTCTTTGATCCTTATTAGCAACACTATCGAATGGTGTAATAATCATAATTTGGAACTTGCATTGAAATCCTACTACTATTATAAAGGCGAAAGTTTGTAAGTATGGATGTATGGATGTTTGTTACTCTTTCACGCAAAAACCACTGAACGGATTTGGCTAAAATTTGGTACACAGATAGTTTATAACCTGGATTAACACATAGGATAGCTTTTATCCCGATTTTATGTTCCCGTGGGATAATTTTCGAGTTGTAGCGGGTGAAGTCGCTGGCAACAGCTAGTGTTGATATAAATATGGATCTTCCAGGAAATTCTTACAGACAATCTCGTGTGGAAAACAGTATTACAAATAAATAATAATAATAAAAACATCAGAGATAGATTAGGGACGCTATCCTCTCCCTCACGCGGCCCGCCTCCTTCTTCGCGAGCATGACTGCTTCGCAGAAGGAGGCGACCGCTTTCCGCTCGTTCAGGTACAAATTAACGAAATCATTAATTTTATTTTGTCCGACTAAAGCTGCGGCTCGCTTTCTACTTAATCAACCAATTTAATACATATATAATTAAATGTATTATTATATAAATATACGGCAGATAGAGCAGTGGTGGCCCAGTGGTATCGGGGCCCCGACTTACGAGTTGTAGGTCGTGGGTTTGAATCCCGGCAGGCGCATTACTTTGTGTAATTTATTTCATCACCACTGCTCTCAAAACGGTGAAAGAAAACATCGTGAGGAAACCGGCATGTTCTAGAACCAAAAATTCGAAGACATGTGACATCCACCAATCCGCACTGGGCCCGCGTGGTGGATTATGGCCCACCCCCCCTCTCACAGAGAGGAGGCCTGAGTCCCAGCAGTGGGAACATTAATAGGATGATGATACGGCAGATTATAAGTTATTTTTAGCACAAAGCCGGCCGTTCCAATAAATGAGTCAAGTACTTTCTCTTCGATTGCGCGATGAAGTAAGTAGTTCCTTTAAAAAGTTATTAAGGGGAAACTACACTTTCTGTCAATATTTATTAGCACTTTACTTCGAATATTACATAACTGCTGGGTCATCACTTCGAAATTCGAATTAAATTTGAATCAGCGATGCATTATGTAATATTTTCACTGCTTATGCCTCATCATTTCGAAATTCGAATGAAATGTGAATCAATTAACCTTGACGGCACGGTTAGCGCAGTAGCTGAGCGATTGAACTGCTGAGCAGCTTGTCAAGGGTTCGATTTCCGCACAGAATAAATATTTTTATGATGATGAGTTGTTCCAGGTCTGGGTGTTTACCTATATGTGAGTTTCCAAGTTTGTAAACGCACCCACACTTCAGGAAAAATTTCTAGTGTGGGGCAACGTTTTTTTTTATTTTATTAATAACTATTATTCGATCTACCTATAGGTAATTACTATCCACTATTTTTAAATCTCTCCAAAGGAAGTAGAAGAAATTTAAAAAATATTTATCCACTCTCAATTTGCCATAAATAATGAGTGAAAAATCGCCATTGTAACAAGCTAATGTTAGACTTGTATCGCGAATGCAAACAAAATGCGTTATCAAAATCTTTCCACATCACTGCTGATTGACGTTGTGAAGTGTGTGTTCACCCTAACGTACGGCGGCCATGTTGTGTGCCGGCTCTCAGAGGGCAGATTATTTGCGTGGCGGAGCGATTCTTTAATTTATGGTGACATTTACCGTGTTTCTTTGGCTTCAAGTAATTGAGACTCTCTTTACAAGATGCGATCTGGCTTCGTCTCTAAGACCAATTTCGTACCAATTGACATCGTTACAGGCCCTTTGATCGAGAATCCCGATGATTTTAATTTTATAAAATCAGAACATTTCCCATTGAAATTAGCTGCATTGGTCGGTACGAAATTAAAGTTCTGAATTGAGATCCTTCTTTGATGTCATATTAATTCGTGGGAAATTAATTTTGAGTCCGTTATAAAAAGTATCATTGAAATTATTACGAACACTTTTATGGTATGTGTTCAAGAAATTTGTGTACCAATATCTTTTGATTGAAATTGGTATTTATGAGGTTCCACGTGTAAAATGATTTAGTAGAAACAATTGCATATTATATCATAAAGAATGGTGAAATATTCGGAAAATATGATCGTATGTATTATGCGCAGAATGCATGTTACTTATACCTTAACACGTCGTTCGATCGTTTAATTGCCCATATCATGAAATACAGCATAATTATCAGGAACTCATTTCCATGCTCATTTCCCACATATTTAATCAATGTTTGCGGGCGGCGAGTAATGGGCGACTTACTGTCTGACCATGGACCATGCCCCGGTCGACGGCGTGTAGTGTTCCACGCGCGCCTCAAAGAGTGTCAGCGTTTTGACGGGGGCCCCTTTAGAGGGCCACGGTCTGTCGGGGGCTATAGAAGGACACCGTGGATTTTAGTTTTCAGTACGAGTCTGACAGTCCCTCCCGCTCTGCCTTGGGTGTGAGGACTTATTTGACGGCGATTTTACCATTATAATAAAAAAAAATGTTTGAATCTATTTACAACTATCAAAATTATACATGTTGCCATATATTTTACCAACTTACTATTATTACAAATATTTTTTTATTGTTAACCACCCTTTTCCTGCCTCACATACCTACTATTTATTGCCATTGTTTTGAGCAAACCGTTAATTTTCATTTTAATTAAACAGCAATAAAAGTGTGGGTAATCACACTTTTATTGACACACGTCCCACGTAAATAATGGGTAGGTATGAACAAAACTGTGTGTATGATGTAGTCCTCCGGACCAATTTCGAGATATTAAAGTACACAAGTGTGTGCGCAGACACAGGTGCACTCTCATTGAATAGAGAGTTCATTCTCATATTCCAATGGAACGACACGCCAAGAGAGAGATCAGACACAGGACCAACAGCTAATCCTGTTTTCCGAGGTACGGGATATACCGTCAACTTCCAATCTCTGGACTGCTACACAGAAATTGTTAGAGAAAAACATTATACCTAGTATTTATTTACCTAGTATTTACCATGCCCACGTTCAGCGCGGCAGCGCTTGCGATCGTGAGACCGGACCAAAGGGTGTGTCAAAAGTGACTGTGTGTGACTTGTGGCTATAGTATTAGTTAATTTTGATAAAAGCATATTTTTTACATTAAAAAAAAAATCTGTAGTCAATATTTACAAAATATAAAAAAGTGGTCCACCGGTGTAGGAGCAGGGTCCTAGCTACCGGTGGTTAGGGCTCCAGAGACAGGAACCTCCTCACAATGCGAGCCGTACCTAGGAGTACTGCCTTCTAAATCAGGCCCTCGGTAGTTGGGCCTCAGGTAGTTGGATACCTAGTAGGGCATGCAACCGGGAAATCCCGGTACCGAAAATACCGGGAAATCCCGGGAATTTTTAAAGAAATCCTGTACCGGTTCTTCGTCCTGTAGTCCCGGTACTTTCGATACTTTCGGTACTTTATTATTTTCCTTCTTTTTTTCAATATAAAGTTACAAATCATATCCAATAAACTATTCGTTTACAATATTGTTGTTATAAAACATTTTATTTGAAAATAATGAGAATTTCATAAACAAAAACTAATCAGCGATGTAAGTAAGGGGTCAGTTATGATGATGATTATGATTCATTTATTGCATTGATTTCATTTTGAAGAGAATAACTTTAATCATGCTCAGATTTTGTGTATTTTATAATTATTTGGTTAGCTAATTTCTAAAAAGCTTTTACATCATTTTATGATACTACCTTTATTTTAAATAAAATGGGCGTTTTTCCATTAGACGGCACGGCACCGGCACCGGCGACGGCGACGGCGCCGTGCCGGTGCCGGGGAAGCAAAAATGTATGAAAACGTATAGCTCGCTTTTGCACTTACCGGCGCCGGCACCGGCCCGGCGTTCATACATTTTTGCATCCCCGTGCCGGCGCCGGTGCCGGTGCCGTGCCGTCTAATGGAAAAACGACCAATAGCGTTTGTTACATTCTTTTCTAGATTGAGTTTTATATTTTTTTCATCTCGAAAAAGCGTTATACTAGTTTTGTTTTGCTAAAGTTTGTTTAATGATATTTATGTATAGTAGACGGAAAAAAGTGACCAAGTACGTGATGTTAAACACTTATTCTATAGAGGAAAGAAGAAAGCAATTACGTGACAAAGATAGGCATATTTCTAATTCAAAATATAGTTCTGATATATTTGAATTATTATAATTAAAAGTTATTTTTATATCAATATAAAAAAATACATGTGGCACTCGGAGATTGCGAGAAGCTACCTTTTTTTTCCACTTCACTCGCTCGGAAAGATTCTATTCATCGCAAAACTCCATTTTGAGCGCTAGAGCGCAAAGATTTGTTCAAAATTCGGACAAAATATCTTGTAGTCAATTATTTCCGTCACTGGCATGCAAGGCGCAGAGCTGCCTCCACTGCATTTCCTCGCTTAGTGAGGTGGAAAGTTGTGTGTTGCATTCGGAAGCAAAGTTTTTCTGCATCTCCTCTCACCTTTGAAAAGTTCGCCAAGCTAAATTAGTAGCGAAATTTTCGCGCCAAATCAACTTTGCAGCCTTACATAACAAATAACTATTTTATTTTAAAAGAAAATTAAAATGTTTGTAATGCACGACTGTAATATAGAACTTCTTTGTTGCAGGAGAATTTTATAAGTAGGTTTCATTGTGAAAACTCCTTTTGTAGCTAGCCGTTTAGTATTAAGGCTGCCGTCTTCTTTTGCAAAAAATTGAATCGCGTTCGGCCAGTCGATCGTACGTCAAATTTCGGGCTCCCTTCCCGCAATCCCCCGCATACATCCTGCCCGCTGAATTATTATAAAACAATTTTGATGCGGTATGAACATTGCTCTACTAAGGATTATTTAAAAGGAGTTAGAGAATTTTTGCTTAATAAGGAGTTTTAATATGACTTGGTTTCAGGGTTGGAAAAAAAAACAGTTTTTTTTTTATTTATAAAACAAACAGTAACAGTTCAAAATGTTTTAGAAAAGTGTTTTTTTTTTAGTTTCTGGTTCTTTTTTAAAATTAATTTCACCTTGTTTGTTGATGTCTAAACGTATATATATCATTAATGTTTCATTTCTAGACTACATCTTTTCAAATTGGGTGAATTTGAAAAGATGTAGTCTTTGTAATGAATTTTTTACAAAAAATGATCAATGGAATAAAAACATGTGATGTTTTTTTTCTAAAAATTTTAAGCATTATTTCATTACAGTGTCAATAAAAGTTAAAAATATGACATAACAATGGCATTAAACTCAAAAGGTTTTATGTCAAACTATTTAGACTCCTGAATATTAATTTGTTTTCATTTTATATGCATTCATCTGCCTTAAAAAGTAGTTGAAACGGGTAATAAAAAACACTGTTTAATTTCGAACTGTTAAAACAACTTGTTTTAATCATGCCAACCCTGTTTGGTTTGTAATAATACGAGTATCACACAAGTGTTTTAATACTATTTAAATATTCTCATAGGTTAAATTCTTTTAGGTTTAATTTGTTAAACACAATCGTGTTTAACTAATTAAACCTAAAAAAAGGTCAGTGCAGCAGTCATGTTGGCAAAGGAAGAGGCGGGACGCGTGAGAGAGAGGACAGCGTAAACCTTACATCCCAGCCGCAGTAGTAAACCCAGAACATAAAAGGCTATTAAAGAACGCCGTGAATTTAAATCAGTACAAGTCTGACAGTATCTCCCGCTTGGCCTGAGTCCTCCACTCATTTGATGATTTTATCATGAAAAAAAGTCATGGGCCATTCTCGGGTCGACAGCGCGTTGTGTCTTACGAGCGCCTCAAATAGCGTCAGCATGATGACGGGGTCCCCCTCTAGAGGGCTAAAGCCTGCTGGCGTCGCGGTACTCATTACCGTGACCCCGGAACATTAAGGGCTATTTGAAGGATACCGTGGATTTTAGTCAGTACAAATCTGACAGTCCCATCCAAGGACTGCACTCCTTGTCATAGGCACAGTCCATTACCACCGGGAGACAGAGAAACCAACGGTTTTGTTACTTGCTGGATTTTAATGAAGGAGCAATGTTAGCGAACGTGAAAGTGAGAAAAAACAAACTAAATTTTAAATGTCAATAAGGTCGAAAATAGTTTGAACATGTTTTTTAAATTGCTTAACGATAGCAAGTTAAAAAAACAGCTTCAAGCGATTTTCGACCTTATTGACATTTATGCAAAAACCGGATTTTAATGAAGGAGCAATGTTAGAGATCGTGAAAGTGAGAAAAACAAACTAAATTTTAAATGTCAATAAGGTCGAAAATAGTTTGAACATGTTTTTTAAATTGCTTAACGATAGCAAGTTAAAAAAACAGCTTCAAGCGATTTTCGACCTTATTGACATTTATGCAAAAACCGGATTTTAATGAAGGAGCAATGTTAGCGAACGTGAAAGCGAGAAAAAACAAACTAAATTTTAAATGTCAATAAGGGCGAAAATCGCTTGAAGCTGTTTTTTAACTTGCTATCGCTAAGCAATTTAAAAAACATGTTCAAACTATTTTCGACCTTACTGACATTTATGCAAACACCGGATTTTAATGAAGGAGCAATGTTAGCGATCGTGAAAGTGAGAAAAAACAAACTAAATTTTAAATGTCAATAAGGTCGGAATTCGCTCCAACTTGTTTAGTTACTTCTCCATATCTTTTAACAATAATCGGTTCACAACTGAAAATTCTGTAGGAAATTTGACAATTAATTCCTCTTTTTCTACCCCTATAGGCCGAGTTTAATTTTGATATTTAAATGGGACCAACTTTCTGATAAACTCTGTCCGACAAAAAAAAAGATTTTTTGATATTGGACCACCTTAGAGAAAGTAAAGAATGGTCATAAATAAAAAAATATAAAAAATAATATACATGTCGAATTGAGAACCTCCTCCTTTTTTTCCGTTGGTTAAAAAATATATTTTAACATAATAAAGTAGAGCAACCTGAGATGCGTAACTGCGTGTCATCACCGTTAGAGCGAGAGAAGGTGCGAGCGAGAGCGACCAACAAAAATTCGTCGTGGACCTCACGTCCAATCGCTCCGGCCGTCCACCGGCCACTAAGGAATTTCTCTTGCAATTCTCGTTTATAAACACTTTTTGAGAGGTTATTTGAGATATTTTTTATTGTTAAAAAAAAGCGCTTCAGGTACAATTTTTTTTTTGAATTTGCTTTATTGATCTGTTGACATCAAGATAATGTAATATTACATACCTACGATGCATAGTTCCTATGAAAAAAAACCATTTATTAAGAGATGAAATCCGAGAATTTTGATGATATTCTGCCATCTTAATTAAGAAAATGGAAGATAAATATAAAAAACTAATCAGCGCAGTTTGAAGACGAGGATATTGCGGTCATTATGCGCTGATCAGATTTTTAAATGAATTCTTCATTGTCTCAGATTGAGTGCACCAACGTAACTCGAAATGACGTTGGGCAGGAAAGAGCTGTTTTGAACGCTTGATTTACCTAATATAATCTACTTAAATCAACTTTAAAAAATAACTAGCTGTTACTTATATTATGGTTATTTATGTGCAATAATAATATTTCAAGCTATTGCACTATTTTGTTCAAAAATCACAAACAAAGTTACGCAAATAATTCGGCGCGCGTGAATTTTACAAGACCTGCCCCTTAAAGATAAAGTAAATTGTTTTTATGATTACCGAAGTCTCCCGAACTGAAACGACGTTAGATGATGCATGGTGTCGCCGCAATCAGAGCCCTCGTTAAAAGCTATGCAATAGCTTCAAAAAGCATTTAAATTCGGTTCCTTGAGTTGATGTTGTGATGATTATTGTATTAAATTATAAAAAAAGTACCGGTAAATCGTAAATCTATTATTGTATTCAATTATAGATTTACGAATAAAACAAAGTTTTTTGAACTACTCCATCCCACCCACATTTGTAATGAGTTCATTTTTCAACTGATTTAGATAATTTTATGTTATGTGCACGCACTCGTGCCTTTAATATCGACATTTGTAGTTAATAGCTACATTTGTACGTGAGTACCGAAAGTACCGAATTTCCCGGGAAATCCCGGTTCCATGTCCCAGTGCCGAAACTTCGGTACCAGGCTTTAAAAAGTACCGGTTCTGCAAGCCCTAATACCTAGCGAGAGCCTCGAGAGACGTTCGTCAGGCTCTTGGCCATAGGTCGTTACAACAATCGGCACAATGATAATCGAGCTCATATTCCACATGACGACAATCGACAACCTCGTGCGCCAAATCAAGATATTTAATTTGTTCCTTCCTGGTTAAAATATGTTGTCTGTGGCAAAAAACACTGTCACAGAAAACATAGATGAACACACCACTTTGATAGCAAGATAAAATTCAAAATCAGAATATCTCTATTAATATTTATATCAATGGATGCCGTGGAAACACTAAAGTATAATATTATCAAATTTTCATACAAGTTAGGTCAGCAAAGAACCCCATTACTAATCCGTTTGTCAAACACGACAATTACCATTTTTTTAATCTGAAAATTGCCTTCATGGGTAAAAGTAACAAATTTTATACATTTCTGAGAATAGGCATACATTTACATAATATTTTTAACCGACGAAAAAAAAAAGGAGGAGGTTCTCAATTCGACATGTATATTTGTTTTTTATACACATACTATAATATTTTTATATACCTAGTCCTGAAGACCTCACTCCCAAAAATGCGTTCATCTTTGCGGTGGTTTATTTTCAATAGCTTAACTAACAGGTAGAATAAATCTGTAATTTATTAATGCTGTGTGCATGCCCATTGCTGTACGGACAGTAAAACAAGCTAATTAACAGCATGAACCTAAAAAAACTTAAAGGATCTAACTTTAGGTTAGCGCAGAGGTTGAGCGATCACATTGCTGCACTGCTTGTCGCATGTTCAACTCTCGCCCGGAACAAATACATTATTTGTATTGCATACAAGTGGTTGTTCCGAGTCTGTCTTTTTATATATGTAACTACTTATAAATTTCTTTAAACGCACTATATGTGATGGGATGATCAATAATTATGGGAGAAAATCCTATTGTGTATTTTTTTTAATAAATGCACAATTAACAACATTACAACCTAATCCAGCATATATCGTAAATACGGTAGATAAGATGTTTGGATTTGGATGTTTGTTTTAATCACTTCAGCACGTCTTATAGGATCTTGATGAGTCTGACTCAGGGATGGGTTGTAGCCTGGAAGGAAACATGGAAAACCGTTTATAATACCAGGTATTGACACGAGCGTTTCCACTTATGTCTCATAAATTCAAATTTTTCTGACTACCGGTCCATGAAAAATTGTCACTTATCGCAGTAGAAAAAGTTGAACAAAAACTCTGTGAAATTACGGAAGCAAAAATGATTAGTTATACGATAAGAAAAACAACGGAATTTCACACATTACTTGTTTCTTTAAAAACTTCTCGCAATTGACTGGCAGTGGTAGTATTATTTTTATTTCCTTCCTTTGTTATTTTTAATAACTGCTCTGCTAAAATTTTCATGTTCACAATAGATTTCAAAAACGTATATAATTTATTCAGTTATCATTACCACTTAGTACAGGTGTATTTTTTTAAAGTAAGCGCGAGAAATGCTTGCCCTATCCATGGCCGAGGGCATTCAACATCGAACAAAACAATCATAGCAAAACAATACTAAAATATAATATCTCTTTTTTATTATGGTTAGACCTTTTTAATGTCCATCGTCTGTAAGCTATAATAAAATGGTTATTTTTTTTAGATTTCATATGGAAAATTGGGTTAAAACGTGGGTAAAATATGGACTTACAATTCAAATTCCTCTTGTTATGGTAATTCAAATATTGATAGTACAAACAATGTATTAAGTTAAGCCAGTTAACTTACAATTGATTCGTTCTAGTCATTCACTTTATTTCGATACTCTATGTTAAAAGCGAAAGTGAATTTTGCGCACAAGAAACCACACCGAGCTCTATTTCTCTCGAAAGGAAAAGGAGCGTAGCGAGCAAGATAATATAAATCTATTTTACCTCAAAAACATGTCATTATTCTCCAGTAAAAACAAACCAAAATTTTGATTAACACACAAACTCTTCCTCACATTTCTTTCTTTAGAATCAAACTTTCTTTAAACAAAACACTCACCGAACGCAATTAAAAAACGCGCCATAACTGTACACTTAATAACTATATTCACGAGACGTTACGACTTTCAATAAATAAAAGAAGTTTAAAAATGTTCGAAGAGCGCGCGTGTGCGCGTCGCCGTATGATCTCGCTCACTGCGTGTGCGCAGGCAACTTGTATCCAGGCCACGAGGGAATATCCACAGACGACCGTAACGGTAAACAGCTACCCTAACAATAGCACAAAAACAAAAAAAATGTTCATGAATGCACTTTGGACGTGCTTAACTGTCGTTAAAATAAAAATGCATTAAAAATACTGTCATAAAATTGTTAAATTAGTACTCAAAAACTAGTAGAAAATTAAAATTTTAAATATCAATTAACATAAAATTGGTAACGCAACTGTTTTCTTAATTGGTACTTTTTCTTGGATTGTACAACCATTTCAAATTTTACGTAAGCTACCTCCTTGTCTAACTACATAATTATAAAATAAATATTAAAAAAAAAACCATCAAATGAGTCCTCCCACCCAGCACGGGACGGGAAGGACTGTCAGACATGTAATGACTAAAATCTACAGAGTCCTTCAATAACTCTTTACGTTCCAGGGTCACAGTTACAGTATGAGACAGTCTCGCAAAATACTCATGTAACACGTAGATACTGGTTATAACCTCCGAAACAACCATTCAAATTTTAATGAACTTTTATGAATGTGCATGGTTGTATACAATTTACAGAGGAGCTCGTGGCTAAATAATTATAACCGCAAAGGCCTATCTTCCGGGTTAAGCCGCGGTTGCCGAGGTTAGTCTGTGGATGGGTGACCATCTGTCATATCGAGTTTCCTCCGTCTCGGAAAGCACGAAAGCGGCTTCATTTGTAGATCTTTCACAGTCGTTAGACAGAAGCTCTAAAAGTCTGACAACCAGTCTTACCATGGGGTTATTGTATTACCCAGTTACTGAGTTGTAAAGGCCCGCTAGGCAGTCGCTCCATGTAAAATACTGAAAGCTGCATCTGGTTCGACTGGAAGCTAACCCCAATAATGTAGGGAAAGGCTACACAGATGATGATGGTTGGATACAGTTCAAGATAAAGGATAGTTCCCATAAAAGACGACGTACGAAGCCATATATAAGTTTATGAGCATGTTTCTTACCTTAAAAATAAAATGACTCATTAGTCAAAACATCCATGCAGCGGGTAAGTAATATATGATATAACTACAAAATCTCTAAAACTTACAAGAGATAACAACTGAACATATAATTTTATTTGATATAACGATCTGTTAATATAAAAAACGATTGACATAATTTTATAATGACTAATTTCTATAAGCATTTAACAATCAATGAATATAAAATCGTTTTGTATACCGCTCAAAAGACATAAAACTTATTTGGTCTAATTTTTTTTTCTTCCTGGCAAGTAATCTAACACTGATGTACCTAGTAATAGTACCACCTGCCGTGAATCTTGGACGGAGCCCCGCTTCGCGGGGCTCCTATTTCTGCGTACAGGGTTTAAAGTAACCTAACACGAAGGGGATGGCGGGGTCTTTCAGACCCCGCCATCCCCTTCGAACCTAACCTGTCCGTGTCGGGGTGCCCCAAGTCCCGAGCTCGCTTCGCTCACTCTTGCATCCTAGGTCAAATAACTGAAAAATTATACGTTTCAAACGTTACATTTAATGATTTTCGCTTTATTAAACGTTATATCAAATAAAATTATATAAAATGAGTTTTAGAGTAACACAAACATTATGTGTGGAGAAATTATATCAACCGTTGGTATATCTCACGTTGATTATATCATGTGAACGTTATTGAAATGAAAATATATCAAATAACTTTATATGAAATGAGACGCACCCCCATGCAGCGCCATCGCTCAACCTTCTTGACTTGTCATTAAAAAAAACCGGCCAGTGCAAACAAAACGTACTCGCATGCAAAGGGTTCCAATTCCGAACAAATCTCATATTTGTGACAAAATAAAATGTAACTCCGTAACTCAACCCGTAAGGTCTGTAGACAGATCGTGAAAATGTTCGTAGCGACGTTTAGCTCTATACTTGGCTCTGTTCGTTCTTCAGTTACAAAATTGATAAAACCGAATGCTCGATGTCCTATTACAAGTGAATGCTCAGGTTGATAGGGTTGAGCATGCTCAGGTCCTTTAGGAAATGCCAAGGCAAGAACTTAATCTAACAGTCGGTTATTATCGGATCGAGTTTCGAAGCTCGCTTCATACGCTGTGTTCTGAAACTGGAAGATTGTAATTACGGAACAACTAAGCTGCTTCCATATTTCAGGTTGTTTGTCTACTATTACTCAGAAGGACAGTGATAGTATCGGCCTCGACTTACGAGCTGTAGGTTCGAACCCAGCCAGGCACATTACTCTTAAATTAGCACTTCGTTTGTACAAACGGGCGCTTTTTTTCATACAATAAACGAAGTAAATACTTCAAGAACACTGTAAATAAAATACAGAAATCTTGTGATGAGGCCTCAGGAAAAATACTTAAATCGTGTCCGGTTGCTACCGAACAACGTGATCGATATCGCATTAATTATACGCTTTGTTGCCTTAATACAGATGAAAGGTTTTTAGTGTTGTAAAACTGCTGAAAAATCTCAATTAAAATTGTATAACTTTCACGGTGCATGAGATACAGCCTGGCGACAGACGGACTGCGAGTCTTGATAATAGGGTCCCGTTTATACCTTTGGGTACGGAACGCTAAAATATACCGTAGAGCAGCTTTCCCCAACCTTTTTCGACCACGGACCCCTAGGAAATCAAGCACACTTTTCACGGACCCCCCTTAATAAAATAGTAATTTAATTAAATTTAATCTCAAATCAGATTCGAATTGTAATCTGTTTCTGTATTTGTTTTTTGTATGTACGCAAGCACATATTTCACTCACATCATTCGTTCAGTATCGCTCACCACCGTGCTAACTAAGCGTAGCGATTACGAGACATTAGCATTTATGTATGGGCCAGAGATGGCACCGCGGACCCCTATACATATACTCGCGGACCCCCAGGGGACCGCGGACCACAGGTTGGGAAACACTGCCGTAGAGTACCGCTTCACAAATGAACCACATAATCAGAATTGTATATCGGGGGTTAGTGAACCGATACATTACCGGTTAAGAACCGCCCACGGGTTAACGGTTCCATTGTCATTGTCAACATGACAGGACACAGGCTATCTTGACAGGCATCAAATAAAAAAGGAACAGGGGTCTACTTTCTGAGTCCGTGAACGAAGACACGGGTTCGGATACTGATGTAAGAACGTAACTAATGTCAAAATCCAATTTTCTAACGGATAATACTACTACGAATGAAGCCCTACTTTTTCGCGGTGCTAGTAGTGTCTATGACATGACATCAAATTGCATTAAAAAATGTAGTAATCACGAATTTTCCACAGGTCATGAGTTAGCTCTGTCAAATCGTAATATCATAAATTTTTCGGGCTTCGGGCTCGATGTCACGGGGCGTACATAGCGTTCGTAAATACGGCCGAAACCACGGGTTTCGTGCTTATATATTAGACCTCAGTTCTGGTGAACATTCCGATGACGGATGATTGTGTTTTGGTTTGAAATTGTTTGAGGTGACAGATTCGGGTTAATTTGTGTATGACGCTAAAATGTTCTAAATGTTAAATACCTTATATTAGGATGGGGAAATCTTCCAATGAGTCCTCCCGCCCTGGGTAGATAGACCCTATGTCCGTTTCTGTAAACTTGACAACGAATATGCAAATTTCTGGATGATTATGTCGTTTCGGTCTTTTATGCATGAAAAACAAAACTTTTTAATTTAGAATATTCGTTGCAAGGTAGGACAACAGTTACACATAACATAACACATATAACGAAGTACATATTGGTACGTTTTATTGTTATGGTTATTTGTGTTTATTATATTATAAACCTTCACTAACTCAAAGCCACTTTTAGCATTGAATTTTGTATGAAAAAGTAACATTTTTTTCCAAAAGTCATGGTAGGTACAAACATTGTTCAGTAACATGGGCTGAGTTACCCCACGAGAGGTTTTGCGCTATTAACGTTACACGTTGTATAAAATGTAATTTAACAGTTTTTACTTATAATATCATTGAATTTAACCTCTGTGATACTCGTATTTATTCAGTCTAAGTCACGGCAGCTGCAGTATTATTTTAGGTATATGCTCAAAGTATATAATGTAAAACGAGATGATCTCCTTTGTGACGCTAAAGCTCTGAATAAATATACATAATGTATGTGTATTTACACTCGCATGTAGTGTCAGAAGTGCATTGAGCTTTAAATACACTGCGAGCATATTTATGTACCTACCTACCTATCTATATGTGTACTATGTACCAATGTATAAGTAATGCTCACGAAGCGTATAAAAGTTTAGCATTTTTTTAAAGAAAAGATGATTTCTTCAGTTGAGACAGTGAGGTCCGAGTGGCGGTGGTTTAAATCAGTGGCCGTATTACAACGTCTAATAACCAGTCTTGTTCCAGTGAGTGAACGAGATGGCGCTAGACGACTTGTATAGCTCTGTCACTTTCACTCGCCGGAACAAGCATGGTTTTGGGACGTTGTAATGCCCCCCTGGCATAACCTTAAAGCTCACAATCTCGTTTACTCACTGAAACAGGCCTGGTTTTAAACGTTACCCGACCCCCCTGGGCTGCTCAATCCCAGTCCCACTGTATGACTCGCAATTGCGTTTGGATTTGTAGTTTGCCCTCAACCAGTGCTCAGCTAAGGAATGTATTAGCCCGAGTTCATGAAAATAATATTCTTTTCAGGGTAAACGATTATGTTAGTAGGTTAGTAGATTACGTGTAACAAGAAAATATGGAGCAATCGAACCATAACGAAAGCAACAAAAATCCGACTTGTCAGAGCACTTATTTTCCCCATATTCCTCTACGCTGCGGAGACGTGGACCCTGCGTGAGAACGAGCGGAAGAAGATAGACGCTCTCGAAATGTGGTGCTGGAGAAGAATGCTTAGGGTATCGTGGAATGAATTCCGCACTAACGTCTCCATAATGCAGGAACTTAACATCAAGCAGCGCCTGTCTTCCATTGTGCAAGCTTGAATCCTGACATTCTTTGGTCACGTATCCCAGCGTGGCGACGAGTCCATCGAGCGCCTAGTGGTGCAGGGCAAAGTTGAAGGCACGCGAGCACGAGGTAGATCACCTATGAGATGGACGGATCAAATAAAAGCAGCTGTGGACAGTACCCTGCACGTCTGCACCAGAAAGGCGGCCATCAGGCAAGAATGGCGGCGTATTGTTAGGCGAGCCACTAACAGCTGGAATGACGACCACGACCACTCTGCGAAGAGTGAAACGATGAAGAAGTAGTAGGATGAGAGATATTGGTCGCGGCACTGTCTTATTTCAGGTTCACGTGACCCTGAAACGTAAAGAACTATAAGGATCACCTACAACGGACGTTACAAGACGATCTCCGGCCACCGTAAGCGCAAACGGACGGCGAGTAATGTGCGACTTGCTTGCTGATCATGGATCACGCTTGGGTCGACGACGCGTCGTGTTCCTCAAAGAGCTGTCAGAACAATTACTGAGCCCCCTTAGAGGGCCAAAGCCTGTCAGGGTCGCGGGACTAACGAGCTACCGTGACTCTGGAACGAAAAGGCAGGAAGAACATGACAAAAAAAGATGAAGGATATGATAATGATAAATGCATGCAACAGAAACTGCTTTAACAAACAGGACCAACCATGCGTCACACTCGCCTCGAATAACGGCCTAAAGGTGGACACACACTTCGAGCCGAACGCGTCGAAGGAGTCGAACGAAACGAATTTTAGAATATTGTTGGAGCCACTTGCTTGTTGAATTAAAATAAAATACTCATAGATTATGGAAAGTCGTGCTTGTAATTCGTTCGTTAGGTTCGTTCACAGAGTGATGACAGATGACATATTTTTTACATTGAAACTTGTATTGTAGGTATGGCCTCTGGGCCTTTGTGCCTTACAGTTTATACCAGGTTTATACGGGTTAATGTTGTGTTGCCAACAAATATTTTGTATAAGTATGAAATCATAAAATATGAAACCTCGCACACTTATCCGCGCCGTAACGTCCGAATCGTACGAAAGGATTTTTAGATTTCTAAAATCCCTTTCGTTCGACGCGTTTGGCTCGTATAAGTGTGCGTTCACCTTAACAAGGATGGTATTAAACCACAGTATTAAACAAAAGTGACAACAAACACATACGTTTAAAAATAAACACGAATTCGTTGCGTTCACTTTCTTCATTTCTCTATCATGAGCCTTTTTGTATGCAGAACCAGTTCCAACAACCAGGTAGGCCTGACACACTTAAAAACCTACAGCAGAATCGATTACTTTCAAATACATTGACGGTTTTGATTCCAGACCAAATTAACCTTTTTTTGATTGGCCAGCAATGGAAAGGATGTACTGCAATTTGATTGACTGGTGAACTAAATATTTGGACACGTGATAATAACCGATGACGCATAGTTATTTGAGAGAAAGTGTCACTCTTCATAATATTCGTCATTATTTACCGAGTATACAGTGGATTTGTTTGAAGAGGTTCGTTTAACATAACGTATACGCTTAACGAAACTTGTTGTTGAATTTATAACTAGCTTATTTATTTAATTGTATAATGTTGCCCCTCACCAGGATTTTTTTTTTTTCTGTATAAGTATATTCTGTTCTGTTTGTCGACAAACATAGAAACTAACATACACAAACCCCAGACCCGAAACAACTACTTGCAGATCAAACAAATATTTGTTCCGTGCGGGAATCTAACCCGCGACTCGCTTGCTAGCAGTCGATCGTTTCAGCCACTGCACCAACCCTGTCAATCGTGTACCAATTGTATCTTTACATTATATTAACATAAATCAAAAACAAAGGTAAATATAATGACCACCATAAAATGCTTTGAGACCCTTAGCTACTTACACTTCAAATTGTATTCGAACACCAAATATAGTAAATGATTACCAAATCTATACTGAATGTGCACCAAATCTAAAACTCGCTTTAGCAAGATTTCAGGGACACCCCGAAGTTCGGTTTGGTTAGGTTCCTTTAAAAACCTTATACACAGAAATAGAAGCTTCGCGCAGCGGGGCTTCGTCGACCCTGCTTAGGTAGATTTTTTATTACACCTCGTTATGACATATTTTAATGAACATATTTTGGTGATCATTTACTACTTTTGTTTGTTATATGTTACTATATCTGGTGGTAAGTTAAACTTAAACCAGAAACAAATACACAGATAATACACAAGTATGTCACATACACCATTTCATTGATTACTCGTCGAAATAATTTATTTATCTTGCAGACAGCCCCTCGATGAAGCCGTATATTATTATTGTTAGATAGTGTTCGTCTCAGTCTCAACCCCCCGCTGCACTGTAATTATTCTCTATTAACCCCAAACTCGATGACATAATTATTGTTACACGAAAGACATTCAATTAATTAAATTGAATTATTTTCAATTTGTACGACTCGTAACAGTGAGCAGTGGTGGCCCAGTAGTATCGGCCCCGACTACGAGTTGTACGAGTTGTAGGTCGTGGGTTCGAATCCAGACAAGCGCATTTCTTTGTGTAACTTATTTCATCACCACTGCTCTCAAAACGGTGAAGGAAAACATCGTGAGGAAACCGACTTGTCCTTGAACCAAAAATTCGAAGACATGTGACATCCACCAATTCCGTACCACTGGGCCTGCGTGGTGGATTATGGCCCGCTCCCTCTCACAGAGAAGAGGCCTGTGTCCCAGCAGTGGGAACATTTATAAGCTAATGTAGATGATGATGACTACTCGTACGTAACATTAAAATGAAAAGGACATCGTGGCTAAATAATTACAGCTGCACAGATCAATCTGCAAAGTTGAGCCGCTGAAAAAATATGTTAATGTTTAGTAGTGTCACAAGAAATTTTATAAATAAAAATACTTCTTGTGTTAATTAATAATTTATTACGTCAAGATAAAAGAAAATTCCTATAATAAATGTTTATTTTTATATGACGCTCTTGTTAATTAGTGCATAACTGCATGCATATTCCCACGTTTTTATAAACTCACTTTTCTTGTTTGTTTGTCGTTCCGGTTGGACTTTTGTAACTCAATTTTGAGGCACTTCCCGATAAGCTAGCAGGATGAAATTTTGCACACGCTCTGAGTTCTGATGACAATACATGACTAGCTAAAAAACCACATAAAAAATCCAATATGGCGGCCTCCCCAAGATGGCGGACTGGCTGTTTGAAATCCACCCCCATGATATAGGTATCAAATGAAAGGGTTTGCTGTCAGGCATGTGAAAAAAAGAAAAATAATTAATAGTGTTAAAAAATCTAAAAACCCACGTTTTTAAAATCCTAAAAATAACCCCACGGGGCTGAGAGGGGCCACTCAAAACGTGGGGGCGTATCTTTGCAAGTTACACCTACGATCTATACACGTCATGTAAATGATATCCCATAAATAATTTACGCCCCCACTTTTTGAGGCCCTCTCTCAGCCCCGTGGGGTTATTTTTAGGATTTTAAAAACGTGGGTTTTTAGATTTTTTAACACTATTAATTATTTTTTGACATTTTGATAATGCATAAATAATTAGATGTCTAGTAATCAATAATGTATATTAGTAATAAATTTTCTGAAGTCGGCTCCCTTCTGCAGGCTCTTCCACATGTTGTTGAAGGTGGTGTCAATAAGACGACTCCAGATCTCTGTCAGCGCGTTGTTAATTAAGGATTCTGTTTGATAAATCTGCATCACAAACTCCATGGCGTAAGGAATGCCGTAAACCTGCAAATACATACATATAAGAGAAGCACTATATTTTAATTGGAAACTGCTGAGTCTTATAGAAAAACTGATCTCATCCACCTATTTCATTTGGCCCTGTCTTCATCATAGTTTACAGTTTATCAAAATCAAAGTCCAAATTATTTATTTGCGTTAAATGTGGTATGTACAAAGATGGTAAAAATAAATAAAAGAGTAAACACATTTCGCCATAAAATGACATGCAAACATTATTGTGTTTTAGGTTACACATTGTTTGGTAGGTAACTGCTTTAGCCCATTTATTATTAGTACTCCTCAACATATGGCCTGCCCATCTCCATTTCAATTTCCTTATGCAATATGTGATTTCGTTGATTTTAGTTTGGTTTCGTAATGTCTCTAGTTTGATTTTGTCTTTTAACTTGTCGTTGAGCATGCTACCCTCCATGCTATGTTGACAGGTCTCTAGATTTCGCATATTTTGTTTAGTAATGCTCCAAGCTTAGATAAAAAAATGTCCAGATTCCGTGTTCGAAACAAAACGAAAAGCTTTAAGTGAAGCCACTTTGTAAAAATGTGTGAGTGAGTGCCACGCACACATTTAAATATTTTCCTTCGAGATGTTCACTTGTTTTACGTAGGAATCGAACGACGCGGGAAATTTTTCCCCCGTTTTTTTGGCTTCAATTCTCAGTGGCCTACTATCAATCTGGACATTTTTTAATCTAAGGCTCCAAGTTTGACATCCATACGTCATTATAGGTGAAATGAAGGAATCAAATATTTTATTAGATTTGGGAGGAACCCGAGGATTTTTGACAACCTTGTGTGACCAATATCTCTTCCACGCTAGCTGTACTCTGTTATCTATTTCTTTAGTCACAATCGAGTATTGCTTAAAAAAATTTGTTTTTTTCTGTTGAACATGAATTCAAATAATAATATAGCAAGGCACAAATCGCAGTCGGTTGTTAGTATTTATCCACTATACGGTTGGTAAAACTGCGTGTTTGAGTGTTTACTGCCCTCTATTAACAGTAAAAGAAAAAAAAAGATTTTTCATTCGTATTTGATTTTCGACACATTTTACCGATGCACCAATATTTCATATTGGTACATCACAGTGGCCGTCTGACATCCCTGATTTTCTCAAGTGTCAAATTGTAAATGTCAAATATGTAAACAAATAATTTTTTATTGTAACTGCAAATTGCTTCATTATCTCGGTTTAATCTGTTAAAATCGGCATTGGCAATATAACATAAACTACAAGTAAAATAGAATACAGGAAGTGCTTTGTCCCAACTTGCAACAATAATACTAATAATAATCCAAACAACATTTTGTTCGTACTAAAGAAGATTTGCGAGAAAAGTGGTTGGAAAATGTTGCAAGTTTTATACAATGTACTGTTGCGAAGATCACTTTGGTGTAAGTATTTCAGAAGCATTGTAAGTATTGGAAGTATTTTGGTGTAAGTATTCCTTTGTATGTTCATCTAGGAGTAATTTTGATTTGTAAATAATAACCTAGCGGGATGTAATTGACGTTTAGATAGTTGACGTTGTGTTGACAGTTTTTTAACATTGCTCTAGTAAGGAAACGGCACACTTTTTAGGCCAATGGTGACGTCACCTACCTCAAAAATTAAAATATTAAGAATAAAAAAACAATTGAGTCAATCATTAAAATATTCAAATTAGTTTCTCAAAATGCTCTAAATTTGCAGAAAATAAATTTAAATCGAATGTTTAAAAAATTAAGACAATCCCCATTGGATTTTTTTAGAAAGAAGTAATTGAAATAACAGAAGACCGATACAACTACCCTGTGGTATCCCTTCAACAATCTGCAGAGTTTCTTAAATAGGTCACGAAAAAACAAATTGGACTAAAGGAGAAGAGTAAAAAGAACTTCGGTTCTCACCGAAGCGGCGTAGTCCACACTCGACCCCGTCACTACTCCGTACCAGTTCGCGAGGGAGTCCACAGTCACCGACATCACACGGAAACTAGCGTTTTTCATTGCTTCGTCAATCTCGCCTTTTAAATCTATGTACTTGTCGTCATCCGACTGCGTTACTGTATATCCTCGGGGGTACAAAACTGCGTCTCCCTAAAAATAATTTGACAGGTATGGTAAGCTTCGCAGAAATCTCACCCCCTTTTGTAATGGTTTCATTAACAAAAGGGGTGAGTTTCCTCTGAAGCTGACTGTACCATCTTCATCTGCCCAACTATGTTGGGGATGGCTCCAGTCTAATCAGATACAGCTGAATAGCAGTTAGTATGCATAAACACTTGGATGATTGTCGAACTTATGAACTACGCCTAGTGTCGTCTTGGTATGCCCACGGGAACGTATGGTATACCTAAATGAAGGAAATATGGTCAGAAAACCAATTAGTTCAACTAGCCTCTCCAGTTACAACCATTCTATTTTAAACGTTATGGCAGCCGAGCTGTTTGACTGTAACAGTAAACCTTTTTTGTCGGAGTAGTATAGATAAGTAGAAACATCATCAAATAAGTCCTTCGGGGGGGGGGGGGAGTGGAAGGGACTTTCAGACTTGTACTCATACGGTTCCAGTTTTCACGATCCAGGGCCATAGAGACCCACTGGGCATTGGTTTTGTCAAGCTCGTCCCGCCATCTTCTACGAGATCTGACATGAAGCCTGTTGTTACATTATTAGCAAACATACCTTAAAAACTGAAGAATCAAAAGTGCCAGCATGTACGTGTATGTATGCCAGGATCTTGTGACCATAGTTGTGGAAGATTTCTCGAACGGCTTTCGATTCCTCTTCAGAAAAAGGAGTGGCCCCAGGGTATAGCTGATTGCAAGAGCTAATGTCCTTGGAGCTTTTCCAGGCCACGTCGAAATTTCGGTCCACATACACACCGGAGCACGCCTCTTGTGGGGATACGTTCTTGTTCCATAGTCTATTAGAGGACTGTTTGTGTGCGTCGTAAGATTTAGTGTCATTAAAACTTGAATATTAACTTTTGGTCATTAGCATTGCCTATATATTGCTATTTTCCAGTGCCATGAGTGAAGCGTTAATTACCAACACTAGCGAAATTTGACCATCCACGTGTTAGAGAAAACTTCTCCAAGGCATTGAAATTCTTAAGGGGTTTTAACCACTGCGATATCTTAGAAGGTAAAGAATCTAATTTTAATCTCTTGGAATTTGTTCCTAATGTCAACAAGAGAATTGGTGATAACTTTTGAACCGTAAAAAATAGCACTTTATACCTTCAAAGCCCGGCGGTAAAAATATTTAAAATTACCTCTCCGATGCCATTTAATTTGATTCAATACTTCTCGTGACATACAGGGCGTATAGTAATCGGATGTTTTAGGCAATCCAGCGAGTTGCGCTGATCAAATGACGTTTCCTGATCAGATAGAAATCGATCTCATTGTCAAACAGTTACAAGCATATCAGCCATTGGATTGAATGCTGCAGCAGCTTCTTCAGAAGTCTGAGATAGGCATTAAGTTTAGATACCCTTAGTTACCTTAACTTATCAAAATTATTCGAAGTATTGAAATAATGAGAATAGAGCCCCCATATAACACTTGGATTCAAAACTAAGGTGTAAAAATAGAGAAAAAAAAACGAAATATATTTACAGACAGCGAAGCGGAGTATCCGTCAGGGTTCGCCAACGGCATCAGGTAAAAGTCAAACTTATCTAAATGTTTTAAGTAATACGACAAGAGTATTTTCAATTCATAGAGTTTGACCAAACTTGTCATTTCCTTCAGTCCCATCACGGTCAGTCCATGGACTATGAATATAATCTTTTTTTCTGGAACATCATCCATGTATTTGCTGTCCCTACTTCGAAAAAATGCTTTATCTTTCTCCTTCTCTTTTATGGCGATCAAAACTATATCGTTATATTCCATAGTAGAACCTATCTTTGTAACGGTTGCATTCGCTTCAGGAAATTCTTTCATTAGTAATTCTATTTGGGACGTTATCTGAAAAATAGAGTTATGTAACTACTGAAGTATTTTATGATAATTAATCTCGGAAACTGGGAGTCGGATTTGAGTAATTCTTTTTGCGTTTAATAGCCCGAGATTTTGATAAGGTTTTACATAATTTAACATTAACAACAACAGAAGCAATAATACAGCTGAGCACCACAAGTCAGTAATGATATCGTTAATTGTCTATTGAGCGCTCATTTTAGATTAAAGACTTCACCAACACTGCATCTTAGAATCATCCCTTACAACTAGAATTAAAACGAGTTGAAGATATATGATTAACTTACAGCGTACGGGCTGAGACTTGAAGGAAGGCCCTCAATGTCATTCCCTGCATCTCTCAGAGCGCCTCTAAAAGAGAAAAGTGTTAAATTTTTGTTATCGAATAAAAACAATTAAGGTAATCAAAGCATGCACCTATAGCATGGACATACACACACCTTAACCACTCTGCACGACAATATTTTGACACATGACACATCAGCTGAGTCGACCGGGTGATTCGAAATTTGAGCTATTACACAATATTTTTTGTCAACTTTCAGCATCCAATTTTTGATCAAAAATATGTTACTACAGCTATTTCATGCGATAAGTTTGTGAACAAATATCTCTAAGAACATGTTGAGGTCAATACAACTGCCTCATTCTGTTGTAAAATGTGTGTAACATACAAAATGCTACATCGTTTCAAAAACTAGGTAATTTAGATGTGCTGAAAAATATGTACATAAAGAAGCGTATCACATGATAATAATGGTTAAACAGTGAAATAAATAAAATAACTTACTATATACATTACTAGATTTGCCAGTGTTCATACATAATTTCATAAATAATAACGATCAAAGTCTGGATAAAAATTTGCAAAAACTATGTTGCAACATGACTCTTTTTAGTGCTGACCGTAAACCCAATATTCACAAAACGATTAAAAACCTTCATTCAGCCTAATCGATAATCGCAACATAATCGAACACGAAAAAAAAGTAAAACAAGACATAGAGCATGGACTGATTTATCTGCTTTTTGACTATAGAAAGCTCAGTCCATGCAATAAGTCTATGAAACTAAATCTGAATCATTTTATAATATTTCAAATTTTCAAGTATTATTTCGTTTACGCAATAATTTATTTATCGGTGTTTCATTGGAGGCTAAACATACCTATGTGTCTTCTAAATTTAAATTCAATCATATGGTTTTACTTATACCCATTTTGTGTTTTCGTTAATTAATTTCAATTTATCTTTTTAAAACGGATCTAAAAAACGTGAAAAGACAAACACCGGGTTCGGATCTAATGCTGAGAGATGGGAGTATGTACTTCTAAATGATTCCTTGCAGTAACAAACAATTAGACTTTCCAACAGGGCGTGTTTGGCTAAATTTTAAACTATGAGGAATAGCGAAAAATCCTTAAGGAAGTCTCGAGGCCGATTTGATAAAAATTAAATAACATCATAAAAATTAAATTTTTATCAGCAATCAAACTATCAATATTCTGTGAAGTAGAAACATGCGACAAACTTGAGGTATAAGGATTTTTTTTCCATTAAATAATGTTTCGCTACATGTTCACAACATAGTGTTCTTATTTCAAATTTTTATTATCACTTCGTGGTGTAAATACATTAACGATTTTTTTGAAATTCGAACTTTAAGTGAGTTTGCGCGAATTTTGATTTTATTCTGCTGTACAATGACTAAATTATTGTTTGTATATTAGTTCATATTTTACCAAGTTATCATTACTTCACAGAATTTCATCCTCAGCGACATCGAATAGTGTAAAAAAATATAATACCTAGCATTTTCTTTTTTTATTTCAAAAGCTCGATTTCTGACGTGTAATACTTACATGACCAAACCAATGTCACGAAACAAATTTGTACAATAAAATAATTAATTTGGCTATCTTTTGTTTGGAGCCGCGAGAGGGAGAGGACAGCGTCCTCCCTCCGCCCCAACCATAGTGGTAGGCGCCCGCAGCGTCGGAAGTCGGCAGACGATCTCCGGCCACCGTAGGCACGGGCATGCGGACAGCGAGTAAAGGGCAACTCGCTGTCCGACCATGGACCATGCCCGAGTCGACAGCGCGTCGTGTTCCACGTGCGCCTCAAAGAGCGTCAGCATAATGAGAACTTAGAGAGCCAAAGCCTACCGGGGTCGCGGGCGTTATTTCATGATCCCGGAACATAAAGGGCTACTGAAGGACACCGTGGATTTTAGTCAGTACAAGTCTGACAGTCCCTCCCGCCCTGCCCGGGGTGGAAGGACTCATTTGATGATTTTACCACGATAAAAAAAAAACTTTTATTTGGTAGGAAACAAATTCATTTATAGTAGGTAAGCCTATCAAAATCCAAGGCATTCTATATTCATTCAACATTAAAAATTATAATATGATTGTACAAAATAAAATGTACAGTAAAAATTAGCTAATAAATTAAAAGTTATTACATAATTTTGATTATCGAGTACCACAGCGAGTGCATTCCTAATTCAAAATTTTTGAATTAAATAATTGCCGCGCATTCAAACATTTATTATCTGACATTGTTCCTTTGTCTATTATTGTTTTTTGGGAATGACAATGTACGTAATATTATTATAAAAGCTTTAAACTATATTATAATAGATAATAATTGTATTCTAAGCATAAAACAAATTTATTTTAATTTTTATTAATCGATTTCCTAATTTCCTTATTTTTTTCACTCGAGTTGACAAAAAAATCAATTATGGAATCGATTAGAATACTCGCTTTCACACATCATTACGATTAAAAAAAATAACATGGTTGTCGATTACGAATACAAATTGAGTAGTGGTAATGAAAAATACGTGTTATTGGCCCTGTATTAGAGAATTACGCCAAGATCTGGTCTTTTTTACGTTATTTATAATATTTGGCATGATATTTATCTTTATTATTATGGAGTTAAAGCTCGCGTGTGTGATCCAAGTGCAAAATAAAAATGTAAACAAACAAAAGTGGCGCGAAAGTTCGAGTTCAGATATCAAATTTTTCATTACCACTGCTAATTTATGTTGAAATACGTGTGAATTCGTTACAATACTAAATGACGAGTTATTCATTCCTCCTATAATGATCCGTGGGATGTCCGAAAACCACGTTTTTTATGATTTTTAGCCCCACCCAGCACTGCCATCAAAATGGCGAAGATCGTATTTACGCTTTTGGATTTTGTTACGGTAAATTATGAAAATAGGCGCTAAATGTAGAAGTTATAATTTCGTGAATAAATCAGATTTTTATTTAACATTCTTAATTAATGCGCACTCATAGGATTTTACGCAGAGAATATTATATTTTTTTAATTTATAATGAGGATGTCGTATGACTACAACGTCTGCCCCTTTTGGACCCACTATTGAGCCAGCGTAGGTTTACTTGTCGCGCCCCTTTCGGGGGCGCTACCGAACTATACGGTTAAGAAGATGGCTGGGACAGACTGGATGCGGAAAGCTGAGGATAGGGTGATATGGCTTTTTCTGGGAGTGGCATATATCCAGCAGTGGACTTTAATCGCCTGGGTTAGATTCATTAATTGACAAAAACACAGACTGACCTCAACCACTGCTGGATATGTCTCACGTTTCTTTACTAATGTCCATATTTCTGTGCTAGCCTCACACTCGTTTGCGGGCAGCGAATAAAGGGCAACTCGCTGCCCGACCATGGACCATGCCCGGGTCGACGGCGCGTTGTGTCCCACGCGCGCCTCAAAGAGCGTCAGCATAATAACGGGCCCCCCCTCTCAGAGGGCCAAAGCCTGCCGGGGTCGCGGCATTATTTCCTTACCGTGACCCCGGAACAGAAAGGGCTATTGAAGGTCACCGTGGATTTTAGTCAGTAGAAGTCTGACAGTCCCTCCCGCCCTGCCCGGGGTGGGAGGACTCATTTGATGATTTTACCGATGTTAACTAAACTGTCCATCAGGCTAACGTACATCTTTTCTGGTCTTTGGACCCCGCTCAGTTACAGCTTTATTCCACTTTTCATCACCGCATCTTGCTACGTGACTTGCCCAAAATTAACCTAACGATATACGACATAAAATCCATAATGAGATATTTAATATTGAAAGATTTTGAACGATTTTTGACGTTTGCATCTCGGTCTAGGTACCGAATTCATGCCTAGTTTGGAACGTTTCATAACTCTTACTGCAAGTCTCGTATGTGCAGTTTCAGGTTTAGCAGAAGCGGGGACTTCAGACATCTTGGAATGTCTTCCTAATGTGACCTATACGATTAATTGATGTTCTTTTTCTAGTGAAAATAATATTGCTGAGAGACATACTAACTTGGTATCTTCATTCAAAAACAATGCAGACATTTGCGTTGCCCTGAAATTATTAAAAAAAAAAATAATCTATTAAAAATGTATAATGACCTTGAAGAATAAATATTTAGTTTGGTTGCCATAGACACCACATGTCTACATGTTACATTATATACGATCTTAACCAATAGTTAGGCAGTTGCACTGGCCTATAAGAGAAGTTGACATACAAGACTTTTACTAGCCAGTTATAGGCTAGATACGTAACTACTAACCATAATTAAGCAATGTAAAAAACAAAACGTTTCCCTTTTCCTTTTGGTGAAAGACTTATTGTAAATTATGACCCTATTACATAAATATTCAGAATAATAAAGAGAAAGAGTCTAAATCTACAATAATGCTGAACAGTATCATGTGAACTTTTCATTATAATATTATTTGTAAAACCTTATTGGTTCTTCAACTCTTTTGTGCGATCTTAACAAGGGGTGACCATAGAATTTTTTCTTGATTATATTTTGAAACAAATTTGGTGGCCGCTTTGGAGTACTAAAGTTCTTTTTTGTAGTGATTTTTTGTGTTCGCTTCGTATCTTTTGTAGATGCATGGGATTGTTTTAGTAAAGCGACTTTATTTGTTTTCGTATTTTTCAAGTCATCTTTACCGCCACTCTGTTTATTTTCCTGTTTCGGTTTAGTCATACTTTTTTCTTTAGCCTTTTTTGCTTTATTAATATTATTTTTTTCGCTGTCCTGCTTCTTATTCTCACTTTTTTCTTTCTTTTTGTCCACACTTTCTTCTTTAGCTCGTTTCTTTCCACGATCATCAGTTTTCATAGATTCTCCTTTATCAACCATACCTTTTTCTTTATGTACATCCTTTTGAAACAGTTTTGATGGTGGCTTTGGAGTTATAAAATGGTTTTTTGTAGTGGTTTTTTGTGCTCGTTTCGAAACTCTAGTAGATGCCTGAGATGCTTTTAGTACAGCGGTAGTATTTGTATTCGCAGTTCTCAAGGCATCCTTACTTTTACTCTGTTTACTTTCCTGTTTAGGTTTAGTCTTAACTTTTTCTTTAGCATGTTTTGTTTTATTTAAGTTGTCTTTTTCACTGTCATACTTCTTATTCTTACTTTTTTCTTTAGCTCGTTTGTTTTCATGATATTCGATTTTCATCGATACTTTTTTAACTTTATGGTCAAATATACTTTTTTCTTTATGTTTATCCTTACTTTTTTCTATAGCCTGTTTTATTCTTTTGTTAATATCCTCCTCCAATAGTTTTATTGTTTCGCTTTTATCCTTAACTTTTAATTTATCCTTTCTTTTTCTTTTATGCTTCATGTTCTTATTACTAATATTTTTATTTTCCTCACTGACGCTAACAATCATTTCCGTTGTACCTTTTAACATATTTTTATAAATGGTCTTAGTTTCTGCTTCCTTTCTGTCTTTATTTTTTTCTTGACCGGGGTTGTCTTTATTTATGTGATCTTTTTGTCTTCTCGTTATATGTTTCAACTTTTCCGAATAACTTCTATTCATAATTTTAAATCGATTCTTATGCTCATGATGTTTTCTATCACTACTACTTTTAATAAAACTACTGCTATTATTTTTTTTCTTAACATTTCTCTTCCTATCTTCTTCTTCGTTATTATTTGTAGACTGATGTGTATTAGCCCTTCTGAAATTGACGTAGCTTTTTTTAGATTTTGTACTCTCGTTACCGAGCTCTTCAGTTTGAGAACTTTCCTCAACACTGTGTATTGGTGAAAACCTTTGACTCTCAACCACGCCTTGTTTAAAATAGTTAAAAAATCCTTCATCATTACTTTGAAAAGACTCTAAATCTATATTTAGAGAACTCATATTTTTTCCAGAGCCCGTTGTGTACCTGGACCAACAGAAAAATCATCATCATCATCTGAATACATCTCCGCTACTGAATATAAACCGGTACAGGAAACCATCTTGTTTTTTTATAATTTTCCAGATCCCTGTTTCCACGACGGGATTATGTACTAAGTTATAGAAAATTAAATGTTTTTTTTTATTACATAAAACATGGAACTCCACGCAGAATGGTGATTCTTTGCTCTATTTTTAACGTTTTCCGTTCAACAATATCAGAACCGTTGCAAGGATCAAATTCCATCTACTTTCAACATGACTTCCCAAAAAAGGAGAGTTGTAACAAATATGCTTCAATAAAGATCTTATTAATATAAGTAAATATTATACTCAGGCTGAATTTCACCGTTTTTAAAATAAAACTAAGTTAATAACCTAATTACTTATAGGTTATTTAAGAAGGTATCTGAGGACTCGATACATCCATGGCAGTTTCATAACACTCAAAAACGAATCGTTAGTATACCTACTAATTTTTAGGTCTACTTTTTCCGATTGACTCAAACAAAAATCTTCAAAACTGAGTTGGTAAATACGGAATTTATTTCAAAATGGGTGAAATTCAGCGTTATAAATATATATATATAATATACTTGGTTTCGATACCATAATTTGTGGTCTGATGACGTTTAGAATCTCCTTGATTTTTATTACTCTTAATTTTTCTCAAATTATCTGCCTACGCGAAAAAAAAACTCAGTACAAATATAATATCCGTTTTAATATTTTAAAGAAGCAAATAAAAAAATAAACGTACTTTTTCTGTAATTCTTGTGAATCTGGAAAATAATATGTTTGATTGTTATTTCATCTTCTTACATATTCTGTTGCATTTTCAATTTTAAACAAAATAATAATTACTTACAAAAAAAATTTAAACATTTAAAAAGATGAAAAATAGTCCCCGATGCGCCACCTATCCTTGAACGAGGTCTAACTAAGATAGGTACTTTTTATAATGATTAGATCATTAAATAAAGCGCCATTTAGACGGGGAGAGTTTCTCGAACGTTTCCGTTCGAGAATGTCTAAGCAATTATCGCGAGCAATAATCGCCATAACATAATCGTATCAAACTGTTTACACGCAGGCAAGAACTAAAATCTCGTATACGATTATATCGTACGAGATTCGCATATGACATTATCGTAGGCGATAATGTCTATGTTTGTTTACACGGCGATATTATTGTAAGAAGATTCTCGCATACGATAAACTCGACTTGTCTAAACACGATCTCGTATGACATTTTTTCTCGTTCATACGAGTATCGTACAAATCAGTTTGAACCGTTTTGTTTTGTTATGTCACTCATGTTAAGCGCCATTTAGATGGGGAGAGTTTCTCGAACGTTTCCATTCGATAATGTCTAAGCAATTATCGCAAGCAATAATCGCCATAACATAATCGTGTCAAACTGTTTACACACAGGCAAGAACTAAAATCTCGTATACGATTATATCATACGAGATTCGCATATGACATTATCGTAGGCGATAATGTCTTTGTTTGTTTACACGGCGATATTATTGTAAGAAGATTATCGCATACGAGAAACTCGACTTGTCTAAACACGATCTCGTATGACATTTTTTCTCGTTCATACGAGTATCGTACAAATCAGTTTGAACCGTTTTGTTTTGTTATGACATGAGTGACATGAGTGACAGTCTGTCATAAAAACTCGAAATGCGATTATTGCTTTGACGTTCTGTTTAGATGGACACGAGAAATCTTCCTATTCGAGGCGATTATCGCCCAAGTCAACGGGCGATGTTTAGACGAAGACAATATTTAATATTCCTTCGATTATCGTATGTTCGAGTCGTGAAACTCTCCCCGTCTAAATGGCCCTTTAGCAACTGTCATAAAAACTCGAAATGCGATTATTGCTTTGACGTTCTGTTTCGACAGACACTTTCCCTTACGAGAAATCTTCCTATTCGAGGCGATTATCGCTCAAGTCAACGGGTGATGTTTAGACGAAGACAATATTTTATATTCTTTCGATTATCGTATGTTCGAGTCGTGAAACTCTCCCCGTCTAAATGGCCCTTAAGTTGGGACGGAAAGGACTGTCAGAATTCTTCTGCCAAAAACCCACGCTGATCCTTCAATAGCCCTTTACGTTCCAGGGTTACGGTAACCTGATGAGGCAGTCTCGCGACCAACTAAGATAGGTTGTAAGTTCTGCGAGAAAAGTTAAATACTTAAGGGAAAAACTAAACTTTATATTAAAAGCACGGCCAAACAAATACACCCCTCCTTTTAAAGTCGGTTAAAAAAATATCATATACCTACCTAGGAACAATAACTTGTTGGTACTATACCTGCATTAATTTCACAGCAGTTCACAAACACAATGGTCAATATGACTATAATTTTGAACATTTTTAAACAAATTTATTAAAAACTACATTTATTTGGTATAAAATTGTAGGTACATGTGTGAAATCAATATTTTATACCTACATATCTGTTATTTTACACCCAATGTAATATTTTTATTATTACATTGCATGTTTACTGCTCGCAATAAAAGAAATAAAACATAAAAAATAGAATGGTATATTAAATGTTACTTTATTTGAAAAAAACTGTTTTCTGGTGCTCAGTTTACAAAACAACAATATTTTTATTAAAAAAAAAACTTTTTACAGTATAAAACAAACCGCCTTCAAAAATCAAATTATTTTGGGTAAAGTAGGTATTTTTATTAAACTTCAATTGTCGTCTCATCACGGGGTTAAAATTATTACTTATTTTTAGTTCCCTGAAACTCATAGTAAATCTTACATGTTTCTTCTAAATCTTTCAGTCATTTTTATACTTTAGAGACTGCAAAATGTCATGAAAATAATTATGCCAGTAGTGAAACTTTTCGTATCTATCATATACGAAACGTTTCAAATAAATGATGTTGATATTTGTTTCAAATTATTTTATCAGTATAATTTAAAAGTCAAAAATGCGTCGCGTCGTAAAGACCAAATTGCATCACAAAAATTCGGTACTAAGTACTTATTTGAACACAATAGGTATTCGTTTCTTGCATCACACAGCGCACTGCGATAAAATACCATTTAATATCGGAAATATTTTAAGAGAAATGATCGCTACACTATATGTGGCCTTAAATCGTAACCACGATGCCATTAAAAATTTCACGACCCTTCTAAAAGTGTTGGTTTAGTGTGCCTGGTTGTTATGGCAAAGGTCTGGCCGTTACACCATGGCCCAAGTATGGTACCGAAGCCATTAAGTCATCGACGAATTGTAATAGACTTTTTTCTGATCGGAAAAAGAACTTGGTAGAATCAAAAGGACTATATAGTAATCGTAACTTTAGGTTCTAACGATTTCGCCTGGAAAAGGTGTGAAGATTATATTTTGTCTTCGAAAATGATGTCCATTGCATTTAATACTTTTTTTTGATTTTACGGTAGAGACTGACAGACTCGTACTGTCAAAATCTTTCCTGTTCCTTCATTATCCTATGCGTTACAGGGCCATGTTATCTTTAAATACAGTTCCGCGACCGTTTAAGATAAGGCCAGTTCCGTCTTCAATCGCGTTAATATTGTCTAAGGCCTAAGGCATGCTTTAGAACAAGACTGGCACATAGGTGTAATAACAGTAGTGTTGAACAGCAACAGCAGCTTAAAAACATTAAACAAGCTGTAAAAAGGTTGTACCGCAGACCTCAGTCGTGTTAAATCAAAACGATTATACATAACATGGTATTACATTCATTTGAAACTTCACACCGCTCTAGGCCAGCACAAAATCAAAATGTTAGGTACCACAAACGTGTGGTCTGTCAAACACCAAAAGTACTAAATTTTCTTCGGAAGAAGTATGGATGCATTACGCCGCGATCGCTCATCATTTATACCGTATTATAGGGCATCGTAAACGCGCCTTAAGATTTACACCTACACAAAAAAACTGTTAGCAGCTCCGACTCAATCTTCATCCGACGCGGCTGCCGTAAATCGGACGACTGACCTTAAACGGTTGCTGGGATTTCGGTGGAAAACCTGTTAATGGACTTGCACTAGACTAAGAAAAAATTCAAATAAAATCAGAAGCGTAGCTACCGCCGTATCAGCCGTATCAATTATACGGAGTGTCAAGGGCCCCGATGATGATTGAAGTAAATTAAAAACATTAATTGAAAACTTATCGTGGCTATAGAACTCCTTTTATCGAACTCCATAACTAAATTTTCTTTTTAGGTTTCCGTAGCCAAAGGCAAAAAAACGGAACCCTTATAGATTCGTCATGTTTGTCTGTCTGTCCGTCCGAATGTCACAGCCACTTTTATTCGAAAGTATAAGAGCTATCCTGTTGAAACTTGGTAAGAGATGTATTCGAGTCAAGTTCTTGTATGCTCAGGCGAATTATGACGCCGTTAAGGAAATTACAGCAATTGATTGGACATTAGAGCTAAACCGTAGGCCTCTCGAAGAAGCTGTCAACTTTTTTATGACATTATCAACTTACTTCATAATACATATTATTATATTCCAACCAAAATTATCATTCCAAAGGGTAAGTATCCTCCTTGGTACAAAAGCCCCCTTATTAAAATAATTAAAGAAAAAGCAAGTTTCATTCAAAAATTAAAACATAATAATATGGAAATCTTTCGGACTATCAATCTTTTATGATATTACGTCAACGGACTAAGGACCTTGAGAAGGAAATGTTTGAAAAATATATAGCAAACATCGAACTAGCCATCTCCAAAAATCCCAGGGCTTTTTGGCAATACGTCAAATCCAAAAAGCAAACCAATTGTTACCCATCAGTATAAAAATTTGGCGATATCTCATCTAGTGATGGGGAGGAAATCTGCAATATGTTTGGCGATTATTTCTTCTCTAATTTTCAAGAACAGCACGATACAAATGAGTTCTCTCCTGCGACAACTAATCAACACGAGGATCAATCCTCTGCCCCTATATCAGATCTCTACTCTATTGATGTGCGGGAGGAGGAGGTATTTATATATAATATATATAATATCTCACCAATTTTTATAGCAAAATGTGCTAGGTGTCTATCCGTCCCATAGACTGTGTTGTTTAAACGGTCATTCGACTTAGGCCCTTCGTCCATTAGGAAACTCCGGTATCCGATACTCCAGTCGCATACCTAAGTCGCGCGACTCCAGTCGCGCACGGTCCGTACACAGCGGCGACTCGAGTCGTAAGACTCAAATCGTCTATTCGGCCACCATTCTATATTCAACCTTAATAATACATGGTACAAAACACAAAATGTTCATCTTTTAACATAAATTAAAATGCTACTATTTTAAAAATGACGAGCGCATTCCTTTTTAAAATTTTTGGAATTAAAAATTGGCGCGTATAGAGGAAAAAATCAATCTAGAAAGAATATGGTTCATAATTTCGCCGCGCCAACCGGCTACAAGGTAGCTCGATTTGTTCAAGCTTTGACTTCCAAGGTGGTGACCATGGGTTCAATCCCCAGGTAAACATAGAATTTTTCTTTTTTCGTGTTTCAGTTGTTTTTTAGAGGTTTATTCAATTTTTTTCTAGGTTTTTTTTTATAGTTTTCTTTTATTTGCACTGGAACGCTAACGCTTACTGCTATGATAATGACCGTGGTTTCAGATTTGAATAGGTTTTTTTAATGTTTTCGTTTTCTTAATTACTTTATTTTTGTCGTATGTGCAAGTACATGACGAAGCTGGGTTAAAGTAGTAATGTTTGTAACGAAACCATAATAATTTATAAAAGTGCAAAATGGCGCTGTCGTCGAGTTAGATCGCGCTATCGTTTTGTTAGGTTCTATTGAAGGACACCGTGGTTTTTAGTTAGTACGAGTCTGACAGTCCCTCCCGCCCTGCCCGGGGTGGAAGGACTCATTTAATATCATTATTTTACCACTTAAAAAAAAAGCTTATTCCATGCTAATTATCTATTAGAATATTCTTTTGAATTTGACAAGCCTGTTGGTCTAGTCGTTAGTGACCCTGACTGCTATGCCGGAGGACGTGGGTTCGATTCCCACCCAGGACAAATTAATGTTTGTTTGATGAGCACGATCATTTGTTCTGTGTCTGGGTGTAATTTATCTATTCATCATCATCATCATCATCAACAGCCGGAGGACGTCCACTGCTGAACATAGGCCTCCCCTAATTTATCTATTATATTTATGTATTTAGAAATATATAAGTATGTTTATCAGTTGTTTAGTACCCATACCACAAGCTCTGCTTAGCTTGGGACTCGATGGCGTTGTGTGATAGTCGTGGACCAGCGTTTACTTGTTTGAATGAAGACAATGTAATCAATGAATTTTAGGTCCTTATATACTTTTGGTGGTAACGAAACCATATCGCGATTCAGAAAAACTAACAACGCCATCTAGTTACACATATGGAACTAAAATAGGTAAATATTATCAAAATACATAAACGTAAGATTGTACAATTATTATTATTAATTGTAATGATACAAACAAGGATATTTTTCTACCTCAGATACTTTAATAATACATTTTAAAATAATAGATAAAATAATAGAATCGCCTGGAAACCCAAATCGTAAGGTATCGGAAACTTGCGTCGCCTAGTGTACGAGCCTTCGTACACGAGGCGACGCAAGTTTCCGATACTAGAGTTTCGCCACTACTCATGACCCGCGGAAAATTCGAGGTACTAAATTTTTATAATGCAATTTGATGTAACGACATAGACACTAGCGCCGCGTCAAAAGGTCATGATGGGTGGTCAAGAATATGAATTTATAAAATGGCTGACACATGACTGTGACGATCAAAGTATATATTTTAGGGTTCCGAAGGTTCAAAAAAAAACGGAATCTTTATAAGATCAAACGTGTGACAGTCCGTCCTTCACAGTTAATTTCCTGGGAACCTAACATTAATCCAAATCCAAATACTATAACATAATTTAAAAAAATATACAATAAAATAGAAAAAAAAACATCTCTCTCAACTTTTTAATAAAACTGCATACAAAATTATGATTTGATAGAGGATTGTAAATATTTTTCTATCGTTTTAAAATAATGACTTTCCAAAAATGATTCAAGAATATGCTACGGAACCCTTTATTCTGTGAATAAAATTAAAAATGGTAAATAAATTGTTCCGCCATCTTGAAAATCGCGGAAACTCAAGTCGCCGCGATGTCAGCAGATGGGTAGCGCGCGATTGGCGTCGCGCGTCGCGTGCCTGTGTACGAACGTATATGCATTTCTATTGCGAGAGTCGCCTGGATACTGAAGTCGTAAGGTATCGGAAACTTGAGTCTTATAATGGACGAAGGGCCTTAGGAGTGGTGCCTAGTATCTGGAAGTCGGCGTATATAACGCCGATTCATAAAAAAGGACCTAAGGACAGTGTTGAAAATTATAGACCGATCTCTTAACTTTGTGTGTTTGCTAAAATTATGGAGAAAATTGTACATGTCGGCCATTCTCCGGTTGCAAGTTTTTATTTGTCCGCGCTTACTTAATCCGTAATATGATCATATTCAAGCGTAGTTTTTTTTATAATTATGTTATATTACGACCGTATCTAGCTGTAAACAAAATATTGGGTTCTGTTTTTAACTAGAAAGCCTTAATTAATTGAATCTCTGTTCGAAAAGCACTATTTTCTAATTACCGAGGCCTGTCCGCACTCCAACTTAATGTTAAAACTTGCTTGTAATTTCTCAAACCTGCAGATTTACTTTGATCCATTAAACGTTTTAAACAATACGAAGCAACGTGTATCACCTACCAAAATATGGACTCAATAGAACCAGTCTATAAATAATTATAATTGAATAACCGCGTGTCCGATAGAAAGTTATAATTACCGTGACATTATCTGTTCTCGGGTGCACATGCCTAAATAACGGTATTTGGAACATCAGTACCGCACGCGTCGAATGTCCGCAGGGTGTGCTGCAGCCCATTAGCAGACGTACGTCTCAAACGTTACTCTAGCACCAACGAAGCACTTGAGTTTATAATTTCCGTAGCCCTTGGTTCAAAACTTTTCTAATTACCGTCATACTTATTTAAATACTTGTATTTTTAAGTTAGACCCTAGTTGATAATGTAAATGAAATAGTACTCTGGCTTACGTATGTTATGATAAGCCAGTATTTGCAGGCTGTGATGGTTTTCGAAATTTTGAAGAAAGTCTATCGTTTTCTAATTACCGTATACTAATTACCATGTGTTAATAATTACCGTTGTATGAAAAACTTATACAGAAAAATCAGAGTAGAGAGTAATAAAAGACAAAGAAAAGGGAAACTTGGAAACAATCGAGGAAGAAGTAGTCATAGATCTAGACGTGCTTGATAACAGCATATCAGATCCTCTTCAAACTCTGTCAACACCATTCATCATCTCAGCCTATTGCAGTCCCCAGCGCACGATCTCCTGCTTTTTTCATCCAGCCACCTTTTTCAGGTCATCGGTCCATCTTGCCAGGGGGCGTCCCATGCTAAGGGTGGTTGATAGACTTATCTTTTTACCCTACGCTTACCTACACGCGGTCTCCATTCAAGAACCATCCTATTCCACCTATCGAGGCAGACGTGACCAGCCCACTGCCACAGTAACTTGCTGCAGATTTGGAAAATATCTGTAACATTGGTCTTTTGCCGTACCTGATTCCAGATTTTATCCCTTAGTGAGACCCCAAGCATAGACCTTTCATAGCTGCGTGACATGAAGTCGGTGGGCGAGCTTGACTGGGGTGCGTCTCATTTCATATAAAGTTATTTGATATATTTTCATTTCAATAACGTTCACATGATATAATCAACGTGAGATATACCAACGGTTGATATAATTTCTCTACACATAATGTTTGTGTTACTCTAAAACTCATTTCATATAATTTTATTTGATGTAACGTTTTAATAAGCGAAAATCATTACATATAACGTTTGAAACGTATAATTTAACGTTTAAAATATTTTCTTTGATGAATTTGGCTTATCCTTTGAACTTTGATTGTTTGCCTTCACGATTGCTATTGTTATTAGAAATATTTAGTATCCAAGAGCGAGCGAAGCGAGCTCGGGACTTGGGACACCCCGACACGGACAGGTTAGGTTCGAAAGGGATGGCGGGGTCTGAAAGACCCCGCCATCCCCTTCGTGTTAGGTTACTTTAAACCTTGCACCCAGAAATAGGAGCCCCGCGAAGCGGGGCTCCGTTGAGCCAGCATGACAGCTAGTAATCAGTTATTTGACCTAGGATGCAAGAGCGAGCGAAGCGAGCTCGGGACTTAGGGCACCCCGACACGGACAGGTTAGGTTCGAAGGGGATGGCGGGGTCTGAAAGACCCCGCCATCCCCTTCGTGTTAGGTTACTTTAAACCCTGTACGCAGAAATAGGAGCCCCGCGAAGCGGGGCTCCGTCGATGATTCAAGTCAGGTGGTACTATTAGTAGGTACATCAGTGTTAGAATATTGCCAGGAAGAAAAAAAAAATTAGACCTTATAAGTTTTATGTCTTTTGAGCGGTATACAAAACGATTTTATATTCATTGATTGTTATGCATGAAGAAATTAGTCATTATAAAATTATGTCAATCGTTTATTATATTAACAGATCGTTATATCAAATAAAATTATATATTCAGTTGTTATCTCTTGTAAATTTTAGAGATTTTGTAGTTATATCATATATTACTTACCCGCTTGACTGACATGTCCACGATTAGGCTCCTATACCTACCCGAGGTAGATGTATTCTTGGACAACTTCGACTGTTATACCTTCGACAGAAATTGGTTCTGAGATGACATGGTCATTGAACATGACCTTGATCTTGTCCAGTTACACCTGGGGAACGTGGCGGCCATGGAATAGGGCCATCGCGTTCAATCCACGCATTGTGAAATAGGTACACACATCGGTCACTAATTTGAGCACGATTTGTAACAATTATGAAATAAATGTTAAAAATGCATTTTTTTTTTACACGTAAATCCCACTAAAACAAAGAGATACGGAACAGATTTTTTTTTAAGATAAGATTTATAGGTTTGTCAGGTACAATTTAAGCAAAAATAATGTTTAATCATAATTTTGTATATCAGCCTTAGGGCACTCGGTTCACAATTCTAGCGAATTCACAAAGTTGTTTAAACATTTTTATGATATGTGGCACACCATTAGCAAGGGGATAGACTAGAGAATTAATGAGGGAGTTGGAAGATCCCGGTCGTTTCTGGTTTTTTTTCTGTAGCCATATAAACAGCTATAACATGTACAGCTTTATGTTTTACCTTTGCGAGTGAATTAAAAAAACTAGGTGACTAATGTCACTAATTTTGTATTTAAAAGTACTCTTAAACAATACACATCTAAATAAAATTAAAATTCAGAGTCTACGCCCCATATTTAAAAAGATAATTGTATTTGAATGTAAAATTTGGGTCGTTTTTAGTAAAACAATAAGAAGTCGATTTAAAAAAAATCCACATGGCATGAGGGGTGTTAAGGGGTCTGAAAGGATAGCAGATGACCCCTTCTATCGACCATTTTAATTTGGCACACGGTGGACCAAACACCCTGTATTAACATAAATAAAACACAAATACACATACTTGTGTATTTGTGTTTTATTTCACATACACCATTTCATTGATTACTCGTCGAAATAATTTATTTATCTTGCAGGCAGACCCTCGATGAAGCCGTATATTATTAGTGTTAGATAGTGTTCGTCTCAACCCCCCGCTGCACTGTAATTATTCTCTATTAACCCCAAACTCAAAGACATATTGTTACACGAAAGACATTCAATTAACTAAATTGAATTATTTTCAATTTGTACTTTTTGTTTTTATTTTAACGTGGTAAAATCATCAAATGAGTACTCCCACCCCGGGCAGGGCGGGACGGACTGTCAGACTTGTACTGACTAAAATCCACGGTGTCCTTCAATAGCCCTTTATGTTCCGGGGTCACGGTGATGGAATAAGTCCCGCGACCCCGGCAGGCTTTGGCCCTCTGAGAGGGGGTCCCCGTCATTATGCTGATGCTCTTTGAGGCGCGCGTGGGACACAACGCGCCGTCGACCCGGGCATGGTCCATGGTCGGGCAGCGAGTTGCCCTTTACTCGCTGCCCACATGCCCGCGCCCACGGTGGCCGGAGATCGTCTGCTGACGTCCGACGCTGCAGGCACCTACCACTGCGTTCAATTTGCACTAACACTAAAATGAAAAGGAGATCGTGGCTATATAATTACAGCCGCACGGATCGATCTTCAAGGTTGAGCAGCTGAAAAAATATGTTAATATCACAAGAATTTTAATAAATAAAAATATTTCTAGTGTTAATTAATAATTTATTACGTCAAGATAAAAGAAAATTCCTATAATAAATGTTTATTTTTATATGACGCTCTTGTTAATTAGTGCATAACTGCATGCCTATTCCCACGTTTTTATAAACTCACTTTTCTTGTTTGTTTGTCGTTCCTGTTGGACTTTTGCAACTCAATTTTGAGGCACTTCCCGATAAGCTAGCAGGCTGAAATTTTGCACACGCTCTGAGTTCTGTCCCCCTAGACAAGTCGCAAACGATAATCGTTAACGCTTGGTTCTCCCCAATAGATTTTCAACCTTATTCCTTCGAGTCTTTAGTTGAAAATCTATCTAGGATTTCTCAGCGTTAGCGAATGGAACGAACGACAACGCCATGAAATCTTCAATAGCTAGTTATTTTCTTATTTTTAGGATTTAAAAAACGTGGGTTTTTAGATTTTTAAAATCTATTAATTATTTTTTGACATATTGTTAGTGCATAAATAATTCGATTTCTAGTAATCAATGAGGTACAGTGGAGCGTCGATTATCCGAACGACCGCTTATCCGAACTGCTACGCCCTCCGGACCCGCAAGTTTTCTCTACCTTCTCCAGTGCTACAATGTTCGATACATGGTGTTACTACAAGATTGTCTGCACTATTTTTGATTGCGGATGATGAGGTGGATGCTAAACTTCACAGCCGGAATCTTGCGCCGCCGGTTGCATGCTTGTGGGTCTTCAATAGACTTTACTTCAGCTGCCTTCTACCATCGGACTTCTGGGCACTAATTATCACCTATACATATAGCTATTCCACCAATTCGCACTAAGCTCTTCTTACAATGTTCCTTCATAATGCGCACAGCAAAGGAGTGGAACTCACTTCCTGCGAAGTTGAAAAGTTATAGTGCAGATCTTCTGGGTAAGATCGTTCGATTGTAAGCTTTGTTTCTGTCACCTGTGATCTAGACTTTAGACTAGAGTCAAGAGCAAACCCATCTTAGAAAAAAAAACAGTACGTAAACATATTACATATTTACCAATATAATATATTGGCTGAATCAACATATAGGTAGTTCGATTATCCGAAAAAACCGGTTTTATGAACACCCTTGTCCCCCAATTAGTTCGGATAATCGACGCTCTTCTGTATATTAGTAATAAATTTTCTGAAGTCGGCTTCCTTCTGCAGGCTCTTCCACATGTTGTTGAAGGTGGTGTCAATAAGACGACTCCAGATCTCTGTCAGCGCGTTGTTAATTAAGGATTCTGTTTGATAAATCTGCATCACAAACTCCATGGCGTAAGGAATGCCGTAAACCTGCAAATACATACATATAAGAGAAGCACTATATTTTTATTTGAAACTGCTGAGTCTTATAGAAAAACTGATCTCATCCATCTATTCCATTTGGCCCTGTCTTCATCATAGTTTACAGTTTATCAAAGTCAAAATTATTTATTTGCGTTAAATGTGGTATGTACAAAGATGGTAAAAATAAATAAAAGTTCAAACACATTTCGCCACAAAAATGACATGCAAACATTATTGTATTTTAGGTTACACATTGTTTGGTAGGTAACTGCAAGGGTTATCACGAACCGTCTCGAACACAGACTTGATGACTTCCAGCCTCCCGAACAAGCCGGTTTCCGAAGAGGCTATAGTACCATAGACCACATCCATACGCTGCGGCAAGTTATACAGAAGACCGAAGAGTATAAATTGCCATTATGCTTAGCGTTTGTGGACTATGAGAAAGCCTTCGATTCGGTGGAAACATGGGCGGTACTTGAGTCACTCCAGCGATGCCGTATTGACTATCGGTACATCGAGGTGTTGAAGTGCTTGTATAATAACGCCACCATGTCGGTCCGAGTACAGGAGCAGAGCACGAAGGCGATTCCATTGAGAAGAGGCGTGAGACAGGGGGACGTTATCTCCCCGAAACTGTTTACTGCCGCAATGGAAGACGCCTTCAAGCTCCTGGAATGGCAAGGACTTGGCATCAACATCAACGGCGAATACATCACTCACCTTCGGTTTGCCGACGACATCGTAGTCATGGCAAAGTCGATGGAGGAACTCAGCATGATGCTCGATGGCCTCGACCGAGTTTCACAACGGGTGGGCTTGAAAATGAACATGGACAAGAAGAAAATTATGTCAAATGCCAATGTTGTGCCCACCCCAGTCTCTGTTGGAAACTCGGTACTCGAAGTTGTTGACTCATATATCTACTTAGGACAAGTAGTCCAGTTAGGTAGGTCCAACTTCGAGAAAGAGGTCAACCGCCGAATCCAACTCGGTTGGGCAGCTTTCGGGAAACTACGCAATGTCTTTTCGTCCGACATACCTCAGTGCCTCAAGACGAAAGTCTTCAACCAATGTGTGTTACCAGTGATGAGTTACGGCACCGAAACGTGGTCTTTCACTATTGGCCTCATCTCAAAGCTCAAAGTCGCTCAACGAGCTATGGAGAGGGCTATGCTAGGTGTTTCTCTACGTGATCGAATCCGAAATGAGGAGATCCGTAGACGAACTAAAGTCACCGATATAGCCCACCGGATTAGCAAGCTGAAGTGGCAATGGGCAGGCCATATTGCTCGCAGAGCAGATGGCCGATGGGGTCGAAAAGTGCTAGAGTGGAGACCACGGACTAGCAAGCGCAGCGTAGGACGTCCACCAGCAAGGTGGACAGACGACCTTATAAAGGTCGCCGGAAGACGCTGGATGCAGGTCGCTTACAACCGGTATCTGTGGAGATCCAAAGGGGAGGCCTATGTTCAGCAGTGGACGTCCTATGGCTGAGATGATGATGATGATGATGAACTGCATAAAATAAACTTCAGAGCTTATTCAATTTATAAAAAAACAATATTTAGCTGTTAAATATTAGTTAACATAAACTTTAATACTTAACTTAAAACATTTAAAATTAGTTTGCAAACATAACATTAAAATAGTTCTTATGTAACAAGCAATTCAAAATAAGATATTATATTAGTGTATTATACCTATGTATTATAATTATTATTGTTCTAAATAGTTAAAATTAAAAATATTCATATTTCATTGATATTTTTAATAAAATACGTTTGACCTTCCTTGCCCTTCAAATGTTTAACACCTTCTTCAAACCTTTGGCTGTACACAGTTTTGTATCTTTGCCTCAGAAAACGGAAAATTTATAAAACCGGCCAAGTGCGAGTCGGACTCGTCAATAAAGGGTTCCGTAGCAGTGGTTGTAACTTTGCAAGGTAAATTGCGGTTTACGATTTATTAAAAAAAAAACTAATTACTCGATTTTGCATGGTAATGTACATCAATTTTTTTTTTGTTCCATTCCGTTTCCATTCCCCCTCTGTAACATTTTACCACTTTGGAAGTGTCTCTCGAGCAAACTGTTCAGTCTATCCATCTTAGGCGTTGCCTTCCTTTCTTTCTTTTGTTATATCTTGGACACCATTTGGTTATGTCCTTAGCCCATTTATTATTAGTACTCCTCAACATATGGCCTGCCCATCTCCATTTCAGTTTCCTTATGCAATATGTGATTTCGTTGATTTTAGTTTGGTTTCGTAATGTCTCTAGTTTGATTTACTTGTCGTTGAGCATGCTACGCTCCATGCTATGTTGACAGGTCTCTAGATTTCGCATGTTTTGTTTAGTAATGCTCCAAGTTTGACATCCATTCGTCATTATAGGTGAAACTAGCTGTGCCCGCAACTTCGTTCGCGTGGATGTCGGAATTTAACAATGTATTTTTTAGTGCGAAGCCCTTAATTCTCGCCACGTTTTTTACAAATCATATCGTTTTCATATAAACCCTATATTTAGAATTTATTTAGATTTTTCAAGAATATTTGACGTGTTTGTAATAAACGCCCTCTGTCGTTCAGAGGCAGTAGTACTATTCAATTGCCACTGGATTAGAGCCCCCATTCCATCTCATTCCATCCCACTCCGACCGACTTCATCCGACTCATCCGACTCCATCCCGCTCTATCCCACTCTATCCCACTCCATCCCACTCCATCCCTCTCCATCCCATTTCATCCCACTCCATCCCACTCCATCACTCTCCATCCCACTCCATCCTACTCCACCCCACTCCATCTCATTCAATCCCACTCTATCCCACGCCATTCCACTTCATCCCACTCCATCCCGCTCCATCCCAATTTATCACACTTCATCCCACTCCATCCCACGCCATACCACTCTATCCTACCCCATCCCACTCCATCCCACTCCATGCCACTCCATCCCTCTCCATCACGCTCCATCCCTCTCCATCCCACTCCATCTCACTCCATCCCACACCATCCCACTCCATCCCACACCATCCCACTCCATACCACTCCATCCCACTCCATCCCTCTCCATCCCACTCCATCCCACTCCATCCCACTCCATTCCACTCCATCCCACGCCATCCCACTCCATCCCACTCCATCCCACTCCATCCTACACCATCCCACTCCATCCCACTCCATCCTACTCCATCCCACTCCATCCCACTCCATCCTACTCCATTTCACTCTATCCCGCTTCATCCTACTCCATCTCACTCCATCCCGCTTCATCCTACTCCATCCTCTTCCATAACGTTCCATCCCATTCTATTGTGAGTCAAATAAAAACCTTTTCTTTCTTTCTTTCATTCCACTCCATCCCATTCTATTCCATTCCACTCTACTGTACTCCACTCCAAGCCACTCCACTCCAGTCCACACCATATTTGAATAGGTTTGTAGTTTTTCTATTCCAAGCGGCTAGATCGCGCTACTGAACTGCGCGTCTCGGTGTGAACTGACCGTAATTTTACTTCTGGAACACTTTAAATTCAAATATCTTTTGATAGACTGATCCGATTTCAATGAAACAAAAACTAAATGTTACTTCAAGTTACGGTCAGTCGTTGTGTATTAAAGTTATCTACATAGCTTTCGTACATTTTACGTGATGCCCGAACAAATAAACATACAAACAGACAAACAGACAAACAGACAAAAAATCTAAAAATGCTAGAAATGGGTTCTATTGGTTGTCCTTTAACACGCTGGCTATATTTTTTGAGTTTTTTTTTAATGTACAAAAAATATTTTTCTACAGTTTTATTATATGTATAGAATAGATGAAGGAATCAAACATTTTATTATGGGAGGAACCCGAGGATTTTTGACAACCTTGTGTGACCAATATCTCTTCCACGCTAGCTGTACTCTGTTATCTATTTCTTTAGTTACAATCGAGTATTGCTTACAAAAAAATATTTTTGTTTTTGAACATGAATTCAAATATAGCAAGACAAAACCTGCAGTCGGTTGTTAGTATTTATCCACTATACGGTTGGTAAAACTGCGTGTTTAGTGTTTACTGCCCTCTATTAACAGTAAAAGAAAAAAAAAGATTTAAGACGTATTTGATTTTCGACACATTTTACCGATGCACCAATATTTCATATTGGTACATCACAGTGGCCGTCTGACATCCCTGATTTTCTCAAGTGTCAAATTGTAAATGTCAAATATGTAAACAAATAATTTTTTATTGTAACTGCAAATTGCTTCATTATCTCGGTTAAATCTGTTAAAATCGGCATTGGCAATATAACATAAACTACAAGTAAAATAGAATACAGGAAGTGCTTTGTCCCAACTTGCAACAATAATACTAATAATAATCCAAACAACATTTTGTTCGTACTAAAGAAGATTTGCGAGAAAAGTGGTGTCGTGATGACGCCGGCGTGGAATGTTGCAAGGTTTATACAATGTACTGTTGCGAAGATCACTTTGATGTAAGTATTTCAGAAGCCTTACATTCCTTTGTATGTTCATCTAGGAGTAATTTTTGTTTTGTAAATAATAACCTAGCGGGATGTAATTGACGTGTAGATAGTTGACGTTGTGTTGACAGTTTTTTAACATTGCTCTAGTAAGGAAACGGCACAGTTTTTAGGCCAATGGTGACGTCACCTACCTCAAAAATTAAAATATTAAGAATAAAAAAACTATTGAGCCAATCATTAAAATATTCAAATTAGTTTCTCAAAATGCTCTAAATTTGCAGAAAATAAATTAAAATCGAATGTTTAAAAAATTAAGACAATCCCCGAAAGAAGTAAGTAATTGAAATAACACAGGACCGATACAACTATCCTGTGGTATCCCTTCAACAATCTGCAGAGTTTCTTAAATAGGTCACGAAAAAACAAATTGGACTAAAGGAGAAGAGTAAAAAGAACGTTGGTTCTCACCGAAGCGGCGTAGTCCACACTCGACCCCGTCACTACTCCGTACCAGTTCGCGAGGGAGTCCACAGTCACCGACATCACACGGAAACTAGCGTTTTTCATTGCTTCGTCAATCTCGCCTTTTAAATCTATGTACTTGTCGTCATCCGACTGCGTTACTGTATATCCTCGGGGGTACAAAACTGCGTCTCCCTAAAAATAATTTGACAGGTATGGTAAGCTTCACAGAAATCTCACCCGCTTTTGTAATGGTTTCTTTCACAAAAGGGGTGAGTTTCCTCTGAAGCTGACTGTACCATCTTCATCTGCCCAACTATGTTGGGGACGGCTCCAGTCTAATCAAATACAGCTGAATAGCAGTTATGTAGTACTGCATAAACACTTGGATGATTGTCGAACTTATGAACTACGCCTAGTGTCGTCTTGGTATGCCCACGGGAACGTATGGTATACCTAAATGAAGGAAATATGGTCAGAAAACCATCAGGAACATCATCAAATAAGTCCTTCGGGGGGGGGGGGGAGTGGAAGGGACTTTCAGACTTGTACTCATACGGATCCATTCAATTTGTGTTATAAAGCCACGGTTATCTCTTAAGAAATACCGACAGCTCCAGTGAAATATAAAAAAACGTCCACAAAGCTAGCTCTCCATTGACACTCTTCCCTTTGGCCTTGTTCCTCATGATACTCAACATTGTTACAATACTGATACTAATACAGCTAGCCTACATCATTCCACTGCTGGGCGATGACTTCCAGTTTTCACGATCCAGGGCCATAGTGACCCACTGGGCATTGGTTTTGTCAAGCTCGTCCCGCCATATTCTACGAGATCTGACATGAAGCCTGTTGTTACATTATTAGCAAAAAAAAAAATTACATACCTTAAAAACTCCAGAATCAAACGTGCCAGCATGTACGTGTATGTATGCCAGGATCTTGTGACCATAGTTGTGGAAGATTTCTCGAACGGCTTTCGATTCCTCTTCAGAAAAAGGAGTGGCCCCAGGGTATAGCTGATTGCAAGAGCTAATGTCCTTGGAGTTTTTCCATGCCACGTCGAAATTCCGGTCCACATACACACCGGAGCACGCCTCTTGTGGGGATATGTTCTTGTTCCATAGTGTACTAGAGGACTGTTTGTATGCGTCGTTAGATTTAGTGTCATTAAAACATGAATATTAACTTTCGGTCATTAGCATTGCCTATATTGCTATTTTCCAGTGCCACGATTGAAGCGATAATTACCAACACTAGCGAAATTTGACCATCCACGTGTTAGAGAAAACTTCTCCAAGGCATCGAAATTCTTTGGGGGTTTTAACCACTGTGATATTCTTATTAGTTAGAAGGTAGAGAATCTAATTTAAATCTCTGGGAATTGGTTCCTAATGTCAACAAGAGAATTGGTGATAACTTTTGAACCGTAAAAAATAGCACCTTATACCTCCAAAGCTCGGTGGTAAAAATATTTAAAATTACCTCTCCGATGCCATTTAATTTGATTCAATACTTCCCGTGACATAGGTACAGGGCGTATAGTAATCGGATGTTTTAGGCAATCCAGCGAGTTGCGCTGTTCAAATGACGTTTCCTGATCAGATAGAAATCGATCTCATTGTCAAACAGTTACAAGCATGTCAGCCATTGGATTGAATGCTGCAGCAGCTTCTTCAGAAGTCTGAGACAGGCATAAAGTTTAGATGCTCTTAGTTACCTAAACTTATCAAAATTATTCAAAGTATTGAAACAACGAGAATAGAGCCCCCATGTAACACTTGGATTCAAAACGAAGGTGTAAACGCAAAAGAAAAAAAACAAAATATATTTACAGACAGCGAAGCGGAGTATCCGTCAGGGTTCGCCAACGGCATCAGGTAAAAGTCAAACTTATCTAAATGTTTTAAGTAATACGACAAGAGTATTTTCAATTCATAGAGTTTGACCAAACTTGTCATTTCCTTCAGTCCCATCACGGTCAGTCCATGGACTATGAATATAATCTTTTTTTCTGGAACATCATCCATGTATTTGCTGACCCTAGTTCGAGAAAATGCTTTATCTTTCTCCTTCTCTTTTATGGCGATCAAAACTATATCGTTATATTCTATAGTAGAACCAATCTTTGTAACGGATGCATTCGCTTCAGGAAATTCTTTCATTAGTAATTCTATTTGGGACGTTATCTGAAAAATAGAGTTATGTAACTACTGAAGTATTTTATGATAATTAAACTCGGAAACTGGGAGTCGGATTTGAGTAATTCTTTTTGCGTTTAATAGCCCGAGATTTTGATAAGGTTTTACATAATTTAACATTAACAACAACAGAATCAATAATACAGCGGAGCACCACAAGTCAGTAATGATATCGATAATTGTCTATTGAGCGCTCATTTTAGATTAAAGACTTCACCAACACTGCATCTTAGAATCATCCCTAACAACTAGAATTAAAACGAGTTGAAGATATATGATTAACTTACAGCGTACGGGCTGAGATTTGAAGGAAGGCCCTCAATGTCATTCCCTGCATCTCTCAGAGCGCCTCTAAAAGAGAAAAGTGTTAAATTTTTGTTATCGAATAAAAACAATGAATGTAATCAAAGCATGCACCTACAGCATGGACTTACACACACCTTAAGACTGTGGCTGGGACAGACTGGATGCCGAAAGCTGAGGATAGGGTGATATGGCTTTGCCTGGGAGTGGCATATATCCAGCAGTGGACTTTAATCGCCTGGGTTTGATTCATTAATTGACAAAAACAGAGACTGACTTCAACCACTGCTGGATATGTCTCACGTTTCTTTACCAATGTCCACATTTCTGTGGTAGCCTCACACTCATTTAGCACTCGGTGGAAACGTTGTTAACTGTCCATCAGGCTAACGTACATCTTTTCTGGTCTTTGAACCCCGCTCAGTTACAGCTTTATTCCACTTTTCATCACCGCATCTTGCTACGTGACTTACCCAAAATCCATAACGAGATTTTAAATATTGAAAGATTTTAAACGACTTTTGACGTTTGTATCTCGGTGTATCGAATTCATGCCGAGCTTGGAACGTTTCATTACTCTTACTGAGTCTCGTAGGTGCAGTTTCAGGTTGAGCAGAAGCGGGGACTTCAGACATCTTGGAATGTCTTCTTAATGTGACCTATACGATTAATTGATGTTCTTTTTCTAGTGAAAATAATATTGCTGAGAGACATACTAACTTGGTATCTTTATTCAAAGACAATGCAGACATTTGCGTTGCCCTGAAATTATTAAAAAAAAATAATAATCCATTAAAAATTTATAATCAGCTTGAAGAATAAATATTTGGTTTTGTTGCCATAGACACCACATGTCTACATGTTACATTATATACGGTCTTAACCAATAGTTAGGCAGTTGCACTGGTCTATAAGAGAAGTTGACATACAAGACTTTTACTAGCCAGTTATAGGCTAGATACGTAACTACTAACCATAATTAGGGAATGTAAAAAACAAAACGTTTCCCTTTTCCTTTTGGTGAAAGACTTATTGTAAATTATGACTCTATTACATAAATATTCAGACTATTAAAGAGAAAGAGTCTAAATCTACAATAATGCTGAACAGTATCATGTGAACTTTTCATTAAAATAATATTTGTAAAACCTTATTGGTTCTTCTTCAACTCTTTTGTGCGATCTTAACAAAGGGTGATAGTATTTTTTCTTGATTATATTTTGAAACAAATTTGGTGGCCGCTTTGGAGTACTTTAAAGTTCTTTTTTGTAGTGATTTTTTGTGTTCGCTTCGTATCTTTTGTAGATGCCTGGGATTGTTTTAGTAAAGCGACTTTATTTGTTTTCGTATTTCTCAAGTCATCTTTACCGCCACTCTGTTTATTTTCCTGTTTCGGTTTAGTCATACTTTTTTCTATAGCCTTTTTCGCTTTATAAATATTATTTTTTTCGCTGTCCTGCTTCTTATTCTCACTTTTTTCTTTCTTTTTGTCCACACTTTCGTCTTTAGCTCGTTTCTTTCCACGATCATCAGTTTTCATAGATTCTCCTTTATCATCCATACCTTTTTCTATATGTATATCCTTTTGAAACAGTTTTGATGGTGGCTTTGGAGTTATAAAATGGTTTTTTGTAGTGGTTTTTTGTGCTCGTTTCGAAACTCTAGTAGATGCCTGAGATGCTTTTAGTACAGCGGTAGTATTTGTATTCGCAGTTCTCAAGGCATCCTTACTTTAACTCTGTTTACTTTCCTGTTTAGGTTTAGTCTTAACTTTTTCTTTAGCATGTTTTGTTTTATTTAAGTTGTTTTTTATCAAATTGACGTAGTTTTTTTTTGATTTTGTACTCTCGTTACCGAGCTCTTCAGTTTGAGAACTTTCCTCAACACTGTGTATTGGTGAAAACATTTGGCTCTCAACCACGCCTTGTTTAAAATAGTTAAAAAATCCTTCATCATTACTTTGAAAAGACTCTAAATATAGGCCACTCATATTTTTTCCAGAGCCCGTTGTGTACCTGGTCCAAACACCAAAAAAATCATCATCATCTGAATACATCTCCGCTACTGAGGATAAATAAATCGGTTCAGGAAACCATCTTGTTTTTTTTCCAGATCTCTGTTTCCGCGACGGGATTAGGTACTATATCAAATTTATTATAATTATAAAAGATGGAACTCCACACAGAATGGTGATTCTTTGCTCCACTTTTAACGTTTTCCGTTCAACAATATCAGAACCGTTGCAAGGATCAAATACCATCTACTTTCAACATGACTTCCCAAAAAAAAAGGAGAGTTGTAACAATAAAGATCTTAGTACCTAATATAAGCAAATATTATACTCAGGCTGAATTTCACCGATTTTGAAATAAAACCAAGTTAATGAACATAGATAGGTATTATAGGTTATTTAAGAATGTATCTTGTGTCTGGGTGTAATTTATCTATAATATTTGTGGTTTCCAATAAAAGGTTGACTTTCAAAATGATTGGTTGTAAATTCATCCTGGCACCGTTTGAAAGTCGCTAAAATGAGTTTGGACAAAATATTTTTTTTCTGCAAAGAATGATAGCTGCTATTCCTTTATGTGAATGAATCCTATAATTATATTCTTTCTGCGAACGTACATACTTAAATCTAATATGTATATATTTAGAAATGTATGAGTGTGTTTACCAGGGGCCTTACGCCAAGCTCTTAACGCGATCCAGTTCATGACCTGAACTGAACTGTTCTTCTAATTCGTACCCTGACAACAGCTTAACGTACAATCTAGTAGGTCATGCCATCTGACAGCGATTGTGCCAAACTGAATCGCATGTTTTGGTTTCATTCACTCAATTTTGTACTGGTTTAGTACATTGATGTCATAAAGCAGCTCAACTGAAACGCTCAAACTGTCACTGTTACTATTTTTCTCATATTAACTGAAACGTTTGTTGGATTCTTGACGAATATAAGGTTATTTGGAGCTGTTTTAGTGAATTTCTATCAAAACCAAAGTAAAGTGTACTTTAATCTTGCTGTGACAGTCTGAAATACATAACATAGGTGCCTTTTTTACCGCATGTGTTTTTCTCTAACAGATGTGTGATGATCTACTTCTACTGTTGTTTGAGTTTTTGGAGGAAGATTCTGCCTCACACTACGCACAAAAACTTAAGAGGCTTCAGATACGCGGCCGTTGGACCCTTTCATTAGGCGCTACAGGCTATCCAAAGTATCCGTAGTGCTCAATTTGTGCTCAGAGTTGAGCCCGCTGATCAAGGAGCCTGTCAAGCCAACGGATTTAACCGTATAGAGAACAAGGTAGATAAATAACTTCTTGTCTCTTTCGTATAATTTATTCATAAACCTAACCTATGTATGTCTTTGTTTGTTTGTGAAAAAAGATTTGAGAAACTGCATACCTAAGTCTATCCAATTTTTACAACTACATTAATGTGTACTATTAGGGTGTACAATCATTGTTGTAATTTGTTCAAGGTTTCGATTGTACTGGCATTCTATGCCACAGGATCTTATCAAAGACTAGTTGGAGACGTAGCTGGTCATTCAGTGGCACAACAAACGGTGTCATCAGTATTGCATGAAATAAACAATGGTTTAAATTCTCCTCAAATGAGAAATAAATACATTGTTTTCCCAAGCACATTGGAGGAGAGGAATACCATAGGAAGAGAGTAAGCAAAGCAATATTTTTTGGGTTTATATTGTTCAGCACGAAGAATAATAAAGTAAAACCCAAAGATGCTTCCACTTCCACCAGTTGACGCTACTACTTTCCGCAGTACACGTGTATCGTCCCTCTGCATTCAGGCCTGTGCCTTGAATCTTGTAGGCAGCGGGGTGGCGGTGGCGGCGGCGTGGTAACAGCAGGATCTTATGCGTAAAATCAAAATGGACCGGCCCTCGAAAACAGTGGCGCGGCCAGCAGCGGGGCGGGAGCGGGCAGCGAGCAGTGTACTTATGTCAAACGGTGACCGCCCGCTCGTTCTTTTGCCCACAATAAATCGAGCGTTAGAGTGCTTCTACACGGCGCATGCAAGTGCCTCAACATGCTCAAGCTACATGCGCCGTGTACACGCACCCCGCGGGTAGCTTTATCAAGTAGCTTGCACATGTTACTCGCGCGGGTAAACCGCAAACCCCCACCATTACTTGCGCGAGTTGGCAGGTTGGTGCTTATACACGGCGCATGGCCGTGTATAAGCACCCCGCGGGTAGCTTGATCAAGTAGCTTGCGCATGTTACTCGCGGGGGTAACCCGCATCTCCGTGTACAAGCACCCTTAGAAATAAATTTGAATGAAAAAGATGTTGCCGCCGTTATTCAGACAATTCGTTCGCGAATAAAAACCAATATCTTGATGAGACAATCACAACGCTAGGTACGCGGCTATTCACTGGGTGCGAAGTACTAGGTGGGGGCAGTACTATTCGATTGCAGCGTTCATTGTGGCGAATAGTAGAAGTGCCGACAGCTTTGTCTCAGAGTACATTCAGCTCTGTCAACTTTACATAATTATTTTTTATAATCGCATTATGCCGCCCGCCGTCGTGCACGGTGCCAATAGTCACGGGCGATCTGCCCGCTAGTTTCGAGAACGGGTCTGCGATGCCTGCCCTGCTCCCGCGCCGCCACCGCCCGGCTGCCCGCAAGATTCAAGGCAGAGGATTCTTGGGAATGATTCATGATGAAATATAAATAATTGTTAAATAAAAGTTTCCTTTTCAATTACATTATTTAATAAAATAAAATCAAATACATATTGTTGTTGTATACAAATTGTTACCCTAATTGTTGTTTGTAAATTGTTGTTGGCTACACCTAGGGCGACTTTCACCAAAAGTTAAACATGTTTAAAATTTTATTTAGTGTAAAAATTCCATACAATTTTGACATTAAATAAAATTTTAAACATGTTTAACTTTTGGTGAAAGTCGCCCCTAGTATAGGTGCTGTGTCAACAATTTGTTCTTAAACTAAAAATATAATTTTACATTCGGGCTTAATTTTCAGTGCCAGAACTGACAGATGAAGAGGTTCACCAAGAAGCTCAAATGCAACATGACTATGTTGATGTTGTGCATAGCAGCCAAGAGCTAGACGTGTTCATCGGCTGTGGGCAATCCGGGAAGCCTGAAAAACAAAGTTATTATAATGTAATAAGCTGTTGTTTCATTTTGTATATATTGTAGACGTTGAGGGTTGGGTTTTAAATAAAACCAGAGATTCATCAAAACAGTGATAATATTAATTAAAAAAATACCTATCAACTCTTTTTTTATTGCGGTTAAATCATCAAATGAGTGCTCCCCACCCAGGCCAGAGCGAGAGGGACTGTCACATCTGTACTGACAAAAATCCACGGTGTTCTTCAATAGCCCTTTACGTTCCAGGGTCACGGTAATTCGGTAAATCCCGTGACCCCGGCAGGCCTTCTAAAGGAGGCCCCGTAATTATGCTGACACTCTTTGAGCGATTATTTGCGCGCGTGGAACAAAACGCGCCTATGAACCATGCCCGTGTCGGGTATGGTCCATGTTCGGACAGAGAGTCGCTCATTACTCACCGCCCGATCCTACGGTGGCCGAAGATCGTCTTGCGACATCTGTCGTCGTGGGCGTCTACCACTGCGTCTGGGCTGTGCGGTGGATGCTGTCCTATTTTAAAATAGAAACTTATTTTCTTACCTATTATTTAAAATGCCTTTTATTTCTACGAGTTCGAGGAATACATTTTCTAAAATTGTGTTTTCGGTCTTCAATCCTAAGTCTTTCTCTAGACATGTTAACCATTGTCTGCCTTGCTGTGGCTGAAGACATGGGTATAACTCGGCGCTGAGTAGACGAGGCGTGTGGCGCCGATACTGTGGCTGATGGAGGGGCTGGGGTCTGCGCTAGCGGAGGGGGCGGGGTAGCTGCATGTGCCTGCGCTGGCGACTTTAGATTTAAGCTTGCACTTATAGTCATTCCAGTACTGAAAAGATGGCGCATGTTAGTACCTGAATGTGTTTAACAATATTGTGAAGCAATTTCAGTAACATAAAACATAATATGAAATTCATTTACCTTACACCAACCCTTCCAATCTTTCTCTCCACCATCACCGTGAGAATTAAGCTGTCTGCTTCTATTATCCACATCCTTTTTGCATGTTCTCCAGCTTGGGATGTTTTATTGAAGCCCGTTGCGAGAGCTTGATTGTCGTTTATAAACTCCCACAACGTCTCCAGCTGATTGAATGTTACTCTCCTTCTTCGACTAGAATGCAACAGAAAATAACTTAAATTTCTTATCACAAAGACAGCTTCTTGAAGAAAAGCACTTTCGAACTAAAATCTAGTTCGAAAGTGCTTTTCCTCAAGAAGCTGTCTTTCTAATAAATCATAAGGTTCTCGAAGGAATTATTTAGTTTCAGTAAATAAACAAAACAATGTTTAATACTTACGACATTTTTTGAATTATGGTATATAAAGTGTTATTTGAAATCAAAACCCACTTCACTTAAATTTTCCACTGAAATCACAACCACAATCACAACTCCACAGATTACATAAAGAATAACTAGACAAACTGACACTAGGGTATTAAACCCTTTTTCAAAAAGTGTCTCATTTGAATTAAACTGGATAATAAAGTACTAAAAAATTACAAAAAAAATCTTAAATCCGTTAGTGCCCTAAAAAAAAATATACCTATATTTTATTATTTTGATTATCATATTTCACGCTTAAGTTGACGCAAATGCTTTGAAGCCATTTTGATAACGTCAGAATCAGTTTATGTGGTTTTCGATTATCCAATATGCAATGACGGGGGTGCTAAGACAGGAAACCTTCACGTGCGCCCGTGGACTGGAGTTCCCTCTCGGATACGTCGGGGGGAAGACCAGTTTTTCGGGCCGGTGCACCCCGGGATGCGGGCAAAACTCTTCCTTAGGGTGCTCCCACATCTAACGACGCGGATTCGGATTTTTCCCTCGCCCTTTCTCTTTCTGTCGCTTAGAACTGCCATTTGCTAGACCGAGACAAAATGCGATCGCATGCGACGGAATCTTCAAGGCGGCCGCATGCTATCGCATTGTCTCGCTCTAGCAAATGGCATTTCTAAGCGACAGAAAGAGAAAGGGCGACGGAAAAATCCGAATCCCCGTCGTTAGATGTGGGAGCACCCTTAGGCACTGTGTGCCTACGGGGTCTTCGCCCGTATGCGAATAGCTGTCGTGTGGACGCTCCAACGCGTGTCCCTCTGATCAGCAGAGGGCACAGCGGCGGAGCGGGCTTGCGGACGGTGAGTGATGGGTAGCTCGCCGTCCGACGAGGGACCAAGCCCGGGTCGGTGGCGCGTCGTGTTTCGCGCCAAATGCCTGCTTGGGTCGCGGGTTTTTTCTTAACCCAGGATACCGTGGCCCCAGAACGTAAAGGGCATCCGAAGGAACACGAGTGGATTTTAGTCAGTAAGAGTCTGACAGTACCTTCCGCCCCACCTAGCCATAGTCTTTCGAACTTACCGCCTTGTCTTCCGTCAACAATGACGCAACCTCATCATGGAGGCTACCGTTTTTTTTCTGGAATGGCTTCGAGGTCTTTGTGTCAAAGGCTACCGTTTCATTTAGTAAATGCGCAAATTAAAAAAATGAAAACTTTGAAATTTAATTCAAAATAAAATACCTTATTTTTTCCCGTTTTTTTCTACTCTAGCAAAATCCTAAATGTAAGGTTTTATTATTGCACGTAGTTTTTTTTTTTGTATTTAATAGCAAAAGGTAAATAAATAATTATGTACTGTGGCAACTAATTAAAAACGATTAAAAAGGAAGACATCTCAGTTTGAGTTCCTATACTGCATCGCTGAAAGTCGTACCCTGACGTCCAATACGCTCAGCGATATTTCGATTGTTATAAGTGAATGAAAGATCGCAATTTTGAGCTGAAACGTTGTTAGTGAGAAAGAGACAACGTTATTATTAAATAGCGTTGTCTCTTTTTCACCAAAAACGTTTCAAAACGACTTTGACAAACTTTGTTTCTTTGGATAGACTAGGTAATGCCTAATGAATTCGGCATCATCGTTATTGAAGGGGTCCAACTGACCGCGAAACTGGAGCCTCTTATGTTCAAAAACTCAATAAAATAAATAATTAGACTATTACAGAAAACTAAATGTGGTTGAAAAAATTTATGTAGGATAGGTATTATAACTTTAAAAGAAAGATTAAAGTACACTCACGTCGGTTTTTGCAAAAAATCCTCTAAAAACTTGCTATTCATCAATAACGTTTCAGTTTATCTTAAGAAATAGTAACTTTTATTGGATTGCTTATTTTGACAACTTGAGCGTTTCAGTTGAGCTGCTTTATGACATCAAGGTACCAAAGCGGTACAAAATTGAATGAATGAAACCAAAACTTGCGACTCAGTTTGGCACAATTGCTGTCAGATGGCATGGCCAATTAGATATTAGCGTCGAAAGAGACAATGCTATTATTAAATAGCGTTGTCTCTTTTTCCCCGAAAACGTTTCAGCTTATTGGACGTCAGGGTACGAGTTTTAGCGATGCAGTTTATGAACTCAAACTGAAATGTCTTGCTTTTTAATCGTTTTTAATTAGTTCAGGGTAGGCCTGCAGTTGTCTAGCACCCATAACACAAGCTCTGCTTTGCTTGGGTCTAGATGGCGTTGTGTGATAGTTGTGAAATATTATATTAATATATTATATTATTATATCTGAGGACTGAATACATCCATGGCAGTTTCATAACACACAAAAACAAATCGTTAATATACCTACTAATTTTTAGGTCTACTTTTTCCGATTAACTCAAAAAAAATCATCAAAACTGAGTTGGTAAATACGGAATTTATTTCAAAATGGGTGAAATTCAGCCTTATAAATATATATATAATATACTTGGTTTCGCTACCATCATTTGTGGTCTGATGACGTTTAGAATCTCCTTGATTTTTATTACTCTTATTTTTTCTCAAATTGTCTGCCTACGCGAAAAAAAAATCAGTACTAGTACCTATAATATCCGTTTTAATATTATGAAGAATCAAATAAAAAAATAAACGTACTTTTTCTCTAATTGTTGTGAATCTGGAAAATAATATGTTTGATTGTTATTTCATCTTCTTACATATTCTGTTACTTTTTCAATTTTAAACAAAATAATAATTACTTACAAAAAAATTGAAACATTTAAAAAGATGAAAAATAGTCCCTGATGCTCCACCTATCCTTGAACGAGGTCTAACTAAGATAGGTACTTTTTATAATGATTAGATCATTAAATGAGTTGGAACGGAAAGGACTGTCAGAATTCTTCTGCCAAAAACCCACGCTGATCCTTCAATAGCCCTTTACGTTCCAGGGTTAGGTACGGTAACCTGATGAGGCAGTCTCGCGACCAACTAAGATAGGTGGTGAGTTCTGCGAGAAAAGTTAAATACTTAAGGGAAAAACTAAACTTTATATTAAAAGCACGGCCATACCCCCCTCCTTTTAAAGTCGGTTAAAAAACAATATCATATACCTACCTAGAAACAATAACTTGTTGGTACTATACCTGCATTAATTTCACAGCAGTTCACAAACACAATGGTCAATATGACTATAATTTTGAACATTTTTAAACTAATTTATTAAATACTACAGTTATTTGGTATAAAATTGTAGGTACATGTGTGAAATCAACATTTTATACCTACATATCCGTTATTTTACACCAAATGTAATATTTTTATTATTACATTGCATGTTTATTGCTCGCAATATAAGAAATAAAACATAAAAAATAGAATGGTATATTAAATATTACCTTATTTGAAAAAAAAACTGTTTTCTGGTGCTCAGTTTACTAAACAACAATATTTTTATTAAAAAAAAAATCACTACTAAAAACGGTACAATAATTATTACTTTGGGTAAAGTAGGTATTTTTATTAAAACTTCAATTGTCGTCTCATGACGAGGTTAAAATCATTACTTATTTTTAGTTCCCTGAAACTCATAGTAAATCTTGACATGCTTCTTCTAAATCTTTCAGTCATTTTTATACTTTAGAGACTGCAAAATGTCATGAAAATAATTATGCAAGTAATGAAACTTTTCGTACCTATCATATACGAAACGTTTCAAATAAATGATGTTGATATTATTATTTGTTTCAAATTATTTTATCAGTATAATTTAAAAGTCAAAAATATGTCGCGTCGTAAAGACCAAAATTTCATCACAAATTTCTGTACTAAGTACTTATTTGAACACAATAGGTATTCGTTTCTTGCATCACACAGCGCACTGCGATAAAATACCATTTAATATCGGAAATATTTTAAGAGAAATGATCGCTACACTATATGTGGCCTTAAATCGTAACCACGATGCCATTAAAAATTTCACGACCCTTCTAAAAGTGTTGGTTTAGTGTGCCTGGTTGTTATGGCAAAGGTCTGGCCGTTACACCATGGCCCAAGTATGGTACCGAAGCCATTAAGTCATCGACGAATTGTAATAGACTTATTTCTGATCGGAAAAAGAACTTGGTAGAATCAAAAGGACTATATATAGTAATCGTAACTTTAGGTTCTAACGATTTCGCCTGGAAAAAATGTGAAGATCATATTTTGTCTTCGAAAATGATGTCCATTGCATTTAATACTTTTTTTTTTTTATTTTACGGTAGAGACTGACAGACTCGTACTGTCAAAATCTTTCCTGTTCCTTCAGTATCCTATGCGTTACAGGGCCATGTCATCTTTAAATACAGTTCTGCGACCGTTTAAGACAAGGCCAGTTCCGTGTTCGATCGCGTTAATATTGTCTAAGGCCTAAGGCATGCTTTAGAAGAAGACTGGCACATAGGTGTAATAACAGTAGTATTGAACAACAACAGCAGCTAAAAAACATTAAACAAGCTGTAAAAAGGTTGTACCGAAGACCTCAGTCGTGTTAAATCAAAACGATTATACATAACATGGTATTACATTCATTTGAAACTTCACACCACTCTAGGCCAGCACAAAATCAAAATGTTAGGTACCACAAACGTGTGGTCTGTCAAACACCAAAAGTACTAAATTTTCTTCGGAAAAGTATGGATGCGTTACGCCGCGATCTCTCATCATTTATACCGTATTATAGGGCATCGTAAACGCGCCTTAAGATTTACACCTACACAAAAAAACTGTTAGCAGCTCCGACTCAATCTTCATCCGACGCGGCTGCCGTAAATCGGACGACTGACCTTAAACGGTTGCTGGGAGTTCGGTGGAAAAGCCTGTTAATGGCCTTGCACTAGATTCAAAAATCAGTCGATCAGCATTCTCAATGTTCTAGCTCTCTTCGAAATTCTCTTATTAGTTACGAGTCAGGATTTGTCTTTATTCTGCAAAACTAAGTATATACAGGGTGGAATTTCGTAATGCCACCTGGAGGGAAAGTACCCTTAATACTAGAGATAGAAAATTTTACTCAAAGGAAACATTCCTTTATTTTTGAATAGAACGCAAACTGCATTCAAAGATTTTCGAAAATTCTATTCTCCCACCCAGGAATCGAACCGGCTAAAATCCAAAAAAATTATACCCGTACTTTTATTGCACCGATCGTTAGGGTCAATTATAACGATGAAATCTCTCTAACAAACATGATAAATTAAATGAAAGGAAAACCAGGAAATCTTAAATTAAAGTTCTCGTAACATGTAGGTAATATGGTTTCTTGGTTCAATTCCCGGGTGTGGGAGAAGAGAATTTTCGAAAATCTTTGAATGCAGTTTGCTTTCTAATCAAAAATAAAGGAATGTTTTCTTTGAGTAAAATTTTATATCAGCAGTATTAAGAGTACTTTTCCTCCAGGTGGCATTACAAAATTCCACCCTGTATATACACTTTTTTATCATGATAAAATTATCAAATGAGTCCCCACCCAGGGCAGGGCGGATGTCAGACTTGTACTGACTTAAATCCAGGGTGTCCTTCCTTTACTTTCTGGGTTCGTTGCAGGATCCAAGACAGTTAAATTCGTTCTCCGGGACACGTTGAGCTTCATTGTCTCGGTGATTTCTGGTGGTCACCGTTGTTGATTATAGCTTTCAGAAGTGGTACGAGAATAGTGCGATGGGATAGTACCAAAAAAAAGTTGAATTATGAAGGGAGACCTTTGCGCAAAAGTTTGGACAAATCAGGGTCGTAAGAACAATTAAATATCAGTCGATTAAGAAATTAACTGTGTTACCACAAAAAACTTTTAAAAGTCTGTTGAACATTTGTCTAAAAAAATGTCAGATTATGACGTTGAAATAAGGTCCGTTTTGCAGTCACACTTTTTTTAGACAAGACGTGTTCAACAGATGTTTAAGTTTTTATAGTAAAGCTGATTTTAACAAAATGTTTCATAAGTTCTCTCACAATAAAGGAATGAGTACTTAGTTTTAAAAGCAGGATGGTTTTAAGTCAGTAAGAACCTGACCGTCCCTTCCGCTCCTAAGGATACATTATTTGATGACAAAAAAACAAGAAAACCAATTATTGTACAATTTTCACGTGATGTACCTAATTTTCATTCTAAAGGCCAACATTGCTTTACACACGTCCCTCTTATATTTCAATAACCACCCAGAACAATTTTACAAAACACAGGAACAACCTAATAAATCTTATTTGTTAGGTGTTCATTTAAATCGAAACTAAAAAGCAAGAATGTAAGGGCACGCGCCGAAACAATAGTGACAAACAACATTGTATATTTTATGTGGAGATTTACAAGGTGCTAAACCCTACAAACTGGGCACAGTCACGGAACACGAGCACACGAGCTCACTGTAAAAAATAACACCGATTCAAACCATTATAAAAGTTTTCTAACAATGATTCGTCACGCACACAGAATCCACAAATTAATATTCTACAAAATTCGTCACTTTATCAACAGCTCTATATTTCATTTCCTTGTGCGCTCACCCCAGTAATGAAAATGGCGGTTCCTAATGGCTGTCTATGAAGTACGCAGTACATTAACATCAAATTTTGTCGACAATAAAACAAACCGTTAAGCCCAACGATTTTCCGGGTAAAGGCCGCCTTCACATAAAAAAAACGCACAACTAGGACGATGACACAAATTATTAAAATATTATAATATAAGTGCAACAAACCGGCGGCGCGACGCTTACTACAAATATATTACACAATTAAGTCTTAAACTCGTTTCGTTTGCGGCCGACTGAGTTTAATTCATTTTTTCCCTTTGTTTCACGACCAGGAATTTATTTTCATAACTGATAATAAATGTCAAGTCATTGTAGTAATAAAGTGAGTGAGGGGCAGCTTCACCCTTCCTCGGCTGTCGCACAGCGGCGACACTCGCGACACCCTGCGACACGACTATTGTTCGAATTAATGCGTGAATTACACAATTAACATTATATGTTTTATCATGAGAACAATAATTTAATGCTAACATAGCTGTTAGTTTCTCAATTAGATGTCGACACCCGTAACTTCATAATACTATGTTTACTAAGCGAGCTCATAATAAGCCCCTTATAACTTCAATCTTTAGGATACCAAGTTGAATACTTAAGTGAGACTAACTCATTTCATGTACTAACTATATTATCTTCTACATATTTCAAAACTAATTGTTCATTTCGGCGCCTACAGTTCAAAGAGGTGAAGCTGCCAATATCAGTCAATTGTAGCGTTGAGCAAGTAAACAAAATTTAAATAAAACAAAAAGCCTTGTTCAATGAAGTGGTGGGAATGCTTCAGGGGCGGGTTTTTATAGTAGCTGACGGCGATCCAATCTGCTAATACGATGGAATGGAACTAAATCTCGAGAGGACGACCGCGCGCTCGTGTGCTACCACTTGGAGAAGACTCCTCAAATGAAATGGCGGCGGCTAACTAAATACGTAGAACATACTATGTCACGAGCTATAGGGCTGTTTCAAGGCTACATGTTTTGATTGGCAACAGTTTTCTTCACAAATTATTGTTGCTCGTAAAAGGCACAAAGGTTATATGTAATTTGTGCTTAGTAGAGGCATTTTTTTTTTCACCAGGATCATCATTAACATGGTCATTATAATTATGTAGAGCTCAAATTGCAATTCCGTTTGAGTCCAACTTTCATAGTTTGTAGAATATAAAATATTTTTAGGCTTTAGATAAACTAAATCATTTTTGGATTATGTTGTTTTAAATTATAATATCAACATGATGACTAAGAACTCATTTTTTAATTAGAATAAAAGAAGCAGGTTAAGAATTAAAATCAATGCTGAAGTTACCACATGATAATACAAAATCATTATTTAAATTCAATAGCCTTTTCATTGGCTCGGAAGATCCCGAGACCGAAACAATCTTTTTGCTGTCAATTACATTAGAAATCTTACTCCGTCGGGTGTGTATTTACATACGTAGGTACTATGTACAATGTGGGTGCACTCCGGTTGATTGCGGGTCAAACGCTGATCATCCCATGTCCCTGCCCGACGAGCAATGCATGCTACAACATTTCTGTTGCTACGAATTTAAAGGTTGATAAGAAAATTCCAAATGTGTTGCTGTAGAGTTAAAATTATAATGAGGTTTTGTATGAATTAATTTAATTTTAACAGTTTGAAATGGAGATGAAATGAAGTTTCTGTTTGAAATTTCTTTTTATTTGTGTTACGATAGACTAGTCTAGCCACGATCTCAGCTCTTGTGTATTTCAGTCATTGAAAGTCAATCAGTTTTGAATTATTTGCGATCTGAGTTTATTAAATGTTCTAATAAAATGTGGATTTAGAACGTAAAGTTGTTACTCTGGAAATAAAAGGATTGTAGATTATTGCTTGTCTAAAAGCAGCAACCAGCAAATTTAATGTGATGCTACCGGTGTTGGACTTAACAGTAGTGAAATTACATCGATTCTGTTTGACAATATTTTTTGAATAAGATTAAGTAAGTAGGTACAAAATGTTATGCAATCTCTTCAACATTTCAGTCACGTGTGAATGTGTGCGGATCGTTTAATTATTCTCATTTCTGAAATTAACTGAAGGAAACAAATTTTATCGCTGATTAAAAAAATCTCGTACACGTGACTTGCCGTTTGCTAATACTTACCTACATACATCAATGCTTATTGTCGTATAATTTAAACAACGTAGCAACAACAACATGTATTAACTAAAGTTTGGTCATACCCCGCGGCATCGTATAATACAGGTAAACAAATACTAGGTAATATTGTTTTATTATAATTGATGTTTGTTATTTCGTGCGCACATAATATCTGTTACTCAACCCGTATCCAGAAACTATGTCTATGGTATGAAGAACAATATCCCGAACTACATCATTTGCAACTCTACTCATAGCCCGGGATAGTGATGAACGCTCCAACATCTTACAGACTTACACCTCATCGTAATCAAAGGATTAAAACCTGTAATGCATGTACCAATAAGGTGTAAAATTCTAACGCTCTGAAAGGGCACTTAGAACATTTTAATGTTCCATTAAAATAATAGCCATGTCAAAAGCACTGCTCGACTGACGCGAATACTTTCCGACTGCTTGGCTTTATTTTATTGCGCATGTTTTAATATTAATTGTAAGTTTTCTGCCTCGATGAGCGGACGAGGACTTAATGCAAATGTATACGCTTGTCAAAACGTTTAAGGCGGATAGTGAAATTCATGGCAGTTTATTTGCTCGCACAATTTCATTCTCGTTATAAATAAAAGGGAGTCCATATAAAGTAGATTGTTTTACCTCAACTTCTGCGTGTACTTCGGGAGTTTTGCGTAGACAATAGCGGGAAGTTTTTAAAGGGAAAATTATGACAAAAGCTGGATTTATAAAGGGTGGGGGGTGAAGGGTGGTGGGTGGCTGGAGTGGCCTGGTCACGTGCGGAGCTCACGTGGAGGCCTCGACACCAACATGCACCTTCCGCTGGTGTTGTAACTACGGATGTTGAAATTCACAACCCTTTTTTCCAGTTGTAAGACTTCTCTGGAGTTTTGAAATATCGTTTCAGGGGCCAATATACCAACATTTCCACCTGTTTTCGCATGGAGACTTATGGAGCTTCCCCATGACGTGATTTGTGCGATTTTCAACTTCTACTAACTAAAACTACTTAACCCTTAATTCGGCAAGAGCAAAAATTTGCGAAATTTTGATTTTTTTGTATATATTTGTCATCCTTAGATATTCCTAAAACCAGGAAAAATAATGGAAAAAATCTAGTATATCTAGTTTTACAATAAATGCATGTCCAGTATACTGGACATTGCCAGGTTCTCTGAAAAGTAACAGAAAATATTGATGTCCAGTATAATTCCCATTGTCGAATTAAGGGTATGATTTTTTTAATTTTATAGAAACTCTTTTTTATGCAAATATGCTATTCATTGTATAATGTCCAATGCGTTTTGGCTTACAAAGTCATGCCTAATCAGCCCTAAAGTAAAGAAGTGTCGAGAAGGCTCAACTTTGAAGAATGATCACTCTTTTCAACGGTTTTTTTCGGTTAGGCATGTTAAAGAAGGCAAAAAGGCTTATATTTTCAGGAAAACATATATCTGTCTTTGAGTTCTGTTCATCTCTAGCGTATTCATGTAAGAAACTTGACAGTAGTAAGGGAAGAAGCGACTTTGGGCTTCACACAATTTCTGAATATATCTTAGCAAGATCTTAAGAGTAGATAATTCTAAGATTCACTGTGCCCTTCGATCCAGTGGAAGGTGGTCCGTTGAGGACAGGGTTTAATGATAAGATTGCTGTTAGTTTCTTTGCTTTTTGGAGCTTTGATAGGGCTATGCCCTCAAATAGAAAACCGCATACCATAGTATTGCATTCACAGTGGCCTGGCAGCTTTTGAGGCTGCTGTAAGGGCTACTCACTCTCACTGGTAGGTCAAGATGTGAGCACCTAACAGTAGATATGATAAAGATGCTGCTGAAGGCAAGAGAATGTACAGCAGCTCTAAATCATATTGATTTTTGAGAGTCCTGTGTAGGTGCATACTAAGTTCATTATTTATTGGTTAAATTTCTGCCCCCTTTTGTTTTATATCGTATTTTTTTATTGAAAATTTATCTTTTTAGGATCCGTATTTAGTAAGCAACCAATAAGTGGTGGAATCTCTATCAGCTGATCCAGTATACAGGCGTAGGTTTAGCCCAATTGGTCTAGATGCATAAGTATCATAGCAGCTTATTTTGCTTCCTGATAAGAGAATAGGTCAACAGATATTATTTGAAGTATTTTAAGTATTGCTGCAGTACACATGGTATGGTAGTTATGCAGCCATTTGTTGTAGGGAAGACCAGTTTTTAGAATTTTTGGAGCCATAAGACTGTCTTCAGAAGTGCCATCTCTTGTGCTCGTGCGCTTATTTGCCACTTATAATTTGAGCCTCTTTGAGTTTTTTTGAATACTTTTAGTATATTAATGTGAGTTATCAGGAAATTAAAAGTAACACACATAAAATGGATCGTACTTATTATATAATATCATATTGGAATTAAATGTACCGTGTCATTTGGCAATGTCCAGTATACTTTTGAACATAAAGAACTAAACCCATAAAAAGTTACGTGTTGGCGTGAAACCTCAGCAATCGGGAAGTCATACTGGACAATGCAAGTTTTACAAAGAATTACTTGAAAATCTATGATAAATACACATGCTTGCAGTGTGTGTATACGTTTGTACATACCTGATCTGAAATGTATAAATAAAAAGTATTCTATTTTAGAACAAAAAAATCGAGTAATTCTACCAAATTTATCAAGAGCGGGTAAAGCTCGTTCGTCCTGCCTGACATTGCGAAGACTTCTGCCTGACTGGGTGCAGGTGTCCATTAACAGTTATTTTCAGTTTTTTAATAATACAGGATATAACCTAACCTATCTGATAAAAAAAAAGTCTTTAATATTGTTTACAAATAAATACATCAGATTTTTTCAAAGTCCTGTCCAGTATACTTCCCAATATCGAATTAAAATTTAAATGATGACAATCATGATTGTTGGTAGCTGATGATAATAGATCAAAATATCTTCAGACATCATCTGCCTAGCCTTTTCCCAACCATATTGGGGTCGGCTTCCAGTCAAACCAGATTCAGCTGGATATCAGTATTTTACATGGAGCGACTGCCTGTCGGACCTCCACAACCCACTAACTGGGTAATACAATACCCCATGGTAAGACTGGCTGTCAGACTTTAGAGCTTCTGACTAACAGTAACGACTGTCAAAGATCTACAAATGACAGCCAGAACCAACGGCTTTACGTGCTTTCCGAGGCACGGAGGAAACTCGCTATGACAGATGGTCACCCATCCACAGACCAACCTTGGCAAGCGCGGCTTAACCCGGAAGATCGGCCTGTGCGGCTGTAATTATAAGGCCACGAGCTCCTCCATCATCATCAAAATATCTTCATCCGCAGATAGATTTCACAATCTGATAGCAAGCTGATACCTAGTCATATTAATAATTCTGATATGTCTCTCTAAGAAAACTCACAATTCCAGCAATATTGCGTTTAAGTACTTAGCAATTAAGTACAAACTTTTTGTAATTTATCCTTTTTCATTAAAACTTTATAATAATACCGATAAATATAAATATAATATACTCAAAATAGAAAAGGTTACCATTATTACCAAATATGCTAAATTAAAATCGGGCTTTTTGGCTAAATAGTCTACAATAAGATGTTAACACCACTTCGCACAGAGAACGAAAAATATAACCACAAAAACATGACACCATATTTTCTAGCTGACATTACATTGTCATCGAACGGACATCTGATTAAAATCTCGAAACAAAAATAACAGGCGGTACTGGCTACGAATGTACGACGGGTCGTATCTCGGGGAAATAGATAAAGCCGTGAGATAAGCCGTCAACTTACCCAGTTGTCACAAACGCGTGACAATGCTGACAGCTCGTTAGAGTGGGACCAGCGTTGGGAATATCAGCATATGTGCGACACAATGCCGTTTAGGTGACCGCTAGTGATCAAATGGGAATTTAGTTATTGTTTTAGATGGTTATCTTAGTTTGTTTGGAAATTATTACATAATGTACCGCTACATCATGCCTGTATCAGGTGCTGAAAGGAATAATTTTTCAAAGAAATCCGTTTAAATTAGGCAGAAAACTAACTATTAAATGTGTGACAGATATAATACATTATTGTTAAGAGCATATATTCCGAAAATTGGCAACGTCGCAAATGGTTGTCAAATATTAACAAGCTTTAATTAATTTAGCATTGTTACTGAAAGGAAATATGGCTCTGTAGTGCACTAAAAAATTGATAAGGGAATGCAATAATTAATATCATAACACCGAATATATACTTAGTTTTAGATGTAAAAGAAGCATTTGGAAGCTTTCCAAATGCTTTTTGAAGTGAAAACTTCTTTAGCGGCGTTGTACACTTTTTCTGTAATGGGTAAAAAATTTAAAACTCGCGTCAGGGTCACGTGACCAAAACTCGCGTCAGGGTCACGTGACCCTGATCGAAAATGAGTAAGACGTCATTCAAATTAAAAATAAAACATAGTAACAAAAAAGTTTTCACTTCTACCGGCACTCCTGGAGTGCAACCTTTTTTTTTTTATACACCTGAAACGGACACAACATCAAATTCAGTGTTTGGATTGCATTCCAATATCATTTTTTTAGTGCACTACAGAGCGATATTTCCTGTTTTCATACAGAAAAACTGCCAAATTAATTAAAACTTGTAAATATTTGACAGCTTTTTGCGACGTTGCCAACTTTCAGAATAAGCATCAAATGTTATCACGTATTATAATATTTTATAACTCACTATAAGTACAGACGCCATCACATCAACCTACCTACCTCAATCTGTGAAATTTCTTCAAATAGGTTTTCAATTCAACCTCACAATAGTGGAAGGTTAATGTTCGATTGGTAACATTTGATAGATTGGGGTAGGTTGACCCGCTGGCGTCTATACCTACCTGAATCTCTTTTCTACCATGTCACACAAAATCGATCCACAATTTACTGGCGGTAATCGCGTAACGAACATGCAAAAAGTTAAGATCATCATATCTACCAAGCAGCCGAAATAAAAAAAAAAAAAAATGCCCACAAAAAAAGGAAATGAAATATTAAGCGTTTTATTTTTGTTAGGCTTGATTCAATATCGCCCGGAGGACACGGTGGAGCATACGGTGCAAGACTGCCCAGCTTGGGCGGAGCACCGACGTGTCCTCACGGCTGCGATAGGCGGAGACCTCTCGCGCCCGGCATTGGTTGCGGCCATGCTGCGGGGCGAGACGGAGTGGGAAGCGGTCAGCTCCTTCTGCGAGGCAGTAATGCTCGTTAAGGAGGAGGCGGGCCGCGAGCGAGAGAGGACAGCGTCCTCCCTCCGCCCCAGCCGCAGTGGTAGGCGCCCACGGCGACGGACGTCGCTAGATGATCTCCGGCCACCGTAGGCGCGGGCATGCGGGCAGCGAGTAAAGGGCAACTCGCTGCCCGACCAAGGACCATGCCCGGGTCGACGGCGCGTTGTGTCCCACGCGCGCCTCAAAGAGCGTCAGCATAATGACGGGGCCCCCCTCTCAGAGGGCCAAAGCCTGCCGGGGTCGCGGGATTATTCCCTTACCGTAACCCCGGAATGTAACAGGCTATGAAGGACACCGTGGATTTTAGTCAGTACAAGTCTGACAGTCCCTCCCGCCCTGCCCGGGGTTGGAGGACTCATTTGATGATTTTACCAAGCTAAAAAAAAAAAAAAAAAAAGGCTTGATTCAATGCTCTGTATATTCAAAAATCGTTGTTTCAATCTCAACTCTGTTCACAAATAAAATGAAAACCGCCCCCTTCATGGATTTGCCATCTAGCGGTTTAAATCCGAACTAAACTAGTCTTACTACTGGATAATAGATGTCACTGCCCAAACATAAATGCTACTCGTTACTAGATGTCGCTATCCTACAACCATGGAATAATGTTGAACATAGATGGCGCTGTAGATAGTTGTAACTAGAACGATACTAGATGGCGCTGAATCAAACTTTCAAATTGGAACATAAAACTAGAAGGACGTCGAAGATAGATGGCGCTGAAGAGAAGGAAAACTAAAGCTACGTAAATAAACAACAGATGTCGCTGTAATAGCTAACTGTATTGCCATCAAAATTATTTTAAAACTTTATTTCTTGATTATCGTTAATTAAATAAAAAACAACTTCCTTTTTTATTAAATACTTCAATTCAAAACAATGTTTTTTTATTTCGAATTAGAAAATATATATTTTAGTAACTGGTAAGAAGAAACAGAGAAATAATTATTTTTTTTGGCAAGGATGTCTCCTCGGCCGGGACTCGGGATGGGTCAAGTTTGAGAACCGTGGAGTTGACTGGACTGTGGTTTGGTGTGTGACCTGCCAATTTATGTAGTGTTTTGTTTATGAATTAAAATATTGTTTAATTTATTTTTTCGGCGTCGTGACAAACGAAGTACAAGGTAAGCGTCTTTAATTTACATAATTGAAGTCATCAAACTCTCAGATTTAAAGGATTTGGTTGTAAGAAAATCATAACTTTGACAATGGTTATTCTATTGTTTGGGGTGTTAAAATCTGATGTGAGACGCTACTATTTAGATAAATATTTTCTGATATTGTCATTCGACCCCCTATCGGTATGAAAATCATCGTTGCGGCATACCCATCATACAATCTTACAAACAGTTTTTACAAGTGAATGCAACAATAATCATGGTTCATGGCTTCATTGTGGGCGACTTATTATTTGTAAAGGGCCTCGTTTATTTTGTGTGACAAGAACACGCGTATTTACAGTTAAGTAAACTTATCTATAACCTGTCTTACAACTTCGTGCCTGTCTGTTGCACCTACACATTGGCCTAAATCATGAATATATTACTTGGTAAGTAGGTACTTAAACTTGGGCTCAAGTTGGTCTAATTTTAAACTTTAGAATGTGTACTGTTAAAATTAGAATGGTAGCAAGCTTAGCTATTAACTTAGTTTTTAAAACTCCTTTGTTTACAGTCAAGGTAACTATACCTAAAATTCCAGTTTAAAAAAAATACACCTTTCATAAGTCTACATGAACACTAATATTATCTGTGACTAATAACAAAACTCAGGTAAATGATTCACTTACTTAGTACTAACTTTCCAAATTCTCAGACACAGAAAAGTAAATAATAATTTAGCCTTACTGCAGATTTTCCATAGCTCTATACATAATTAATTGTTTTAATTTCCTCTTATTCATCTTTATTTAATTTACTTTCCTGATATTAAAAATCATTTATTAACATTGAATGTATATTTAAATCAAACCGCAACTTGTAAGTTATCAGTTCTCCGCTACGACGGGAAATAATTTGTTAAATTATAATAACAGTTATGAGGATAAATTCTAATATTTTCTTATAAAATGTTATTAATTTTCCTTCACAATAAATAAATGCTGCAATTGATAAATTAAGAAAAATAATTGTTTGAAGAACAAAACAAAACAGTAGGAAAAGTGGATAAATATTACTACAGCTATGAATAACAAAGCAAGGATGGAGAAGGCTTTTATCCTTAGGGTCTTGGGGACCATTAATGTGGGAAAAAACTCTTATAATGATAATAATTGAGTAAATGGTAACAAGAGAATAGAATGGTTGATAATAAAAGGTACCCATCGGTTAACTCAGATAAAGGTGGTCACCGTTTGATAAGAAATTCAATACTTACTGTTTTCCTACTTTACCTATGCAGCTACGTAGTCCTAGTCTTAGGCTGCATTTCCACTGAGGCGGAGCAGAGAGCGATTCACCAATCACATGGCTTGAAAACCACATCTCCACTCAAACCATATGGTTGGTGAATAGCTCTCCGTTCTGCTCTGCTCCGCCTGAGTGGAAACGCAGCCTTAGGCGTGTGGTGGTTCTGTGGTTACTTATATGTATAAAATAATAATGTTAAAAACATAGCACTAAAAGTCCCATTAAAGTCATTCAAGTAGGTAAGTACTTTCCGAGTGTTGTCCACATAAAAAGACACATGGTGGTACTGATGACAACATTCATTCTGTTCTAACAGCTCTTATGATATTCATAAACTATTTTATTACTTTACTTATGTACCTATTTTCCCATATCTTTATTCAATAAGACATACAATATGATGCTGAATTGAGTAGGTAGCATTAAAATAAATTAATCATGTACTTATATAATTTTAGTAAATAATTTAATGCTACAAAATAATATTCACAGATCGAGAAATCTTTCTGACTTTATTACCATGAATTTTAAATGTTTGTTACTCTTTCACATAAAAACTACTGACCGGATTTTGATGAAATATTGCACTCAGATACCTAGTTTATAAGCTAGATTAACGCATAGGATCTGTATAATCCAGTATGACGGTTCCCGTGGGATAATTACAGAACCCTTGAGAATGAGTTAGATCCTAATGTTATGTGGGAGAACTCCTTTTCAAAATACGATGTTATTATATCGCCCCAATATTGTAACGAAGCGTAGGGTAAGGGTATTGATACTTTGCCCTTTTTTTTTCAACAGATTCGACCATGAACGTCTACTTAGATGTTGTTTCTTACTTTCTAATTCTATAATCAAGCTTAGACCTTCCCAGTTTTGTACTAGATAAGGTATCATAGTACCTAATCGTTAAATTAGAGCGATATGAAACCTTAGCTTGAAGTCTTAAAACCCCACAGTAAAATTATGTAAATCCCATGGACGTAGACATTACCTTCTAAGCATCTGAAACATTTGGTTAAAAACCCGCCGTTGCAAGCAACCAAGCAACCCTTCACAAAAATATTAAATTTCATAATCCAATTCGCGTGCACAGTGCATTAAACCTAAGCCAAGGCGAGGCACACTAGTTTAGCCCGCGTCGTCACCTCGTCACAGGCGCACCGGTCAACGACCTCACCTGAAATATCTGAATACATATTGCGCGCCATGTGTTGTTTAAATGTCAGTGCTCGGAAATAGGTCGCATGCATAAAAATATTCTAGTTGCCTTCAAACATTGGAAATAGTGTGTATGTTAAAAGGAAATCAAGCACAATTTCCACAGGACTTCGTGAGCTATTATTTTAACCGATTTACAGTTTGAATAAAAATTTACTTTCAATTTGAATAAAGTAACATGTTATGAAGTTCTGTCACGGTTATGTTGAAATAGTGCTAGCAATTTGCAAAATTACCTACTTGGTTTTTTTTTTTACTAATAATGAATTAATTTATTTGTGTGGTAAACAAGTAGTAGCAGTTTAGGAGATCATAATACAAATTGCGATAAAAAATCCCTATGTAATTGCTTGAGCAGTAGAATAGAATATTCCATCCTACAAAATATCGTAATGCATATTAACATTCTATTATGTGGTCTTTTAGTCAATAGTCCAGTTCAACACCAAAAGCTGTTCGGGCAGTATTTTACGACGGCAAATGGAACAACCAGATTCATATTTCTATGAAATTTGGTACTGTACAGATTTGTGATCCTATCCAAACAAAAATCTGTATTTTTTTCGAGAGCAAACTAGAAAAATTAAGTAGAGCTCTGAAAGTTCGAACGAAACCTAGTAGGTATTGTATGCAGAATAATAATAAAATGTTGGTGAATTTGACATGAAATTACATTAAAAAATCATGTTTTCTTGGCACCCAGAAATCTACTCTAAGTTTTCTTGGCGCCCAGAAATTGATACTAAGCTTTTCTTGGCATCCAGAAATTGATTCAAAGTTTTTCTTGGCGCCCAGAAATCAGATTCTAAGTTTTTCTTGGCGCCCAGAAATCGATTCAAAATTTTTCCATGGCCTCCAGAAACCGATTCTAAGTTTTTCTTGGAACCCAAACCCTGTTCGTGTATCGTGACCATGTCGCAAAACTCTCGTGACAAAGAAATATCCAATAGTGATGGTATTGCGATAGATCAGTTTGTTTGCGAATGACGTTGCGTAAAAACTGTACAAACTGACAAGTTTATGTTGGGGAAAGTTAATATTACCGTCAAGCAAACAATTATAGCATTCTGAACAGTGTTTCTTTCAGGTACTACTCCGGGGGGGCTAAGCCCCCCCGGAGTAGCCTTACCGCCCCCCCGGGGCACTTGGAACTGAATAGCATTACGTATGTTCACGACGAATTTCCCGACAATTTGCAAATCGCTATAAAGCGAGCTGCTTTCCGTGGACCACGAGAAGCATACAGTATAACATAATAATATCGACAGTCAGAACAGAACACACGTGGTGTGTAGCAAGGCGAGTCGGCAGGCTTGTTCGAGAGAAAGCGGAGTCCGCATTATTTTAAGAGGTGCAGTCTGTTTAGAAAAAATTTAGGGATACTCTTTGTTTAACGGAATGCTAGCCTCATCTAACTTTTCATCGGTGCTAGCTCTGAAATTTGAAAGAAAAAAAAACTTGCTACTACAAAACCCTTCACGGGCGAGTCCAACTCGCACTTGGGAAACGTGCACGTGCGTTGCGTGCATTTTTCATTCATTAAAATATTAATAATAACTGGAATTAATTTTAAATATTACTTTGTTTTAATTATTTAGTCCGCCCCCCCAGGTGTCTTAAGCCCCCTGGAGAATTTTGCCTGAAAGAAACACTGATTCTGAAATACTCCAAAGTGAAACGATCGTTTCTCTAAGATACTCTGGGGATGAAATAGGATTTGAGAGGTATCTGTGGGCTTTACACGAAGGCAGGAGGAATTACTGGATTTTATATAAAATTATTACACTGGCATTACTTACTTGTTTATCAGTCAGTTTATGTCTATAACTTTATTGCTTATGATCAAGTGCTAGTACACTTTTATCTTTACATTTAACGTTGCGGTCACAAGTTCATAACACACATTATTATTTGAATAAAATAAAACATGTAGTATTCACACTCACGTATTTAATAATGTCCTGTCAATTCGACTTAAAGTACCCACATTTTTGACAATCGTAATACATCCGTTTAGTTAATAACAGGAAAATCATAATAATGCGGAAATATCTACAGACACATTCTCCTCGTAACTTCCCTAAGAAAGATCGACAATTCCTCGTCGAATAACCACTATTCATTTTACATAATAACCTTCAAACCACATAATAGACTACATAACAAAATTGGCTCCACTTACGACAAGCCATTTTCCTAAACTTTTCCCCGACCGTTAAAACAGTTTCCATTAGTGAGTTAACTGCTGATTTACATTTTAACTGGTGGCTACTAAAGATTGGTTATCGTTCGTCTAAGCCTCGTCTCGACAACTGCTCGACCCAGTTCCACTCATTTGCGTTTGGCTACCTCTTTAGGACTATCTTGCCTAACGTGAAAGACTCGATTGAATCACGCTATCTATCTGAACGTATTTTTAGTTGGCCTACTTTAGAAGTGGATACAGTGTTTTGGATAGGAATTCATATCCTATCTTTGGCCAAGAATGGTTATGGTTGGAATTTTATTCTGTCGATCTCCAAAAGTGCCTGTAGTTTTAAGATTCCATTCCAAATATGTTAGAAAGTGTTTTGTGTGCACCACGAACGTAGATACTGATACCTTACAATGTAAACAGTGGAATAAACTTGTAGATGATCGTGTACCAAGTACAAAAAAGCTAATTACTAATTAGATTCACGCAAATGCCAAGAAAAACCGTCCGTAGGTATTCGTAATGCACGTAGTTAGATTAACTTCAAAAAACTAACTCGAGTTATGATTTGCCATCTTGTTTGCATAAACTGTTTTGAAATAAACCAGACAACAAAGACCTTCAAATGATATAAAATAATGGCAAAAAATCACGTTCCCATTATTCAGATTCCTTTATAATAAAAAACTGTAGCTGCCTGTCTCGGAGCTATTATTTTTCAGCAGCGACGTTCATAAAACGAATGTTTTCTGAATACGCTTAACAAACTACTGCTTCGTTCACAGAGATGTGAATCCTTTACATTTTTGCGATGTTATTTCCATTGACTTTCAACTTAAAAACAATTAGAATGGAATAGACATTTTTATACGCGTGCTGAAGATATCGTTTCACTATTGAAACAGATGCTGTTGATCGTGTTGTCACGATAACTAAAGGCGCCATAACATCGAACAATGACTAATTTATTACACTTACCATCTGTGCATAGGTCGTTTATATTCATAGACAATTTTTTACTTCAACATAGCGGCGTATTTTTTGTCGGGATGTTTTGTTTTGCCGTGATCTAGACGAGCGATCTCCGTGACCGCTTGTCGGACAAAAATTATGGAACCTTTTTGTAGTAGCACCTACACTTTGGTTATAAAAAATCCTCAGAAACAGCTCTAGCAGCAACTTTTTTACAGCAACATTTAGGTGACTGCCTTTTTGCTGAGTTTGTTTGTCGGTTGTCCTCCTGGAATTGGAATTCGTTTGAACTACAAAGTTGAAGTCAGTTTTATAGGGCACGAACGAAACTAGCGTGGAGCACGCAAATGCATGTAACTTTTCTGCACACCTGTGCTCGAAGGGTATGTCTTGTTGGCCTATTTCTACGTGGCTATGAATTACGGTACAACACAGTTTGTTACAACATGCTTATACATAAAGATGTCACTGGTTAACCGTACCGCGTCGCAAGAATAGCGCTATTGAATCATCACGATAGTCTGTACTGTCTTGTGAGTTTATGACTCATTCTGTTGGCGGAGATGTATGTACAGTACACACTATTGCATTAGACGAGGTCAAATCTGCGTCAACATCAAAATCAACTCGCTTTTTTACGTAACAACATTGAAGTAATGGCAGTCCTGCACGTTATATGTCAATTATGTCGGCGAACATCTCAAAAAACATTAACTGAACCACTGTATTCCGAAGCTTTTAAACGACAAACAAAACAACCGATGGTCCGGCAAACCCATCGAAATGGATCGCTCATTGTTTGAATGGGTGACATCCCGGATCAGTTACGACCAAAACTGACGTCATCACCATTACCAAGCCTGATCCCTTTTCACAATTAGGTTACAAACCGCAGGATCGATTCGCTAATGAAAATGTAAACTCTACTTAATTTGTGATTTTGTGCTTTTAATTAGGCAGTGCACAGCTGGTGGAGCCCTATTTCATTCTCAAAATTAGGATCGTATTGGGCACGTTGCCACATTATATCGCAATATAATGTGCTGCTAATGTCTTATATAGCCCATTCTCAATCTAATAACGGCTCTATTTTGAATCAGCGCGTGTAATTTATATGAATACAATGTATGGGTCAACATACGCTCTACTTTCGGGGCGATCGAGCTGCGCCAATCCTGGGGCCAACCCACTCGCATTGTCATCAATGCCGGTCATTGTGGCCAATAAAGTGATTAATTCAGCCCATAAATGTATTCCACCGATCTATTTCGAATTAAGGTCAGTGTTGCCACCCTGGACGGTTGCACCATCTTGCCGCGTCGTACAATTGGCGGCGGAATTGACTACTTTATGGATATGATAGCTTCAATATTGAACGCGATGATTGGTTGAGATGCCTGCAATAGATATTGCAGAAGTTGATACGAATTTAGAGTGTTGATGGAAAAGTGTTTATATGGTATAGATCCTTAGAATACTGTTTAATATGCACACCATAAAAAGTAAAGATATCACAAGCACAATAACACTTTTAATTGGCTTCAAAAGAAAAGAGATAACCCCATTGACCCGTTTGTTATGCTTCGACGGCTTGCAATAAAATAAATGGCAATGATTCTGTAGTTAATATTGATAAACGTATCCTCGAAATATGTCAGAATAACAATACTGAAGATGAGTATAGTATCATCTGTGTAATTTACAGAGCAAACAACAGAAATACTAGGCCCTATATTTGTAACTTATGGCAATGCTGTGGCCATTAATTTGTAGCTTTTCACCCCCTTATATGTATATTAGTTGATTAGCTGCACTCCGCCTGCACTTTTCCTCTGTGAATTTCTACTCCCGGGCCTGCTTATTAAGGGAAACTTGGAAAATCTGACTTCTAGCACTTAGCACCGAAGTATGTATCATACAATAGTTTGTAACAACCCCGAAAACTTCCCCAAAGGGATCGAATTTTGCGAAATTCAGTCTTACTGAGAAAACTGTGTTCTAAAAAACCCGCATGCAAAATTTTAAAATCACTGGTGGTTTCTGAGATTTCTTCATGAGTAGAGTGAGTGACCTTTCATTTTTATAGAATTAGATGAATAGATACTTCTTCTTTTACGCTAAGTCTTACTAAGTGATTCCACTAAATTAAAGTTATTCCATTTTCGATTAAGAGGATCTTGAAACTTCCTCGATTACGATATAAATTATGAAGTGATAAACCTACCTCTTGTTAATTTATGGTCGCGGTTCAAAAGTTTACTTGATACTGAACTCGGTGCTAACGAAGTTCCATTGAAAACTTCTTCTGTTATTTATTTCTCTCCACAGACAACATTGGCTTTAAAATTTAACTTTCTCCGTCCAATGAAAATATCATGGCATAAGAAGTTCTCAAGTGTTCACGCTGTGTAATTGTAATTACTGGAGCAACTAAATATTATCATAACTGTCATAAGTTCCATTCGGGGTATGTGTTTTCTCACATTAGTTATCGGGTACCGTCGAATGGGTGCAATGAACTTTCTAAGGGCTTCGGATATACTGAGTAGATGACGCGTGCGACGATCGTAAAGAGAAACGCACTTGACGGAAACAAGTATTGTTGAATTGCATTAGTAATGAACATTGTGCTATTACTGGGCAGTTAGTGATTTTAAAGAGCCGCTTGATCTCTAAGAGTCTTGTCTCGCAACGACAGAAGAACTTTCTTAAGAAACTTGCAAGATCGAATTTATCCACTGACTTCATGCTGTGATTTCAATTCTTTAGCAAACAAAACAGTACTTCAACTCCACTTGGTCCAAAAAGTACAAGCACATCTGGCACGATCCAAGAATATCAATACTGAGATTCCGAAGCATCCGAAGCCTCTGCAACGAGAGCACAAAAAAATGATTTCACCATATGGGATCGCTAATCGGATTCAACGAACCGATGATAAGTTTAAAGACGTTTATTACTGGTTTAATCTGTTGAAATATAGCTGTTAATAAGCATTGTCAGAATCCATGCCCTTTGAAATAAAGGAACTGTTATCAAAAGCAATAAACCGTAGTAAGATGATTACCGTGGAAAACAGACGTATTGGCAGTCACGTAACAAGCACCGAATTCCCACTTGAGGGACTAATAAATAGAAGACAATAGAAGTTATTTTCTCACAATCTAATACAATAACTTGTATCTTTCAATCGTAACTAGTCCCGAAGTGGCCACCTAAAAGGAAAAGTCCGGTAATACCCAATTTAGTTTTGTCCTATAGCTATTTATCCCGTGTGCGATCCCATTCACAAAGTTATCCACCGGTGAGGCAACTCGGTCCACGCCTACGCAGACAAGATTTCTACGCAACTGGTTATAAGATATAGTTGTTTCATTTCATATCCCAGGACTTTCTAGCACAGGGAAACATAATTAATGTGATTAAATTATTTAATCTTGATTGATTGGATTCATTTCCTTTACAACATTACCGATTCTAACTGTAATAAAGTAATAAGATACACGCGATTCCTGTTTTCTACCACTCCCACGCAAAGAAGCCAAGATTTGAATTAAGAATTAAAGCTCAAATGGAGCCTACGTTTCAAACAAAAATACTGACACTCAATGAAGATTCTTCGCCTGTCCGTCAAAGCCATTCAGGCGTTGCCATTAGCGTGAATAAAAAGAAAGGAAAACAAAATGTCAGCCACTTGTCACAGCAAGTTTTTGAGGTAAACAAGCAGGAACGGCTGAAAGGAATGTGGGTAGGCGATAGACTCGCCACTTGCTACTTAATGCTCGATTGTTATCTTTAATCTGAAACTTCATTATTCTGCGTGTCTTGGGGCAATGGTTAATAAATATTTAGTTACGCGTAACATGTAATTTTAACAATTTTGTGGTGTAATGATGAATTCAAAGATTAAAACTCGTCGAAAAAAGACCAGGCTAATGTAGAATGAAACCAGTAGTTTAAAGTCTCTTAAACAGACAGACCGAACAGTGACACTAAAGGAAAAGTTCACTAGTTCAAATGGATGAAACTGCACAACAGTGGTAAGAGTACCAAACTATATCAACTTTTCTTTCACGGCGGTTGCGCAACTCGCAAGCAAAGAATGCAGGTGTTACGAAGTTTTTCTGTTATTCCCAGATAAACAAGGAAGCAAGTTCTTTACACTCAAAAGAAAAAGATAAGGTGATATAAAAGTTGACAAGTTATTTCTCTCCCTTTGTAAAGAAATGCGATTGCGTCACACAGCTGATGTAAACACACCAAGCTTCATTTATCTCTAGGCTTACTTTTCTCATTTATACACTGTCACCGTAAAAGGTATCAATCATTATTTTGTTTTAATTTAACACCACCCCATTTGGAGTAGTCTTAACACTGGAAACGTAATAAAGCTGTCGAGGGCAAACGAAGTCGTATATTTTAAGGTGAACCCAATTTGTCAGGGCGTCGACATATGGCACCAGTTGCCACAAATATTGGAGAGATACAATAATATGGAACTGTTTTTATAGCTGGTCATGCGAGTAAATCCAATCTTCACATCTATACGTCCAGTGTCAGTTCTTCGTTCGTCTGCTACAGTCGTTTTGTTTGTTGTGTTTAACGTTTCATTTTGTAAAAGTACCAATGTACTAAGTCCTCGTCCTTTGGTGATGGAAGAAAAACAGGTTGCTTATATTCCTTTTCTCTGTGCTGAATGTTAACTCAAAAGAGGACATCCACTCCACTTTCAAGCATGTTGCGCTATTGGTAAACCTTGAGTTCTTACAGTACTGCAGCACATTATTCTCCACTCTAAAATGTTATACGTCTAAGTGTAAAACCATATTGAGTAAGATACAGTACTAAACATAAACGCTGATAGATATATTCTCCGCCAGAGTTCTGAATGTAGGAAATCGAGTGAAATCATCAATTTTATGTGGAAAGACATCATATTTAACGGCTATGCGTTTTATGGCAGCGATTTCGCTAGTTCTTCATATGAGGAAGTCGATGCAGTGCTCCAAATGGTATTGCGTCATAGCGTGGTTAGATTTTCTTCGTCTTTTATTTATTAGTGAATTTTGTTTGTTTGAAATACGGCTGAATTAATCCAGATTGCAGCAAAGCTAAAATGAATCGATGAGTTATTTACATACTCTCCCAGGTCTTCAAAGTATGATGTCATGAGTGCAGTGAACCTGTTACAAAAATCGCCTCTTGTCCAAGCTAAGAATAGAGTGGCCTACTCTTGACAGTGATCCGTTGCTAATAATATAAATTATACCCTGATAGCCTTCGTTACGAAGGTCAGGGGCAGTTACCGAAAACAGAACCTACACGTCATTGATATAGATCACGAGGATGATGGTCATACTCATGTCTATCTGCCTGTAAAAAGGAATGTTTCATAAACATACATTTCGCTATTTCGTCAGACGTTACCGCAAAATTTTATGAGTGCAGTTTCAGATTCCACAGCAATAGCAATGCTAGGAAAGTTTCCAAAATATATTTCGATAGGATTTGAGCGCCAAACTTCTAGAACTAAATGCGGAAAAAAGTCTTGGTTTAGATAACACGCGACCCCTTATATCTAACAAAATCGTAATTTAACATACACGAGTAACATTGAATTGCGTTCTATCAGTCAACTTGGAAAAAAAAACTAAATTTAAAATAAACCTTGGTCGCAACGGCGACGACGAGTCAGAAGTCAAAATGTCAAGTTGCGTGATTGTTGGTTTAGAACCTACTGTTTAGTTATAATATTCTAAAATAATGGAAATAAGCAATTGTATGTACAAGAACATTTTAAAACGTGGACCTTTTATCTACCCAAAATGCGCACGGAAGTGGATATCGTCCAATTTGACGAAAAGACGATCCTGCAACCTTGTCTGGTCATGTTTAATTTGTCATTAGAACAAGAGGCATAAATATTGATACACAACTTGCCAAAGTACTTTGACAATATCTCTATGCCTCCATTCACACACATGCCAAACATCAGAACATTGAACCAAACGACATAGAACCTCTGAATGAATGTATGTGCTCATCAGATAGATGCTAATACCAGGTGCGAAGCGACGAGGTGTACAAAATTTCCCCGGAGCTATGATAGCAACGCAAGTCATGCTTCAGAGCGAGGTGTCTGATCATAAAACAGGCGTTCGGGCGGAACGGTAGAACGTGGCGGAAGGAATTGCTAATATTCCGCCTTTCGTGATGTCACTGCTCACACTTGCAGTTGCGTTGTGGTTTCGTGACAAATAAGGATGACTGATTGAATCCATTATTTGTACAATATATTCATCGATACGTTAGAATAAAGGAGTAAGTTAGCTGATAATCTGTAATGTTCGTTACCACGATGTCTTTAAAATTATTTTGTCACGGGAATACAGATTTATGTGTCTTCTATTATCATTGTGATCAATGTCGATATCTTCTCACGCCTCCAAATTCTAATTTTGATGAACAATGTGCATTCACGCTTTCAGCCTTTGCGCTACAGTGTAAATTAACACTTACTCATCAAATACAACAACAGATTATTTCTTGGATTAAGCAATGATTAAGCGAAAATAGAGAATGGAATGATTGGAGAAATATCAACTACTTGTCATTTATTTATAAGTAACACGCGTTTCCGATCAACTACAAGTATTTTAATAGGACCTGATTGTATTCATAGCTTGCAATTGCAGCAATGTTTGTTGTATCTGTTACTTGCATATTGATTTCATTTCGATCAATCGAAGACAATTTGTTCTGTTCTATTTTTATTACTGTACTTTGGATTGATTCATCTAAGAAAGCACATGAGAAGCAGCATATTTTTTATGAATACCTGCACTTACTTAATAATAACAGTGAATTATACAAAAATTTAGATTTACAAAGATACTATCATTGAATTTAATGACTTAGGTATGAGTGGTTACTTATTCATTCGTCAGAAAGCATTTGCTCAAATCCGAATCAGATTTCTTCGTGGCCTCAATACATTTATCGGTTTTGCATCTCCAGCGTTGAATTCTAAATATGTTCAACAACTTTCAATTTGCATTTGTTTAGGCTGTGAAACACTTGCTCGATCAAGATTTATGGATTGTTGCGGTAGTAAACAGGCTTAGTCCTCATGGATCAATATCGGATGATGGATGGTCCAACATTTCATGGAAATAAATTTACACTCGATCAACTACGTCTGGACTTTGATCGACTTCTATGCTATGCCAGATGGTTAGATCGAAGTCATGGAGACGATTCAAATGTTTCTCTAACCTATCCTTCGGTTCTGTATAAATAACTTCTTGTAGGTTCCCTGCCATCTTGTTTATCGCATGTGTGTGGTAACTTCCATAGAAAACACACGTTTGAAAACGATCGCATTATTGTAAAACTAGGTGATTACAGAAAACATTTGTTCGATGAAGTTTTTAGCATAGATGTTGAAACACTCCGCTGTTTTGATTGTTTCACTATTTTCATTGCTCAACATTCGATGTGTGTTCATACATACGCAGCATTCTTTATTTGGTTTATCGTAATCCCCTGAACTACTTAGGGAATTAGATTATGGATGAAATCATGACGTTTATATCTTGCGAAGATATTCGAATGAATAAGCCGCTAAAAATCTCACACTTTGTCTTATTCTCTTTAGTTAACACATGTGTGTGACTCGTTAATTATGTTTTGTAATCACGCTCGTTTGTAACTGTCTGTTTTGGAGTGTTTCTCACAAAACAATTTTGGTTTTTAATGAATTTGGAAAAAGTTCATTAGATTTCCAATAGAAACATGTTCTTTATTTTTCTTTAAGACTGGGATTGGGTACTAAATTAATCGTGCCGCTATAAAACTTAGTCTGAAGATAAATCTTTATTGTATTTTAAGACTCGGGATATGCGGTTACCATCTGCTCTCATGCCAATATGCTTCGATACTTAAACTAAAATCCTCTTAAATCTCTTAATCTGTACTAAAACAATACAAACAGACCACGATGCGATGCTGTAAATATTTTTTACACAAACCATCGCCAAGTTTTGTAAACTATACTCGTAGTTTTTTATGATATTTTAGAAAAGAGTTTGGCTCTTAAACAAACAGTAGGACCACACGCGGCGCATGATTCACTGTCCATCAACTTTGTAACGCGGAGAGTGTCCATCAAGGATGCTCTTATGGATAAAAATATAACCTTCTGTTGTTAAGAATAACAGTATTTTGTATTCATTCTTAAACATTCGGGAGTACATGTTGATGAAATATAGAACACCTTCAAAGGATTTGTATTCTCATCATTGTCAGTTGACTATTTCAACTGTATAATCGTCAATGCTTTTTGTGAGTTCAATTTTTGCTTTTTATTATTCTAGTGTCGATGACCTACTTTTTGTTTTTGCTGTATCATATTCAAAGCTTTTGATTTTGACCTGAATCGTTTAAAGTATCGCTTCAGTAAGTGTTCCACGTAAAATCGGAGAGTCATTGTCTTCTTACAAATTATTTAATTGACCTTAGTCTTTCCTCTGACACTAAAGTGTTTCTATCTGAGAATTCATCTTTCGTCTTGTTACATTCATAACTTTGATATCTAGTTTTAAACATTCAGTTCCCAACTGAAATAAGCTTTGTTAAGCCATTTAGAAGAGTTTTACAATATCCCTTGTTTAAAAACTTGCAAAAAAACAATCCGGCAGTATTGACTCCTACGTCTAACGTCTGGAGGCTTGCAGGTCTTCTTTTTTCTCTATTATCTGGTAACCAGGTGTGGAGAACATCACAAAATCACATTACGCCTTTATCGACATAGATTTAAACATGAAAATTATGACACGTATGCCAAACGTAACATCACCCGTGTCAGGTTATTACAATTCTCATTCCAAACCTTGAAATAATGTTCGTATTACAAAGAAATATGGCGTGTTAGCCACCTCAACATTTTTTTATGAGGCGATCAAAAATGCTGTGGTGGAAAGTCTTTTTTAAACAACATGCAAACCTTTAAGTCGTTGTTTCCGTGTTTGCCTATGTTATAACTTTGAACGGAATTCCGGCGAAAATGGTGTAAAAATTATAAACTAATATGTGTATTTATAATTTCTTGTTGACAATATTTTTTCTCCTGTAACGGTCATGGGCACGGTGGTGCTTCTGTATTTGTTGTTTTCATGTCCAATCTTATCAATGGTTCATAAATAATGTTGATCTTGGGATTAACTTCCATGTGCGTTGATCCTTACAGGATTCTGTCGACGCAAACTATTCATTATTATAATAGGGTAGTTTCCAGGGTCAAAATAATTACATTCTATTTAGTCCGTATTTTAGATTATAAAAAAATATTGGACACGTGTTTTTTCTTTTTTCGATTAAACAAAAAAGAACAAAGATAACACAAGGGAACAGCATTTTTGTTGCATGAAATATTATGACTAATATTATACTTTCTCGGGGTGCTGATTACAGACCTGGAAGTCAGATTGTTTGTATCAGCTTTAGTTTTTGAGATATCATTAAAACGCGTTTTTAAGAAAAATCTATTTTATATGAAGAAAACTCTTATAAAATCAACCACAACTTATTAAAAAAAAATCTTCTACAAGATTTTCTTGCTTGACTTGGTTCACGAGGGCTGTTTTTGAAGCTCCAGCTATAATCCGCCATCTTGGAGCATTCCAGTGACCCTGGTAACGTGCCTCCACAGTCCGAATGTCTTCGATGGAACCGTTCCTCTTGTTTTTCACTCAATTGACCATGATTTTCAAGGAAACGGTCTAAATGGCTTTGGAGGAAGTGTACCTTGATGCTCATATCACAAACAAGCTGCTAGAAGTGTGACAACATCAGTTAATTATGCTCCACATAGCTTCAACTTATTTGTTTCCCAACATTTTTTTTGTTATTTTTCCCAAAGGCTCTTCGATGCTTTTATAGAAAGACCAAGGGTTCTGACTTATGCACTGGGGTCTTCCTGATTAAGGGGCTGGAGGTCAGCAGAAATATCTGGTTTAAAATCGTTGTACCACTATCAGAACTCGAAGAAGAGCTTTTTTTTCTTCTAAAACAGGATTATATTGTACAGATGAAGAAGCTTGGGAAACTGGAGCATTGACGGAGTACAAGGCTGGTCGAGTAACAGATAACAAATTAGGATAAAACCGTTTCGGACGGTTTCTTATGTAAATCCTGTATAAATCAACCACACCAGAATAGCAATGATCTTGATGATTGGAAAGTTAATACCACATCATTGGTGTTTGATACACACAAAGGGGTCTTTTCTTATTCCCCCATAATCTGAAAGACTCCACACATCTTTTACTTGCCCAAGGAGAAACCCAGTACTTGTTACAGATGTCCAAAGGGAATCCAAAGTAATCAAAATACACCTGTTTTATGAAATCCGACACACTTAGTCCACGATTTTTTAATGTATATTCACCACAGATGTTACAAAAGTAGTTGGGATCGTTTTTACAGATCTTTGTCGACTTGGACATTGTTAAACAAAAAATTGTTTTAAAGAACAGCTCGGTAGATTTGAAATTTATATGTGACTAGTACTAAAATATGACTGATAGCTGTATCTCCAAAACTAGAGCTGCTAGAAAAAAACTGAAAGTAGATTTGAAATCAGCGACCTCAAATTAGTAAAAAACAGGCATAAAATTCCATGCAACAAAAAAAAAGGTTTATTTTGTTCCCTTGTGTAATAGCCTATTTAAGTCACCTGTGACGTCACTCTGCGCGAAAAATGCCACGCATCGTGACGTCACACGTAACTTTAATAGGCTATATCTTTGTCGTTTTTGGTCTAATTTACAAATAAAAAAATACGTGTCCCTTATTTTTGAATAATCGAAAAGACGGACTCATTACATTTTTTTAGGCAACTAGCCTATACTACGCACTCAGAAGTATGTATCTCCCAGCAACTTCTAAAGAATCGCGTTCTCCAAAATTAAATAGCGTCTTGTAAAAATAAATAGTATTTACTAATAAAACAAGATGAATTCCGAGAAGACCTATATGTTAATAAATACTATTCTTGCTGTCATGACTGAAGACTACGGCTCTGAATTATTTATATATTTTCATGGAGACTGTGTTCAGAGTTCTAATCAAGTTCCAAGATTGTTATCACATATTCAGCAGCATTAAAAAGATTACTCGTGAAGTTAATTCCCTCGCGTGCGCAAACAATGCCGTGTGGCCCACATAGAGGTAGATAGGCGTGAAGATAGATGGTGCTATCTCATCGTCAGCACGGCACCAGTTCCTCGTAAACAAACAAAACGACTTTCCCTCTTAATTACATCACATCTATCACGTACTTACACGCCACGGTTCAATGAATCCTGAAATGAAAAAACTTACCCCATTTATATTCAACGAAAATCTCTGTATGAAAAGTTAAATATAATCGCGTCCCGTGTCCTAAACTTGATTCAGGTCATACCCAATGGAATTTCATAAATAAAATCTAATTTCGCGAAACGCGAGTGACGCCTAATGAGAGACGCAATTACGAACCTCAGCCTCTTATCCTTATAGGGTAATAGGGATCAGAGCTATCTCGTCATTATAACGATCTGATTTTATTTTGTAATTTATTGGGAAGTGATTTGGCTGTTTATATTTGGCATAGGCCTACTGAATTTGGGGTGTCGAAATTGTTACATTCAAATATAGGTGTATATGTTATTTCAAGGTGACTTTAATTCCAACCGCGCGTTCTCGATCAAATATTCAGTGGATCACAGTGTAATGTAAGATTGCTTCAGTTGATGTTTCTAGGCTGCGACGCGCACTCTTCATTTTGATCCGCAGGGATGTAGTAAACGACTACCGGCTTTCTTTCCTTCGACCCTCTGCATCATTTATAATCATAACATCTCCAGCGAACACTTTAACTTCGCACCTCACCTAGCACTCGCCTTGATGCGAGAAAAGTGGAGGAAAAGAGGAAAATATTTCCGTGAGAGGCTTTTGTGCTACTCTCGTATTTGAATTCTAACTTTTCACAAAACAGACACAGAAACGTCTGACCATTTCTGCTTAGCGAGAGGCAATTATAATTATTTTGTGCGGTAAAGTGTCTGCAGCGAGTTTTCGAAAGACCTTTTAACTTAGCGCTTCACTGTCATTATTCTATTCTCGGTGTGGAGCCAATATAACTTTTATTGCGAATGGTTGCGTGCGTGTGGGCGGTTTCGGAGGTAACATCGTATCAAAGAATACTGAAGGTAGGTAGTGAAGATGTTCACAACGATAACCAGTTGTAAGTGTAACGTGTTATTTACACAATAAATATCCGTGAAGAAACTCGAAACCAGTACTCCCCAGTTCTCATCTAAGTTAAAACAAACGCAGGCAATAAGTTACAGGACTTGTAATGAAATTCCCGGGCTTCGTTTGATTAAAATAAGTCCGGGATGTCGGTCCCGTTCCTGCAGTGAGTTCAAGCAATTGCGTTATTGGAACGCAATTTGTGCCAATTTTAAAAATCGAGGAAATCTTTCGGTTGGAAAATGTTTGAAGATTGTGTGCACGGATTGTAGGTTCCTCGATGCAAGCGTAAAGCAGGTTATTGGATAAAAACTGTTTGCTGTTTGATAGGCAAACAAGGTTAAATAGGGCGAAACGTCAACAACTTCAGTTCGAGTTGGCCCACTTTAAAGAATATACTAACTTAAAGAAACATAAGTACTTGAATACATAGTTATTTCACTTGAATACAGTACTGTTTAAATAAAAATATGAAGCTTTTAGCGTGTGTATGTACACAAGTACACAGCGTCACGTACACGTATATTGATCAAATATTACCAAGGGAATGTTTTTTCAAATATTCCTAAAAGCAATGTTGTGTATACGGTCGTACGTTATTATTGTTCATGTTTACTGTAAACAAAGCTCGTTAGGTGTTTATAACCTTCACATAAACTACCATTAGTCGACCTCAAAATTGGGCGCCACATTTATGTGCCAAAAATATTTTTAATAACACTATTATATAGAAACTAGTTCATTAGCGTTCAAAATAGCTTGCGATAACCTTTTGATAAGATTAAAATGTCAGTTTGGTGCGACTTAAAACTGCTCTGAAAGTTAAAATTTGCTGGACTTGTCATCGTTACCGTCAATAGGGTTCTTCTACCAAGGTTAAATTACGCTTGCCTGTCAGTTTACGGAAAACAGGCCAGGTTATTTTTCTGGCAGTCATTTATAGACATTTGAAAGTCACAAAAGGTATGCAGAAGCTGAATTTTTGCCTGGATTCTGATAACTTAGCTATGGGTATCGTGGTGCACAGTTTCTCGGTTGTGAAAATTAGGTCCCTACTGTTGCACTCATAATATTTCGGTTAGTCAATATTTTTGTCTGCAGAACCCTTTTAACATTAACGATGCTAGATAAAGTTACGTATACGAGTATGTTAGTTTAAGTACGAAAGATGATATTGTGCTCAAATCCTTGCTTTAGTTAGGACTTTTTGTGTTCATATTTTTCGCGTTCGCGTTCATAAAAGAGCGCTGTCACGGTTTACTCTTTCATATAAAAATATGGCTGAAAGCCACAGCATATTCTCCTAAATTATATCTTATGAAGACACTCATATTATTACATATTATATTGACAGAAGTTCATTATACGAGGCTGTTCGCGTTGTTAGAGTTCGCTTCAAAAACTTATTATACTGAAACAACACAGGATACGTTAGCCTGATCTAAATATGAAAATATTTTGTGTACAATCTTCGTACCAGCAAGGAATATGAATGAGGCGTCTCTCGTCTGCGGAACTGATGATGGTTGGCGCCACATATTATTTATAGCGTTTAATTATGCTTTCATATGAAAGAACTGCCTTTTTTCCTACCAGCGGGTCTATAAAGGCCAGTCAGATATATCATAAACCGTATTTCATATAACAATTTCTTAACATTCCATCTATTTGACAGTTTTCTATGGGAATCGTAAAACGGTCCACAAAACACATAAACACCTAGCATGGACTCAACCTTCCATAGCTAAATGTCAGACCAAAGTATGATAAAAGTCTAGAAAACAGACTAAAATATTGTTTTTCTCTATTTCTAGAGAGTATGCCAATTGTTACCAGCTCAGCTGTGCTCAGTCCACGATTTAAGTCTATGTTCAGATACGACAATGACATACAAATCTGCTTGTGTTGTGCGTGTACCTAACCGTTTTTAGAAGAATTTGTAATGAGCTTCTTAGGAATTCACGAAATGATTTCAGAAAAGTGGCCGGTTTGGACAAGCAGTTTCTGTACACAAATCAATTTATATTTTTATCTTTTCAGGTCAATTACACATCAACCTAGTCTGATGAACAAGGCTTCCATTCCATTGAATTAAGGTAAGCACTCCACTTTATATTGGATGGCACTTATGATACGGCCTTTATTTATATGATTCAATATGGCCAGGCGTATTTCCACTAGGCAAGTCTTGTATACAATTGCGAAGATGCGACGCAGGCGTTTTTGCGTATAAAAATATAACTTTAATGATGATAACGAAATTCAAAAGTGAACAATTAGATATTGTATATTTATGAGCCTACCCGAATTAGATTCTCGAGAAACAATTTATAATTTAAAGTCTTACTAGAGCTTTCAGCTCCAGAATATAATTTAATCTCTATTCCGATTGTTTTAATCACCCTTTACACTGTACAGTCATATAAAAACATGTATCGCAGAGCCTGTTTCATTTTTTACTGTCGTGTTATTACCGGGCATGCGGTGTCAATGATGAATTTTGAGAACGTTTAATACAGTTTATGAGTTGTTCGACTGTACTTTACTGTTGTATCATTTGGAAGTTTACGATTGTCTGAGCTTTATCTTTCATCATTTAAGAAAAATGATGTTATAATTTAATTTGTAAATAATTATAATTGTTTAAGAACGAGAATTGCCACGAAGTAACACTACATAAGAACGACAAGCTTTAAATAACATGGATAAAATTGATTATAATTTTGAAGAATCACGAAAATTTTTGAACTCGTTTCTAACACCATGTAATTTACGAAGTATTTCACACGAAAACCTTGCAATTTGCCGGGTATAGCAATTAATGTTATATTAAGGGCTCAACTCAAAGTATGCGTTACAAAGGCGTCGCTTATAAATATTTCATCAATCATCATTAGGCGCCAGACGTAAAACTTAGCGATTGTGCGCACGTAACAAATGTACACGAAACTTCTGAATAAATAATGGCGACTGTTATTATAAGTATAATTATAAATATCTACCCAACATAACGCTGATTTAACGCCTACTCTCGGGTATTAAAACTTAAAAAATTAATCACTAGTACAAACCAACCAAACAAAACCAAGTTTATGGATGTGTCATGTGACGATTTCGATTAACCCGTATCGTTCGGGAATGAGAAATAACCGTAATCGCCGAAAAAATATCATAATATTCTGAACTACCAAGGCAAGGTTCCATGTTATAGACTTGCAGTATCCCATTGGAAAAAAATACATCTACCGTATTCCCCAATCGATATCAAAACCATACTATCATTACTATCAGAAATCCGGTGTCTGGAAACGGTCAGAGGGAATATTGTATAACATCTGCGTGAATGAACTAGCGGGGACGGTGGTAGTCAAGTTATATTTTCCTGATAGCTCTCATGCGTTCCTTATTGTTCCGAACATTGCCTGCGGCAAAAGGACCCAGAACATAATAACTGTCATAGTTATACTTGATGTTTTCAATGCGTCATCATCTCTAAATTCCGTCCCAAGTTCTAAAGGCAACCCTGCCCATCTTCTCCCTGTAATTCCATAGGCGTCCCACACTCAAAAGTTTTAACGAAACCGCAAAGTTGACCTTCGTAATCCCACGACTATACTTATTCCTAGGTGAACATTGTTTGCCTAATTTAGTAATTTCGCTTCGCTATTCTGGCTAAACGAATATTTGTACATCACTAGTGCGAAGTTTGGAAATCGAAAATTGGGGTTCGGTAAATTTTGATCCGCAATACCGGTGGAAAATGGCGCTGTGTTTGTTAGTAATTCAACATTCACCAGTCAAGTATAGCACTTTATCCTTAACGTAGCTAGTAAAAAATCTCAACAGACCAACCGAAAATGGAGAAAAAACCCAAAGAAATTCATGCTCTTAACTTAATCACCGGGCTTTACAAGGAGGATAATAATGAAAAAGTTACGATAATCTTGAGTAATTGTGGCATTTTTATAGCTGCTATTCCGATGTTACGATTATCTTTATACTATTCTATATTCAGCATGAAAGTTCTATAGTTTAACCACTTCCCTGTCCGATGAATCACATGTGACTCACGACCATTGTTTATCTATTGTGTCTGCTGCGCGGACAGTGAAAGTGTTAAATATAGTCTATATCCATAATTATAATTCTGATATGGACCGTTTTAATCAAAGTTGGTTCGCACAAAAGCGTATTTGTCTAGAACCTTATTTGAATAGAAACGATTAACTAATGATGGTCTTTATTTCATGGGCGGTTAGTGTTTTTTTAAGCTGACACAGTTGATCGTTTCCCATAGCGTTTTTATTAGTAATTACTAGTTAATTATCAGATAAATATCTTCATCTATTAACAATATTATTAAGTGTATTGCTTAATTACGAGTATCTTAAAGGTCTTTGAAGTACTCTGGTTTACACTAATGTCATCTATATAAATAAAAATGAATTGTTGTTCGTTAGTCTGATTAAGGGCGCTATGACATACTGAAAGAACACAATTCCTGTCAATTTGACATCGTGATGCCCCCTGCATAAAAACAAAACACTAACGAAACAGCTATGCCTCGTATACCAGGAAGCAACAACATGAGCTTTTGCCACTTTTGTTTCGAATAAACAAAGTAAGATTCCGGTCTTCTAGACACTACTTATTTTCATAAACGAATGTATAATATGATAAATATATACCTATCAAAATAAAATAAGGTCCACTCATTATATTACACTTTAAACCGCACATTGTGTCACACTGCGAATTGGATATGTTTGTAAATTACAAAGTGTGCATTAAAGAGATTATTCAGTTCCATTCTATACGAGTAAATTATCTTGTTATGACTTCTTCAAGTGTTAATTTTGTTTCTAGTGACTAACTGGAATTCATAACTTTTTAATTAGATTTTTGAAATTATTAATAATTTACGATTTGGTGTTTAAAATTTTTCAAACATTTTCTTTGACTTTTACATCAAACAGTCATTTATGCCATCTATTCAGAGACATAATTATGGACGCAAAACCAGCACTTGGGGTGATTACGGTAAGGAGATATAGCCAGAAATGGTCGGTTTAATGATCGAATATTTCCAACCAGTGGTTCAAAATATTTGAAACTAGTGTCAATTAAGAGACGGGTAATATCACCAAACGCCGTGATCCAGGAAGAATGTGAGCAAGGCCCAAGAAGACGTTAAACCGCGCAAAGAGAGCGATAATCTACTACGCGGATCATACAAACTCCATTGCGACCAGCCACAAGCTCCCCTTTAATTGACAAGACAATTTCGAATCGACACCATGAAGATTAAAAATATTCGAGAAGATTCTTGTGGCGAACCAAGAATCTTCTCGAATATTTTGCAGTTAACTGTGAGCGGATGGTGCAACCCGTTAAACATTTGCAAAGGAGAATATTTATTGAACTGTTTTGACTGGGCTTCAGTGCTGCTTATTGTGGGTTACAGCTGGGTTATTTTTTTAATAAAGACAGATCTATCAGAGTGTAGGGAAGATCTAAACAACAGGGTTTCAGATCGTTTAACTCTTGAAACAGAATGTTTCGGTGAGCTCTAAGTTATAATCTCTATCTCGGAAAACTGAGCTTACACTTCCTAATGAAGTAACGTGACTGCTCAAAATTGCGTAGAAAATGTGGTTCAACTCCACATTATTCCATTCGCACAGCAAGTAGTACCTGAGTTCATCTTCGATCAATTGCGACTAACAGTGCATAGATTCGTTTATGCTCGAATTACGATGCTACAATTGGTCACTCAGGCTTTTTACCTATTGAAACGGTATAGAAAATGTTCGTTATTTGAAAGAAAAGAAAGAAGAAAGAAAGAAAAAAGATTTATTGGGACACACAGGACAAAACAAACAAAATTACATGAATAAAAGCAACAGAGAAAAACAAAAATTTGTATAAGAAAAACAAACGTTTAAAAGGTACAACAAAACATAAAACAATTTAGTCCTGTGCAAGGCCAAAAGGCTCCTACCTCAGCATTTGCTGCGACATTTAACTGTCACAGCGTTGGTTTTCTGGTAGGGCCCAAAGTGAAGTCACGGTCAGATACACACGTACATAGATAATATAACGAAAAAAATTACAATTGAATAAAATAAATAAATAAAACAAAATAAAAAAAATAAAATAATTAAAAATAATAATAAAAATGGCAACACTGATAAGAGAGGCATATATATTTAATAGAGAACATTTAATTTTCACCTTCAGTAAAATAAATAACACAGGGTTTAAGAGACAAAAGAAATTATTTTTTGAATTTCATTATTATTTATATAAATGAAACTTGACACATTCCTGTAATTTCTCACTTTTCATTCAATTTCGCTTATTTTTACGATATATTTGAATGCTAACTTATTTTTTTGTATGTTTTATTCTGAGTAGTATCTCATCATCATCAACATCATCAGTAGCCGGAGGACGTCCACTGCTGAACATAGGTCTCCCCCTTAGACCGCCACTCCGAACGACAATGCGCCACTTGGCATCCATCGGCTGCCCGCGACCCTCAAGATGTCGTCGGTCCACCTAGTGGGAGGCCTGCCTACGCTGCGCTTTCCGGTCCGTGGTCGCCACTCGAGAACTTTTCTTCCCATCGGTTGTCAGTTCTACGAGCGCTGTGGCCTGCCCATTGCCACTTCAACTTGCAAATTTTATGAGCTATGTCGGTGACTCTGGTTCTTTGCCGAATATCCATGTTCCGGATTTTATCCCGCAAAGAAACTTCGAGCATAGCTCTTTCCATTGCTCGTTGAGTGACTCTTAGTCTCTCTAAAAGGCCAGCAGTCAAGGACCACGTTTCGGCTATATATCATTACTGGCAACACACACTGGTCAAACACCCTTGTCTTGAGACAATGTGGGATTCTCGATGAGAAAATATCTCGTAGCTTCCCAAACGCTGCCCATACGAGTTGGATTCTTCGGGCGACCTCTTTCTCGAAGTTGGACCTACCTAACTGAACAATCTGTCCAAGGTAAGTATAATGGTCACTCTACAACTTCGAGAGTATCGCTCCCAACAACAACCGGTACGGGTGCCACATGGACATTCACATGACTTTCGTCTTTTCCATGTTCATTTTAAGGCCAACCCGTTGGGAAACGATACTGAGGTCGCTGAGCATAACATTGAGTTGCTCCAAGGATTCTGCTATGATGACTAATATCATCGGCAAAACGAAGGTGAGTGATGTATTCGCCATTGATGTTGATGCCGAATCCGTTCCATTCCAAGAGCTTGAAAACGTCCTCCAACGCGGTCGTGAACAGTTTCGAAGAAATAACGTCTCCCTGTCTCACGCCTTTTATTGTATTGGTTTCGTGCTCTCTTCCTGCACGCGTAGCATGGCGACTCTATCTCTATTCTACGAAGAAAAGACAAAGATATTTCAAACATCGTTATTTCTACTCAAATCGACTGTTTTTTTGCACAAATGTGACACCATTTGAACACTATTGAAGAAAAGAAAGTTTTTTTTCCAAGTTTTTCACATTACCATGCTTAAAACGATAAAAATATTTCTACGTTCTGTCATTTTGTCTATTCTTCCCTCGACAAACCCCTTTCTACGGCGCCATGCTACGCCTGTTGAAGTCGAATGGACATGGTGGCGTTTCTATACAAACACTTCAACACTTCGATATACCTATAGGCTGGAAGTCATCAAACCTGCGTTCGAGACGGTTCGTAATGACTCTTGAGAACAGCTTGTATACATGGCTCAGAAGTGAGATTGGCCTGTAGTTCTTCAACAAGGTGTTGTCACCTTTTTTGAAGAAAAGAACAACCACACTCCTGTGCCATGCTTCTGGCGTAGAACCTTTGAGTATGACGGAATTAAATAACTTCTGGAGGACTAGAAGTACCGGTTTTCCACCCGCTCTCAGAAGTTCTGTTGTGATTCCGTCCTCACCCGGCGCCTTGTTATTCTTGAGCTGTTTAAGAGCCATTCTAATCTCGTACAGGCTGATGTCCGGGATATCCTCAGTGTAGTGTCGAGTCAGTTTAGCTCTTGAGTCTCAAGATCTACCGACACTGGGTTGTCGTGTTGATGTATATAACTGTCCGTAAAACCTCTCAAGCTCCCTTAGTATCTCTAGTTTAGTCGAAATGATGCTGCCGTCGTTAATCTTCAGCTTTGTCATTTGGCTCTTCCCAATAGACAAATTCTTTGCGAACATTTTTGAGCCCCGGTTCCGCTCGATTGCCTCTTTGATCCGTGCCGCACTAAAAGAGCACAGGTCACGTTGCATTGATTTAGAGATTCGTCTATTGAGTTTTCCATATTCCGACATATCAGCTGAAGATTGCAGCCTCATCTCGGTCCGGTCCTGCATCAACCGGATTTTTCCGTTCGAGAGCTTTTGAGGCTTATTGCGGCGCGGGGTCTTAAAGAACTTGGACCCCACAGCTTGGACAGTTTCCACCAACCCATTATTAATCTCGTCCACAGTTTCGCATTCGGTTAGGCACTGGAAGTGATTGTGTAGTTCAAGTTGGAAGTCTTCGGGGTTCCTGAGTAGTATCTGTTTTTCGTAATATCAGGCAAAAGAGCCATGGCCGGTTGAGTGCTTGAGCTTCAATGCTGCTAAGACGTGATTTTTTCCGCAAAAAGGAGCCAATCCGACTCGGTTCTATCTTTCTGAGGTGTAACCGTAAAAATGACAGGCTATCTTGACCTTTTTGAGGTGCCGTTGACATCGACCCACTATATTAGTCCACTTATTGAGTTGTCTGCAAAAAAGTTAGGTACATGAAGTGGTACAGGTTTGCCAAATCCCAACTCGATGCACTTGAGTCAATTTAATAGCACCCGGCATTGATCGAGGCCACGATCTGCGGGGCAAGACGGAATAGGAAGTAGTCACCTCGAATCCTTATGCAAAGCAGTCATGCTAGCGAAGTAGGAGGTGGAACACGTGAGGGAGAACAGCCGCGTGACCTACGACGCCGAGAAGCGATTTCTATTTGAGGGTAGGAGCAGCTTGGTCACTGGACTGTCTTATCAGGTAACGGTGACCCTGGAACGTAAAGGGCTACTTAAGGATCACCATGGATATTAGTCAGTACTAGACTCCGATAATAAATCCCGTCCCGCTCGGTATGACACATATATTTTGATGATTTTTGGAAAAAAAAAATATATAAAAAATACAATGCAGCTGCCAAAACGGAATACCGCAATTGACTGGATGCCGAACCTGATACAAGACTTCAACTCTCTTCGATCAAACCTAATAAAAATACATTGATGAAAAAAAAAACTTTTTGAAAAAAGTACCGACTTCAAAAAGGAATAAAAAAAGTTTAAAACAAAACTTTTCTCTGGGTAAACCGCTACCTCAAAACGATCAGATCAATTTTTCACGGATTTTCGGGGCGCACGTTAGAGAGCCAAATCCTGCCGGGCGTCGCGGAATTGTCTTATCGGGTATCCATAGCCTCGGATCGCAATGGGTTATTGAAGGACACCGTAGATTTTAGTCAGTACAAGTTTGTATGTCCCTCCTGTCCTTCCCTGGGTGGAAGGGCTGATCTGATGATTTTACCACGTAATAAAAAGCCATACCACCAGGGGCATGACCGGTGGTATGGTGGGTCCCGCAGCGAGCTATATTATCTAAACGAACTGGAATGTTTGGGAAGTTAGCAAGTCTGAAATTACATATAATTACCAATTCAGAAAAAAAGCTATCAGAATTATTTAAATTGTTTTTTTTTTATTATTTACATTTTTTTTTATTTACAATTATATCCACATTCGAATATAGTAGGAAAATTCAATCAAATTAATTCAAAATATTAGCTTGTATCAAGAAAGGTAGGTTATACTGTATTCTTGGCGACTGGGAAAATTACTGGCCACCACTCATGACCTGCGGAAAATTCGAGGTACTACATTTTTCACATGGAATTTGATGTCATGACAAAGACACTGGCGCCGCGTGTAAAGGTCATGAATGGTGGCGTGTATTTTAAATTTTAATAATTACGTGACTAATGTCAAAATGGTTGCGAGCGATACGTCCTCCCTCAGAAGGCGCCCCGCGCCGTCTAAATCAAAGAACAAACCGTTCTTGGTTTTATATTGAATTTTGTCATTGCATTATTATAATTGTTTAATACTATTATTTTACTTTTAAATGAGCTAATTATTTTTTTAATGCAAGCTAACATAGTAACCTTAGTTATTCAATACTTTTTGATTGAATATTCAGTAAATCTTGATAGATAAAAAATATAATTTCGGACGAAAAAATGTCAAATTCTTCCTGTTTTGAAAAATTATTTTTGGTTTATTTCTGAATGAAAAATAAAAAAGTGATTAATGCAGTCCAAATATAATCTTTCAGATGTACCATGGACATTTTCAAATATTATTTTACTATTATACGTTCTATGTAATTCGGTACCAAAGTTTGACAAAAATTAGAATTTTATGAAACTTCCTTTGCAGAGACAAGGTTTTATTCATGTATGTAAACAAATCTAAAAATGTGTTCAAAGCACTCCACGCAGAAAGAATCAAACTTTCTCGAGTATCTGTACTTTTTTTATTTGTGGCAATGTCATAGCCAGAATCAGGTTCCAAAAGTCGCACAAAAACAACGAACCGTGTGAAAGCACTCTTAAAACTCGAGAACGGCTGGACCGATTGAGCTGATTTTGGTTTTAAAATGTTTGTCGTAGTCCAGGGTAGGTCTAAACGGTGAGCAAATAAGGAAAACTAGAAATAATTTATATGGCAAAACAACGTTTGCCGGGTCAGCTAGTTTAAAATAAATGATATCTCTTTGAATGTTTGTTATTTTGGATCTTGTATTATTCCAAATAGTTGAAATACCTTGAATATGGGCAACACGTACTATTTGCAATTAACCTAGGTACATTAATTTTGTAGCAAGGGCGACCCGGTACTTTAGACAAAGATCAAATTTATGAATTCTTTAGTTTGTTTGGTCTAAAAACTTAAGTACACACGGCTACACATCAAGCTATACAAAACCAGTTTATCGTAGACTCACTTTGTATGATCATTCCGCGCATACAACGATCAGCTTATACTGGTTTTGTATAGCTTGATGTGTAGCCGTGTGTACAATTTCAGTTCTTGGTTCTTATTCATATTTAATGCACAGATTTTGCAACGAAAGGCCAAAATAGGCTGGTACATCCACAGTCAAAGTTTCTAAGTTGGATCATAAAATTTGAAACACCAATTTTTCTTCTAAAACAAATCGAGTTGGTAGTTTTAACACCGCCTTTACTACTATAGAGTTTTTCAAACTCCTCAGTTTTAAACTATACCTTTATATCCGACTTTATCCTGTATCGAGATCAAAGTTTGAGATCTTATGGTCAAACAAGGTATTAAGAATAATCAGTATTTTTATTTACGAACAAACAATGTAATATTTTCTCACTGAATGACAACTAGACTCACAACCTGACATCCAAAAAGAAAACGATAAAAAACCCAAAGAGGCCAGTTGCCAACATTTTTGGGGTAAATCGTCAACGCGAAATTGTTGAAAGGTTTTTAAGACATCTACTCTGTAAATTCGGGAAAATGTCCTATTTAGTTCTGTCTTTGCTTTTACTTATATTTAATACTGGATAATATTAAGTATGTTATTATATTGGCATTTTTGTAATATTATTTACTTTCTAATAATAGTCTGTTGAGATTTATTTCTACTTACCAAACAAAGCGACCTTCACAACAAAGATGTATCTAAGTACAAAATCTATTAAAACAAATAGGTCATATAGTTTTCCCGAATTTCTTCAAAATCTCACAGTTATCCGAACCTGACGTAACGGAACTCAGAATTCAGCTGCTTTCATGTATACATGAAATCATAAATGTTATTCGGCCGTTCTGATACATCAGAAATGGATTTTTTCGCAGAATCTTGGGCACATATTGAAGAACAAAGGGTCGAGCCCTATGAATACGGTGAGCCCTTCAATCATTGTATTCATATTTTAGCACCCCAAATAGCCTATTGTTGTTTACAATAAAGCTACTTCCCTAATAAGTATTATTAAGTACGTTTCTTTATTCTTTGATAACCTACGTTCGACCTTCGTACTCCATTATGTCCATACTCGTATTAAAATTGTATTAAGTTATATAGGTAATATTGACCGCTGTTGTTCCTAGAATTTTACTAGGTTCGTGTCATTCCATTTTAATAATAGGTAATGGCTTATCAAGGGCCTGTTAGCTAACCTTTCTAGGAAATTTTGTAGATAATTATCATGGTAAACTGCGACATTCATCATTGAACATAATGCAAACTAATAAAATGGAATTGGATGACTGATCTTTTATATAAATAAAAAAAATATTTTAACTTGTTTTCATGGGTAAAATTGTTAAATGAATTTGGGAGCCCCTGGGAAAAAACTGTCAGACTGTAACTTAAAGTCCACCCAGTCTTTCTTTCGGTTGCCTTATGCGTTTCAGGGCTACGTTGTCCTTTTATTCCGGTCCGGATTCATGGGCGGGCTTAGATGAGATCCTTACAGTAGCCATTCGACAGATTTGTTTTTTTCTGGAAGCAATCTTTTAGGAACGGTATGAACCCATTTCATTATTGAAGTACACACAAAAGTAATTTGTTAACATTTCCTCTTCTTAAATCTAAAAATAAATATTTAACTTGTATTGGTATATTATTCCGCGGCATCCGGCCTCGCCAAACAAGAGGAGCGCCGCTTTGACGCCGGATGCGAGAGTATCGGCGCACGCGCACCGCGTTCTAAACTTCGATCCACAAACGTCAATCCATCAATGTCCGTCTTCCTTCGCGCCGGAAAGAGATACTGAATTCGTGGCAAATTAAATTTTATTTTTAATACAAATCCTTAATTTGTAAGTAACTCGCGTGTCTTGATTACGAACTGCCTTAATAGAATCACTATTGGTACTCTAAGGAAGCAAATGCATTGTGCCAGCTTTTGTGCATACATTATACTTGTCTGAATATAATGTAACAATGGCGCCCAATTTAAGGAAGTTGTAATCATTTTTATCGTTATCCATTTCTGTAATAGTACAGCCGTTAGGTTACCTATAGAAACCATCGATTGAATATCAAATGAATATCATTACATCATACATTCTGCTAAATAGTTTAAAGAAATATGCCACGATGTTAATGATAAATAATGAGACAGAAGATCAGTGTCCTTACAACAGCCAGGATAAGAAACAGGGCAACTTGACATTGATACGTTGAGTCAACTTGAGTCGAGTCGCCTGCGACCCGCACTCGTCCATCCCGATAAGGACAGCAGTGCGTGCCACTTAGCTATAAATAAGCCAGATAAAATACTGGTTACTGCAACTAATTACCATTTAAAAATGGCCTTGAAGCTTTATTAGAGGTGCTGGAGAATTTCACAGCAAAAACTGTTAGGTTAGTTACACACCGTTAATTTTATTACACTTTACTCTCAAACTGCTGGGACGGAACTACGTGCGCGAGGCAAATTATTTAATCAAATCATAGTTTAACTTAACTGCAGCATCTTGAGCTAACTTTGTGATATGTTCGATTCTAATAAATTAGTTGTCCTGTCCTGACCATCGGATTTCTCGTTCTCTCTTTAAGGAAGAAAGGACGGAGCATAGTTGTATGTGTATTTATTAGTAAAGGGCTTGCCAAGCTCCTTTGAGCGAGCTCCTCTCGTTAAAGCCCTTGCTCCATCCATTTTAGGTGTCGTCGGCGCCTGTGGACTGTCGCCCCAATAAGGAAGCGATTGCAACTCCGATATTTATGGTGGTCTATAAAAATATATCTGTTATTACTTTAGCTCTGTCTTCTAATCCATTATTCAACTTGCCAGTTAGTGCAAGAATGACTTAATGGTTTTCTTACTAGTTAGATCAAGTGACTAAGCGATTATTTCTAGTCCACAATGCCACTTTGATCCAGAAACAGAGCGAAACAAAGTTATTTTCACCGCTGATCCTTTAGTGAACTTGCGGGTAATTGGTGACTCATTAGCTATTTCAAGTTGTTTCGTTCGTAAACACGGTAAACATAATACAGCGTCGATCTCAATAGCAGCTTTATGAATATTATAATCGCTTGATTGGTACGAGATGGATTAATGAACTGAATATTAGTAATTTGTCACACACAAATGCACGCCATCGTATGGAAGAACAATATTTCCAATGTGTTTTGACAAATGCACGCTTTGTTTGAAGCTTCTGTGTGCTGGTTAACAATTAAAGCCAATTACAGAGCATCGACTCGCGTGAAGACTCGTATCATAATATCGCTTAATCAATTTGATCGTGAGCCACAGAGCCGCAGGTCATTGACATTCAGCTAGCGTTTCTTGTGTTACATTATATGCTACAGTTGCATTAATTAGTTGTACACTACTCTGCGTTAGTAATCCTTTTGATTGGTGTCGAGATAATCTATGACTATGACGGGTTGGAACATAAAATGGTCCGAGCCCGGTATTTGGGTCGCGGTGATTGCTCCAACGCCCAGATTCCCAGTAACAATGCTCTGTCCCACTCATCAGCGGCCTTTTGTCTTGATACACGTCCCATCCCAATCTATTTTCACGAGTGGGTTAACTTTGATATAGTTACATTACATCATAATATTATATGATTCAGATTTTACATTGACATATTTGGAACCGCAACAAAGATGTCTTCGGTTTATTTATTCGGTCAATCAAGTTTGTATTGCTCAAGACTAATTTTAAAGGTGTGTTTCCGTTCGTCCCCTCGACTTCGTCCCCGGAGTGGGACGAACGGGAATTTACAAAAATAATAATTAATTTGTTCCCGATCGTCCCAATCCTAATTCAAGAGGGGACGAATGGGAATATGTTCTTCAATAAGTGCCATTCGTCCTACTTTAAAATCATCATTTTCTGCCTAGCCTTTTCCCAACTATTATAGGGGTCGGCTTCCAGTCGAACCAGATGCAGCGGACATCAGTATTTTACATGGAGCTACTGCCTGTCGGACCTTCACAACCCAGTAACTGGATAATACGATACCCCATGGTGAGACTGGTTGTCAGACTTTAGAACTTCTGACTAACAGTAACGACTGTCAAAGATTACAAATGACAGCCGCGACCAACGGCTTATTTTAAAATGTTACCACTTTTATGACGTAATGTTGCATTACAAAAAAAGAAAAACATAACGGCCAGTGACTCGCGAAATACCGTTTGCCGCCTAATCCAAATAGAACCAGAAAACGTTATGCGACGCGAAACTGCGAATACTAATCCTGGAGTCATCGTTTTGAAAAATGTCCGACTTCAATTTGCATACAATAGGCGGTGGCGAACGGCCCAGGACGTGTCGCGCTCCCTCCGTATTCGTAGGAATTACGCATTTTACTTAAAAGTCACGTGGCAATTTCCCACACATTGTGCTCCTGAACGAAAGCTTTGCCGCCGGAAAGAAAGAATTTAATTTGCTGAGACAGACAGGCAAATTGATTTCCTCTTTGTTACTCTTATGGGCGCCTCAACCTTTTTAAAATACGCACATAAAACAGGGCTTATGTCTCGCAGGCAATTTCCCTATATGTTGTAAAAACTTTGGTGTGTTGGATAATTTGAATGAAAATTCTCTGAATAATAACGTACGTTAAAGGTCATGAAAACAGGTCTGTCCAATTTGCAAGCAGGTAAAAAAGTACAATATAAATCTTGTTGGTATTAATTAGCATAGCGAACAGGTAATAACTTTTAATTAGTGCGTAAAAATAAATTTATCACCCCATCTTAGCATATTGTTAAAATGGTACATTCAGACGTTTCACAATATAGCAGTTTCACCGTTTCACGGTACCCTACGACTACTGGATGTTTGTCGCATTTCATTTTATTGTGTGAGATGTAATAAAGGAAACAAACGTATGCAATATTCGTACTGCTATTAAGCCTGTATTCAGCAGTGATCCCGCCTCAAATTGAGCCAAACAACTGTTTTCTTTTATGATATAATCTTTTCCTGTTGTCGTGGTCTTTATTTCTGTGTCGGACAGATACGAAATATATGACAGATTAAATAAAGCTATTGTCAAACAGACAGACGTGACGAACGCGAAGCGAGGCGTTTTTGTTTGTAATGTATGGAATTGTTTGAAGCCTGTCACATAGAATATCGGATCGCTTTCGCATTTTTATATGACATGATTCGGTTCGGTTCGCTATCGCCTGTCTGTTTGACAAAGGCCTTAGAGTGAATTACGCATTCTACTCAACACAAAAAAAGTTTAAAGTCATAGGTTCATTTAAACCAGATTATTGTCAGTCGAGATAAAACCGCGAAGGAAATATGGCCACTGTCAATTTCCACAGAAGTTTTTATAGGCGATCAAACACAGCATAACTAAAGCCAAAAATAATATGAAACACTCGTTATTTTTCTCTAAACAATAAACGAAATAGAACAACGAGTAATGCTCCTGCTACATATAGAATTATTTTCCTAAATATTTCAGTACAGTTGTTCGCAAGTCCCCTAAGCCATTGAAGAGGATGTATGTTTATATGAGCACTGGATTACTTAAGTTTAGTTAGATATGTTTCTTAGACCATTGTTCTCATTGTTACTGAGACCCTAATCTCGGGCTCTGCGAAAATTGTGTATCCTTTGCTTTTGTCTTTGTCTTACGAAAATGTCATCTGGAGGAGTCTGAACATAGTTACAGTACTCACTACTTGCACCCTAGAGCGTATTTCAACGTGGAGTAGTGAAAGTTGCTGTGTATTCATCAGTTGATTCAGTGAGACTAGTTTTAGCTCATGTAATTTACAATCGTTCTTCATCTCATCCGTTACCCTGCTCTCTACAAGATCTACTTGATGTTTCTGCTTTCAGCTCATTAGTAAGCATCCACAAGACAATTTATACAGTACTCGGCACTTGTCATTCATGAACATTCACTTCCGTCTTATTTCTGCAAACTCGGGAATAACATACATCGTTGATTTTAATGACTTTGAGAATTCTGCTTTTGATTCATGAGAATTATAAGTAGGAGAATAAATAGCTGTTTGAAACACGAAAGAACTGATAGATGGTAGGTAGTATTTCCAGTCTGTCAGAAATGACTTGATAACATTTATCAAGCATCAACAAAGCAATGGAGTTTTCTATGATTGTCTAATGTGTGAGTGCGTTAATATCATGTGGCAGTCGATAACGTAATTAACTTGATAATGATTGTCTCGCAGACAATCAATTCACTTTCGCTAACGCTCACCGAAGTCCCGTGTGGTGAGACAGTGATGAATTGCAGCCATATAGACACACTGTCTAGATAAGCCTAATTTATTACGCCTTGTGTACACCATACTGATTATATTGCTCTCAATACTGCATTAAATGAAGGACCATTCACCGATTAACCTAATCTAGGATGCAAAATATGTCATGGTCGTCCAAAATTTTTCGCACGTTGTTTCCTGTGCGCATCATTTATAAGCAGTCTAAGATAAAGGAGACGAAAACTTTGTTTTAAAATTCCTATCTGATAACGTAACACCAGAAAGGAATGCTGCTCATTAAAACACAGTTCCAAATTCTTCGTCTGATCAATTAAATAGCTTTTAGGAAGAAAATCCTAGTAATCCGCAATGCTTTCAGTCTTCTAAACGCGACCTCTCTCGCTGCACTTAAATCCGTATTTTTTCTACGCGAAAGATCGTAAAAAGCGAACGTTAAACTTCAATACTTACGAGCTTAGGTGCTCCCCTAAAGGGATCGAACTCACAGCATTGTCTCGATTTAAACCCGCGACATATGGGTCGATTACACCTAACGAGTACAGTGGTGAGTCAGTAAATAAGCTCTCGGCCGGCTACTCGGCCTAGTAAACAAATTGGGATTCTAGTGACTCTCTCGCCTCTCTTCTCGACCGAGTACTCGGCCGAGCACTCGTTAAAGTGTTTATACCAACCGAGCACTCGGCCGAGGACACTGACTCGCCGCTGTACTCGTTAGGTGTAATCGACCCTTTAGGATCACGATGCGTCGTGTATCGTGTCTCATCTATGCTCTCCTGGGAAATTGAACAGTACAAGAGCGGTTCAATCTACTAATACGTCTGCACAGCCATTGTTGAGTACCCTGTTAAACCAATTTAATGTATCCTCTTACCTCTACATACATACTATAACATGTGTGAATTATGTAAGTGAAAGCGCGCCATTCCAAGTTGATCCAAGATTTAACACATGTTGACATGAAACGACAAAACAATATGAATGGCCTCGTACGCGGACAGCAACGTAATAAAGGATCTAAAACAAAGAGTTATGCGATTTCCGCTTGAAGACTTACTTTGATAAAAAGAAACCTAATGATGAAAAAAGACATTCTTTAACATAATTTAATCAACGTTTCCGGTGGTATTCAACAAAGCAGTTACTAAACATCGTAAATATTAAATTCGCAATGGTCTACAAAAGCCCACAAATCATAATAAATCTGACAAAGCCATAAAAAGAAAACGACGATACTCAAGTATTCAGATTCGCTTGAATTGAAATTAATTTCATCAGTATAGGCCACGTCTCATTTCATAAATGGACTTTCAGACGAGTTATGAACGGAACGTGAAGTGAACGAGATATTGTTGGAGGCAAATGAGTTGACGACTCGATTGTTAGTGGCCATTTGTAAAAAAATAGGTCGCTATTGTTCGGTTGACGACCTACGCCTCCTATTATGCCTGACCCGATAGTAAACACAACTTCATTATAATTCTATTTAAATATATTTGAAGTAAACAGTAGTGGGAGACCATACCATAGATATTGTTTATTGATAACCTTGTTGACATATTAACGAGATGTCGGAACGAATTGCTAAGTAAACGCGATGAAAGACATGGGCCAGGGGCTGCCCGACCACACCGAGCTATTTCTGTCCAAAGACGTTGACCTGCTCACTATCTGCATTTGGAGATGCATTCATCGTTTTTCAAATGCTTTATTCCGAGTGCTCATACAACGTCCGCATTAATGAAATTTTTGTACGTTTATTGCATGAGTGGACTGTCACTTTTATAAATGTGGTCATTCATATTAGCAATGTCATTACCTTCAAACGTTACAGTCGTATAATAAATCAGTTTCATCCCGCCAAGGGTCGCCGCCTGAGTCCATGTTTGTCTATTGTTTGAGTACAATGTGCCCCATCTGCAATTGTTCGAAACAATTTATGGCATATACTTTTGGTCCATGATTTTTTATTCAAATCTGTTTCGCTCTTATGTAGGAGCTGGAATTGGAAATATTTGGGAACTGTTATAACGTAAAACAACACCGCCGGGGCTGAACAATTGTTTGTTTTCATATCATGAAAACGATAATGATTTCAAACTTCCGATTCCTGGAAATGTAGACGTTGATTTGAATTTGTTGAGAATAAGCTAACAATATTTTGGAAGGCCGCGGATTCATACTTTGTACCGTAGAGGTCGTCCGCTTTTGGTTTGCCGCACGAGTATTGATTTACCCTGCGGCAAAGAACTTTCTGTTATTAATACAAAGTCTATTCAAACTTAAATAACAGTAACAAAGACGGTAAGTGGTAAAATTAAAGGAATTCAGACTTGTAGGAAATTGAAAAATGGCGACTGGAAGTATGTGCTTAGTCTGTAATTTGTGTGTAGATAATTGATAAAGTTTCCAGACGTTTTTCGTATAATTGAAAAACTTTCCGAAACCATGTCTTAATTAGACCCTGTGCATATAATTTCCTTCTAATATTACCTCTTTGGTCAGAACTTTGGTATGGTTTTCATTTTGGAGTGGAAATAGGTAAGTTAATAAATGCTTTGAACTCATAAACAATGAATTAAAAGAAATTTTCACGGTGGTTTTTGAAAACTTTTGATGTATGTTGTACAAAACAGCGTAGAAATCTCATAGATGTCATGTCATGAACATTCTTCCCTTTGCGCCAAACTTTGATCATTTATCTTTCGTTCTCTATTACCATATTCGTTGATTGCGGACCTCTGTTGGACGTGTCAACTCTAATATAATTCACATAATCGAATCTCAGTGCTCCCGTGTTCCGTTCCGTAGATCCTCTGAATTTCAACAGCCCGGCTAATCTATCATACAAACATGAATAATTGAATTTCACGGTAACTCTCGAGACCCGATTCCCAGTGACCTGCCGGAATTATCTATTTACTGAACCACGTGGACGGCGATATTGTTGACTTACATTTTTAAAAGCTTATTTTAAATGTAACTGGAGTTGGTCCTATGTTGACAGTTTGACACTTTGCATATTCAACGAGTTTGACTTAGCTAGTATTATTCTCGAGCTGAACTTGTTGTTTAAAGATAATTCAGTTCTAGTTGCGGTATTGTTATGACTTGCCTTAATAATTTGTTTTCTCAAAGAGAAATATAAAATGAAATTAATGAAAACGTCTGTGGCAAAAGGTCAATTAATTAATGAAAATAATTGTACATACAATTAACATAAAGGGAGGTTGTAGCTGCTGTACGATTAACTTGATATTACGAAACTCTTTAGTACTTAGCACAGTAAACAGGTACTGGATTCGGTTACTGCGGTCAGCATGCGAACAATATGCACTCACCGCAGGGCGCAGTATCAAAATCTGTTCATATTATGTAAATACGTTGGAAGAAATATACAGTTTTCGATTATTATTTATGCCTTTCATCCAATATGTATACTTCTGTTACTCGAAACTTTTGAAATGTGAGCGTACTTCCGCGTCCTTGGCTCTTTCTTTTTTCCTGTTTTATTGTCCAGTATTGATGTAATGATGTCTTCCGTTGTATTTTTTTCTTCAATCTGCTTTGTATTTGTATTGTATATTACTATAGTTTTCTCTTTTTATTTGGTCTTCTTCAGTATTCTCCAAATATCCACTTGATTGAGAAAATGTGATTTAAAACGAAGCAGTACTTCATTATATTAATGGGGTATATTGCAGTATATCATGTCTAGCATTACGAGTACCTTCGTGTCCTGACCGAACACTATTGGATTACGTATTAAGAAAACAATGCGATGTAATTTCAGTTGTGACCGCAACATTTACGACCTGTTGCGCTCTCCCTAATAAAACACTAAATTAGTGCATACCTGTCTTTGTCGAAAGCTTTGCGGAAATCCTTTACAATTGTACTGCTCATTGTGTAATCTTTACATTATGGGGAATTGCGTAACAAACGGGCTGCTCGAATGTCAACCTTACTTACAGTCACCACAAACATATCTGTTTAGGAAATGTATGTCTCTTGGATGTCTCTGCTTTGTTAAGAGAAATTCTTTAAAGAATGGATTCTGGTTCCAAGAATTGCCGTTTTACAAACAATAAAGTGGAGGGATAGCAGAATAAAACTGCCGTAAAGTGACAAGACTCTGATAAATGGTGAATAACAGGACGTGTCCAATTTACCAGCTGGGATGTGCCAAAGCCCTAGGCACAGGCGAATGGACTGATTGACAGTAGTGTCAACGTCACCAGTGTGTGTGGACTCGTTGCTTACTCCGTAGCATCCGCTGGTGGAGTAAGAGCTATCTACTGCCTCAAACTGGTTGTTGCTCATATTTTCCTCTAATTTATTGTTCAAAGTTTCATGGAGTATTCTGCTTACTATATCACCAGCATTGAAAATCTCGCACTATTGTTCAAAAATGTTATTGTTAGTTTTAAAATACATGATGAAGTTTACAAAGACGTCTGTCAGGCATTGCCATCCGTATCCACGTCTTGTTTGCGTTGTCTCCTCTGGCCTAAATTTTCCAAGTTGTTAATGAAAAAGCTCCGTCGCCCCGGCTCGCCGTGTAATTTCACTTCAAAGCTGGCTCCGAGCCCCGTTTGTTATTTTCTGTAATCACAAGCAGAGAATATATTATACGAGTACGTTATACGCCCTTCCCTTGATGCGTTATCCTACGTTACTGCTTTATAACATTTCCGTGTTTATCGATCTGTCGTCGGTCGTGCTAATTACCCCACCGTAGTAGGTTTTACGATGTCCGCTACCCATTCTCCCCTATTATTTCTTTGTTGTCTGAAAAACGGTAAATTAAAACCTACACACTTTTGTACTAAAGGAATTCCCTTTATCGTTAATTGATTCGAAGTATCGTTTCATTGACAATCGTTCTCACATAGACTCACATATTAAAGCGACAATTATTTGGATCGTCGCTTATGATCGCGTGTTGTTTTGGCTTCCTGCTGTTCAAAGAAATGGGGATTCCGATGTCGATGTCATTGTGATCGGAGCTTTCATTACAATTTTTCAAACCACCAAGTGTTTTGAAGGGGAAAATTTGCTTCGTAATTAATTTTACGCTGCACTCTTTGCTTAAATTACTTTATGGTTCGCTTCGGGTTCAATTTCTCCCCCGGTGTCTTGTTCAATATTAATTACGTTGCTCTTTCTACAAATTCGTGTGAGTACTTATTTAGTCGTACCAGACACTGTGAAGACATGGTGATACCGTTTTGTAATAGGTATGTTTATATTATGAATAGGAACCTTCTGGCAGTCTAACGTTTTAGTTGAAAGAAAATACTAATTCGAGAATTCCATAAAAGGTAATAACATAAAACGTTATTCTGTATTTATTTTATTTGCCTCCAGGGTAACATGGCTACATCAAAGGATGACTGTTTTTAACGTGAATTTTACCACACGGCATTGAAATAAAAGTAAATCCATAACGACATCGAATACGTTTTTTATGCAAAGGTCCGAGTTTTTTGGTTTGTCAGTGATTGATGACATTCCGAAACGGCCACGGTCTAGTCCTAAAATAGTGAACCGAATAGTCTCGTGGCATAAAAACTCCTGACCAACCAAACCTTTGAAAACATTGTGTACAAGTGCAAGAAAGAAAGACTAAGAAAAAGTATCATTGTTGTTCTGTCTTTTGTAAAAACCCTCATTCATAAAAGCGAAACATGTGTACTAAATAATTTCCTTTCATCACTCTCTGCGGCTTTTGTGACTTATTCATGTTTTACATGTTTTAATACATTACGCACGCTAAAATCTCAAAACCAACCCGTACGTATTCATATATTTTCCTAACTAATTAGATTCCCTGAAATTTCTAAAGAGTAATGAGCCAGTTCCGTAATTACTTTTCGAATAAACTAGATCATTAAGAAATACGTAGAAACTGGTAATGAGGATTATGTTGACGATATAGCAGCTGGCCAGGATGACTAAGGCTGTGTTTGTTTAAGAATATTTTAGATAAAATAGTCGCAGGGGAATTTATCTATGATGATAAGGTGTGCTCAGCTGATGTGTGTTCGGTGCGGGGGGCGGGATCACACTGACTGACAGCGCGGCGGTCCCTGTGCGTGCAGTAGCCTCGGTTACCCAGTCAGTTGTCTCGCGTCGTTGATGTCGGTCGACGCCCGGCTCTCTTATTTTCATCTAATGTAACTCCGTATGGTTGAAACAAAGTGTTAAAAACAGTGTCTTCATGTCAAATAGTTGATTCTGTGTGAACGTTGCTGTGATTAGTGAAAGGAAATTGTAATATTTCGACGCACCGGGTCTTTTCACCGCTTGGAACTAAGTTGCACACCGGTTCAAGGTAAAACTTTCAGGTTACCTACTCACGCTACAATAGATAGCTACCGCTGCAATTTTATCTTATCTTTCATTGATAAATTGTGCAAACGTGCTTGGTACTAATTTAGTACAGATTTATTTATGTTCATAATAATTTTAGCGGCTTGACTTTAATCGAAAAAGTTATGTGAAATATTATTTATGCTTCTAATTTTGACGTAATTGATCGTTTTTCAATCACACGCCACATTATTGACGTTACTATATTTATTGCCTTCATAAACATTTAAAAAGGGGTTGAAAAATGTGTGGAGGGCTATTGATTCGCAACCCTAATAAAATTCGCGTATTGAGAGCGGCCCTATTTCATATATTGAGAGGGAACGCGAATTCACCTCGGGTTCACTTTGGATTAAGATCAGTCAATTCAAAGCGTGCCGTTTATAAAATGGGTATGTCCGAAATTTCTTATTCCACGTCTGTTGTAAATCTCCGAATATATCTGAAGCAGATTATTCCAGTAAGGATCGAAGGAGGACAATAAGGATTTTCTATTCAATAACACAAAAGGAAGTCCTTAAACATAAATAGAAAACACCAAAGTAAGAAGCCTTTTCTTATTTTCCTGGACGGAAGTATCTACCGTAATGTGGCATGTGTGTGGCATTGTATATCACCCTTTATGTATGATTATGTCACATTCAGAAGACATAACTTAGTCGTCGCATATGAAACTACAATCATTATGCGGAGCGTGACTCAACCACGATATTTATGCTATAGGTTAACGTATGCTGCATGTAGTTTACTGCCCTCTAGAAGTCCATCCGGCTGGTAGATTTCTTGGTAGTTAGAAACTGTTGGTTACTATGACAACTGCAGAAGGCACGCAATCCCGTCACGCACAGCCGACTCTTGAACGTTCAGCCACAATTCCTGTTACACACCGTCAAATCTTTATTAAGTCGCATCAGATATTCTGCTTCAGATTTTGGCTGCTTGCTATGCTTAAAGCCGAGGTGTATCTACGTGAATTTCTAAAGTAATCACTATGTTAATCCGGGTTAAGACCACCAAATTTTCAGGGAAATCTGCTTAGTACAAACTTCCTGCGGCGGATTAACGTGGAAGCTGGGTAAGCACGTGCTATCAGCCTTCACAATCCTCTAGTTTTTGTGTAATTATTATAATTACTTTGGTTTATACCCCGTTCTCCAAACCATGAAGGGTATCATCTTGAGGAAACAGGCAAAAATTCGATGAGATATGACGTCTACCAAACCGCACCGGACGGGCTTGTTGAATTATAGCCCTCTCACAGAGACAAGGCCTATGTCTCAGCTGTGGAGACATTATCGACTGATTACGCTGTGCTTAGGTTTGATTCTGTTATTATGTAGGAGGAGGATTATATAATAAGAGCTACATCTGCTCCGTCCATTGTCTCCGCAAGAATCTTTTAGTTCAAAGTTAGCCACCCAAGAAAATACATTACCATCTTACTGATGCTACAAACACGTCCTAACTACATTATCCGTCTTATCAACCAATAATGGGATCCCAATCATTTCGTGTTTACTGAAACGCACTGTATTCAATCCATTCCAATTACATTAGGGTATTTCGGTGGCTCTAATCCCCAAACCCCCTTTTCAATTTTACAGTCTCATAACAATTACGTGATGAACATTTTCGCCCCTGCCGCCTTAATAACTTGTTTAATATTCCACCGTGTTCTGTTTATAGTGTTGTGTAGGATATCTGAGATTTATCGGATTTGTATTTATGATGAATTCTTTATCAGTCATTTCAATCAATTTTCGCGTTACACTTTTCTTATCATTTTCGAGAAAGTGAGCCGTGATATGATTAAATATGTGTAGCTATTCTTGTCGTCATAATAGTTTTAATTTGTTGTATATGACTCATATCTAAGGAAGTAGGCAATCCTAATAATAAAAAAACAGTTATCTTTTATTCAATTGACATTCTTGTGTGACAGTAGAGTAATTAGATAACTTAATTTATCGCCGGGTTCCTCTCTAGCTGCCGCAAATGTATGTTCCGGACGATTAATTTTTAGCGACGCCACTCTTTTGTCTCTGTATTTAAGATCTACCGTGACGGCTGTTGTTAAGTTTGCAAAAAGATCGATAAATTATTTTCGTTTGTCGTTTTCACTCATCGATTATGTTCTTACATTCCTCTGTAAATTGTAGACAACATTGTCTTGCTTGATTGATACATTGTTGGTTTCATCGTCAGTCTAATTTAAGAGTCGTCTTCCAGTCTGGCGGTGCTCGGAGTAGCAAAATCCAGGGCCTTATGACTGTTACAATAGTGTCAGAATGATCAATCACATGTCATTTCTTAATTTTATCACAATTCTTTTAAGAGACAAGTGACCGATCAATGATGTATCATATAAATTGAGCAGTGGGATTGTGTTGGAATGACTAATTTATAAAAATAGCAGTGTGGCTCCTCAAATTTACATACTACCCACTGCCTATCTGACCTCTACATTCTACAACCCATTTACTTATTACAAGACTTACAAAGTTGTCTTTCAATACAGTTTTATGTATTTTCAAATACAAACAATGCCTTGAAAGTTTTGATGATCGAATGAGATTTAGCGAATCTTTTGTCATAGAGCAACAAACCGTGTTATCCAATTTCAAGAATTCTCCCTCGCAGCTTTAGCCAGAGGGGTTTGAGCTGTCGAGTTAGACAATCAATGAAAGGAAACTCTAATCAAATAACGATAATGTACCAAATTACATTATTTTGTTTATAGTACTTACTGCATTTTATCTTATAACTGAGGCCCTGTTGTGACTTTTCCCAGTTTTGTAACGTAAACTGAATGGGAACTTATGGGAAATAAATTGTTCCTTTATTAGTAACTTTTTTAATTTTCCATTTAATCGTAGTAAATACGTACTTTAAGTACGCTGTAAATAAAATACTGTAATCTTGTGATAAGGCCTCTGTTTTGCCGTAATGAAGCTTAATGAGTTTGCTGATCAAGTTCATTATTGTATGGCAGTAGGAGTGCACACTCCTACATTCATATACGAGCGAATTGTTTAATCAGTAGTTTTAAGTTAACTTCTTCTTCCTGCCCTTATCCCATTCTACTTGGGGTCGGCGCAACATGTTTTCTTCTTCCATTCTCCCCTATCAGACGTCACAGTATCATTTACTCCTTTTTCTTTCATATCATTCCTTAGACAATCCATCCATCTTTTCTTTGGCCTTCCTCTTCCTCTCCATCCGTCAACATTCATACTCATCACTCTCTTCGTCACATGGGTGTCATCCCTCCTCATCACATGTCCATACCAAGACAGACGGTTCCCTTTCATTTTTTCCGTAATAGGCGCCACTTTCAAACTTCCCGTTATAAACTCATTCCTTACTTTATCCATTCTTGTCACTCCACACATCCATCTCAACATCCTCATCTCCGCTACATGCAATCGTTTCTCATCCAACTTTTTCACAGCCCAGCATTCCGATCCATACAGTACGACAGGTCTAATCACGGATTTGTATATTTTCCCCTTTAACTTGAGGGGCATCCGTGAATCGCAAGTTGTTCCGGTGACCTGTCGCCATTTCATCCATCCTGAGTTGATCCGGTGTGTAATGTCCCGATCTACATCGCCGTCTCCTTGGACAAGCGACCCGAGGTACCGGAAGTCGGAACAGACAGGTATGGGCGCTCCTGCAAGAGTTATGGGCACAGGACTGGAGAGACCGCCAAAATCGCAAAACAGATATTCTGTTTTTGTTCTGCTTAATTTCAGGCCAACGTTCTCCAGTCTTTGCCACCACACCTCCAATCTGTTCTGGACCTCTAGGCCGCTCTCGGCAACCAACACAATGTCATCGGCAAACAGCATACACCAGGGTGCCTCTTCCTGGATGTCCGACGTCAAAGCATCCATTATCAACAGGAAGAGGTACGGGCTGAGAGCCGAACCTTGGTGCAAGCCAACAGCCACATTGAAGCTGCCGGTAGTGCCCGCTGTAGACCGGACTTGGGTGCTGCATCGACTGTACATAGCACGGATCAACTGTACATACTTCCCAGGCACGCTTTTCTCCTTAAGGGCCCACCACAGAACCTCACGAGGCACCCGGTCATATGCCTTTTCGAGGTCGACGAACACCATGTGCAAGTTTTTATGCGCACCTCTGTATTTCTCGCACAGTTGGCGAATAGCGAAGATGGCATCCGTCGTACCCCGACCAGGCATAAAACCGAATTGGTTCTGTGAAATTTCGCTCTCCTCTCTCAGTCGCCTTTCAATTACTTTCTCCCAAACCTTCATACTGTGTGATATTAGCTTTATTCCTCTATAATTATTGTAGTAGTTTTAAGTTAACTATTTGTTAAATTCCTGAACATTTTTAACAATTAGTAATTTTTACTAATTGTTAGTTCAATTACTAATCAAATCAATAGCCCTTAGTGAAACTGCCTGTGATTTCTGTGTGTATGTATTAAATTATGTAATAAGTAAGTCGTTAAAGTTAAAGTCTTTACTTAATTACGGAGCTCGAAATTATCATAATAATTATTATCTGAGCTAATTCATAATTTGCTCTCTATTTTTACAAAACCCGAAGCATCATTGTCAATTTTGTTCTTGCAATGATAAAATAATTATTGACTTCGACCCCTGGATAATTATGTTTATTCTCAGAAAAATTAAAACGTTTTTTTTTTCGTTTAATACCTCCGTCTCCCGATTTAGGACAGTCATTCAACTGTCGCATAAAACCTGACAGTTTTGACCCTAAACCGCTCGAGTATGTTTTTTTTGCCAACGTCACGTCAAGTCAATCAGTTTGGGCATGAAATCGATAGCTTCAACTGAGATCACGAGAACGGAGTGCGAACGTAGAAGGTTAAATACATATAAAATTTATGAGAAAGGTGTGGTCATCATTTAGGTAATCTGCAGTACTAGCTTATGAGCGCGGCGTTGCCCGCGTGAAGTTCATTGATTATCCCACGAGAAAGTTCGAACGAGATAAAATGTATGTTAATCCATGTTATGAACTGTCTGTGTTCCAAATTTCATTCAAATTCGCTTAGTAATTTTTATGTGAATGAGTAATAAACATCCATCCATTCTTTCGCCCAAACTCACAACTTATATTTTTAGTTTAGTATAGTAAGATTAATCTGTCAACTAAAAGTAAAATTATATCTCGAAGGGTCTTCCTACGAAATCGTAAAGAAATTGGTTGTCCCATACATTTAGGTCGAGTGGTTATTCAAATTTTATAAGGGGTCAGCTGTACATTTTTTGCTATCAGGATGATGATCCCAAATCTCATGAAGAAAGCTGTTCAGTTTTATGACCAAGGGTTCATTTGTTTAGGTTTAGGCACATAAGGCCTACTTTTCAAAAGGGCAACCGAGCCTCTAAAGGGCAATTTCTCAAATTGACAAATTATAAAACTGGTAAATTTTCTATGCCTTAAAAGCTGCTAAATGATGCTTAATCATTGGTTAAAATTCTATAAAAATTTAACCATTTGGTTAAAAACTGTGCGGAATTTTAACTAATAGTTTGCGTAACTACTGATCAAACAACGCCCCCTTAAATATATCCTCACTTTTGTAATACATGTTGTTTGAGTTCCATCGTACGCACTACAGACCTCACATCTCTGTATCGATTGTGACCGGCATATCCTACCATATTTCGGGGCAGGTGGCCTTGTTTATTTATTCATGGTCTAAACACAGTGTAAAGGCTTCCACGATTTCTTCGGAATCTGTTTATCGACAATAATTTAAACGGATATCGACAGCTTGACGGTTGTAATAGATTAACAGTAAGTTCACACCTCTACTCAGAATGATAGATTCATACAATGTTGTTGAGTCTACCATCTCTTATCTAGCAATTTCTGCGTAACGTGCAGTTAAATGTACAAAATTAACAACAACAGCGTAATCTATGTACATTTCTACTCGTTAATCAACTTAATTGTAAGTAATTAACGATATTAATCATAGATCTAATCGCCAATTCTACAAGCATGACGATTAAAATAAATTGTTATTGTGTCAACTACCTTTCAACCAGTTACATTTTATCAACGGCTACGATTTTAACTGTTCGCTTGTTCCTAGCACTTATCAAAAGCACTTTCCATCTGCGTCAGCGTTTCAGCAACCATCGTCCGTAACAACGGTTTAATTGAACCGTGTTTATTATTTTAATTGGTTGTTTCGTTAGCCACTACAGTGCTGACTTTTAACAAAGGATTATTATTACAGTCTGCAAAATTTTGGAAGAACCAAAACTGACATCCAGTAACACATTTTGAGAGTTCAAAATGGTAATACACGGTTACGAAGAGTTAAAATGAATAAGGTTGTCTCGACTAGTGTCTCCACGTTATCCTCGGGGCAATTTAGTTAGCGCATAAAGCGCATTACAGCGCTGTGTGTGGGGCCAACATACTAATTACGAAGCCGAGGAATTCCCGGCTTAATGCCTAAACAACTTGTTCACAGAGGGATTGAACTGTCTTGCTCTAGACCCAGCTTTATTTATACGAGTATTTACCCTCAAGGGCAATGAGGCTTACCTTTAAAATTTACTGGAAGACAGGTCTTTGTTGTGCAAACTTTCAGTCGGCCTTTTTGTACCCCTGACGATTGTAGACCCAGTTATCTGACAATGGACATGCAAAAGCTAACGTACTGGCCAGAAAACATCGCACTCGTAATTGGCGCAACTCTAGCAATCGAGGATGTTTTCCCGTTTGAGCCACTATTTCCAGAGCACCATTGTATTGTATTTTAACGGTTGTCACTGGCACACTGAATATAATGTTAGAAATTATTACTTAACCCTAATAAAACTATTGCCAATTTCATCGTTAATAATACAGGTCCATCACTAAAAGTTATCGTAAGTGCTCTAATGGGAATAGATTTTAATTATATGTTTTTTTTTTATTGTTGTTGCTATATGTATCTTTAATTTATAATTCGATTCAATTTAATTTAAACTTAATTTAATTTACTTTCATTCTTATTTTTTTTTTATTTACGTAATTTGTGACATAATTTTTTTTTAATTATTATTATTAATTATGTAAGTGCTGTGCACACCTGTAATTGACAAATTCACTGCAGAACTCTTGTATACCTTATCCATTGTATTCAAACTAGTGAATAAGTCGTTGGTGTGTCAAAATAAATAAATAAATTTCGATTGAGCAACTCGACAAAAGGTTGACAGGTGCTCAAAGGAATACAATTGTTGCTCTTATCATAGGTGCTCTGAAATAGTTGCTCAAACGAGAATACCTGCATTCGTCTCCGAGAACTAGAGTTGTTCCCCCACGCTGTTTTTCTTGGCTATGTCAGTCACCTCCGCGAAGACCTCCGGCGCGATCTCAGGGCAGTATGGAAGGAACGACTGTCGCGACCGACGGCCGGGCACGCCGCAATTGCGGCGGTAAGACCCCTCTTTGAGGAGTGGTTGGAGAGAAGTCATGGCGTCCTTACCTTCCGCCTGACGCAGGTCCTCACGGGGCACGGGTGCTTCGGGAGGTACCTGTGTCTAATGCGGAAGGAGGATACGTCTGGGTGTCATCACTGCGAAGATCGCCCGGAGGACACGGTGGAGCATACGGTGCAGGACTGCCCAGCTTGGGCGGCGCACCGACGTGTCCTCACGGCTGCGATAGGCGGAGATCTCTCGCGCCCGGCATTGGTTTCGGCCATGCTGCGGGGCGAGACGGAGTGGGAAGCGGTCGCCTCCTTCTGCGAAGCAGTAATGCTCGCGAAGGAGGAGGCGCGCCGCGAGCGAGAGAGGACAGAGTCCTCCCTCCGCCCCAACCGCGGTGTAGGACGCCCACGGCGACGGACGTCGCGCGACGATCTCCGGCCACCGTAGGCGCGGGCATGCGGGCAGCGAGTAAAGGGCAACTCGCTGCCCGACCAAGGACCATGCCCGGGTCGACGGCGCGTTGTGTCCCACGCGCGCCTCAAAGAGCGTCAGCATAATGACGGGGCCCCCCTCTCAGAGAGGGCCAAAGCCTGCCGGGGTCGCGGGATTATTCCCTTACCGTAACCCCGGAACGTAACAGGCTATGAAGGACACCGTGGATTTTAGTCAGTAGAAGTCTGACAGTCCCTCCCGCCCTGCCCGGGGTTGGAGGACTCATTTGATGATTTTACCACGCTAAAAAAAAAAAAAAAAAAAAAAAAATGTCAGTCACCTCACATTATGCTGATAACTTCAAAGAAGAAGTCGTTACTCGTTATCCAGGGACATTAATACCTTGTTAATAATGTATGTGTTTAGTTTCATCGTTAGATCACGCATGTTTGATGGACATAGTACAACTTTTTACTTACCGTTGAATGAACTAAGTAACCGACTTAGTTGATCGATGATCGGAATCAGTGCGTGTGTTTTGAGCGAGAGAATTAATTGATTGTGTTTTACGATTACCTATTAGGAGTAATTAATCAGATATCAATTAAATTGCTTTGTAACAATTCGACTCATTGCTTCTTTTTTTCTTTAGATACTGTAGAAACACAGATTAAGTCTGCCTAAATGTTTCTTTATTTTTGTTGTATAGTTTCTTAGTAACCCCGGGTTGGCAAATAATCCCAAGTCTTACGGAATGTAATTAACTTGTACTTAAGTTAGGGGCCTTAATTAATTAAATTGTTTTACTTGATATTCTTTGACCACGCACGATTAAACTCGTCTGATAGTTTCAAGATTCTTTGCTTCTCTTATGATGGAAAAAAATTGGATGGATGGATGTTTATGATTCAGACTTGCACTTGACTCTAGATACGAGGTGACAGAAACAGTCTACGATTGCGTGAGCTAATCCAAACGATGCCCGTTCACTCGAATTTTAAAGAAACTTGGGCGGTAATGTACTCGTACCGTGGATTTTAGTCAGTAGAAGTCTGACAGTCTCTCCCGCCCTGCCCGGGGTTGGAGGACCCTTTTGATGATTTTACCACGCTAAAAAAAAAAAAAAAAAACGCTTATCACCCGAATCTAACGACGTTTGTAAGCTGGTAGTGAGTTTCAGTCCCTAGCTGCAATTTCAGACAGATAGATAGATAAAGATAGATGATAGACAGGTCTACATATATTATCACCCGATGTTAGTATTTATTTAATACAGCAACCGTTGGAGGCTTTTCCAACGAGCTTCAAAATAAGGCTGCTCAAAAAGGCAACGCGCAGGTGATATTTCTGGTTTTGCATGCGTCTATTTGCTTGTTTTTCACTAAAAGCAACAACGCTGTAGAAATATTGTCAGTGTCGTTTGGAAATAAAAGAAAATCTTGCATGAAAAGTGCAACAAATTAACTAATTAATGAAACTCTAACATCAGAACAAAACATCGAAAAACTATTAAAACCAGCCTTTAAAACCAACAATTAATTAAGTCAACCAATTCATTGGAACATACAAATGGAAATAGCACGCACCTAATCCTATTAACCCGACTGAACTGGAAGCGCTATCCGCCATTATCTAATATAGGGCCCTGCAATAGCATTCGCTATGCACTTTAGTAATAGTGTTAGTAATGAGTGTTAATCGGCCATTGCCGTGTCTAGTGGGTATGATCTGTTAGGTGGGCTGGTGAACTATATTTCGGTATCATAATATCATGTTATGTCACATGTAGAGCAGTGGTGGCCCAGTGGTATCGGTCCCGACTTACCGAGTTGTAGGTCGTGGGTTCGAACCCCGCCAGGCGCATTATTTTGTGTAATTTATTTCATCACCACTGCTCTCAAAACGGTGAAGGAAAACATCTTGAGGAAACCGGCATGTCCTAGAACCAAAAATTCGAAGACTTGTGACATTCACCAAAATCCGAACTGGGCCCGCGTGGTGGATTATGGCCCACTCCCTCTCACAGAGAGGAGGCCTGTGTCCCAGCAGTGGTAACATTATAGGCTGATGATGATCATGTTATGTCAGCTTTATTAGAAGCAGTTATTTTGTCCCCTAAAAAGGATTGTTCAGAGGTTTTGGGACAATTGACTATCTTTGTTCTTTACTCCTTCACACAAAACCATTAAACGGATTTGGATGTTTGGTACCATAGATGTTTTTATCAAAACATTTTACCTCGGCGTGATGTTCCTTTGAACTTCACGCTGGCAAAGCCGAGGCCGTTAACTTGTCACTTTCAAGAGTACACAACTAGGTATTTGCAAAAACCGGATTCTAAAAAAGCTCAGTTCTTTTGGATGCCTACGCTTTTTCCAGTCCAATACTTTTTTTGATCGTTGTCAATGACAGTTACTCTTTAGGCCCACATTCTAGATTACTATTTACATTAATTAATCCAAATTTCTGAATGCCTTAACTCATATTATAAGGTTTCATGAAAACCTAGATCTTATTACGCCAGAACAGCAATGAAATAAATGCACGTAAACCTTTCTCAACCTTACGATTCCGTTGAACTTCTACCTACTAAAAGTAAAAAAAAAACAAGAGCAAAGTCGTAAAAGAAATCCTCAATAAGAATTATCACGAGAAACGGTAGCAATGAATATTTAATAAAAAACTTTATCCCCTTGAACAAGAGGAAATAACATTTGTTATCTCGCTCATTACCGTGAAGTTTCTTGTCTTACCATTCCAACATTACACAGACCGTTTCTCGTGTCGTAACCATTAAGCTCTCTGAATTGAAAGGCTGTTTAAGTACATATCATTCGCATATATCATACCTAACCTTTAAGAACAAGGGACATGAATATAGCAACCTTCTAAATATTAGCCACGATCAAAGAGAACACGGATTAACAATAATTACCATATCGAATCGGGTTAACGTTATGACAAAGCATGCAACCGAAAGAGGTCGAAGTACCAGTAAAGTCCAGCCAGCCAGTACTGCGTGGCTTATGACGAATCGCAAGTCGAGGCGAGTGCATGACAGTTCAGTCACACCGATTAATTTGCCTGTTTGCCAGGAACCATCGGCGCGTAGAGCCGCGCCCACAGACATGAGACAACCCCGCAAGACGGGATTAGCTCCACACTTTAGATACGGAGATGACAACGGCCTTGTACCATTCAGCCGTAATTGAGTTTCTTTGATTGAAATACATTCACTGTAATGGAAGACGCCCCTACACACTCCATGTTCATGTATTAACTTTAGTTCATTTAACTTTTCTGCAAATAGAGCGTGGCTTTTGTAAACAGTCAGTCATTGTTGTAGCTATCCGAGGGCGAAACTCAATATCGCCTAGAGGCTCAAATAACAGCTAGTCAATGTCAGTTTTTGCGGACGAAGCAAAATATACATGAAACAAGTCTTTGTCTCAATTTCACTACCACACAGCGCTATTTCCCTCGCACTCATTCCCATTCTGTCAATCATGCCGACAATCAGTACGCACGTAATTTTACGCTGAGATCTTATTACTTCAGCTAGTGTTCATGTTCACGTCGACATTGACGAAAATCTCATATATCAAACTTGTGCGAAGTAGCGCTATTCCAACGTACCGATTCACAATACATTTGCACGTAAATTGTACGTTATCTGACAGTGAGATATATTCGGTGTCAATTTCCCTTTTACCTAACCGATAAGCGGGGATCGACCTCCAGGAATTCGACCTGACGAAGCAGTTATGTTTTTTGTTGCTTGCTCTTACGTTAGTCGTGAACCGAATAATAAAAAAAAATAACGTGGGTGGTTACGCACACCGCACACGGTTCTGTAGTAGTAATGCGGCAATGTTTACCGCATCCATTCTTAGCTACCGATACCTGTTTATCGGTATCGCTCATCCGTATCTTTACAATTTAACACAAACCTAAGAGAACAAATATTGTGCTTTTATAGAAATGCAGTGTGTATGCATAATTATCACCGGCACTGGGTAATTTACATTTCCATAAAACGTGCCCATAAAAAAGTTGCGCAAGCGATGGCATGGCGCGGCGACAATTGCCCTGCGACACAGATGACATCACTGGCCTGGTTGCCTCCACGGCTGCACACCATCTCTGTGCCCTGTCATAGTATCGACATTCGACGGTGTCGCAACATCCATCGGTAATATATTAATTTGGGGCCGTCCATTAGTAATTATCTTCGGTCTACTGAACTTGTTTTATAACAGTGCTGGCATTACCGTTTCTCTCCATTGATATTACGTACTGATAGTTCTCCCTTTTGTACATATATGGCGCCGTTAAACTGTAAGCCTTTTAATAAAATCAATGACATAAAAGTGCAGTAGCTGGTCATTCGAAAGTAAAACTGGTAACCACCGACCGTAGAGACTTGTTGTATTTTATTACTGAAAATTGGATATTATAGCCCTCGAAAACAGTCTTACTGGTACTCTTGAATAGGGAGTATCGCTAGAAATTAATTGAGTCATACCTAAATTAATATGAAGTACCAATAAAATGAATCTCTAAATGACCGTTTACACACACCTACAGACTGCAGCCCGTATTATCAATTTCTTTTAAATTGGCCCTTATATTTATTTCAGTAACAGCTGCTATCGATTTACGAGCCAATTAAAACGTTGTAAGGATTTATCGGTTCACTCGTAAATTGTAATTGTATCAAATATTTGGTGACACTTCGTTTTATCGATACGTCGCGGGACGGTCAGCTTTTGTTGACTATTTTGATAAATGCTTAAAAGATTTCCTAACTCAACTATAGAATCGGTTCGCTGGACCTTTGAATTATGTCGGCAAACGTAAATTATAATATTTAAATTAAAAACGATAAATAAGCTTTCGACACCATCATCTGATATTGGACATTGAAGAAAAACCCCGGGGTTTCGGCACCATTAATTACTGTTATCTACTGTCACTGTCATTTCCTCTAAATAAAACGAGCCTGGCGGCAAACGGAATGGAAATAGTGTTATTATACGATTTAGATGAGAGTACCCCCAATGTTTATAAATAAGGAAGGTACTCCACGAACATTGAATGTCGCGCAAAAGCTTATTATTCCACGATAATCCATGACTGGTGTTAAAAGCATCGGCTAAAGACCACCATTGCGTAGTTATACAAATAATGATTCACGCGTGCTTACTGACATGAGCTCATACTGAATCATAAACCTTGAATTAAACTTATCTCGAGGTTTTACAAATATAACGTTAAAATCTCACACCTCGGCCGCGGTACAAAGCGAAAGCACAGCAAGTAAAATATTTCGCAATTAACTCGTTCAAAAGAGTATATAACGGCTGTTTACAGTAAACGTAGTAGCAAAAAGCGCTTTACATAAATTTAGAGGCGCTGCAAACCAAAGGGAATTGCGAAAGTTTTCGGAATGAATACACTGAAAAAAAAAATCGGTAATACCAACCGATTTTTCGGTAATATTCACCGTTTTGGACAGTAAAAATAGAGCCTATTGTCCAAAGCAGTAAAAGTAACTGAAAAAAAACAGTTGAGTTATAACAGTAGATTTTACTGTGCATCTGCTACTGTTTTCTGGTCGGTTATTTTTACTGTTTGTAAGACAGTAATAATGAAATTCAGATAACTGAACTATGATAGTACCTATTACTGTCATACGACTAAGCAAACAGTTGATTTTACTGTGCATGCACAGTAGCGGGTAATGAATTTCACAGTAACAAGTAATGTAAAAAACAGTACTTTATAATGTGCATGCACAGTAGGAGGTAATGATTTTCACAGTAACAGGTAATGTAAACGACAGTACTTTTTAAAGTGCATGCACAGTAGGGGTAATGGTTTTCACAGTAACAGGTAATGTGAAGGACAGTACTTTTTAATGTGCATGCTCAGTAGCGGGTAATGATTTTCACAGTAACAGGTAATGTAAAAAACAGTACTTTTTAATGTGCATGCTCAGTAGCGGGTAATGATTTTCACAGTAACAGGTAATGTAAAAAACAGTACTTATTAATGTGCATGCTCAGTAGGAGGTAATGATTTTCACAGTAACAGGTAATGTGAAGGACAGTACTTTTTAATGTGCATGCACAGTAGGAGGTAATGATTTTCACAGTAACAGATAATGTGAAGGACAGTACTTTTTAATGTGCATGCACAGTAGGGGGTAATGATTTTCACAGTAACAGGTAATGTGAAGGACAGTACTTTTTAATGAGCATGCTCAGTAGCGGGTAATGATTTTCACAGTAACAGGTAATGTAAAAAACAGTACTTATTATTGTGCATGCTCAGTAGGAGGTAATGATTTTCACAGTAACAGGTAATGTGAAGGACAGTACTTTTTAATGTGCATGCACAGTAGGAGGTAATGATTTTCACAGTAACAGGTAATGTGAAGGACAGTACTTTTTAATGTGCATGCACAGTAGGGGGTAATGATTTTCACAGTAACAGGTAATGTAAAAAAACAGTACTTATTAATGTGCATGCTCAGTAGGAGGTAATGATTTTCACAGTAACAGGTAATGTGAAGGACAGTACTTTTTAATGTGCATGCACAGTAGGAGGTAATGATTTTCACAGTAACAGGTAATGTGAAGGACAGTACTTTTTAATGTGCATGCACAGTAGGGGGTAATGATTTTCACAGTAACAGGTAATGTAAAAAACAGTACTTATTAATGTGCATGCACAGTAGGGGGTAATGATTTTCACAGTAACAGGTAATGTGAAGGACAGTACTTTTTAATGTGCATGCACAGTAAGGGGTAATGATTTTCACAGTAACAGGTAATGTGAAGGACAGTACTTTTTAATGTGCATGCATAGTAAGGGGTAATGATTTTCACAGTAACAGGTAATGTGAAGGACAGTACTTTTTAATGTACATGCACAGTAAAAAGTACTATTATTCACGTTACTTGTAACTGGGCAATAACCGTACCCGTAACTGAGCATACACAAAAAATATTATCCTTCACATTACCTGTAACTGTACAGGTACAGTAACTAGTATTGTACGTGTACAGTAATAGGTGGCGTGAAATAAAAAATATTTTTTTTGAGACATTTATTTATTAAGAGATTTAGTGTATGAACAGACACACCTTATATGCACATAGTCAATTCAGTCCAAAATTTAAGTACAATATTTATAATTAAGTACAAAACAAAATAATATCTAAAATATTTAGAATTAAGTTAATTAAAACAAGGTTTGAGGCAAGGGCAATTGCTACTGAACTTAGTCTGAAAATAATCATCTTTTAAACTACTAAAATTCTTATATTTACTCTTTTTTTATAAATTGAATACAAACCAAAAAATTTACACTTAGATAATTTAAAGGTAAATTAATATATTAGGTCTATCTATTCATACACGAAACTTCTTAATGGGTCATTGTACTCATTATTATGAACAACTTTTACTATGGGACCAAACCCAGAATCGCGAAAAAAAATCAACTGTTCCCTACAATATGTGCGCTTTAACTCGTCAAAATGTATGGAACAGCTGATTTTTTTTATCGCGATTCAGGCTTTGGTCCCACAGTAAAAGTTCATCATAATGATGAGTACAATGACCCCTTAAGAGATTTCGTGTATGAACAGACAGACCTTATATGCACATAGTCAGTTCAGTCCAAAATTTAAGTACAATACCCAAACAATATAATATCTAAAATTTTTAGAATTAAGTAAATTAAAACAAGGTTCGAGGCAAGGGTAATTGCTACTGAACTTAGTCTGAAAATAATCATCTCAAATTCTTATATTTACTCTTTTATAAATTGAATACAAACCAAAATATTAACACTTATCATTATGAACAACTTTATTTATGTACCTTTAAATTATCTAAGTGTAAATATTTTGGTTACAATACAACAGAGTGACCTTATACATATACCAAGACCTTATACATGTACCTTATTATATACATTTATACAGATAGACCTTATACATTTACCAAGTCTGTGCGTGCTCCGTGAAATATCCGCTTGTGTACGTTACTAAATATAAAAGAAAAGGAACCAATATGGAATCTTGTTTAAAGGAGTGGGGCTTTGAGAAATATCTCGACATATACATGTACCTTATACATATACAGATAGACCTTATACATTTACCAAGTCTGTGCGTGCTCCGTGAAATATCCGCTTGTGTACGTTACTAAATATAAAAGAAAAGGAACCAATATGGAATCTTGTTTAAAGGAGTGGGGCTTTGAGAAATATCTCGACATATACATGTACCTTATACATATACAGATAGACCTTATACATTTACCAAGTCTGTGCGTGCTCCGTGAAATATCCGCTTGTGTACGTTATTAATTTATAAGAAAAGGAACCAATATGGAATCTTGTTTAAAGGAGTGGGGCTTTGAGAATATCTCGACATATATTACTTGGATAAAAGAAATAAGTAAGTTTAAATAATTACCAGCACACATAATTTGTGTACATAGGTTCATTTCATGCGTCAAATCAGTAAATCAGTTTGTGAAACCATATTAAATATCGACAATAAGTAGGTATTATAATTATTATATTTTTTTCACAAACTGATTTACTGATCCACTCCGCTCCCCTGGTTGACCGGACTAGTACAAAATGTTGGTGTCAGTAGTTCGGTTGATAAAAAGCATCGAACTAACGATACTCTTTTGTGGCAGTAGTTCAGTTTGTAATGAAATGGCTGGACTGGAATGGAATGGAGTGGAGTGGAGTGGAGTGGAGTGGAGTAGAGCGGAGTGGAGTGGAGTGGAGGGGAGCGGAGTGGGGTGGAGTGGGGTGACGTGGAGTGGGGTGGAGTGGAGTGGGGTGGAGTGGAGTGGGGTGGACTGGAGTAGTGGGGAGCGGAGTGGAGTAGAGGGGAGCGGAGTGGAGTAGAGGGGAGCGGAGTGGAGTTGAGCGGAGTGGAGTAGAGAGGAGCGGAGTAGAGGGGAGTGGAGTGGAGCGGTGTGGAGTCTTATTCAGTCTTGTCCTGTCTTGTCCAGTTTTGTCCAGTCTTGTCCAGTCTTATCCAGTCTTGTCCAGTCTTATTCAGTCTTGTCCAGTCTTTTCCAGTCTTGTCCAGTCATGTCCAGTATTTTCCTGTCTTGTCCAGTTTTGTCCAGTCTTGTCCAGTCTTATCCAGTCTTGTCCAGTCTTATTCAGTCTTGTCCAGTCTTGTACAGTCTTATCCAGTCTTGTCCAGTCTTATTCAGTCTTGTCCAGTCTTGTCCAGTTTTATCCAGTTTTGTCCAGTCTTGTCCAGTCTTGTCCAGTCTTGTCCAGGATTGCCCAGTCTTGTCCAGTCTTGTCCTGTCTTGTCCAGTTTTGTCCAGTCTTGTCCAGTCCTATCCAGTCTTATCCAGTCTTGTCCAGTCTTATTCAGTCTTGTCCAGTCTTGTCCAGTCTTATCCAGTCTTGTCCGAACTTGTCCAGTCTTGTCCAGTCTTGTCCAGTCTTGTCCAGTCCACTCCACCCCTCTCCACTCCACTCCCCTCTACTCTACTCCACTCCGCTCAACTCCACTCCGATCCTCTCTACTCCACTCCGCTCCCCTCTACTCCACTCCGCTCCCCTCTACTCCACTCCGCCCCAGTCCACTCCACCCCACTCCGCTCCACTCCACTCCGCGCCATTCCGCTCCGCTCCACTCCGCTCCGCTCCGCTCTACTCCACTCCGCTGCACTCCACTCCATTCCATTCCAGTCCAGCCATTTCATTACAAACCGAACTACCTACTGCCACAGAAGAGTATCGTTAGTTCAAATATAATTAATAGGAGGCCTTAATAATGTTTGGCATTTCATAAACAATATTGTCGACAATCACATAACTGGCTGAAATTTTTTTCAGAGGGCCTGCAACTATTATTATGAATGGCTGAATTGTTAACCCTAGATCTAAGTACTTTTCCTGGCGTGTTTTCTGCTGTTCTTGAAGCTCTTGCTCTTCTTCAATATAAAGGATGAAGTTTTCGCACAGTTCTACCGCTGACCTTTTCTTTTTCCTTATATAGTAGGTCCAAGCAAATGCGGAATTAGCAGAAGAACCGCAAGATTGCTCGTTTCAGGATCTGGGTCTGAAAAATAAATAATTTACATAAAGTACGAGTAATTAAAAAATTATGTTCGAAAAATTGTTTTATTATTTTGTACTCGATTGACTCGAGACATCTCATATTCTAACTCTGATACCAAAATAACTGGAGTAATAAAATGTATTTATGGTTACAAATACGAGTAGTTACTACCAATATAACAACTCGAAAAAACTGGAATTTGATATGGAGACAACTTAGACCTGTTGGATTGACACAAGCTACTTTTATTCCCGGTAAGCTCGATTAACACCGCGGGGTGCAGCTAGTCCAGTAGGTAATAAATTAAAAATTACACAAAAACAACTCACCGCAAGCGAGCTGTTTCAACTCTGCCAGGTATGTGTTCTTTCTTGAGATCTTGTCAATTGCCACAAGCAACTTTACTTTAAGCAGAGGGAATTTGTCATCGAATGAGGTTTCGTTTCCTGGGTACCAAGCATGGAAGTCGGAAATTAGCTGAAACCAAAATACTGTGATAATAGGAACCTATGTTATTATTATATTAACATTTTTTAGTACCTATACTAATGCATAATTTTATGTAGGTCATGGCCCTCGTGGATCTTGATTAACTTTATCTTAATTTGTTTGGGCGATTTGGTTTAATGAGGTGACAAACATAAACAGACACAAACTTTTGCGTTTTTATTAATAATGTGATAATAATACATACCAAGGTATAGCCCCAAGAGCGTCGAATGCAGGGAAATTCCTGGATGTATGATACGTTTTCATTTGATAAAATGCGTTTTAGTCGTTCCTTATTAGTTTTATTCCATTTTTCTTCACATGAACTGTAATTATGAACATTGCTTTTTAGCCATTCTATCATTTCCTGAATCTCCTGGTTAGTGTCATCATCATTGTCAGCAGCAATCAAGTCATCGAAATGAGTTGAAGACCTGTCGCTAGATGAACTGGTAGAAGGTTTCGGTGTTAATGTTTTTTCAAGTGAACGACGTGCCCTTGGTTCAAAGACTTTGTTACGGCGATATTTTGCCTTTAAATTGGTAATGGCATCAAAGAGTCGACCGTGAGCTCGTCCCAATGACCCATTGGGTTTTGTATAATAAATGCTGCTATTCTCTTTTGGAAACACTTTCTCTGTAAGTAAAACAAGTAACATAATTAAAAAATGTGCGAAAATAGGAGTCGCAACTTATTATAATTATACTTATTGTCGATATTTTAATATGGTTTCACAAACTGATTTACTGATTTCACGCATGAAATGAACCTATGTACAATCGACAAAGTTGAATTATGACCCACCAGCTCATTTTCCTACAGATATTCAAATACAGTTAGGTCCACATTTGCGTAAACCTACATATCCATGGTAACGACTTTGATCTTTGTCAATTTGACGGATTCAAACGATTTATTGTCAAAATGGGTCATGATTCAACTTTGTCGATTGTACATAAATTATGTGTGCTGGTAATTATTTAAACTTACTTATTTCTTTTATCCAAGTAATATAATTATGTTTCGGCTGTTACGGGGGCCTTCGGATTTGCTCGAAGTGTGTAGCTATTTCTCGAACTAGTACCTTACGGTTATGTTCTCCCAATGGTTGTTGCCTTTCTTTTAGAAGCTGTGGGCCATCGGGAGTCTTTTCGAGCAGCGTTGTAAGACTCTGAAAACAGGGAAAATTGTTAATAAATGAGAGTATAGTCTTAGACTTACAAAAGACCTCCAAATGAAGAATTTGCACCTAAGACCGTTCTTCTCTGTGGGGGGCACAGAGGTGTTATCTGACTGCGAGGAAACCTGTAGGTGTACCTACGTCGTCTTTGAACGAAACGTTTCTATTGCTAGCCCTTTTTTCCTTGCGCAAAATGTTATAAACATGAGAGAGATAGACCAACTAATGCAGCTACACGAACCAAAACGGCTTCAAGCGTCGCTCTGCCGATTTTCCGCCATTTTCATGCCGCCGTTCGTGAGCGGCAATTGACGCCTAGGGGTCGAATAGTGATAATTGACAGATAACTTACATCGAGGGACATGGATTTGCATGACGATGAGGTGCTTGGTGACGATAATGCCGAACTTATTGGTGAATTTGTAAGTCCACCAATATTCTCTCCGTACACTTCCACAAGTTTTTCAAGATTTTCATAATTCTGTAAAAAAACATTTATGTTCACAAAAAATAGATGCCAAGGTATGCCTACATTTTTACGAGTATAGATGATTTATTGGTTGCTTACTTTACTACACTCAGTTACATCCGAATTTAGCTTGGAAGCATTCCACTTCAGAAGCGCTCTTTTGCTGGTAGCTCAGCTTCAGCTGGTATTAGCACCCGGATTTGCTCATCATCGAGCAAAGACAGCGCCTCTAAGTCATCTTCATGTTCTAAAATAACAAAGATTTATATCTAATTAAATTTAGGATCGCCTCTATTTGTGTGAACAGAGTTGACAACTCCTCAAAAGTTAGAGACACATTAGCTGCTGTTCTTTTTAAATGATATTTAGCTGCCTTTACGCCTGCCTCCAAGAGCCCACTAAAGTGCGGTGAAAACATCCAGGATAGGACACAGGTGGAACAATCCTCAAAAGTGTCTTCAATTAATGTTTGAATATCATTGATTCCTCAGTAGTAGCCCGCGAAATTCAGATTTTCATGTGTTTTTTGCAATTTGCTTATCAGTGACAAGTAGTAGCTTGATCAAAATATGATCCGCGACAATAACAAGTATAACTTTACATTATAAGAATGATCAAAACATTCGCTGCATTCGCTTTCATAAAGATTTGGTCAAAGTTGGTAAAAAATACGAAAACTAACTCATTTTGACCAAATCTTTGTGAAAGTGAATGGAGCGAATGTTATGATCATTCTTATATATAGAGTTATACTTGTTTTTGTCGCGAAACATATTTTGAACAAGTTACAAGTTACAGTTGTATTGTACTACTTGTCACTGATAAGCAAATTGCAAAAAAATAAATATTTAAAAAAACAAAAAACCCGACTGCGTAAAAAAACTAAAAAGAAAGAAACAAGCCCAGTAGTTTAGAATTCACTCATTCACACTCACAGTCGGGGCCCCTTGGGAAGATTTCATTGGTATAATTTGAATGGGCCTCGATAAATTTATGCAGCTGCCATCTTGGATTTACATTTTGACTGCACCATCGGTTTCAACACCCTCGAAAACCATGAAAACGACACCCATGACGAAAACCTCGATATTTTTTGCAGCCGCCATCTTGGATTTACATTTTGACTGCACCATCGGTTTCAACTTCCTCGAAAACCATGAAAACGAGACCCATGACGAAAACCTCGATATTTTTTGCAGCCGCCATCTTGGATTTACATTTTGACTGCACCATCGGTTTAAACACCCTGGAAAACCATGAAAACGACACCCATAACGAAAACCTCGATATTTTTTCATTAAGGATTCATTATTATTATTATTTAATTACAAAAAACCTGTATCACTCAACAAAAATAATCGTCGCGACACCACACTGTTCAATGCGAAATAGAAATGAAAATATCTGGCTTGCTTTCTATAAGAGAGAGAGAGACAGACAGAGAAACATGCGACGCCGCACAGCTTACAATAGCTTACTATAGCAAAAAGTGTCGTGACAACTTTTCGTAAGAATTTTTTCCGTCTAGCCCCCTTTCACAACGCGCGATAAGGAACTTCGTTCCAAAAGTTTTAGTTCGGAACCCTTTGCACGTGAGTTCGACTCGCACTTGGCCAGTTTCATGTACCCAGTGACACTCTCACGTTTAAGACGAATCTAACGACACCTCTCAAGTTAAAATCCATCCAGCCGTCTAAGCTGCAGAACAACACAAAGAAACATACATACATACATACCCTCGAAAAACATAACCCTCCTGGCGCAGTCGGGTAAAAACACATGAAAATTTGAATTTCGCGGGCTTCTGTCTAAATAATTCTTGGCAATTTTCTAACCGTGTACCTCTTTTAAATTTATGGTACTAAGAGAAGATTCTAGGTTTTTCATTTCCTGTACCTACATACCGAATCATCTGATATTACCGCGTTTCCTAATTACTTAGTTCACTAAACTTGCACGTATCCTTGTTCATGATTGCCATAAATATACTACACTAACCGAGCACAAACAATGAAATAAGTAGTTAGTTTAGTAAATGTGCATCAAACCAAACGCCCGGTAGGCGTCACTCCAGTCACAACTCGCAGCCACGCGTTGAGACGGCAGGCACGCCGCAGAGCTCACGGGCACCACAAAATGGCCGCCGCGCGCCGCGCCGCAGTGCCCGAGTAGCCACGTGGTCGCTGGGAGGCAGCGCGCAGACGCAGCCCGCCGATTTCATGGAATTGTTCGGAAAATCTATTCACGTGCAATGCTTTAAGCTTTGTTATTGGTGCAAAAAACATGGATTAGGGGGATTTAGTACCGAAATTTAAACACTAGATATTATTAAACTGAGAGTATAGTTATGTGCCTACACAGCGAATGCAGTTGCACGGTTATATTACATAAGTATAACCCATGCGGGCATGCGGGACCTATAATTTCATTGTATGGTTGCCTTAAACACTCCCACTACCTATTAGTTAGTAATTAGAACCAATATAATATTTTGACACACGACCCAGAGAATTTTAATTTACCACAATGCAATTGTGTTAGTTATTAGCTGCTCATAACCTTGAGGATGCAATATTATACCTACCAAAACACACAAACAAAAGCGGCGAACATTGGGGACAACATAAGTACATACATATTATACATATTATGAAACAACAAACGCATTAATACATACAACACAGGTTATTTATTATTACCATACATAATTAAACTCTTTTAGACGTGAATGGACTCCAACAAGCCATGTCATGGCCCTAAATTGGTAAGGAACGTACGCTGCAAAGCAAGTAGGTACTTATCTAAGTTACTTACCAATGTCGAGATATTTCTCAAAACACCACCATAGTTTCCGATTCCATATTGGTTCCTTTTTTTTAATTCACTTCACAAACATACTTGGTGGGTTTTGTCAAGCCATGCAAAACACGGCTACACCGCACAGCCGACGAACCACGAACTGACAACTGGACACGGCGGCGGCGCGCGCGCGCGTCAGAAACGAAACTAAACTTTCGTTGTGAAGCGCTAGGGATGGGTAAACTAAACATTATCGATTTTATAATTGTAAGGGCAAGGTAACCGAATTCAAATTCCTGTTGCGAGATATCTAGTTAAAATTCGAGTCCAATAGGTCCACAATGTGAGTTTAGGTGGTAAACATGTAGGCTTAATAGCTAAGAACAATTTATGGATAGCTCGCCGTCCGACCAAGGACCAAGCCCGGGTCGGTGGCGCGTCGTGTCGTGTTTCGCACGTGCCTTCTGGAAGTTGTCAGCAAACTGACGGGGCCAAATGCCTGCTGGGGTCGCGGGTTTTTCTTAACACAGGATACCGTGGCCCCGGAACGTAAAGGGCATCCGAAGGAACACGGGTGGATTTTAGTCAGTAAGAGTCTGACAGTCCCTTCCGCCCCACCCAGGGCGGGAGGACTCATTTGATGATTTTACCACCTAAAAAAAAAGCATCTAGACACACGACCACTATTTAAAAAAAAACGTGTTCAAGTTTTGGGAACCATAGCATTGCCGTGAAAATAGGTACCTACCTAAATTAATAGTTGTCAAGAATGTCTTATTATCTTAATTGACATCGAAACTTGAGACGAGGAGGGCTACATCCCTAAATCATGATACAACAAACAACGTGCGTTCGCCCAGGGGGGCGCCCGCGTCCCGCGCGCTCGCTTAATCACGTTAGAGACAGTTATTTTAAATGTTTTGCTAGGTTAAGAGCGCTCAAGGTCAAGAGTGCTAATAAATGTATTAAACATGGCGAAAGGCCATAAAAATACTTTTCTTTTGTTTAGGTACTTTAGTTAGGCAGAGATGCAAAATTGCTTTTGTTAAAGAGTAGGGTCTGATATATGTACCTATTTAACCTATTGGTATTTGAATGGTATGTACTAACCTAACAGTCTGATAATCTGGAGTACTTAGATGCATCGGGTAGGTAGATAGGTAATATGAGTGCTCCGCCTTTACCCGCGCTCACTTTTGAGTTAGGTAAATCAGGTATTATCAATTCGTCGCGTACCTACCTACAGCTCGACATAAAAATGTAGAAAACCGGAAGTCGCCACTGTCTTCGCGCTACCAGCACTTTGAATGATTTTATTTCATTTTTTTTCACTTATTACGTTAGTTTTATGGCACAATAATAAATCTAACAAACCTGCGGTCTTTGTTTACATCAAATATCAAAGATTTTAAAACGCTGTCAGAAATAAAAATTTTAGTTCCGTTTCAATCCGTTCTGGCCAAGCTGTATATTTATATATTTTTTTTATGTTTGTACACCGATTTCTCGAAGACAGCTCGGCCGATTGAGATGATTCAAACGGTATTACATTAGGTTTGTTCCCAAAATCATAATCTTGTTCTGATGATGGTATCCAGTAGGAATTGAGGGAACTCAAAATAATTAGTTTTTTCATTATTACCTACGTGATCTCTTATACCCAAAGAAATTAACTATAATTTTAAAATAATTTAACTTTATGATAGCGTAACTTTATTCAGTTTTATTTTTATGTCGTAACTAGCTTCCTTCCGCGGCTTCGCCCGCGTGGTGTTTTGATAAAAAGTAGCTTATGTTGTTTTTCAGATTTCAGACTATCCATATCCAATTTTGTAACAAACAGCTCAGCAAATTAGCCGTGAAACAAACATTTACACAGTTATAGTAAATTAATTTGAATATTAAGGATTATATTAATGGAACGGTATAGATTTGGGTATAGCATTTGGTTAAAAGAGAGTAGGTATGTTTAAAAAAATTATAAAATATCTGTTTACAGTAGGTATAAGGTACCTATGTATTCCATTAAGTGGCAGAAAGTACCCAGGAAAATTTATTGGTCCTTTATGTCCAAGAGACACTTCCAGGGGCCAGCATCACGTTGTGTACAAAAATATTTTAAAATGACCTAATTTAAAACATTTTTGTACACAACGTTTGCTGTTTTGTTATTATTTGTTAAAATGTGGAGATTGTTTGGACTCGACATTCTCTGATCTCTTCATCCCCTTTTTCGCAATAAAAGGTAGCCTATGTTCTTTCTCAGGGTCTAAAGATTGTCTGTGCCAAATTTCATCAAAATCGGTTGAGAGGTTTAAGCGGGAAAGCGTAACAGACAGACAGACAGACAGACAGACAGACAGAGTTACTTTCGCATTTATAATATTAGTTTGGATTTGGATTGGATTTTTACGAATGTTAAGTAACAAATATTGATTGTAGGTAGGTACTTACCTACTTGTCTCGTGTTATTTTTTTTGTAATGTTTATAGAACCATGCCCATTTGTGCCCCAGTGGTGCCCATAATGTAGATCTTTTAATAGCCCTTTGAGTACTTCTAAAATATCTAGATTGAATGCTATATAACGCGCTGGTTCAAAAGTTATATTTTCATTGTAAATCGTAACTTTTCAATTATGTTTTTTTCATAAAATCGTTTCTACGTGACATTGCTATTATATATTGCCTAGGCGTTTGATTTGTTTTTTTTTTCTCTAGACTGTAGCTACAAACATTCTCACTTATACATATAATGCCCAAAGTATGTAGCTCTGCCCCCGGAATACCTACAATACTTGTCTATGCCGTACAGTAGTTTTCAATGGTACTTTTGGGAGATCTAGATTTAGTATTAAATGTTTACATAACTTTTGAAATAGCACTTTATAAGACATTCAATCTAGATATTTTAAAAGTATTACCTTCAAAGTGCTATGAAAAGATATACATCTGCATTCTGGGCGTAACTGGGGAAGAGCTCCCTTTTAATTTGGGCATGGTCCTTTTAAAGCCCGGCCCGGACGCTCCCCGGATGCCCTCTAAACTAAGATAAATCCGGGGAAACCCGGACCGATGGCAAATATAGGTAGGTAGGTAGGTACGCAATAAAAATACTGATGAACTCCTCGGCATAAATACAGAAGATGAAAGACGACGACGGGGTCGGCCACGTAAAAGCTGGCAGGACGATCTCACGGCCGGGAGTGGTGGGAATCTGCGAAAGACCGGGATTCTTGGAAGTGTTCGGCGGAGGCCTATGCCTAGCAGTGGGATGATATAGGCTATTAGAAAATATGTTCAAACAATTTGTAGTATTAACTGTTAAGCTCCTTACTGTAAGCTATAAAAACTGTTTAGAAGCAGTAAAAATAACTGCTATGATATCAGTAAACGTTAATATTCAAACAGTTGATATTAACTGTTTAACTCCTTATGGTATGCTACAGAAACTGTTCAGGAGCAGTAAAAATAACTGTTACGATATCAGTAAAGTCTAAATACGGCAATACTAAAAAAAACTGCTTGTTTTAGTTAACGTTAATGTTCATACAGTTGAAATAACTGTTTAGCTCTTAACTGTTTAGCACCTTACTATAAGCTATAAAAACTGTTTAGAAGCAGTAAAAATAACTGCTATGATATCAGTAAACGTTAATGTTCAAAAAGTTGATATTAACTGTTTATCTCCTTATGGTATGTTACAGAAACTGTTCAGGAGCAGTAAAAATAACTGTTACGATATCAGTAAAGTCTAAATACGGCAATACTAAAAATAACTGCTTGTTTTAGTTAACGTTAATGTTCATACAGTTGAAATAACCGTTTAGCTCTTAACTGTTTAGCTCCTTACTGTAAGCTATAAAAACTGTTTAGAAGCAGTAAAAATAACTGCTATGATATCAGTAAACGTTAATATTCAAAAAGTTGATATTAACTGTTTAACTCCTTATGGTATGCTACAGAAACTGTTCAGGAGCAGTAAAAATAACTGTTACGAACTCAGTAAAGTCTAAATACGGCAATACTAAAAAAAACTGCTTGTTTTAGTTAATGTTAATGTTCATACAGTTGAAATAACCGTTTAGCTCTTAACTGTTTAGCTCCTTACTGTAAGCTATAAAAACTGTTTAGAAGCAGTAAAAATAACTGCTATGATATCAGTAAACGTTAATGTTCAAAAAGTTGATATTAACTGTTTATCTCCTTATGGTATGTTACAGAAACTGTTCAGGAGCAGTAAAAATAACTGTTACGATATCAGTAAAGTCTAAATACGGCAATACTAAAAAGAACTGCTTGTTTTAGTTAACGTTAATGTTCATACAGTTGAAATAACTGTTTAGCTCTTAACTGTTTAGCTCCTTACTATAAGCTATAAAAACTGTTTAGAAGCAGTAAAAATAACTGCTATGATATCAGTAAACGTTAATGTTCAAAAAGTTGAAATTAACTGTTTATCTCCTTATGGTATGTTACAGAAACTGTTCAGGAGCAGTAAAAATAACTGTTACGATATCAGTAAAGTCTAAATACGGCAATACTAAAAAGAACTGCTTGTTTTAGTTAACGTTAATGTTTATACAGTTGAAATAACTGTTTAGCTCTTAACTGTTTAGCACCTTACTGTAAGCTATAAAAACTGTTTAGAAGCAGTAAAAATAACTGCTATGATATCAGTAAACGTTAATGTTCAAACAGTTGATATTAACTGTTTAACTCCTTATGGTATGTTACAGAAACTGTTCAGGAGCAGTAAAAATAACTGTTACGAACTCAGTAAAGTCTAAATACGGCAATACTAAAAATAACTGCTTGTTTTAGTTAACGTTAATGTTCATACAGTTGAAATAACCGTTTAGCTCTTAACTGTTTAGCTCCTTACTGTAAGCTATAAAAACTGTTTAGAAGCAGTAAAAATAACTGCTATGATATCAGTAAACGTTAATGTTCAAACAGTTGATATTAACTGTTTAACTCCTTATGGTATGTTACAGAAACTGTTCAGGAGCAGTAAAAATAACTGTTACGATATCAGTAAAGTCTAAATACGGCAATAATAAAAAAAAACTGCTTGTTTTAGTTAACGTTAATGTTCAAACAATTGAAATAACTGTTTAGCTCTTTACTGTATGCTACAATAACTGTTCAGAAGCAGTAAAAATAACTGCTACGATACCAGTAAAGCTCTAAAAACGGCAATACTTACAAGGAACTGTTTGTTTCAGTAGACTTTAATGTTCATACAGTTGAAATAACTGTTTAGCTCTTTACTGTTTTTGCCCATTTCAGTGCACTGTCCGTAATCAATTATTTTAACGTATAAATAAGTTCCCGGAACCGTTTTTTTTTTTACTGTCCAAGAACAGTAGAAAGTCACGTTTTATTTTTTTCAGTGTATGCGAGGAGGTTTTAAATGGTAGTCGCGGTACGGGCGGCGCCGATAAGCGGACGGTTACACACGAATCGTTTGCACATGAACATGCACCCGGCTGCACGCTGTTAATTTGTTACAACCTCCTGTTTGTGACACCCGATATTAACTCATTTCTCCTTTTATTTTTCCAAAAGAATTGGTTCCAATTGGGCCTGTTGTTCACTCCAATATCGCGTTTCTCTGTTTACGTTAAATATTAAGCTCATCGCAGAAGAAGCTCTGGCTGAAGCTCGTAAAGAAAACATTTAGCTGTAAATCTTCGATGTATAGTAAAATCATAAAACGTTGCTCGTGCTAGCTGAATTGGATTTACAACGTTTCTGAAATATAGCTGTATCGCGAATCGCAATATATGAATATCAAAGCTTAAATATTCTCTATTTATTCGGTGTTTTGAATAGTAAATATTTTTATAAATCAATTCAGTTTAAAAAAGATGCAGTCAAGTAATTCAATATTAATGACTGCTCCATAATTGCCTACAATAAATGCTAGATAATATAATGTAAACACAATGGCTGCCACCACTATCTAATTCTTGCCGTATTCGTCGAGATGACATCATTCTTCGCTAACCCGAGCTTAAATAGTTGTTAAACTATAAAAAGTTATATGGATCGCTTTTATTATTCATCCTTTATCGAATTGAATACAAATGAGCTCATCTTCAGTCCCTTAACGGTACCTACCAATGACTATTATAATGAAATACAATCTAAATCTTTGTTCTCTTTGTCCCTTACGAGGAAAGCCTAAAGAAAAACTTCTGATGGAACCTGATCTGAATTGATTATGAGATCCAATGGCTTTACTTTCATCCTTTCTGAATCTACACTTGTACCTACCACAATCTTTGACACATTGTCATTACTATTTCCCTAGCACACGGATTAGCAACCGCGTTATGAGTTCGCGTCGACTACAACCCACACGGTAGTATACGATATTTATAAGCTCTAGACATGTCTGCATACAAAACGCACATCCAACTGGAGAAAAAAGTTAAACAAACCAGTAGCTTAACGTCCAAAGCAACGTGTAAAGGTCAAATGAGGGAAATATCTTGACAGACAAAGAACAGGCTTCATGCACATAACAAACTTAATTCGATCGTTAACTAAATATGGAACACAAATGATGCAATTCGAAGCCAGACTGGTCTGTTGCTAACAGAAGCTTCACCTCTCACGAAGTAAATACGTAACTGAAACAATATTCCAATGATTTTATTCATAGTGTAGCTGTTGTACCCAAAACTGGGTCAGGATTGAGTCAGGCTGGGTAAAGTTGGCAGGCAACGGATGTAGCGCCGAGAAGTCGACTGTCCAACAAACTTGTAATAAAGCCACGGACCAGCGCTAAATGCTATTTGCAGTGTCGAACAAAGGTTTGTTTTGTTACACTACGAACACAACTAGACGATCTACCTCCTATGACATAATACCTGCTAAATGAATCCTGTAAATACGAAAAATAACGTAGGACCTCCTAAAGTAAAAAGAACCTCCTATTATTTATTATTTTCTGAAGAGTAAGTCTGAGAAGTTTGAAAGTCTTTACCTTAGACATCTTCGCTTTTTTGTACCCACAAATCCTGAAAAGTTTCTCATAAAAATAAGAACAAACGTCGTGAAATAGCGAGGTATCCAAGTTTCAAGTATTCATGAACGTGATGTTGAACATTCTCTGTAATATAAATTAAAATTAAGGGTACCTCAAGATTAATTCCTTTCAAAGGCAGCTATAAATTCTCGTGTTAATTTCTAAAAAGATCTCATTTACATAATGCCGTTTTCTTTATCTTTTCAGGTCAAAAAGTTCCTGTAACGCCGTCCATTGCGGCTTTAATTTAAACAAGTAAGTGTTATTGAACGATATTCTTTATAATGGTTTACGTTATTTCATAGATGAATTATGAATATTTAAAAGCCATTATTTCAGCTGTTAAATTTCTTTTCATTCTTGCAAAAAAGCTTAGGTAACGTTGAGAGAGCCTATAGATTTACTGTCCAACTATGGCTGTGGTTTTAAGATCTAAAGACACAGCGGCTTGGACGCTAATGATAGTACGCTATACGGTTGAGTTTGGTTTAGACCCGAAGTAAATGGCCCGTACAGACACTGAAGAATTTCTACTGAATCAATAAATCAAGCCCGGGCTCCTCTATCTAGCCTTAGTGCGCAATTTTAACGGTGATTCGGACCTAAAATTCAATTTAAGCAGTAATGTTTTGTCAATTGTAAACTCATAAAATAATTGGCATGTTGCATTCGAAACGTTAGCCTCGTGGGTATCAATTGAAGCTAACTACGCACATCTGCGTGCTCCATTTTAATATGGGCCACAATGGGACACAAATAGCAGCAGATTGGCAAGCCTATTGCTTTCAAACTACCAATGTTTTTCAACTGGTGCACTTCTGACTGCACCGGAGCAAAACAAACAAGCATACAGCTCACGAAATTCATTTGCTTATTTCTTTTCATTTACTCCTTTACCACATTTTGTGTAGTTCATGTACTACACATTCGTGTGTTCTGCCCTTCTAATTCGTTTTTTTCTGTCTGGCTACTAACTAATTGCAAACACTCATTTCGAAAATTTAAACGTGTTAAGTTGAATTTGGTTTAGCAGAAATAATTAAATTTTAGTAAATCCGAACTCATTCTCGCACACTTCCGTGCTTTAATTTCTATGTGAAAAATATTTTAATTCCATGAAAATGCAACAAAGTTGTTACACTTTTTACGGCGTACAAATAAAAAGGTGCATTAAACCCCAGTGCTTATGATTCCAGAACATAAATGTAGGATTTCGTTTAATAAAGACTATCGTAAATCAGTTTAACGGCGTCTGACTATAATGTCCAGTATCGCTGCAATACCCCCGTAATGTGCAAAATGCAGCTCGGGGTTCTCATGCGAAGTTCCACGAATAATACTTGTGTTGCCGTGTTACAAAATTATTACCGAGAAATATTTTGAGAGTGCATTTCAGTGTTTATTGAATTTCGTTTTCAGTTGTTGAAAATGTCTGATGCGGTATTGAGCACGTCAACAACTGCACGTAATACCTACATGTGGAAGATTGTATTGTCCATCAGAATAAATAGCCATCAACATGAGATGAATATACGAAGGAAACCCACCGAAACCCACTAAGCAAAAAGAAGTTTTGATCCGAACGGACCATCCCAAATATTTTTGTTGTAATTGGTCACATTCCATTTTCGCTACCATAATTTTTCTTTGTTTCGCTACCAATATTTCGAATATTCCCAATACATTTTATTCATAATTGTGACAGGTGTGACATGCCATATATTTAACGAGCATAATCTCATCGGATTTCGCGACATGTGTCCGGGAATCCCAAGTGATCCCGATATCTATATGTAAATCAGTGTCTGTGGTAGGTTACGTTGGGTTCAGTGCTTCGTCTAGACAGCCATTGTGCTGCTATACATAAATGCCTCCCCAATTTGCACACTAATGTATTACATATTATGAGGTATTTGCTTTGACATTGAAATGTTGGTCGTTTTCTTGGTGAAACTTTGCGTGTAGCAAGTAGTTTACAAAATTATAATAAAACTTCGTGTTTTTTATTCAGCTTTATTCTGAAACTTCGTAAAAAGAACATTTCTGTGAGATCAGTAACTTGATAAACAGGGGTCACGTTCTTGGCGGATTTAAAAAAATCCGTTTGAAATGGTTTTCCATTTCAGTGCTTTTAACGTGCACGCCTCATTTCCGTATCAATGGATTTTTCTGCAAGCTATTTCTATATCGTCCAACTAATATATCGGACGCATAGCATCAAAAGTACATACCTACACTCATCAAAAAAGCTTGTGATCTCTATTAGCAAAACTGTTTTTAACGGACTTAAAAAAAGGAGGTTATCAATTCAACCCGTATTGTAATATTTTCAGAACTGCTCAGTTTTGTTGTCTTGTATTCTAATTCTATACTTTTAGTAAAAAATCTTAAAGAAGAAGAAATCACTGCATAGTTATAATCTAAACAAAGGAGATTTCGATTACTCTAAGTGATCGCAAACGTTTTTGATTTATTATATACATCAATTTGGATAGAAATACAACTTGAATGCTGGTTGATAACAATCTATCTGCTGCCAGACAAATAAATTTTCGTTCCCCGAAATGTCTGGTCATAAAGGGAGATGTGTTTTGGGGCCAGTGTCGTGTAAATCACAGTCTGGTTCAGCCGTGTGGTCCGCCCCTGCGAGCTCCGCACACATGCCAACAATATCGCAGATTTGTCTGCAGCCTGGCTCAAACTGCAAGCGTACACCCGAAGGACAATGTTGCCCACTATGAAAACTGAAGTATCCAGTCCATTTTCATTTAATGCCATATCTTTCTGCTGTGAAAGCGTAGATCTTAGAAAACTGAATCACTTTTTCGCAGAACAATGATCGCTATATCACTTTAAACCTCTTGTAGACAAGTCGTGCACATAAATGAAAGCTTTCTGAAGAATTTATTGAATGAAACTATGTGGAACAAATGCAGAGTGAATTGAGAATAGTAGTAGATAATAGACCTGCGGATTCGCATGGGTTCTTGAGTGCAAAATGGATTTTCAGCTGCATTATGCGAGTAATGCAGTTGGTTCCAAACAAACAAACATTTTATTGACCTGAATTTTGTTGACGTCATCGGGTTATGCACGCGTTTGTTCACAGTTCAGCGAAATACCGTGAACTTAATACTTATCATCATCATCATTAGCCTATAAATGTTCCAGTGTTGGGAGTTGGGGCCTCCTCTCTGTGAGAGCCATAATCCACCACACGGGCCCCGTGTAGATTGGTAGATGTTAATTACGTCTTCGAATTTTCGGTTCTAGAACATACCAGTTCGCACAATATTTTCTTTCACCGTCTTGAGAATACTATATCTCATTTGAAATTCACTGAAAACCAAAACCTTTTGTTCGAAACAACAATCTGGACGCCTAGACATTAAAGGGAAACGCTGTAAGATTATTCACCGAATCCAAATCATCTTATAAATTCAGAGCCCGCCTCTTCCATTTCGGTTTCGACATAATGGGGCTGAACGAGTATACATCCACATTCTTTGCGCACTCGCTTACATTTAGTCTTATTTAGGAAGTTTAATCTCTTTGTCTGTAATTTACTGAAGACTGGATAAAACTTCCTGTTGTTCTCTCGTCACTTCAACGGTGACAGGCCGCGGCAATATCGCGTTTGTTGAAATAATATGGCGGTTGTTTCAGACGGTTTTTGTTATTTTTGGGAAGTGCCTCGATATTTTTCTTTGTATGCGCTCTGTTACCATGTGCAGACAGATATTTCTCGGCAAAAAAAAGACAAACATTGTAATTTGGAGGTATTCCCATTTGAGCAACTATTTCCTAAACTAAAAATGTTAGTATTAGTAGGAAATGTTAATTAAAGTTTTGTTACTTTGGCAAAATTTATGTAACGCGGGTAAGTCAATGCATAAACTCCTTGATTTTCAACGTTCAGTGGAGCACCGATAGTTGATATTGCAATAATAGTCTCAGTCTAGCATTTATTTAAATGACGCCTAGACTAAGTGAAAACGAGCATTGGATCCCTCTTCTAAAACCATAAAATGGCGAATAGATACGTCTAGGCTATAAAACGGCAGTTTCTCGGAGACAAAGCGAAGCGGTGCACGAAAGTTTAGATTTATGTTCAAAACATTTAGATTTTCTAGCGATTCAGGAAACCAGTACGTTTACTTGGATTATTTACTTGTAGAATATCTTCAAGCCTCGCTCAGTGGCCTTTTTTTCATCATCATTTCAGCCTATTGCAGTCCACTGCTGGACATAGGCCTCTCCCAGAGAGCGCCACAGCGCACGATCTCCCTCTTTTTTCATCCAGCCACTGCCAGCCACCTTCTTCAGGCCATCGGTCCATCTTGCCGGGGGGCGTCCCACCCTACGCTTACCTACACGCGGTCTCCATTCGAGAACCTTCCTACTCCACCTATCGTCGGTTCTGCGGCAGACATGACCAGCCCATTGCCACTTCAGCTTGCTACAGATTTGGACAATATCTGTAACTTTGGTTTTATGCCGTAAGACCTCATTCCGGATTTTATCCTACTTAAAAAAAGGAGGTTTTTAATTCGACCCGTATGTATGTAATATTTTCAGAACTATCCAGTTATTTTACTTGTTTTAATCATTCAATGAGTCCTTCCACTCTGGGTGGAGAGAAAAGGGCTGTCAGACTCGCACGTACTAAAATCCACGGTGTTCCTTCAATAGCCCTTTACGTTCCAGGGTCACGATTACCTAAGAAAAGGTAGTCCTGTGACCCCTGCAGGCGTTTGGCACTCTATGGGGGTTCCTTCAGATTGCTGACAACTCTTTGAAACGCGCATGAAACACGACGCGCCCTAGACCCAGACATGTTCCATAATCGGATGGCGAGTCACTTATTACTAGCCGTCCGCATGCCTTCGCTCAAAGACGTTAGCGCAGGATTTCCGTATTTTTCCTACAGCGTCCTTGCATACTTACGGAGTTTATTGTATGGAAAGCGACTATAGTAAAGAACGAAGAAATTGTTTTTTCCATCAAATTAACGGCCATGTCGGTAACAAGGCCGTTAATTTAATTTACTATAATAATATAATATATAATTTACTTTACTTTACTTCACAAGAACGTGAAAAGACGTGCTAGTCCACCGAAGATATGAGTCATGTTAAATTTTGAGGAAAGTAGTGAGTTGACCCATTTATTCATACCTGTAGTACACACGGCTACATATCAAGCTATGCAAAACCAGTTTACCTTGACCTCGCTTTACATGATCTTTTCGTACAGTGAACGGTCAGCTTATACTGGTTTTGTATAGCTTGATGTGTAGCCGTGAGTACAATCTTTCCGTCTGTTATATCTCTAGCTCAGAGAAACAAACCGCTTTTTGCTCCAGTTTATTCAAAATTTATTCACAGTCTGAGTAAAATCCGCTCTAATTAATTCTTCATTTCAGCGCAGCTTACTTAAACTAGTGCAAATAAATGTATCTAATAGCCTCACCTCACGGTTTAATTATAAAGAAGTTTTATTGAATGCGGCTAGTATAAACATTTGTGTATACGTGTGCCAACAATATATTTAAACTTGCTGTCATAAACTGAAGGCATAGGCGCGGCAGCGATAATTTACGATCTGACTATAAAGCATCGCACTGAAAATAGATGTGCCATTTTAGTATTGTCATAAAGCCAAAGGTGAGTATCAAACCTGGCTAGAAATGTGCCGAGGAAAGAATCGTAGAACTAGAAACGCAACGCTCTTGGAACTCATGTACAGCAAATAATCAGTTTCAGGAATGACAGCCTCTTTCGAAAACTCAATTAAGTCGACTCGTAAAACGCCCGACTCCGACATCCCCCAGCCGTTACGAACCGCCAATTTATTAGAGGAACCACTGAACTATGTTTCAGGAGACTGACAACTATCGATTTCTTACTTAAAACTGCTTCCAAGATCTTTATCTGTATACAAAACTACAAAAAATGTCACGGCCTCACGGTTGATATTATAAAAAAGGGGATGGTATCTTTTTAAGCTAGGTAGTTTATCAGAACGTCACCTGCACAGTTTTTGCACCCCTACGGTTCGAAACAATACCCCTTTTTGCCCTTTGTGATTACACACACAATGTTCGCTTGGGTGGGCTCCTATCGATGACTGGCGTCCGACGTGGACGTGGAACCATAAACACACGAACGCAGAGACACATGCATATTTATAGCGGCTGGATACTGAGAATTATGACATTATGATGCACACACGCGCAAGTGCACACAACACCACGTGACTTCCGCTGTCGAAATAGACTGACGCTGCGTCCGTCTTCTCGGCCTAAAGATGATTTAGTTCTGAGAATTTTTACCTATGTAGGTTTACGACAGCCATTTTGAAGGGAATGTGTTGCAATTTCCAATCTTACCGCGCCCCAGAGAATTTTAGTAGGTCTCCATCATACTTAAGCTCCTGACAAATGTTGGTTGCCAAATATCTTGAATTCTCACAACTGTAATTACCTAAGAATAACTGCATTCTCTGGTAATAACTGCAGCTTTCAGGTTAGGCTAGTAGCCAACACCGAAATAGTTAAAAGACCGATGAAGATTTTACTGCAATTTCTCATGTTAGCTTGAGCTTGGCTTGACACACTACTACGTGTCTAGATGCAACGCACTGACATTATGACAACACTATTGTTGTCAATTTTATTGTCTTGTGTTCCGTTTACCTGAATCAATAAAATGATGCCCCAGAAAATCTTTGAGGCCGATTTTACGAAGCACACCGCTTCCAACGAAAACTGTTTTAAAAAGAATTCTCCGAAGTTGTTTATAAATGTTTCAGTGTCACATACGAAGAAAACGTAACAAAACATTCAAGTATCTGACTTCGACTGATTTACTTCTATTTTGTGTCGAAAATACTTGTTTAAAATTAAAGAAAACACAAACTTAAATAAAAAATCATGGCCAAAAACACTTTCCCCCCATTATTCATTACAGCAATAACCATTAAAAAGAGCTGACTTGAGTTGTGAACAGATATCATCGTGCACGCGAAGAACATTTCAGAAGTAAATTCAATCTGATACGGTGAATTATTCACGTTATGACGAGCCTTATTACCAGCTGACCTAAATACGGTGTGCGGAATGTAGTACCGTGCCGTTCTTGTACCCCGGCGACGCGCACGCTGGGTGATGTACACAGGAGAATTAAAGTTTAACATCCTTCAGATATCATGTTTAGAAGTTCAGCTGAAAAAGCAAGGATTTGATACTCTTTGGTTTTTCAATTGAGCTTTTGAATGTAGGAATAGATAATACACAGGGGATGGGGCAATGGTGAACCAAAAATAAAATGTTACGGCATTGACTTACTTGTAGCTCGAGGGTACAAACCAGGACAGATGACATACATCAAGATGGAAGAGTGACTGGGAGGAAAATATGATGAGGAAACCGGCATTTCCTAGAACCGAAAACATGAAAAAATGTGTCATCTACCAACTACTTACCATCCGGATTGGTGGATTACAGCCCACTCCCCAGAGCCCACTGCACACAAAAGACGCTTAGGTCCCAGCAGTGGGAACTTTATAAGCTGATTGTTATACGCAGAAAGTTAGGAGACTATTCTTCAAACATGAAGAATTTTAACGAATGAGAGAACTGTATGATTACGAATATTCAAAAAGTCGATTCCCATGTCGAGGGGATGATGAGTCAACGTATTAATGATCGTTTTCTATGCAAAAGGGTATATATAAAGGTCTTAAGGCTCATATAATTAGATACAACCCCATTTAGATGGGTTTGTATCTTATTATATGAGCCCCAGGACTGTAATACAATTCCCACAGTTAAATAGCCAATTCATTACACTTGACAATCAAGTTCAGGACGTAGGGTTCCGTAAGCACATGCAACAAACGACACAGTGGGCGCACCAACGTCTTGTCATATCAAATTCTTGGTGACACCCCTCTTTCAACCCTCAAGACATTTAATTATCGAAACAGAAGAAGTTTTGATAGAATGTTGTATAATATTTGCACCCCAAAATCCCGAACATTGAGGGATCTTAGAACGATTTTTCGATCGCATGTTCCTATTCACCCCTCAGGAAGGGGTCTGATTCTTTTCAATTTTCCTTATTTAAACGAAAATAATGAGTAACGTTGGTAAATATCATTGTACCGAGAACCAACAGTGATTACTAAGTAAATATTTGCTGAAGTTAGTAAATATTGTGGTACGTTTACAACTCTATCAGTTTAGTTGCTTGTTTGATTGTAATTGCTATGTCGAAGGCTCGTTGAGATAAAATTTAATTCTGTCTCAACATGCCTACCGTATAACTGAAAATGAGCGATCCAGAATACAAAACAAAGCGACTATCTTAGCTCCAAAATCTACTCGTCGACTGTGGAATAGAAACGTAAGGGCGGCTTGCTACCATGAAGAGCCATGTTGTATCGCAAGGAGTTCGGTTATGATTTAACGAACGAATAAAAGAAACAAAAAATAAAACTAAACTTATTGTGAGACTAAAATAACATATTATAATTTCCTATTATTCTTATGTGGACGTGGAACTAAAGGCTGCAGCGTTGTATTGAACAAAATCTCTACATGCACCGTATATAAACTCAGACGAGATTTTGTCGAGGGAAGGGATCCATTGTGGTAACCCTCTTAGTCGTCGGTCCCCTCACAAGCCAAGGGTAAGCTGCCAGAGTGGATGTCTGCCTTTAACATGCTTACAAACTTGAAATTGAATGTGCCTATATCCAAGAAAAGTTAAACAACCAGGGCATTAAAAAAAGAGTTTTACATCGAATGAATGAATAAATAATCGGGGAAAATTAGGCTAACCTAGCGACTAAAATGACCCAAATTCGGTTTGAAATTATAATGACGAAGCTTCAAAAACTTGTGAAAAATACCTTTAAGTGTTTATAAAGTTTTAGAAAAGCAAATGCTTAAAGGAATTGTTCTCAAACTGGGACAAATTTTGCCATTTTCCTTTTACTGCTTAAAAGTTTTCCGAGTACCTTTTTTATTCGTGCAAGAACAAAGTTCGTCTTCACTGCTATGTCAATCATTTTGTGTTATATTAAATTCTTTGCATTATTATTTTCTACTTCGTTCCACTATGCTTTCTTGGGTCTACCAACAGTTTTACTAGAATCTTCTAATTCAGCAACTTTAATTTTGCTGAATATCCAACTCATGTTGTTTGTTTCTAAGTCTAATATTAACAATTTTATTTACATAACCAACTCAGCAGAAAGTAACGATTGCTAAATAAACAAAAACTTACCAAGTTGCCGAGTGGACAAACAGATGAAATTCTTCCGAGTAAACATTTCCTACTAAATTATTCAGGTTGGAACATTGAGCGTAACTTTTCACAGTAGATCTGTATCACAAGATTTTTCAGCAACAGTAAACAATTGCAGGAAAATTAACAAAGTCAATTTGTCTCCTTCCTATTTTGTGAATTTAGACAATGGCACCACGTACAGTATACATGTTTTAATAAAATGTTGTCGACGACTGCGTTTTAGGAAGCATTTATTTCTGTGTGTGATTTCAACAAGTTGTATTTACCCTTCAACCTTTAGCTTCACATTGCACCACTGGTTGGAAGCACTTGAAGCGAAACTACTCCCGTTTCATCTCATCTTTATAGTGCCGACTTGATAAAAAAAAAGGTTGCACTCCAGGAGTGCCGGTAGAAGTGAAAACTTTTTTGTTACTATGTTTTATTTTTAATTTGAATGACGTCTTACTCATTTCATCAGGGTCACGTGACCCTGACGCGAGTTTTGGTCACGTGACCCTGACGCGAGTTTTAAATTTTTTACCCATTACAGAAAAAGTGTACAACGCCGCTAAAGAAGTTTTCACTTCAAAAAAAAACTATCCGATCGAAACCGATTGACCGACCCCTGTATCCGCACATTCGCCTCAGGATCTTTCCCCTCGGTCGGATTACCGCAAAAATGTTTATCATTCTGAAAGTTCCTATGTTGGAAAGAGGTCAATGTTGGAGTAATAACATAGTTAAAACATGTTTACGTTAATGGCGTGGAGTACGATTCTTACTTAGCCGTTTAACGTTAAACACGTTTCGCTCGAAACGTTTCCGCTGCTCGCGCTCTTCTTGAAAATAATTGGAGTGGCCGAGTTATGTCCAGAATCTCAGGAATCGTCATAAATCATTTTTAATGAGTCTGTTTGTGTTTCACGTAAAATATTAAGGCTTTTGTTTCCCTAAATTATCATTAAGCACATCGTTACCTTCCGTGCTTCCGTACGTATGTAAAATTAACATAGTACCTAAGTTATTAAGGGTTGTTATTCCCGAGGGACCCTGAGTACATCAGTATTTGCCTTCCAGATTACTGCGTCTCGCGAACTAACGACCACGCCTAAGCTTTGTTGTCTCGGGACTTTTTCCCGAGGCCGAATTGTCTACGTCCTTAAATATCAACACAATTAACTGGAACTCATTAAAAGTATATTTGGAATTAAACGTTGCTCTTACAATATTAGCTCTCGTCTCGAGTGGTAGTAAAGTAAGGCCACATTATTCTTAAAGGGATATAAAAGTATTCCCTGAAGTGGTTTCGCGACAGCATGCTAAGCAAGGCGGGGAGCGTTCAAAAGCTCATTCTATTTGTGTCCAATCATTATGCGCCAACACGCGCCTTTAACTGTGTAACAGTACCCGAGTCGTTTCCGTTTGCCCTCCCTTCTCTTTCTTCTTTATTACCAAGTCATTTGTACTCGATATTTAACGAAAATTTGTCTAAATTTAAACGCAGCATCCAGAGCTAAACAATGTCTAAATTATCACGCCCATCTTTGTTTAACATCTGGTATACATATTTCATTTTATTCATAAAACGTTTCTTGATGTGAAGTACTGATTCATTATTGTTTCTTTGTTCATTGTGAGTCTATGGAGTGACATTGAAATTGATAAAAGAAGGAAAACCTTAAAAGTATCTCGCCACGTCTATTGAAATCTTTACTTTTCTTTATGTTAGCAAGTGTCGCCTTCTATGTCGGACAAAGGGCTCTCTAGAATCATTGACCGTCCCCCATTCTCTCCCACTTAGGCCTTTTTAGTAAAGTCATCGAGTCTAGTCATCTTCAGAATTTTTACCGTCACGGTAGTACTTTGCAGACCGTGATTCTCGTCCTACTTGATTATGAAGCAAAATCAGCATTATATCTAGCATACTTTCTTAAGAATAATGAGAATAACATAAGTTATTACCTTTATCATCGAGCTCAAAGACGGACAGCCACAGCACGTAAAATCAGCTGCATAATGACATTATTATGATATAGGTATCACCTGAGAGACACTGCATTGTCCGTCACTTACCCGCATTTTGCAATGTTCAACAAGCGGTTTCCTACAAACAAGCATGTTTGTAAACATGATCAAATGTATTAAAGTGTCGTATATTTTGTCCACAGATGATCAAGATGTGTTTATGAGTGTGGTAGTGGTGGGGAGGCGAGATGGGGCGGACGCGGTTCATCGCGTGCGCACTGCTCATGCTGTGTCCACTCGCGCTCACGAGGCACGATGACGACTTCGCATTCGACAACAGCGAAGAATTTCTGGTCAGTGCACTCTCTCATTCACTTCCTACTACTAACTATTAACCCAACAGGATTTCCATGTAACATTTCAGAATATTAATCACATAAATTACGTCACACAACCGACAAATCATAACTAACATACTCCTCATACATTCCCCGATTGAACAATAGAAGCGTAAAGTTTTATGGTTAACCTTTCAGGTTGAATTAACAGCTAACCACTCAGAAATAGCAAAAAATGGCCTAAGAAGGTTATGGGGCGTGCCCGACACATCGGCCTATGTGGGACATCTGTTCCGAATGGAAATCCCAAAGGAAGCTTTCTCGGGAAAAGTACTAGCTTATAAGGTACGTGAAAAAGCGAATTTCACTTAGATTTAATTTAAACTTAAAATAATCTACCGAAGTCTTAAAACTTTTAATTCGGGACCAAAATAATTAGGTTCCCTAGTTTAAAAGCCCCTGATTCTAATTGAGTCTTTAAGAATTAAAACCGTTTTCGTAAAAGGGAACGTGGTTTCAAAATATAAACGCACCCTACATTTCTGGCCTTGGAAAGCCGTACACAACAAGACGGCACTCAGGTCCTTCGCTCCGATGAACGCTAAGAGTCCACCATGCCGCGCCGCTGACGATGTAAAGGAAAACTGGGGCTTATGCTTTAGAGAGCTCATAACATACCGTGGAAAAAGACTTGTGAAATCAAAGTTTTATAGTATAACCTTATTTTCTGCCCCAATTTGCTTTTCTGCGTAAATCTGGTGCGGTTCCATTACAATAGAATCATTTTTTGGGAACACGTCGTTATCAAAATTTCTATTTATTCACTAAACGAGATTTTGGCAAAAGAGTTTTGGACGGGATTCAGAGCGACCGACGGTGCCATTTAAATAAAACAGACATCACAATAATTTTAGGTTTAATGCCTTTGAACCTGTGACGTTATACAGGCAATTTGGCAGGACAGCGCACCCAGATAAAACTTTTAGTGGACATTTTCATAAATCTACTTTTGGCTGCGTAGTTTCACTTTAACCAGTCCTAGGTACGTACTAACCTTAACATTACTAACCAGGTTCGTAGTGAAGATGGGCGGCGCATGCCAAGCTGGCTCGCCGTGGACTCCCGACACGGTCTGATCAGCGGCGTGCCCCAGAAGCAGGACTTAGGCACGCACACCTTCACTGTGACCGCGCACGGCAGCACGCGGGGTCTCACTGCCACAGACTCTTTTACCGTTGAGGTCAGTTTGCATGAATGTAACCTGTACTTCGTGCGTCAATCTGTCTCTAGTAACAATCTTAGTTTTACCAATTTGACCGCGCACGGCAGCACGCGGGGTCTCACTGCCCGGTGGCAGTGAGACCCCGCGTGCTGCCGTGCGGTAAAAGAGTAAAAAAATCGGTACTCTTTTACTCGGTAAAAGAGTCGGTACTCTTTTACCGTTGAGGTCAGTTTGCATGAATGTAACCTGTACTTCGTGCGTCAATCTGTCTCTAGTAACAATCTTAGTTTTACCAATTTGACCGCGCACGGCAGTACGCGCGGTCTCACTGCCACCGACTCTTTTACCGTTGAGGTCAGTTTGCATGAATGTAGCCTCTACTCTACCTCGTGCGTGCTGTCTCTAGTAACTATATCTTAGTTTAACCAATTTTCAATTAAGAGGTATAACAAAAACTAGACATTTGCAAACATCACAATTTACTTTGTTTTTGTTAGCACTCAGTCCGCGACACGACTGGATTCCTTTTGTCGAGGACTAGTCTCTATGCCATTACCAAGGCCATTACATCAAATTGGAAGTAAAAAAAATATAGTACCATGAATTTGCTGCGATGGTGGCGGAGACTCTATTTTCAAACTTATCCAATGTTGGGACAAAGTCCGGACGGTTTGTCAAATTGTTGCATGGAGTGACAAATGTGGATGCATACTTTTAAATCTACTACTTCGGCCTGCCAATGCACCCAAATGACTCAAGTAGCCGAAACCATTATGAATAAAATCGTTCGAAGTATTTAGCACATTTCAGGCATGATCTGCATTCATTGGCGCGCGTCGTATTTTACAGTTCTTGTTCGAAGAGCATTAAGCGGGTTAAGCCGCGCTTGCCGAGGTTGGTCTGTGGATGGGTGACCATCTATCATAGCGAGTTTCCTCCGTGCCTCGGAAAGCACGTAAAGCCGTTGGTCCCGGCTGTCATTTGTAGATCTTTGACAGTCGTTACTGTTAGTCAGAAGCTCTAAAGTCTGACAACCAGTCTTACCAAAGGGTATCGTATTACCCAGTTACTGGGTTGTGGAGGTCCGACAGGCAGTCGCTCCATGTAAAATACTGATATCCAGCTGAATCTGGTTTGACTGTTAGCCGACCCCAATTTAGTTGGGAAAAGGCTAGGCAGATGATGATGTTCGAAGAGCATTGACCAGACTGACTCACACGCTATTTTAAATAATACATAGGTGTAGATGGATGAAATAAAAATGTTTTTTCCTTACATACGTACTTCGCCTAAGATATCGTAATAATGGAATATTATGAAGCATGATCGAAATAGATGGCGTTCTGTACTTTCTACCAATCAGTACCCTTAGCACGAATTTTCAGTATTTGAGACGTAAACTACACTGGAACTTTGACAATTTAAATTGACAATTTTCAAGGAAAAAAAATAGTTCCTGCTTCGCACACATTTTTTCATACAAGAAACGCTGTAATTACTGGAAAGTAAGAGTGAAAATTCGTGCTAAGGGTACTGGTAATATGTGGTTCTAGGCGTTGTTCTGCACTTATAAATGGCCATGGTTTAACAACGGAACATTCTCGCCTTCAATTTCAATTTTTATGTAGGTTGTGCATACGAATACTACTTACGCATTTAAAAAGTCACGAATACTCGTCACACTGCGATATATTGTTCCATGATGTCATAGCAACAACAACGTCCTGTAGAGTACATGCTCTTATCCGAACGTTATATTCTCTTTGGTGTTCCTGTAATGACGTCATAAGCACACCTCCCGCTTCCTTTACTTCGAAGAGAGAGAGATACTATACGATGTCTCAAGAATGCACGTTCCAAGTTCCTGTGTAGTGCCTTCTATACGCTCTGTGCGAAGACGGTGGTGGGACTATCAAATAGATTGCAGCGAGCGATGTGACAGATATAGAATAGAATAATAATTACTTATTTATTTTCCTATTTAAGTATTTTTTTTTTATTTAATTTAATTTTTAATGAAAAACAAACCGAAAACGTTAATCAAATATGTAATTGGTAAGAATTGGCATATTTCATGGCTCTCAATAATCTGATCAGCGTATATTGTATGTGTAATGTTCCAACGTCATATACTCTGTAAATAATAGTCTATCATATATAACTCGAATAAAATTAATTTAGACTGTAACGAAGATATATCGTGATTATGTAATTGATAGTTTCAGTGAAACAAACCACTAATTTATTGGTTCACTCGCTATGTTTGCTTCGTTTAATAGCATACTATAGCTATTACCAGCGGTTCCGCTCGTTACAAATCGAAAATTATCCCACGAGAAGATAAAAATCTACGTAAAAATTATAGGTATGTGATAATCCAGGTTATAAACTATCTGTGTTCCGAATTTCATACAAATCCATTCAGTAGTTCTTGCATGAAAGAGTAACAAACATCCAGTCCATACATCCTTTTTTTTAGCGTGGTAATATCGTCAAGTGATTCCTCCCAGCGCAGGGCTCAGGGACTGTCACCCTTGTGCTGACTCAAATCCACGATTTCCTGCAATAGCCTTGTTCGTTCTGGGGTCATGGTATTCGTTAGTCCCGCGACCCAACCCATACATCCTAACAAACGTATAAAATATTAGTAGGATTTAACTATCCAAATATGCACAGACATGGCCATTTACAAACAAATTGCTTTTATGAAGGCTATGATACATGTACTGTAATAGATTAGGTACTAAACTTAAATCAATCTTTTTTATTTGTCGGCGACAGATACTGAGATCATAAAAATTAATATAAATGTCGCTACAAAATATGAATATTTTACTGCGGCGGGCGGGCGGTGGATAATGGCAATAAAGTAAGCGACACTTGGCTTGTTCATAACACTATTCAAATTATATTATTGACATTACATTAACCAACGGTGCGGTGGGATAAATGAATTTTTATTTCAATGCCACAGAATTTTTAGGGTTCTGTACCCAAGTGTCAAACGGGACCCGATAAACCCGATAAAATTTTCACTGATGATGTATTTCTGTTGCCGCTAGAACAACAAATAAAAATAAATATTTAAGGGGGCTCCCATGCAACACACGTGATTTTCCTTGCTCGTTTTCTCTATATTTATAACTGCAGCAGATGGAATGCTTTTTATTCAGCGTTATTGTAATATTCCTTTACCTACGCACTTCACTTGTTTAAAAACGGGGTTCTTATAATGAAATTAATATCCATAGCCCTGTTAATTCAAGAGAGGCTTTCGTGCCGTTTTTTCACATTTTAAAATACGTTAATATAATAATACGGAGCCATACAAAACCCGAAACCAAGTCCTACTCGCACTTGACCGGTTTTTCAATGGAAGGATCATTTTCATTTTGAACTGTCATGGTAATGTTGGTAGTAATGATACTGCGGAAATTGCGTCCTCGTTTTCTTGATGTTAGGTATAAATTCAAGTGATTGGCGTTCGCAATGTTTATGTACTTTATTCAATTAATTCTCGTTGTAGAAAATTCAGAAGACTTGCTAAAAGAGACACTTAGTAAACTCGTGTCTTTAGGGCAACAAAATCTTACGTGTGGCTGTCAGAACTTTATTTTCTGTCTTTTTTTTGGCTATGGCCGCGCTGTATCTTGGGTACGTTCCAAACATTTAGACACATATGCACAAACAGGTCAGAACCGGATCAACTACCTGCAAACCTTACAAATATTTCTGCTCCGTGCGGAAATCGAACCCATAGATATTTAAGGCGGCTCCCATGCAGCAAACGTAAACTTTTTTGCTCGATTTTGTTAACGGGTATAGGCAGATGCTTGAAATCTTGACAGAATATTTAACTATGTGTTCACTTAAAAAATATAATTAAATTAAAATATGTAGATAATATAATTTAAGGGAGTTATGTTCCTTTTTATACAACGTGTAACGGTAATAGCGCAAAACCTCTCGTGGGGTAACTCAGCCCATGTTACTGAACAATGTTTGAGCAAAAATGTTTGGAAAAAAAAATGTTTTTTAAATATTTTTCATACAAAATGTGAAATTGATCGAGCCAATCAGTATGAAAAAGCTTTTATTTTTTATTTCTTTTTCCAAAAGATTTTGATCAAACATTGTTCAGTAACATGGGCTGAGTTACCCCACGACAGTTTTTGCGCTATTAACGTTACACGTTGTATATAATAATACGGAACCCGTACAAAAGCCGAGAGCGAGTCCTACTCGCACTTTGCCGGTTTTTCAATGAAAGGATCATTTTCATTTTGAACTGTCATGGTAATGTTGGTAGTAATGATACTGCGGAAATTGCGTCCTCGTTTTCTTGATGTTAGGTATAAATTCAAGTGATTGGCGTTCGCAATGTTTATGTACTTTATTCAATTAATTTCCGTTGTAGAAAATTCAGAAGACTTGCTAAAAGAGACACTTAGTAAAACTCGTGTCTACGAGTATATGGCAACAAAATCCTACGTGTCCGTCAGAACTTTATCTTCTGTCTTTTTTAGCTTTGGCTGCACTGTATCTTGGGTACGTTCACAAACATTTAGACACATATGCACAAACAGCCAGTCCCGGATCAACTACCTGCAAGCCTTACAAATATTTGTTCCGTGCGGAAATCGAACCCATATTATTTTGCAGGGATTACGTTAGCATCTTTTTTTGTTTAATTTACTATCGCCTCCTTTCAAATACTATCTAGCTGTTATTTATGACTTTAAAAACTATCGCTTCTATTGTTTTTGATACAGGAAACATCATTTTTAACCGATTTCAAAAAAGGAGGAGGTTCTTAATTCGTCGAAATCTTTTTTTCTATGCCATAGCTGGAGTTTTTTTTTGACGTTAATTTGATGACTATAATTAGTTCCTCGTTTGTACAATATACATCTTTTTTTTTTTAACGGTGATGATGTATTTTTATTATTATTTAGCGATAACGCAAACGCGCTTGACTGCTATGTCGCTAGATGGTAAGCGATGAAGATGTGGTTGACGGTGACTCAAATAATTTTTGACTTAAAGATGATGGCATCAAAGATCGGAATCCATCGACTGACATACAATCATTCTCTCATGGGATAACTATGTCACAAACATAATACCAACAGAAAAACGAGGCTTATGTACACACAAATTAAAATATAAGTCGGTGGACATACTGTCATATGAAAAAAAAATTAAGAGTAACCGATTTACGAAATATAACAGTCTATACAATTTATAGTTTTTTACATGTTTGGTTTTGCAGTACAGGTTTACGTAGATTTCGTACTAGGGAATCTGAACTTATATTTTGACGTTACGCAAGCATTCTATAACGATGGTCTATTTCCATTGCAGGTGAAGAAAGCCCAAGACAAACCTCACTCTAAATATGGATCCTGTGTGGGTGAGGAGAGCCGGCTGGTGCTGGTCATCATGGTGGACGGCTCCTTCCACAGCGTGGCGCCCAGGCAGAGGATACGAGCGCTCATGCAGCTCGCCAGTTTCATGGCGCTCGATGGCGTGAGTTATTTACATGTGTTACCTGGGGGGGTATTACAACGTCTTAAAACCAGGCTTATTCCGGCGAGTGAAAGTGACAGAGCTATACAAGACGTCTAGCGCCATCTCGTTCACTCACTGGAAACAGCCTGGTTTTATAGCCAAACGGCAATCGACAATCGCTAACGTTCAGCAGTCGCATTAAACACTATTGCATAAAGTTGAAAATCTATTAAATATTACAGATCGTTTTCGTTTGTTTCGTTCGCTATCGCTCAGCAGTCTTTACTAGTTTTTTTCAACTTTATGCGATGGGGTATAAAGTTAAAAATGCATGACGATTGTCATAACGATTGTCGCTTGCCCTTTGGCTACAGGCCCTGTAATATTATAGAAAAGTGAAGTTAGTGAAGATTGTGAGTTTGTTGGGAGTAATCTCTGGAATGACTGAAACAATTTTGAAAATTCTTTCACCAGCAAAGCTACATTATTTTCGAGTGTTTAGGTTAAACAAACGCTTCAGTAAAGAGTTTTATTTAGGATGCCCTGTTATGGCCCTGCAGGTTTGTGTCCGAGATGGTCTTTTGAAGGAAGAGCCATACAAATTTAAGTGGACCTGTCCAGTCAGTGCAAGCATTTGTCAGTTATCGTGAAACTCGACTCATAACTCAAGGAGCTCAACTGTATATTTAATTTGTGAAATATATTTTCAGAACGAGTTCTGGATGGAGCCATACAAAGCGGAAACCCATGCTGAGACCATCATGAGTGGAACTGGATCCTCCCAGCGGAAACATGGAGACGCCACTACTGGCATCTATCTTAATGTAAGCCACAACTATAACACAGTTACAGAACCAAATGATACTTAGTTTGCAAGTTGGTTGTTAAAAAACACGTCAAAAAATTTATTTTTATTATTAGATGTGACCGGTGTTTCGTACCTGACTACTCTGAGAAGAAACATTCCAGCTCCCAAACTCAGAGGTCACTGTCTCTTTTCAGTCCAGACAATATATTGTTCAAGCCATACGAAGACCATGAAGGTGTTTGTTATGCTCGTTAAAGGAAGAGATCAAATAGATTTGAGTGGACTTGACCAGTCAGGCTCCTATTAAAAATGAATTGAAATCGATTCAGCAATTTAGGCGGAAAAGCGTAACAAATAAACTCACTTTGACATTTTGAAAATTAGCGAGGACTTTTACTCACAGCATTCGCACCCTTATGAGAACCTCTAAATTTAAACATCCTTCTACTAAAATTCATACCCAAGTCATAGACTATCCACGTGCCAAATATCATCCATATTCGAAAAACCATTAAGGCTTAAAAAGGTAACAGACAGACCGTTATACAGACAGTTAAATTAGTGATTCAAATTATCCAATATGTATTTAAAAGAGACCGCAAAAACATTTTCGTCTAATATCCATGCAAATAAAACTAATAAGGAAACCAAAGATTAAGTTATAAATATTTAACGCCATTCAATTTTTGGAACAATAGATTTTATTATTCAAGTACAATTTAATGTTTCTAGCATCTAGACAAAGGTACACTTTATTGCATGCTAAAGGATTACTATCCGTTGTTGAATTTTCAACTTTCAAGCAATACACCAAGCGTTCAATATCCAACAGCAAATTTATATTTTAGGGTTTGTTATATGCGATTATGGAGACAATAATCGTTATTAATGGATGCATATTGCTTATTGATGTTAGTACGTCTGTCCCGAACAAAAATAGCTTTCAAACAAGCAGGGCTGCATTCTAATAAGTTCCTCGTTTATTTTTGTAGTGTCAATTTAATTTATTCTATGGGTGCACTTCCATGTTTATTTCGCAATACATACGTCCAAATCTTTTTATACCTCTCTATTGTAGATAAACAAACTCTTGGCGCCACATTTCAGTGTTATCGGAATGATACCCCTTGGTAAGAGTAGTTGTGAGACCATCGACCTTCTGATCACCTCTTAACGACTGTTAATCATCTAGAAATGATAGCTGGAATCAACGGCTTAACGTGCTCTATGAGACCACACTTTAATCACGGCAGTTCCGTTCATTTTCGGGATAATCATCTTTAACAGCCCGTTCACACGGCAGTCCAGTTTTTTGCAGGATCCCGTTTTCTGCAGGATCCCGTTTGATCGCATCCGCATGCAAGATCCTGCATGCGGTTTGCTTGTGTGAACACTAGCATATAATCTCTTTTGCGATCAAACGGGATCCTGCAGAAAACGGGATCCTGCAAAAAACTGGACTGCCGTGTGAACGGGCTGTAAGGGTTCGTATAAACGTCCTATGGCATTTCCCGTCAGTGTGTCTTGATAGTAAAAGCTGTAGCGGAAACTGGGTGGACCCTTACCGATTAACAGACCAACCTCTGTAAACACTGCTTTACCTTGAAAAGCGACACATGTATTTTACTCTCCTCAAATTAAACTGGACTCGGACTTCTTCAGGCATCCTAGCCTGGACATCTGTCGCGAAATTTAAACCAGAAATTTTCAAATTGAACCTCCTCAACTTTCTCACATTATTGGAACGAAGTTCCTTATTTTTTTTCCCCGTTGTAAAAGGGGGCTAGACGGAAAAAAATCTTACGAAAAGTTGGCACGATACTTTTTTGCCTCGCCCCGTACCTCGCGCCTGCACCCCGCTCCCCGTACCCCTCACTCAACCCCTGTTCCTCGTGACTCTTGTCGTATTGCGGCGTGCACATGGCATGTTTCTCTGTCTCTCTCTCTCTAAGAAAGCAAGCCAGATATTTTCGTTTCGTCTTTCTATTTCGCATTGAACAGTGTGGTGTTGCGACGATTATTTTTGTTAAATTCGTTCCATCCGGGTGTCCCTTGACACCTCTCAAGTTTTTTCGTATAAATAATTCTTAAATATGTTTCATCGTTTCCAGGTGGGCTGTGGCAAGAAGCTGTGGAGCCACCACAAGGTGCTGGTGGCCGGTCTGCGGGAACAGGCGCGGGACGGTACTCTCGCGCACGTGCTGCGACTGCCCGTCATTGGCTGGAGGCTGCAGGCCGTGCAGCCCGCGCCCAGGATCAAGAGACAGGTACCTATATTATAAAAACACGAGTATCCATCCCACACTAAAGTTCTTTTATTTTACCCAAGGGCAGGAGGGATTGTCAGTCTTGTACTGACTAATCCACGGTGTCCTGAAACAGCCCTTTAAGTTCCGTGGTCACCGTATTCTTTAGTCCTGCAATCTTGGCAGGCTTTGGCCCTCTAAGGGTCGTCATTGCGCTGACACTCTTTGAGACGCGCGTGGAACACAACGCGCCGTCAACCCGGGGCTGGTCCATCATCAGACAGCGAGTCGTCTATTACTCGCCACCCGAATGCCCGCGCCTGCGGTGGCCGGAGATCGTCTTGCATTTCCGTCCCCGTGGTCGTCTACACTAAAGTACTTAGGATTAAAATAGTTTTTTTTTTTGAAAAACACCTTTGGTTCTCTAGAGAAAAATGCAGCAGGCCTTGTCCATTGACAAAATCTAATTATTGGTCAGTAAGAAGAGACATTACACACATCATAAAAAACCGACAGACAGATTATTAAAAAATATTAGACCTGATAGACTTGATAAAATTTCAAATCAACCCGTTTATTCTCCAGCGTGGAATAGAGCTAGAGCTATAAATCCTGCATTATTCTTTCTCTTTCCCACTTTAACAAATTCCTTTACTTTTCTCAGCTGGACGGTTCAGGCGGCGGCAACTACGACGGCGACTACGACGGCGAGGACGACGACGCCGACCCCGACCCCGACTACAGCGGGTACGACGATGACGTCAACGACGACGAAGACGGTTACACTAACAACGACGTCGGTATCACCGGCCTGGTGAGTACCGTCATCTATTCGGAACTGTTCGGCTGTCATCGGGTTGTGTTCGGCAGGGTGTTGCCAATGTAACATTTTTCTTCTATCTTTATTGAAGTTTGAATTTTTGTCTGGTTGATGGCAATAGACTCGCCTTCTAGTAAATGGAAAATAAAACTAAGCGAAATGAAGTTGTACTTTATTAGAATTATAGTCGCAATGTTCTTATATGTATAGAGGTTAATTTGGACAGACACATTAAACACGGGTTAAGTGATGAAATGGCTTGGATAAATCAATAATTTGATTAAAAATAATTAAAGTCTATTCTGTGTAGAATGTGTAGACGCTTCAAAAATGGGTTTTTGGCTGACAAATGCCCGATAGGGACAGCAAACAATTTATTTTAGATTGAAACAATAAAGTGAAAATGTGACATTGTTAATACTCTGTCGTAACTGTTGTGATCATTGTTTTTTTTCAATTATGTCTTGTGCGTTATAATCCCAAACTTCAATATATTTTACTCTTCCTCTAAAATGCCGTTAATACAAAGGCTGGGTGGTAGTTAGATTAATTACAGAATCAATTAAATAAAGTACTAATTTGAATAAAAATATGGATTTAGGGCTTACGCAGGACCTGTTATTAACCATTCATCGAAAAGGGTCATTACGGACAAGCGTTCACATTGCATGCAATATTTACGGATCTGTCACAAATATTTAAAAAGACCATACAAGTTTAAACGTGTCGATCGAAGCCATGCGTTTTAAAAAAAATACGCACACAATTGGAAAATGAATCGATCGCGATAAGGGCGTTTCGTCAATAGCCCTCGTGTGGTATTAGAGGGTTAAAAACTAAAAAAGAAAGATAACTAGTGATAAAAGGTTGACAGAATCTTGTGGGACAACTAACTTCTTTATTCACTTCCTTCTTATAACAGAAAAAATATATAAAGGAAATGGGAATTAAAGGCAAGGTGACCAAAATGTTATCTGTGCACATTTTCACTGCTTAATCGAAGTAAAATCCAACGGGTCCACCGTTGGATTTTCAACTCTACACTGAATCGTTAAAGTTGAAATTGCATCAATCAGGCACTCATGTTGTCGTCTACAACAAAACAGGCGTTAGATCTCATTAAAGACAGTCACTTAAATCATGTCATATCAAGAGAGCATTTAACATCTAAATGAAAAATTACTTCATCACTCGACTATGAATCATATACCCTTACCAATACAACTCATATTTAATTTTAGAGTGTGGAACTGTCATACATTCTATGTTTCTTAGTACTTATGCATCATTCGTACTTATACTCGCTGGGAAATATACCTAACGGTACATCAGAATAATAAATATTTAATTAATTTATGTATTCGTAGTAAACAAAGAGGTCTTTGTTTATTTAATAGGCATGTATTTCCCAATGAGTGTGTTTAGTCATCCCATATACTACGGAATGCATACAGTGTTACAAGGATCTTTTGTCCTTTGATTGACGTTAACAAGGGTCAATTTCATAGACATACAGAATGGACTAGGACTTCCTTTTTTAACCGACTCCGTCAATATTAAGTAAAAACAGTCCCGGAGTTACGGGGCTATTTAATTATGACACCGTGGCTTTTGAACGCTAAGGACAGCCAGCTAAAGGGTGGATTTAAAGTCAGAGTCTGACAGTCCCTTCCTTACAAAAAAATAAATAAAACGGGTAGAAAAGTGTCAAAGAGAGAGAAGTGTACTTGGCTGTTCTGTTTATCTCAAGTAGGTAGTGCCACCGAATCGCTTACTATCTTTCTAAAAAGTTTTCAATTGTATGCAGGTTTTACTCTGTCGATTCTCTATGTCTATGACGTAAACATTAGTAAAACAAAAGACGGTGTTAGTTCCGATGTTCACCACGGGCCAAAAGATCCTTGTATACCTATATCTTGCACTTTAATGTCACCACATTATAGCAACGTTCGTACTGGGAACCACGTAGCATGGAATGTTGAATGACGTATCATTGAAAACACTTGGAAACAACCCGACAGTCTCATTTGTGTGTCCCTACCTTATTAATTTATTTTAAGTTAAACATGCAACATCCGAATATCCACTTTACTCAAACCTGCATAAGCGCTACTTTGAAATTGCATAAGTGAAATTAAGCGTGCTGCTGGATTTTCAACTGTGAAACTTTAAATCGAACGTTGCAAATCCAATATCACGTTCAATGTTGCTTCGATATTTCAAATTATCGTCGAAAACATTCCAATATTCATTTGACATTCAAATTGAACATAAATATTATTAATTAAGTTTATCTTATAATAATATAAACTATAATTGTGAGCTTTGTGTGTGGTTATAACAATGCTTTACATAAACGCTTCATCACTGTATATAAACAGACTAACTGGGGCATAATATTTGACGCTAAAGCGTGTTTTTGTTACGCATGGACTAAGAACATTAAAATGCGCTTCGACAGTTACCAACTATTGGTTTTAGAACAGTTACAAGCATACTCGTATAGGTAGGTACTATTACTATTATAATATGTTCAAGCAAATCTGAAATAAATAATCTTAAATAATACAATACTAAATGAATAACTAGTTTACGATGAAAAAGAAGACAGAAGCATAAAAAAAAAACAAGTACAATTTTTATGTTTAAAAATAAAAGCCACATCATTTAATGAAATTAATTTCAATGAGGGATTTTCTTTTTATGTTTTCCCTGTCAATGGATAGATGGCGCTGAACTTGATATGTGACTGCAATGAACGGAAAGACACGTCATTTTTTGTTTTTTTCACTTGTATGTAATTTTGAGATCGTAAAACAAAAAGTACATGTCATGTCATTGTCAGTCACATCTGTAGTCACATGACATCACACAAATGGCATTTTGAAAATAAATAACAACAAGGAAAAAGAAAAAAATATTCATTTACCAGACTTTTTAATTAATGAGTTTTCCACGCCAAAAAGAAAATGTCCCAAGAGAAAAAGTAGCGAAGTCTTTGCCTCGTGGATTTGTGCAAAAATGAAGGCGCAACGCCATCTATCGAGTTCTTGGAAACTACTTTTTTTTTTAAACTCCAAAAAGAAAACCTCCCATTACTACTCAGGCGAGAGCCTATGAAATGTAAAATGACTTCGGCTAAACAAAGACTAGACATATCATGATTTCTAAGGGTTGTCTAAAGGGAGTGGAAGTTGGTATGGAAGGGCAACATTGCTGTCGCTGACATACTAAAAGCGCACTTGGCTTTTACTTTATCAATACAAACATAATTTTAACCCATTGCACTTCTTTACATTTGAACTATGACATAAATGTCGCAACAATGCAAAAATCTTACCACGCACTATTCACATTTACACAATAGCACTGAAATTGCACTATATTAATGGGTATGGTAATAAAACAAATAATATAGAAGAGTGGCGCAATTTTATTTAGTTGATAAATTTTATTGAATGGCTGATAACTCTAGTCGACAATCTTGTGGATCGAATAAAACTGAACTGTATCGATGGCGTACCTACTATTGAAGTGGTCTGAAGTTTCAGCTTGATCTATTGTCGTATGATCTCGTGCGGATTAAAAGTATAGATGTCGCCTCTTTAATATCTGAGTCCATGTAGCCATTAGAAATAACCACAGACAGCGCTCTTGGGTACGTAAGGGTGTGCGTACTAACGTGCGTGTGTGTCGCGGCGCCGCCCAGGTGGAGCCCCTCACCCCCGCCCCGCACCCGCACCGCCACCACCACGGCCAGCCCGCGCCCCCCGCCCCCGCCCCCTCGCCCGCCCCGCCACACACAAGCACCGACACGTTTCAGACCGAGAGCGCCGCCCCGCCGCCGACCGCCGCCTCCCTGCCCCCCCTCCCGCCCTCCCCGGCTCCCTCCCCGGCCCCGCTGACCCCGCCCCCTCCGCCGAGCGCCCCGCCCACTACCACCGAAGAAGCCCGAGAGGAAACCACTCCTGAGTCCGCAACTAACTCGTATACCACGGAGGTTTGTCGTAACCGCTCTCGAGTTTACGTGTCCTATGCATGTGCGTGTTGTGGCCCGGTCGCATGATAATGTTTGCAGCTAGTCGTAGTTTAGGTTTGTTTGTATTATTAAGTTAATAACTTACTATTTAATAACATTGAGGATTATCTACATAGGTAATGTTTTCACAACTGTTAAAAAAACCTGCGCATACGCCTGTGACTAAATTGACATATTTGTCAAATCTACTAGCATTGAATCGTGTTTTATCACGTTCGTATTATAATTATCCGGTACCAAGTAGTCTTGAAAACAGTTGTGCAAGCTAAATGTAAGCCTGATCCTGACTAACGACACATCCCGGATGCGGAATCCGCGTCCCACAAAAGAAACACCCGACAAGTGTATACTTGTATGGAGTACGAGAGAGATAGCCAGATCTAGCTGTTTGTTTTGCACGACGCGGATTCCGCATCCGCGACACACCGCCACAGATGTTACCTTTACAAATTATGCTAACCTCAATTAAATATGTTTAAGACCGTGTGTGTTATGTAACGTATTTGTAGTTTTTTATCAAGTCTAAAATGTTTAGGTACCTATTTGTATACTGTATATATTTTTACGATATTGTGTAATTACAGCTATTCTAACCGATTGTATAAATTAATTCTGTCTTTTTTATGTATATTGACAATGTTTTAGTTAGTTATGGAATGTCTATAAAATATTTAAAATCAAGAAATCGTCAGTGCATTTTGAAAATTTGTGTTAATATTATAGTGCATCTCTAGTTGAAATTAGACTGTGTTTGTAAAGATTGAGCATGACTGTGATAATATTGAGTTTAGAAACTTGTAATTTAAAAGAAAAACTTCTTTTGACTAAATAGATACATGCAACTCTTGATCGTCTACTATGAAAAATGAAATTGTTAAAACAAACAAGAAAAATATTTGAAAAATACAAGCTGAAATAGCTCTTATGGTAAAGAACGAATCTACAAAAGCCATGTACCTAAAAGAATTGCTAAAAGAAACACATTCAACGGTCTCAAATGAAAATCCAAAATAAATAAATCAAAGAACCTTATTTTATATTATACCTAAAACTTTTTCATAGTAGACGAGTTACAACAACCAAGTCACAAACAGACAGTGACTAACAGCACATAGTTTCAAACAGTACACTTCACAGAAAAACAAACTTACCACAGATAGTAATAAAGTTTACTTTTCTGCAGCACAACGAAGTGGGCATCACTGCACTCTCCGCATCGCCTTCAGAGACGACTAACATAAACATGTCTATAGTCCCGACGTTGCCTATCACACCTCGACGGAACGATGCCCTCTTACCAACCATTGTAGAAGAAACAACCACATTTGAACCGGAATTGGTACGTATTTCTTCACCTATTTCACCCTAACCTCACTCCTGTAATAGTTGAAACTAATCGAGTGTGAGTTGATTTTATTTAACATTGGGTAGTGATGGGTTTCACGCGTCTCATACCCCATTAGAGTAACTTGTATGTAAATATGTTCTCGACTAATCTGCGACGTGAAGACAACGGAACGAAATTATTTGATGTATGAAAACTGCGTGTGCATTAGTAAGCATGACGTATGTGGGTGTAAAAACACACTAAAGATGCATTGGGATTTCTAATCTATCTTTCTGGGACTAATTTTTCTGTAAATACATTTTCAACTTAAAATCTCTGTACATACAAATCTGGACTCTACAACGTTGTCTTAACGTCTATATTTCACAACACATCGTGTGAGCGTCCGCATGGCACTTTCAGCAAACCGTAATAATCCGTGAGTCGAACGAACTACCTCCGCTGTCTTCTACGACGGAGAGAGAGAGGGAGAATGTGACGACCCCGACCGCGGCGCCCGAGGTGCCCACCCCGGCGCCGCTGCCCACCACTACGCCGCCCCCCCCGCCGCCCACTACGCCGCCCACTACGCCGCCGGCCCCGCCCACTACGCCGACTCCTGCGCCGACCGCGGCCCCCACCACTACGCCCAGTCCGCCTACTACGACGCCGGTACCTGAGACCACTTTACAAGAGGTCACTAAACAGGTCTGTAACGGATACGTTTGGAATCAGGAACATATTTCCGGATGTCTACTGAAATTATAAAAAGTTAAAACCCTAATTAGATCTTAAACTGCTGAAATATAGACTCACGATGGGTCCAATTAAATGATGCAAACCAAAATTTATCTTGAAAACAACATAATTATACAAATGACCTAAGAATCTATGCATCTTTCATGTTCGCAAAGAAAAAATGATTAGATTTGACTAAACTTTTTTTAAATACATCGGAAATATGGGCCAGGTACCATCCAAAGCCTAGTGCTTCTAGAAATATAGAGTAAGTACTTGATCAAATCACGTAGCTTCTTAAATCATCACATCAAGTACATATAATCCAAGAGTATTTCGTACTCCTACTAACTCTTTCAAAAGTGTGTGTGATTTGAATTCCGTTTGTGATTGGTCGTCCTTGGGTGTTTTTTTCTTCATTCTAACTTTTTTTCTAAATTATTAATTGGCAAACAGGTAAAGTGGACATTTTTCTAAATTGTACAAATTGATCTGGCATCATTTAACGATAATCGAAGGTGTAGGTATTTATAGTGTAAATCCTTCAATTTCTCTCTAAAACTATTTCTTGGAATGGAGTTTGAATATGGGGAAATTGGATTTCATGGTGAAAAAGTCTACCTAGTTAAAAAAAAACAACTGTACATTTTAATGCAAGTGTGTATATTGTCATTGCACTCTCGGCACTTCCAAAATTACTTAGATATTCAATATAATCAGCATCTGCCTGCCTTTTCCCAACTATATTGGGATCGGCTTCCAGTCGAACCAGATGCAGCTAGATATTACAGTATTTTACATAGAGCGACTATCGAACTTCCACAACCACAGGGTTGGATAATATCCAAATAACGTTAAAGATAAACAATATATTTTCTGCAATAATTAATTTACTAATTTATTCCTCAATCGTCTAGGAAGCGAATCCAACGGAGGGTAGAAGTACAATAATCGGGCAGACCACGGAAACAGTGACATGGGCCATGCCTGTCAACCAGCCACCCACACTCAAACACCACATGAAGAAACTAGCGATCACTGCTGGTAAAGCCTTCAGGTAGGTCACAAAAACAGCTTTAAACCTAGATTGGGGTCTCGGGACTATTGGGTAACCGTGATAACCGCCCTGGAACGTAAAGGGACACCGTGGGTTTTAGTCAGTATAAGTCTGACAGTCCCTACCGTCCTGCCCTGGGTGTGAGCATAATAACCATGTAAACAAAATACCTAGAAGATTGCCAGTGACGGCAGTAGTGGTCCAATGGTAACCACCTTGACTGAACCTGACTAGATACGACCTCACGACCTACAACTCATAGTTTTAGGTCGTGAGGTCGTATCTAGTCAGGTGCATTACTTTGTGTCATTTATTTCATCACAACTGCTCTCAGAATGGTGAAGGAAAATATTAATAAGAGGAAGAGGAAATTATAAGTTACGTGACATCTACTAACCTGTCCAGCGTGTTGGGTTACAGCCCATTACTTCTCATGGAAAGGAGGCTTGTGTCTCAACAGTGGGCACATTATAGACTGATTATGCGATTCAACAACAGGACCTCTGTTTCTTTTTTTACTGCCGCTTTTAAAAGCAACAGAATTGACTGAAAAGGAAATATTCTTGTGTAGCGTTCTTACTTCACATCCTTTTTTTTTGTTGTGTTATTTCGCTCTATCGTCGACCTTGTTTGTCACCCCTGACTAAGCTCAAGAGTAAAGCTAACTTATATATAAAAAAAAAACAAATGCCCTAAAATGACCTTTATCCCTGTGTGTTTAGGTACATAATCCCGGCGGACCTGTTCACGGACCCGGAGGAGGGTAGTAACCTCACATTCACGATGTACGAGGCGGAGAACGTGCCGCTGAGCAACAACTCTTGGATACAGTTCATACCTGCCGCCAGAGAGGTTTATGGATTGTAAGTATATGAGGATGTATTGCTTAATTTGATCACGTATTCTGTTTTAAACGTTGTGGTTATATCAACTAAGTTGATTTCAGAATGTTTAGTGCAGAAAACTTTAGGAAAATTATTGGTTTGTATTATGCAATCAGAGAAAACTAACCCTCTTCGGTAGAGATGTCGCTATCAAACAGAATTACTCCTCTTTTCTTCACAGAAAAGTAATTGATTTTTGTAGTCATTGATTGCTTATTACAAACCTATATTTTTTTTGCACTACTATTTTTCGTATCGATACTATGGAATCAAAAAATATCTTTTCAATGTTTTATCTTAAAAATTGTCAGTTAACTTAAGCCCAAATGAGCTCATGTTTGTATCATATTATAAAGCCTCCTCTTCACAATCGGCCATGATGGCTGTGTTTGCCGATCAGAAGGAGACGGCGCTATACCAGAAAGCAAGATGCAAATAATTCTATCTCGATTCTTAGTATAGCGCCCATCATGGCCGATTGTGAAGAGGAGGCTTCATATTAATGGGGTCACTGACATTTAAACTTACCTAATGTTAATTTTTCTAAAATAAGACAAGTCTGTTTTCCAACACTATCTCTAACAAAAACCTCCTTTAAAAAGTTCCAATATACTTGAAGCCATAATTTTATTCATATCAGATTTCATGACCAATATTGAAGCCACGTATTCATTAGTAAACATTTGTTAATAAACACTGTTTAAGAACTGTTCCTAAACAATGTTTTATCATCTCTGTAAACAGTTCATAAACATAGGATTGTTGATGGTCCAATCAATCTTAATAACATTTCAAAATCAGTTGGTGACATTCTGGTGAAGTTCTGAAATGACCCTTCAAATCCGCGGAGGTCATTAAATACATAAATTCTATTCAACGTTTCGAATCCACCATCTTTTCTGCTTTATTTGCGATTAATGCTCTTGTGAATTATTATATAAGCAGCAGAGAACATCACTACTTTCTCGGGCGACATCCTGTCAACAACTGACAAGTGTGGACGGCCAAGTTTCAGAAACATGTGTTTATTGTAAACTTGTTTACGGTAGTCATAAACAGTTTATCAACAAATGTTTACTAATGAATACGTGGCTTTATAGTATTTAAAACAAATATCAATTTTCACAGACCGTTAGAAGCCCACGTATCTCGCTGGAACTTCATAGTCGAAGCTCAGGACAGCGAAGGTCTGGTAGCTCGCGGGCCCCTGGACATCACGGTGCAGCAGCACAAGAGTGGTCGCACCATCAACCATCAGTTCACCATGGAGTTCAAACTGCTCAAGGAGTACAACAATGCGATCGACTGGCAGATCAGGGCGTTGGAGGGCATTGTTAACTTGTTCAGGTATGGATGCATTATAATTTTATTAATTTAAACAGCGATACACATAATGGAGGTGACAAATTATGAATCATGGGCGTAGCCACGGTGGGGCAGGGTCTGGTGCTTGCCCCACCCTGACTTCGACTTGTTAGGTGTCTTTTAACCAAAATTAAATAATGTAGGTACTTACCTAATACAATACCTAAGAAAAATTAAAAAGAAAAAAACATCCGTAAGAAACCTCTCACTTGACAATCAGATCAGACGACACAAAAAAAAAAACTAGAATTTTGCCCCACCCTGTGTACATGGCTGGCTACGCCCAAGTGGAGGTCATAAGATCGGTGAGTAATTCGAACAAAAAACGGCGACAAATGTAGCGCAGCACCGTCCATGACACAAATTAAGAATTAAAAATCTTATAGCATATTTAACTTCTCTGCGAGTAATGAAATAATACCCGTCAGGTCGTAGATCGATATACAGGAAGACTTTTTTACCATCGTCCAAATTTTTTCTAGGCATTGATATCAATCATTAACGCCATTTATGAAAAAAATCAAGTTCAAATTTTCATATTATATCATTTTCTCATAAGAATTATCCGCTCTGCGTAGTCACCAAGGACACTCGCCTGCGCATGACACGGGCAGAATGCACCCCGCTTACCCCCTAAACAGATTCATCAACTTTTTATAGATAACTTTGTGACGTGGTATCTCAATATTTTATATTGAGTGATACAAAAAGAAAAAACACGTATTCAATGATTTTCGCCAAAGATTAATATATCAGGATGGTGACTAAAAAAACATCTTTTTTATGTAGTGCACAAGTATGTACTCGTACTCTCTGTGCTGTCTCTCTCATAAGTCGGATGGGACGACATTCAACTCGGCCTGGGAGAGATCAGGCGTAGTACAAACGTTTATCTGCTTATCCCTACATCATTTAAGGATGTGACAGACCTCATAAAGAAATAATAGCTGGAAGAACTGAACAGGGTGGGTATTATAACGTCTTAAAACCAGGCTTATTTCGGCGAGTGAACGTGACAGAGCTATACAAGTCGTCTAGCGCCATCTCGTTCACTCACTGGAACAAGCCTGGTTTTAAGACGTTGTAATACCCCCCTGTTCAGAGCATAAATTCCGTTTCTTTGGATGTTGGGATTCCGTGTCTCTCATTTTAAGATTGCACCTGCCACAATCGATGTCACTTACTTTAGCTTTTGTGTGATTATTTACTTGTTGACTTCTTGTTAAAGGATTTATCTTACTTTTCCAGAGATACGGATATGGATCACCTGACGGTATTGAATACGACTCAGAACGGCGACATGTGCGAGTTCGTGTGGACCAACGACACGCTGCCGAAGGATCCGGCCTGTCCTATGGATGATATTAATAGGCTGATGAAGGTGAGTTTATATCACAAGAAATTATGATTTACTGACTGTCAGCGGCTTCCCTCGCGTTGAACTCGAAAATTATCTCTCGGGAATATTTTTTATCATTATCATTATTGAGCCTATTCTGTGTCCCACTCCTGGGCAAAGGCCTCCCTCCACTCCTTCCACCTTTCACGATATTGGGCGTCCTCCTTCCAGTTCGGACGGAACCTGTCCAGTTCGTCCCGCCATCTCCTACGTGGCCTGCCACGACCTCGTCTCACTGTCTCAGAGCACCAGTTCTGAGCTATTTTGGCCCACAGCGTGTCGGGCATGCGGCAGACATGTCCTGCCCAGTCCCATTTCAGTTGGGCAGCCTTCTGAGCCACGTCAGCTATATTTGTTTTGGAGAATATAATACGAATAATAAATAAATGGTAGATATTTCGTGTTAATTTAGGTAATAAACTATCTGTGATTTCAAATACGTTAGTAGTTTTCGTGTGAATGAGTAATAAACACCTATTCATTCCTTTTTTCTTTACTTAATGCAATGAAATTATTATTACTATAATTAATATACAGGGTAATTGTAGACAAGACGATAACTCTTAAAGAAAACAAAGAAGATAACAGCACTATATAATTGTACCTAATAAATGGTACATGTGGTTTTATTCTTCTATATTCATTCCTTCCAGATAATGGAATCCGACACAGAACCGGGTAGTCCATCAGCCGGGCTGTCCCGCGCCATGCAGCCGTCGCTGAAGGTGGGCGGTGTCTCGTGGCGCGGGCTGGGCCCGTGTGCGCGCGGGCCGGCCACGCGCGCGCCCGACACCTACCCGCCCGTCACACGGAACCAGGTCGACCACTTCACTGCCACCGTCGGACATCTGCTGGTCTACAAGGTGCCCGAGGTAAGAATTATTTGTTAATAGATGGCCCGGCAAAATTTATATCTCCTATAACTAACATCACTCAATTCAGCTATTAGCAACACATTCAGGGGTGCTATGACAGGAATCCTCCACATGCGCCCGTGGACTGGAGTTCCCTCTCGGATACTTCCGGGGGGAAGACCAGTTTTTCGGGCCGGTGCACCCTGGGATGCGGGCAAAAACTCTTTCTTAAGCACTATGTGCCTAAGTGGTCTCTTTGCCCGTATGCGAATAGCCTGTCGTGTGGATGCTCCAACGCGTGTCCCTCTGATCAGCAGAGGGCACAGCGGCGGAGCGGGCTTGCGGACGGTGAGTGATGGGTAGCTTGCCGTATTTGTTCAATTTTTTCGAATTTGACAGTAGCGTGTTTCGTTTTGCCATACTTACTTCTCCTCTGTTGTCGTTACTAACTTTTTCTTTCTATCGAAGTCGCATAGTATACGAGTAAACATAGTTAAGTCACTTTTGTTTTCTAAAGATTGTCGAAATTGTCTATCATAATTTATTTGACTCCTTGGTCTTTCCAAAAAGACCAAAGAGTCAAACTTTCTTGAATATTTATTATTATTTCTGTGGTCTATTGGACCACGACTCGTGAGCGGGATCAAAATAATCAAAGAAGGGTGTTTTCGTATGTGAGTTTTTATGTTTGTAAACGCACCTACAATACAGAAAGATGTTTTAAATAAAAAAGAGCCATTATTTATGAAGTTGGCCTTAGTAATTTGTGTATGATCAAATTTGAAAAATAAAACGCTAATCTTTGAATAGACACGTGACTTATTCGTTCTCCTCATTATCGTCATAAGTACCCACTACAGTATCCCCGCTACCCGCAGGACACATTCTTCGACCCGGAGGACGGCGGCACCCGCAACCTGGCGCTGTCCCTGCGGTACAGTGACCGCTCGGAACTGCCGGCGGGACACTGGCTGCAGTTCGATGCCAAGAACCAGGAGTTCTACGGACTGCCCGCGCCCAGCGACGAGGGCAGCGTGTCTTATCAACTGGTGAGAGAATATCATTTATTTTGTACTTGTAGTTAACAAATATGGCTTATTCCAAAAGTATAAAAGACTCATATCGACTTCCGTTACTGCGTTTTCTGGGTTGCTGTCACAAGAAAATCACTGTCACCAGCGTGATCCATATTTTTTTTTAGTAAAATACCTTAATAAACTTTTGTACAAATCAACCTGTTTATTTAAGTAATGTATAACGTATGTACATTAGTTTTCTTAATGAAGACATTCAATAATGTTGAGAAAAATATTTGAATGTAGTCGACACTAAGATAACATTTTATGTTCTTAGCATTCACCTATCTTTTAAAGATATCGAAAGGCTAGGAACGTAACTACACTGTTTTTGCAGCGTTTAACAAAGGGTCTCAAACTACTCACAGCCTGTCTCTTGGTGACCAATACACTACACATTACACAAGGTTAATAAATTACAGTGCTTTAATAAATTCTAATTATCCTGCTTTTCCAGATTGCCGAAGACTCAAGCAAGAAGAGTGCCTACGACAGTTTAATAGTCGAAGTAGCTAAGGCGCCGACCATCAGACCAACAGTAGAGTTCCAGATGACCATGGAGTATCCGTTCCCGATGCTGGCGTACGACGCGAACAACAAACGGAAGGTGGTCGAGAAGCTGGCGGCTTTGTTCGGGCAGAAAGAGACCGAGAACATCAGGATACAGAGCATCACGAATAATCCAACTACTATCATATGGTGAGTTACTCTTTGAATAGAGCAAAAAGAGGCTATTATGTATATATTCTGCACCCTATCAAGGTTTAAGGTGGGCGGCGAGTAAAGGGCAACTCGCTGTCCGACCTTTGTGTTCCACGCGCGCCTCCAGGACCGTCAGCATAATGACGGCCCCCCCCTATAGAGGGCCACAGTCCTGCCGGGGTTGCGGGACATACGTATACCGCGACTCCGGTACACAAAGGGCTACCGAAGGACACCGTGGATTTTAGTCAGTACAAGTCTGACAGTAGGGACTGTCAGACTTGTACTGACTAAAATCGTCCTGCCCGGGGTGGGAGGACTCTATGATGATTTTACCACGAAAAAAAAAAAAAAAAATTCTAGGTTTAAGGTAACAAATAGGAAGAGCAGTGGTGATCCAGTGGTTGATGGCTGTTACCTACAAATTGGGCATTATACTTTGTGTAATTTACTTCATCACCACTGCTCTCGAAATCGATGAAGGAAAACATTATGAGGAAATCGGCATGTCCTAGAACCAAACATTCGAGGACATGGAACGTCTACTAAACCACACTGAGCCTGACGTGGTGGATTATTTTCCTTTATCAAATAGAGGAGGCCTGTGTCCCAGCAGTGGGAATGTTAAAGGCTGATTATGCTCTATGAATATAAATTCCGGCTTGAACCTTCCTAGACTAGACATAGCCGCAGGTGTAACATGTGTGTTATTGTTGTACGAGTAACCATGCTTCAAACCGAGTTGTAGTTCGGTTTTTAAGTTCCTGAAACATAATATTTTTGATTCTAGACACTGTCAATCAATTGCAATAGATAGGTATTTACAAAATTCACCAGTAAAAGGGTATCAGTAACAACAAAAATTCTTGTCAATATCGATTCCTAAATAAGTACCTACAGATTTTTTAAACCCGCTTCCTCTTCCAGGTACAACACAAGTCTACCAATGGACCGATGCCCCAAAAAAGAAATAGAGGAACTACGAAAAATGATCATAGTTGACGAACGAGGCTCCACAAGCGCCGCGCTCAAGGAGAACGTAGACACTATCTTCGATAAAGACCTTAAGGTCATGTCTATAAGGCTCATTCCACTCGGTCTTTGCGCTGAACAAAATACTAAAATACAGAAGACACCAATACAAGTTTATTCGGCAGGGGTACCAACCTTGCAGAACAATAAGGCTGGTAATGCAGCCGAACCGAACTATTTGGTCACTTTCATCATACCAGCCATTGTGATCGTGTGTATGATTTTGTTGGCTGCTATCATTGCCTGTGTCTTGTATAGGCGAAGGAGGACAGGTAAATATTTTGGCATATTTTTAAATAGATTTCTTAGGTTATGCGAGCACGAGTATAATTAAAGCCAGATTGTAATCGCCAAATGAATTTCAGAGGCCTGTGAGATTCCCAGAAGCGTTAATTATTAAGATACCTGAAGGCGATCACATCCTCAAACAAAAATATAAAAATTTTCTTGAAATAAAAACAATTTTAAATTTTAGTGCACGCCTAGTCTAACTTTTGAACATTATAACCCGGTTCATTGAAGAAAGGAATCTAAAATGGCTGCTTGTACTTGCGTTGACAGATCGTACAGTCAGCAGATAAGAATTCAAGTTCAAGTTTTTTCAAATTAAAAATAATGAAAACAAGACTGGATCACAATAATTTCCCAAACTTAACCTAACAATAAAACAAAATTCAACAACAATTATGAACAGTTAACAAATGAAAAATAACCAAAAAAACCATAGTAAATATTCTTAAAAAGATTCAGATTAAAAAGAACTGAGCGCGTCAAGGCATCAAGATTTATTTCTGCTTAGCTACGCGCGGGAGTGAGTATAGACGGCAATAATGTGCGAGCGAGAGAACTCGATAAGCGCCGCCATTTAAGATTCCTTTCTTCAATGAACCGGGGTTATTTAAATAATGATATCTCTGAAGCATAATAAGGGTTAACTAACATCTAGTTTAATTCTGTAGGAGGTGACAATGCTTGAATAATAAGGTGATTTAAACAGATACAAAACAATATTTTAGTGTTCCACATTATATTTGACTGAACAATCATTGCTTCTCACGTATTGGAATTATGTTAACCGTCAAAATTGAACGCTAAATTATAAAATCAACAAATAACCTCACAGTATTGCTTGCCTATGCTAAACACCAAGGTTTTAATACTAAACGCTTGAAAGTTGATTGCTAAATTGTAAATGAGATATTTTGGTGTCATTGAGTATCCTTATAAAAATAGTTAAAATGTTGTCAAAATTTCCCGTTGAGTGCGCCACCATCGTATGATATTTGGTTCAATAAAACTGAACATTCACAAATTCATCGCACACCTATCGGATTGGCTACAAATTGTTTAAAAGAATAGCACAGGATTACAAAATAGATAAGCATAGAATGTTGGTTTCATAAGACGAGTGAAAATGCACACGAAACGCACACATTATAGACACGCGTCATTTATGTAGTATTTTTAAAGTTCTCACAACCATCATGATTTTTGAATGACGCGCTTATGTGAGCAAATGCGTAGTTTTCGCTCTATGTGTGAAGCCGACATTCTGTACCTATTTATTTAGCGACAGGAAGCAGTAACGCGCTCGCTTTTAGTGTATTGTGTTCTCCTAATGCAAACCGTAATAATGTGATCTTTCAGGTAAAATGAGCGTCGGCGATGAAGAGGAGCGCCAGGCCTTCCGCTCGAAGGGCATCCCGGTGATCTTCCAGGACGAGCTGGAGGAGCGCGGGGACGCCGAGCCCGTGCACAAGTCGCCCGTCATCATGCGCGACGAGAAGCCGCCGCTGCTGCCGCCCGCGCCCGACTACCGCGCCACCGACGACGGGCCCTACCGCCCGCCGCCGCCCTTCGCCGCCTCCCGCACCCCCCCGCGCCCCAAGGCCACGCCCACCTACCGCAAGCCCCCCCCGTACGTCCCCCCCTAAGGTGTCGTCTCGTCCCGCCCGCCTAGTATGTACGCAACTCCAATCTTGCTCGTGACGACGCTACCTCGGGGTCGTACACGTGACGTCATCATAGTCAAGTAATCATTTACGAAATACTTTCGATTATTAACTGCGATACGGTTTCAACTAGTCGACGCAAACACCGGCAGTTTTTTTTCTACGATTTATTTATTTGATCTAACTCTCTTGAGCTGTCCTATGATATTAAAACTTACGACAGCATTTACGCACTTGTAACGAGATGCATTTATAAATTAGTTAGGGGAGTAAACCGACGTCGACGAATTGAGGAATTGTGCACAGTTTAATGTGACTACGAATTTCTTATAATGTAAGTACGTCACGAAATATACCTGACTATTAGGGTAACGTGATGTCGACTTTTCAATTATGTAAAAACTGGAGACTTCACAATAAGATAAAGTACCTAGTGTTATTGTTGAAGTAGATGATGTTACATTAGCTCTTAGAATAAGCCGAAGTTCAATCGAATGTGTGAATGGTTTCGTATATTTAAACCTAAATCATTTGAAAATGGCAGAGAAGAGAAATTACATGAACGTCACGAATATTACAGAACTATGTGAACTGACCGTTCTTAATGTTCGTGAATCTAAACAATAATACGCGATATTAATTTTAAAAACGATTCACAGTTGACATATTGTCAATTACCTAATACTACAACTTATTTATTTGCTAAAGTACCAAAACAACAGTAATTAAATTGTTTGGCTAAAAGTGTGCCATTGTTTCACAGTTGTTATTTAATGTAATTTAAAATAAAACATATCGAAAGTGTAACATTTTAGCCTTTAGCGTAGATCTTCCATACACGTTATATTTATAGGTAGTGCGTGTGTGTGTGTGAAGTACATATGAGGTTACTGTTAAGTGAGGCCGTGACGGCACCGTCGAAGCGCCATTTTAACGAATCGCTGTTTTTAATGCATGAATCGATCATGATTAGCTGGTGTGTAAACTATGAATTACAATTAACATACTATTGTAATGAATATACAACTGACTCTAGTTATAGGATACGAATAGATATTTTTAAGGATGGAATATCATTTTGTACTTGTCTAATATTACCATAGTTATAAGGTTAACAAATTGTGTAAACTTAGGGACTTGAACGAAATGAGCTATAATGATAACTTTTCCTTTGGATGTATTTTTTTCTACTGTATACTCATTTAGAGTTTTGCATTTATAGATCTTTTTAGTGTTATTAATATACAATTTTATAGGCCAGATACATTCAAGTTTTCATTTTACTTTTTTGTTTATCAAGTTGTGTAATAGAAGTACTTAATGTCCATGTAAGACCGTACCAATAATAATATTCTTTCAAACTTATCCATACTAGCTACATTAATTTCTTTTAAACTGTTCTAATTATAAACGCACATAATTTATGTAATTAATGAGCTTTTTATTTTAAATAAATAAAAATTGGTCTAGAAATGTATTGTTTTATTTTTTAATGATGTTTGAGCGTTTACATTTATCGCTTTCCGCTTGTCTACAGGGCATTTTTTTAGGTTGTGAAATCATCAAATGCTTTTTCTTCTGACTGTCACGACTCGCACTGACTAAAATTCATCATGTTCTAACGTGACCACCGGGTCATTTTTTAGGTAATGTTAAGGGGAATGCTCCAACCAGCCCGCGAAATTCAATTTTTTTTTACGCTTTTTGCAATTTGCAGGCCAGTGACATGTTTTAGCTTTATAAATATATGAGTTGCGGTAATAACAAGTATAATTTTAAATATAAAAATTATCAAAAAACTCGCTCCATCAGCTCTCACATAGAAAAGGTGCATCATGTTAAAATCTCCGAAATCTAACTACGATGCACCTTTTCTATGTGAGAGCTGATGGAGCTAATTTTTTGATAATTTTTTGACATCAATAATATTTAATAATTTGATAACATCGAAGCAATCACCTTAAGAAAAGAGATAAGTGTCCTGCATTGATTTCCCCTCTTATTAGTTAGTATTTCTGAAGCAAAAACTAATGGACATGTATATTCTTCCCATCTTGACCTGAGATGCACAAACTTGGTCTTTGACAAACATCCAAGTCTTTTGACTGTCTAGGCTTACCAACGTGACATGGAAGGCAGTATCTGTTTAAAATTAACGGATCATGTTCGAAACCCTACACTACACTCACTCCAAATCACGAATTACTGACTCAAAAAGCTACCCAACTAAAATGGGACTGGGCAGAACATGTCTGAAGTGGTAGTACAAGTTAAATTATACTGTTTTACTGAGTGGTAACAAAGTTGAGATTGCCGTTGTCAATTTTATTTTATTAAATATCTAAGCGCGAGGCCCCATAATGTGTGAGGCTAGCTAGGGGTCCGTTAAACCCGCGCCTAGCTTCGCTACTGGGCCCAATGAATAATCAAAGTTTGAGACCTCAAACACCGAACGCTACTTTGTAAAAAATAAATAAAAAAAAACCTCTAAAAATTCGTTCTTTTTTGAAAATTTTGCGTTTATTACCGTAAAGGACTAGTTGTTGATAATAACTTCTCAGAACGGTTTCAAAGATGTCTTTTGCTACAATATGAGAACCGATTTAGGTATATTTGTAGACCCAGTAGTTTAAGAGTTGAGCTTGACGGAAGTTTCGGGAGGTTCCTGTGTCTGATAGGGAGGGAAGAAACGCCCGGGTGTGACCACTGCGAAGATCGCCCGGAGGTTACAGTAGAGCATACGATGCAAGACTGCCCCGCTTGGGCAGAGCACCGACGTGTCCTCACGGTGGCGATAGACGGAGACCTCTCGCGCCCGGCATTGGTTGCGGCCATGCTGCGGGGCGAGATGGAGTGGGAAGCGGTCGTCTCCTTCTGCGAAGCATTAGTGCTCGTGAAGGCGAGCCGTAAGAGAGGGAGGACAGCGTCCTCCCTCCGCCCCAACCGCAGTTGAAGTTGCCCGCGGCGTCGGACGTCGGCAGACGATTTCCAGCCACCGTAGGCGCGGGCATGTGGAAAGCGTGTAAAGGACAACTCGATGTCCGACCATGGACCATGCCCGGGTCGACGGCGCGTCGTGTTCCACGCGCGCCTCAAAGAGCGTCAGCAAAAATAACGGGGCCCCCTCTGAAAGGGCCAAAGTCTGCCTGCGTCGTGGGATTTATTTCCTCACCGTGACCCCGGAACATAAAGGGCTATTGAAGGACACCGTGGATTTTAGTCGGTACAAGTCTGACAGTCCCTCCCGCCCTGCCCGTGGTGGGAGGACTCATTTGATGATTTTACCATGCTAAAAAAAGGGGCACAAAATCACGCCAATAAAAACCACAGCGGTTTAACCGTAGTGCGGCCTAAACCCCTTCAAAGTTCTTTTTCGAAAAAAGTTATAAATTGGAAAACATTCCAATTGAAGACATGATATCAGATGCCTCTTTCACATTTGTTGTAAAAAAACGTTGATTTCAGATACCTTTGAAAAGCGCTAACTCGAAAGCTTTTGGGTTTACAGAAACCATTTTAGTCTCATATTGTAGTAAAGAATCATGTCCAATAATGACCTGTCAAATATTTTGACAGAAGATTGCGTGTATAGTGATGTTATTTAGCGTATAATTTAAGTATTTTTTTGCTATGCACGAAGTACTAACTTACAACAGAATTAGTAATGTGAAAAAAAAGAAAAGTTAATTTTAAAACAGCCACCAAATAGAGCGTTTTTTTTAATATGGAACGCAGCCATTTCAAATGCATTGAAGTACCGTTCCGTTTTAAGTTGATTTTGACATTTGAACGCAGTTGTAGCACTATTATCATTTATTGATTTTGTATTTCGTTCATTTTTTTTGTATAGTTCATTTTATTTAATTCTATAAAAGGTTACTTAGTAGTAAATGTATTTCTAAGTTGTCAATCAGAGGTTGTGAAGTTATAACTGTGAAACGAAACGTTTTTCGTGCTGTCAGTGTGACAACCAAACAATAATAATGGTGAACGCACACCTAGCCGCACCGCAGTCTCCGCAGTCCCCGCATTACTTCTTTGTATGAAGTTCTATGAAACCTCGCACACTTACTCGTGTAGAAGGGGTATTAGATAATAGGCAATAGTTCTATGCTGATAATAGGTACTAATGTTCGTTTGACAGTTAAGTATTGTACCTACCTAACCTCAAACAAACATTGTTTTCATTATAACATTTTTACCTCATTGTCAAATCAAACCAAGTTTTTACGGTGGCTTAGTTATGACTAAATCTATAATTTGATATAATTCACATCACTATACATCATGTGATAAAAAATTTGATTGACAGGTCATCGCATGTATGGAGCGTGGTCATTGTTCTTTATTCTACTTCAAAAAAACGTCGTGCTTAAGTTTCATCAATGTAGTAAACATCGCCAAAAAGGCAAACAAAGTCTGCAAAAATCAGAACTACTCCATTTTACGCAAACACGGATGTTCAAAGTTCCTGTATGAACTGTATAATGTTTTAAAACTCAAATTACATTTATTTAATTGTATAACTTTAGCATTTGTCCTCAAACATGACAACCAAACCCATTTTCGCATCACATAGTTTTTATAAAGGGAGCCTCGCAAAGACTTGCCGCCCGGGGCCTCGCAATGGGTAAGGCCGCCTCTAGTGACACCTATGCAAAATGAGTTGTGGCTCCAGGTCAAGTTTGATGAAGTTTGGTGCCTTGAAACAGCGACGCAAGACTGCAGCAGACCCTGAAGAAGATGGTGGGACGAACTGTATGTCTGCCTTGGAATTTAGAAGGAACTAGCACACCACCGAGTATGGAACGTTGGAAGCTTGTTGGCAGGAATGGAGGGAGCCCTTTGCCTAGCAGTGGGGCCAAGTGGGGCTATAAAGGCTAGAAGGCTGTGCTAGAAGCCTAGAAAGCTAGTATAGTAATAAATAAATAGCGAGTATTGCAAATGCCCAGTCCATGCCATTGAGTCTATGGCACAGTCTATGGTTTCTATTTTTTTTAATGTCAAAGCAGCCAGTTTGACAATGACAGATGAGTGACAGTGACATCCAACAGTTATCTGTCAATTCATCAAATGAACTATTTTCATTTTGTAGTTTACAGAATATTGTATTTATTTCGTAATTAATTGAAATGTTAGTTGGTCATAGTGTTCTTCAATTAGTTTAAGTTGGGTTGATTTAAGTTAGTCAAACATTGAGGTAATCAAAATGACGGAAACACGTAGCAGGAGGCCAAAACATAGCTTCAACTTGAGGAGTCTTCGCCTATCTTTAAAATACCGCCCGAAAATATTTAGACTCATACTAAGACTGAAAATGCGTATCAGTCAGAAAGAAATAATGATAAAAAAGCTAAAAGATGGTCTAAATGAAATGGTAAATAAAATATATAACCTAAAATTTTGTTGATATGAAAAAGATGATGACGGCAGTTGCATTAAAATTTATCGTTATTTACTAGTTATTTATCATATTATACAATTTTACAGGTTAATAAAAATAGATGTAAAGAAGTTTCACCTGTAAAAGAACTTACAGATACTAGTACTAACACCGCTATAGCAGTAGAAAGCCCTGAAACTGACTTTGGAGTACCACAAAAACAATTAGAGTCAAGGGATACTCAAACATCAAATGAAATAGAACTTAAAAACACAACTAAGGATGAAACAACACAAACGGAAGAAATAAAGAAGAAAGAACAGAATGAAACAAAAGTAGTTGAATCAGAAATTAAACCAGAAGACTCAGGATGGAATATAAATGGTGATAAAGAAGTGAAGAGTATAGCGGAACAAGTGGCTGAGGCTGCACAGGATGCTATGAAGGAATCAGGAATGGTGTACGTGGAATCTGCGGGAATGTACTATGATTATAAGACTGGATATTATTATAATTCGGTAATTATTTATTTACGTTATTTATCAGTTCCTATGTTAATGAAAACCTTATAAATGTTGTTGAAGTCTTTTTAATGAGGAGACAAGTAGGGAATTACTACTATCTCTACTTTTTTTTAAAAAATATCAAAAGCCACAGTGTTCTTCAATAGCCCTTTATGTTCCGGGGTCACGGTAACGAGATAAGTTTGCTGACATAATGCTGACACTCTTTGGTGCGTGTGGAATACAATGCGCCGTCAAACTGGGCATGGTCCATGGTCGGACAGCGAGCCACAAGGGACTTATCTACTTGGTATAGTTTCTATATAACAACATCATATTTATCTTCTTTTGCAACTATATAAAGAAGATACTGCGGCCATGCAATGCAATAAGCCTGTGAAGGTCTGAAGGAACAAGGTGTTTGAATCAGTAACAGTCTGACAGCCCCATGTGCATTACACAGGGCTGGAGGATTCATTTGATGATTTTACACCCCTTAGCAAGCTGCCACATTAGCAAATTGTCATTTTCGAAATTTGAAAATGTAATTTTGTGAATGTGGCATTGTGTGCCTAATCCAAAGCATCATTTCATCTACATTATCTTTTTCATCTACAACTTCATCCATATTAGTTATTCATTAATTGTATTATTCTTCTTTTTATTATCTTTAACTTTCACAAGCTTTTATTCCTGCTATAGAAAGCAAAGCGTTATTCTCTCCTCAGTTTTAAGCCACTCTAAGAAGTTAACTTTTTTTTTTTAATTGTAATGGGTTTGCTCTTGACCTTTGTCGAGGTCAGGAGTGACTAATACAACGTCGACGATGGAGCGAGCTTATCCAGAAGAAGCCTGTTCACTCTAACTTTGAAGAGATTCGAGTTTTATGTGTTTGAAGAAAAAGATGCACACAAAGAGTTCCACTCCTTCGCAGTCCGCATTTTTTTATTATTTTCTTATCAAGCAATCAGTCTTAAGACTATGAGCAGATGGTTTGCCAGATTGATTCTCTTTGAGTCTCTTCCCCTTTGGGATGGACTCGAACTAGGCTTTGGTAGTTCTCATTGACTATCCAGTTTCATGATTTTCTTCCGTCCACATTATAAAAGATGCTTGTTAAATTGTTATGTTGCTCTATAACATATTTAAATTCACATTTTCAGGAGCTGGGGCTTTACTACCATACGGACACAGAATGTTACTACTACTACTCTGATGAGAAGAAAATATTTATATTTCACTCATATCCAGACCGAAGTTCCTCCAATGCAGCATTACTCGCTCATGAGAAGCGGAAAGCTAAGAAACATAAAATGGTTAGTGTTTGTGACATACTGTTCTTATTAGACTATAAATGGAATACAAATTATAAAATCTGTATCCTAGTAAAAAATTGTTTCATTGACATAAAACAGTTTAGGAACTTTAAAGTAGATGCATCCAGAGATTATCCAATCTAAAGAGACAACAAAATTAAGAATTACCGAATAAATATTGTGATAGATATTCTTGTGTTATTTAACTGCAAAAATTTTGTTTATTTTTTCAGGGAAGAAAAACAGAAGAAGATATAGATAACCTGACGAAAAACTTATCTCAGGTTTCACTCCGAGGCCAAACAGCCTTAGGTAATTAAATGCTGAATGGTTACACCCATACCAACATTCTAAATGTTATCTTACAGGATAAAGAAGCTGACGGAAAAGAAGAAACTAAGAAACCTAAACGTGAGAAGAAGAATAAGGCAAAGAAAGCTAAGAAAGATGATTCTTCTCAAGATAAAGCTGAAGAAGATAAAGAAATAAAGAAAGAAGTAAAAGAAAATATAGAAGAAAATGATGAAGCAGTTCCTTTGAATGAAGCAGAGAAAAAAGAAGAGCCTAATGGTGAAACTGTAGTGCCAGCAGAGTTAGAAGATGGTGAATGCAGTGACACAGACACTGAAAGTTCTGAAGATGATGATGATGAAGAAGACGATAAAAAGTCTAACATTAGCACATCAACAGCTAGTGATGATGGTAATTTTTTGTCACAGCTGTGATGCATTTCATTTAAATATGTCCTTCCTGTTAAATTGTTTCCCTGTGGATGTTAGGTTTGGTTTCAAAAGGCAATGTCCCAGGCAGCATTTGAACATTTTTGGAATGCTTTTGTCTCAAAATTTTCTAGTATAATTTCTGTGTCGAGGCACGCAAGCTTACATCTAGATTTATGCTGTAGAGTACGCGTCACAACTGAAGTCATGCGGAAAATCCCTGGTACCTTCTAATTGCAAGATGTAATGACATAAAGTCTATGTACGCGGTGCTAGCGTCTATGTCATAGTAACTCCAGTCGTGGCGCGGACTCTTCCTATGTGCCTGTTATCTGTAGTTAGTAACAGTTATTTCACGTCCAATTGAAATATTTCCCGTTTTAAATGTTTGTTATCAAAAGTCGGGTGACAGTCTTATTGCTTGGATTCGATTCTTGGGTCGGACAAAGTGTGACTGAGTTTTTCTATTAGGAATTCTCAGTAGCAGACACAGTCTGGATTTCTCTTCCATTGATGGTAATAAGTTGGCCCTCTTTTACATAATTGGTGAAATGTGGTCCTACAATTAAATACCTTGGAAAGAACTGCGAGCAGGATTTGAACCTGCGACCTCTGGATTTAGTACAACCGACGCTCTTTCCAACCGAGCTACCGAGGTTCACGCCTACTCGGTCGAAATCTTCAATCCATATCTATCCTGTCAAGGTCACTTCTGCTTAACACATCGGATCTTAGAAGCGTGATCAGATGATGTTTAACTGTGCCAGCAATTATCATCATTTCAGCCTATTGCAGTCCACTGCTGGACATAGGCTTCTCCCAGGGAGCGCCACAGCGCACGATCTCCCGCTTTTTTCATCCAGCCACTGCCAGCCACCTTCTTCAAGTCATCGGTCCATCTTGCCGGGGGTCGTCCCACCTTACGCTTACCTACACGCGGTCTCCATTCGAGAACCTTCCTACTCCACCTATCGTCGGTTCTGCGGCAGACATGACCAGCCCATTGCCGCTTCAGCTTGCTACAGATTTGGACAATATCTGTAACTTTGGTCTTACACAGACAGTGCCAGCAATACTAATATTTTATTCAAGCGCTGTATTTCCGTTATCCAGAATCAGTAGCCAAACATCACCCGCCGTGCATGCGCGTGATCGTGCGTGAAACAACACTGCCGAAGCTGCGCGTGGGCAACCTGTTCATCGTGACCAAAGATGGCGGCACTATCGGTAGAGAAGGAGAGCAACACACCATACTGCTTCGAGATAGTAATGTTTCTAGGGTGAGTATGGTCTTTATTTATATTTGTCAACTAGTTATACTCTGCGGATAGTCCTGCATTATGGTGTTTGCGTCGATGTATTCCGTGAAATTCAAATTTTCTTACGTTTTTTGCAATTTGCAAGCCAGTGACATGTTGTAACTTTATCAAAATATGAATTGCGGTAATAACATTCGCTCCATCAGCTCTCACATAGAAAAAGTGCATCTAAGTTAGATTTTGGAGATTTTAACAATGTGCACCTTTTCTATGTATCTGGCCTGCAAATTGCAAAAAACCTAAGAAAAATTGAATTTCGCGGGTTGGTTGGAGCATTCACCATAATTTGAGGAAAAAACCTATTGTTTGGTTACTAGTGGTTATGGTTTTTTTTTTCATTGGATCATTGGAGAACATGACCACAATAAATGTTCTTTGTCTTTTTCTACCATAAATCAGAGTGACAGAAGATGACATAGTATTTCTGAAACTACGACGGTACAAAGATCCTCCTAATATTATAAAAATGTGAACGTGTGCATGTTTGTATGTATGTTCCGTTTTGACACCAAAAAGGCACCTTTTTTATCGGACCCTAGGGACAGACCTATGGGGTGCTATGACAGGAAACCTCCACGTGCGCCCGTGGACTGGAGTTCCCTCTTGGATACGTCCAGGGGGAAGACCAGTTTTCCGGGCCGGTGCACCCTGGGATGCGGGCAAAAACTCTTCCTTAGGCACTGTGTGCCTAAGTGGTCTCTTTGCCCGTATGCGAATAGCCTGTCGTGTGGATGCTCCAACGCGTGTCCCTCTGATCAGCAGAGGGCACAGCGGCGGAGCGGGCTTGCGGACGGTGAGTGATGGGTAGCTCGCCGTCCGACCAAGGACCAAGCCCGGGTCGGTGGCGCGTCGTGTTTCGCGCCAAATGCCTGCTGGGGTCGCGGGTTTTTTCTTAACCCAGGTTACCGTGGCCCCGGAACGTAAAGGGCATAGGAAGGAACACGGGTGGATTTTAGTCAGTAAGAGTCTGACAGTCCCTTCCGCCTCACCCAGGGCGGGAGGACTCATTTGATGATTTTACCACCTAAAAAAAAAAAAAAAAAAGGGACTGACCTATGTCACGTCACCGTCCAGGTCCAGTTGAAAACCAGCGTCGAGCACTAGCTGCTCGACAATTTGCTGAAGTGGACCTATTTGATGTAGCCGTGGGACACACAATGTTATCTTTGATTTTTCATTGCTGTTTTTAATTTGCGATAGGTATATTCCTTTGTTATCATGTTCTTTTTTATTATTTATTCTTTATTTGTTTGTTGTGTGTATGGGCTCTCAAATAAACGTTTTTTCTTTCTTTCTTTCTATGGGCTGAATGGTAGGGGTGAGGGGCGAGCGAAGTCGCGGGCAATAGCTAGTAACTTATAATTCAGTTTAAAATTGTTTTTAGAATCACTTGGACATACAGTTCGACCCCTCGCGCAACTTGTACACAGCGACAGACCTCGGCTCAAAGAACGGAACAATACTCAATGGTACACGGATGTCTGAGAGCCAGATTATGAGCAAGCCTATGGAGGTAACATTTTGATTCATGAGATTAGCGAGCAAAAGTGTCGAATTACTTACTTTGAATTGATCCGGGATAGATCCTTTGATAATGGCCTGATTTGAATGAATTCGGTATCAATTTACAGTTGACAGTTAACCCTTTAAAATGGTACCAGTTTTATAAAAACCCTTCTACACGATCAAACCCGACCGCCCGACAGAGGTGAGCTTGGTCCAGTTGATGGTAAAATCATCCGTGTAGACGTCGGTCGGCCGACCAGATACAGAGTGAAACGACCTTTGAATGACCTTGGTCGGGAGCGCATCCCTCCCGACAAGCTGCTTCCGTGGTCGGCCCCAACGATCGGCCGACAGCGTTCCAGACGGTTAGGTACGGTTGACGCGACCAAGGTCACCTCTGTCTGCCGTCGGTTTGGATCGTGTAGAAGGGGTTTAATTCTTAACTAGTTAATAAGACTTAAGATCGCGCGAAATCGGACTAAGTGATTCGATACATTTGCTCGCGAGTGTATTAATGTATCTTTCTATTTTATCTTTACGATTAAATTTCCCCAATGAAACTTGTACATTCTATCTGCTTAGTTTCAAAACTTTTACTCAGAAGAAACTTTTAATAAACCTTATGTAGTAGCAAAAATAAACAGCACTTCAACGCCATCTGTGCCGCAAAATAAGGAATTTAAATTTCTAAATGCCAGAATCACTGAATCATAAAAACCCTTCATTGGCGATGCCAGAATTCACTGAATGATTAAAAAATCTGACAATAAGCCCCTACGTTCACAACGCGACGTAATTTACCGATACCGACTTGGATATCCCGGTGACTATCGCAATACAAATCCATAGAGGTTCGTACACAGGCACAGGTTTTTCATCCTCCCGTAGATATCAACGTGTTGTTTGTCATTATGTAATAATGGTAATGTTGATTTTCATTTGTAGTTGGAATCGGTTGAATCGCGTTGCATGCTGGCTGTAGACCCAAACAAAGACAATATAACACCCACGTTCTTACTTTATGGAGTATCGAGGAACTTTTACACTCTGTTCTTTATACTTATATATAGGTGTTACAAAGTTCTCGAGTGGCGACCACGGACCGGAAAACGCAGCGTAGGCAGGCCTCCCACTAGGTGGACCGACGACATCGTGAGGGTCGCGGGCAGCCGATGGATGCAAGTGGCGAATTGTCGTTCGGCGTGGCGGTCTAAGGGGGAGGCCTATGTTCAGCAGTGGACGTCCTCCGGCTGTTGATGATGATGATGATGATGACAGGTGTTTGACAGTCCTGTTTATAATAATAAATCTGTCTTTCACAGATAGTGCATGGTAGTACAATACAGCTTGGTGAGACAAAGCTTCTGTGTCATATTCATCCTGGTAATGACACCTGTGGACACTGTGAACCGGGACTTCTAATGGAAGGTAGGCATGTTCCTTACTACGTCAAAGTAAAATCACCTTGACTTTTATAAAGTTCTAGCTGAAGGTGATTTTGAGGCGGTACGAAGTTAAGAAGTGTCAAAATCACCTTTTAAACCTTCTCTGGACTTCCAAAAATAATTAAAACTTATCAATTTCGGTCCAGCCGTTTCCGAGATTTAGCGAGACTAACGAACAGCAATTGATTTTTTTATATTATGAAAGAGAAGATGATAGTTAAATTCTGTCTACAATTTTCTTTCTACATCGCATCTGAACTAATTTTGTTTTTTAAAAAATATAACAAAAAATATGTGAGGTATTTTTTGTGATATAAGTACTTCTTGCTGTGTAAAACTGGGTGAAAGACGCCCGATGCTATGTCTTTTGTTGCCATATCTCTCAGTTCAGTGCGTCTCTCATCCATTTATTCCCCGCGATCTTGACGATATCATCAACCCAACGGGCTTTTGGGCAGCCTTGGCTTCTTATGCCGAACCTTGGCCACCATTCGGTCAAAACATTGCTCCATCTGCCATCTCTGCGTCTAGCCAGATGCTCGCACTAATCCACTTGAAGTGTTGAAATTTTATTAAACAAAAATAAACTCTGCAGCTATAGAAAAAGAGAAGCAAGTCGCGTACACTCGTACGTGCAACGTACAGAAGCAGCATCAGTTGGAGCTGGCGCGGCTGAAGAACAAGTACGCGCCGCAGCCGCTCGCCATCGAGGAGACCGCGTACAACGACCGCGCACAGGCCAGGAGGGAGACTGTGGGGTCCTCGCATCACTCCGAGAAGACGCAGAGCACTGATATTAACACGTTAGTAGACTATTTTTTATGGACTTTAATGTTCGCTACACACTCACATTATGTATACTTCCAATGGGGATGGCAACTGGGGAACTAATGGCGCTAGCATAGATCTTGTTATGTTGACCATTTGAGAATCGTTCAAAAACCGGTTATAAACGCCTAAATGATCGGTTCAACATAGCTTGTTCCAAGCATCGTCATTGGTTCAAATCATAAAGGTACTTCAAAATACGTCATTGGTCGGATTAGGACTAAGCTATAGTGGCGCCATCTACAATTAGCATGACTTGCCTTCCCCATTGCTCTTTTCGAATACCACTTCAGACCAGCCATCATGGCAAACTAGTAAGCTTATCACCCAGGTTAACAAGTGGACTTATTTGGTGACCTCCATTCACATCGGAAAAATATCACCTGGGTGATCACTCCTTACTTTTCTTTCAGTTATGTTTTTTATTCACATACAATGATGGGCTAGTGAGCAGTAGCCCACCACCTCTTACCAGTTGTGGTTCACGGGTTGCAAATTTGCAATCAAGCCAGGCGCATTTCTTTGTATAATTTATTTCATTACCACTGCAGCTTAGCTTACAAAACGGTGTAAGAAAACATCGTGAGGAAACTGGTATACTACAAAAATTGGTGACATCTGTCAACCCGCACTGGGCCCGTTTGGAGGATTTCAGCCAACTCTTTCATTCAGAGAGGAGGCCAGGAGTAGGAACATTATAAGCTGTTGGTTTTATACTTTGACTGGCCTGTAATGTTGTTCTAGTGGTTAGTGACCCTGACTGCTATGCCGGAGGTCGTGCGTTCGATTCCCACCCAGGACAAATGTTTGTGTGATGAGCACGATCATTTGTTCTGTGTCTGGGTAAATGATAAATGATAAATGATAAATGATAAATGATATTTATTTTGCAAGTTGGTTATAAAAAACACTTTTACACGTCATCGATATTTTTAAAGCTAGATGGGGCCGGTGTTTCGTACCTGACTACTCTGAGAAGAAACAGCCGAAACAAACTCAGAGGTCACAGTCTCTTTTAAAGTCCAGACATTGTTTTGTTCATCTCATACGAGGACCATGCGGGTGTAATTTATCTATAATATGCATGTATTTAGAAATATTTAAGTATGTTTATCAGTTGTCTAGTACCCATAACACAAGCTCTGCTTAGCTTGGGACTAGATGGCGTTGTGTGATAGTCGTGGAATATTATTATTATTATACTTATAAGGGCCATATGTACTGCGACATTGCAAGTCACTTTGTGATTGTAAATACACGATACAAAATATCGTTCGTAAATATGGCTTTTTTAAAAGCAAAAATTATGTTTGTTTCTTATGAGCCAGATGTCTAGACTGTATACTGAATCTATTATATTATTTGTAACTAAAAAAATGTTTGACAGATCAATTACGCCAGAGAACAAAGGCTTCAAATTGTTGGAGAAGATGGGCTGGAACAAGGGCGAGGGTCTTGGTAAGGAGGGTCAGGGAGAAACGGAACCGGTAAGTCACTTCTCAATATAACTTATGCCCATTTTTAAAAATCACTAGGCGAGAAACCAAGAAAATATAAAGTGCCAAGTCAACATTGGTAACTGGTAGTTCTATAATATTTCGATGTCTCCCGATGGCCATCCCTAATTTGTCGGTATCATCATCATCTCAGCAATAGGACGTCTACTGCTGAACGAAGGGAGGCCAATGCCTCCCCTTTAGATTTGTCGGTATATACAATGGGAATTATTTTTAAGAAAAGTGTCGCTCCAACCACTAGCGGACAAATTTGGGGTGGCCATCGGGAATCATCATAATATTTGGGCATTCATTTAGTTGTCGCTTAGTGTCACTGAAAACAGATAAAAAGGTAACATACTATGAACTAATAGGGGTATCTATGTATCTTTCAACCAACATAATAGTATAATGAATTCAAAGTTGGTTTCAATTATAGAAATTATGTTGTTAGGCACCAAAGAGATTTAAAAGAACCTGTAGAGCGGGCATTGGGAAAACTGTCATACAAAATTGTTGGTGCCGTGTGTCAGTAGCACTATCTCAGCGTTGCATAGCAACGCGACTATACTAGACTGAGGGACTTTTTACCTATTGGTAAAAAGTTTTGGATCACAAATTTTTTCGTGATGTCCCGTCTATTGCTCTATATAGTTTAATGTGTTTGTTAGGCACCTAAAGCTGCGTGTAAAATAATTAATCGATAATTATTTTAATTAAATAGGGCTTTATTCTCTGGTATTAGTAGTACTTACAATGTTGAAGACTTTTATGTATTTGATGATTCATTTTAACGCAGCAAATTTTTAAATACTTTCCTGAACCAGAAATAACTCCACCTTGACAATCATTATAATGACATTAACTCTAAAACAGAACCAACAAGGAAAATGACCATGTAAACATCCAAAAAATGCGAGTAGGTCAAAACTAATACACACAACCAAAGTATGTGGGTCGTAAAGGTTTAGAAAAAAAACTGGACCGATCCATTATCTTCCGTCTCGTAGGACTACAAAATGAATTATAACTCCATTCCGTTTTGACGTGACTAATTAGTCCAGACCAAATAATATATTTAACCTTGCAACTTTAAAATCTACGGAATCGTAAAACTTAAAACTTCGGTTAAGCCCGAGTCGAGTTTTACGACACGGTGATATTACAGAACCCGGGCAAAAAATGTAACATCGACCTTTTGCGATGAACCTTTATCGCGCTAAAACATCGATCAAAACGGTTACTATCAATATTACCTAATAGTTAGTTAGAGTGATGAGTATGAATGTTGACGGATGGAGAGGAAGAGGAAGGCCAAAGAAAAGATGGATGGATTGTCTAAGGAATGATATGAAAGAAAAAGGAGTAAATGATACTGTGACGTCTGATAGGGGAGAATGGAAGAAGAAAACATGTTGCGCCGACCCCAAGTAGAATGGGATAAGGGCAGGAAGAAGAAGAAGAGTTAAATGAAACCGACGCACGGTATTTCGCCTAGAACATGCTAGGTGGACAAAATTCAAGTTTTTATTTCCGGGAAATCTTAATTGCATAACACAAACAACAACCCCAAACTCCAAATTCCGAGAAAAAGTTGTTTTTCAAATGCATATCTGATGAGTCATACGAGTTCAGAAGTCAGGTAACGAGTTTAATGCAAGCGTTCCGGTCAATCAGTTGCAATTTAGTGACATTTTTGTGCACATCTCATAGTGGTTTATAGTGATATTGTAAAAGTTTTTTGTGATGGATATTAATACTGAGGGTATGTACTATTATTTAATATATTATTTTTATCAGAATCTATTAATATGAATTTTTAGCATTTTTTTAACTTAATGCATAAATTTAAGCGTCATTTTTTTCATAAAGAACATTTTGAACGTTCAGGAAGTACATTAATTCGCCTCTATTCAGACTAGTTTTTAGATATATTGTAGGTATAACTGTGTAGTTTGTAAAAATACACATATTGTTCAGCACACTTCAGTACATCATATTTTTATCTTTTTTTTTTCACAACACGTTTACTCTAATTCAAGGTGAGCTTATTTTGAAGTGTGGTTCAAACACACGAAAAATGATTAAAGGTCGCGTATTTATGACTATCTTTCTTCAAAATTTCACTATGGTGACATTACTGAAAGCAGCCAAAGAGAAATAAAGTTGAAAATATCCAACTTTTCTACTAAGATTGGAGCCCAATGGTTGGCTTCCGGTTTTCCGGAACGCTCCTTCGATTTTTCGAAGGAGCGTTTTTTAATTACAAATAACACTTGGCTGGATGAAGGAGACATACAGTTTACTGTGAGTTCTTTAGCCCCACAACCTTCGACATCGAGTGAGGCTGTGACATCTGCAGGAAGACCTCGCAAAGATTTCGAGGAACCGTCGTTTAAGACAAATAAATGTTGAGTCGAGGATATAACGTGCAGAGATATTTGATATTTTTTAGTTAATTGTAAGACCGACCATAGTAACATCAAGACCGGAAACGTCATCATATTGCCGCACATTGCCACAAAATGATGACGATTCACCAGAAGATTTTGATGATTAGGTGAACCTAGGTTAAATTAATTTGTAAAGTAGGTATTTATTTATAATTTAATGCAATTTTTTTTATTGTTTATGATTTTTAAATATTTTTTATTGTTTTATTTATTTTTTTTGTTTTTTAGTACAAAGGAGATGTTTCATTTTCGGCCATCAGATGTACATAAATCAAAAAAGAGGAAAAAATACCACAAATTCGGGAAAAATATTTTCTGGTGGATTTGAGCCTGATTTGTTGTGCACAACAAAAAAATAGTTTTTCAATAATTGCCATGTTTTATTCAACATGGCGTCGCGTTTGCTAGCATAATTCATTCGTTCTGAAATTATGTCTCATCAAACCTATGTTAGGTTGAAAATAAATAAAAAAATGTGTGTGTTCTTGACGTGTTAAAAATAAATTATTATTCTATTGTGCATATTTTTGAGTAAACATAATTAAAAACCACGATTTCATCGTTGCAAAATCTTTAGTTTGAATTATTTTTAACGTGTTTCTGAACGAGTTCAAAGTGACTTAGTAAATGTCATCTCTACAACGTGTCATGGCTGTCTTACCTCTTAGAACAAACGTCAAACATGTTTTTATTTTTATCTTGTGCATAAAATCTATTTATTATTATGAAAAAAATGTGATTTTATTCTATTCAGGGGTAATTTTCCCAGCTTTGGTAAAATGTACATGTTATGGCCGGAGCGCCTTATAAAAATGAAACGTCTCCTTTATACCAAAAACTATTAATAATGCCACAATATGACTACTTATATATAAAACCATCGTTAAACCACCTAGCATGTTCTACGCGGTACACTGTGCGATGTTTAGAAATACGAATATGAAACTGATGCCGTACAGAATGAAATGACCACCTCGGAAATTGTCAGAAAATCAAAAAAATACCGACTTTGTGGCGCACCATTTTTTCACGACACTGCGCGCTATCTCAATATTTTTCATGGATCTATCGATGGTAAAAATGCCGTACAATAATAGATGACCAAAATGTTCTCATTGTAATTTGTACCTGCAGTTTCGAATCCTCATATCAGCACTCAGTTGGACAGCTTACAAGTGACGGCATAGTGCTCTGCTGAATCTTATTATTTTTAACCGACTTCCCAAAGGAGGAGGTTCTCAATTCGGATGGTTGTATTTTTTTATGTTTGTTCGGGCATAACTCCGTCGTTTAACAACCGATTTGAAAAATTCTTTTTTTGTTGGATTTGGACATGGGCGTTGTTATTACCGGTGCTACGGATTACAAAATTCTACAAAATAAAGTCACCGACTTTCGAAAGAAAATTTTTTTTGTAGGTTATTTTGAACTTTTTTGTGGTTGTTTTGAAGTCGATTACATTCTTTTTTTTTTAAGTTTTTTAAACGACTCTGTTATGTCGATGTTCTTATATCGTCCTATATACGTCACCTGGTGGTTCATATGACTTGATATGACCCACCAGTTTTTGGACATGGGCCTGTAGTCTATAATTAATTCACTGATGAGTTTTTTTTAAATTCGGTGACAATTCTAAGTGTCAAGGAAGGTTACGTTACGTCGTTGGGTCTTATTTCTGCTTTATAACATCCTAAGCACAGGCGAGGCGTGGTCGTAAAAATTAAGTACCTTGTTTTTGTGAATCCATTCATTTTAACTTGCAGTTATTTTTAATAATATATATCAGGTGTTCTGCGCCTTAGGGGAATAATAACAATATAATATAAGACATATCCAATTTATTTTTATGGCACCGCACCATACCAAAATTTCTCAATTTTTTGTTCGAAATTATATTTAGGAAGACTTCTAAATGATTTAATCAACAGACATATTATTACTCGCGTAATAATTCAATAATTATATTATTTTCTAGGGACTTCTTTTTGTCAGAATATAAATCTAGGCTAAAATTATATTATATATTATATCTAATCTCCGGAACGACTTATCTACTTGTTTCTGTCCATTATTCCCGTGTGCTATAAAAATTACATCATACATATTTATCAGAGCTATCATAATTTTTGTCCAACAAGTTAGAAAAAACAAAAGCGCAGGTGATGGAATGGAACATGGTGGGTCGTAAGCCAAAGTTGAACAAAATCGAGGAAAAGGTGAACAAAATCGAGGTAAAATTTTTGCACTATGTAATTTTCTTTTGATATTATTTCCCCAATAATGGGCGACTCGCTGTCCGACCATGGCCCATGTTCTGGGCAACGGCGCGTTCTGTTCCACCCACGTCTCAAAGGGTGTCAGCATTATGCCGAGGCCTTTTAGAGGGCCCAAAGCCTGCCGGGGTCACGGGACTAACAAATTACCGTTACCCCGGAACGTAAGGGGTTATTGAAGAGCACCGTGGATTTTAGTCAGTACGAGTCTGACAGTCCCTCCCGTTCTGCCCTGGGTGGGAGGACTCGTTTAGTGATTTTACCACGCTAAAAAAAATACACAAAAATTTTCATAATCCGCATTAAAATATTCACCACGGTACTCTAAAAAGCGCATTTTTTCCTCGTTTTTGGCAATAAGCCCCGTCTGTAGGTCAGGCGGGCGTGAGCCTACCTGCCCATTTAAAACAATTTGCGCACTTGTTTTATTTTGCGTCACAAGCGCAACGCATTAGAGCCAGAGTGATGGCCTGCCATTAACTTGTGCATACTGTGACGTTTACATGCTATGTATAAATATGCATCTATATGTACTTGGATACAAGATATTATGTTCACGTTTTGGTGGCCGAATGTGGTTTGATTTTGTCATATTTAGAATGGTTTGGTGAATAGATTTGTAGGTACAAAGTCCAATCATTTGAATAAGGCCATCAAGAACGTCGCATTAATAAAATTAAGGAAATGGGATGGGATAGGATTGTTTCTACACCCATTCGCAAAGGTAGGTTGTATGAAGATGAATGGGCAAGAAACTCCATGCATATTTGGGAATCCTAAAAATAAGTAAACAACAGATAGCCACATTATTCCGAAGATCCGATTGGAATTACAATTTGGACTTCTATTGAGTAAATAATCATTTCATCAAAATCATCTTTCCAGCCCTTATCTCTTTCTTCTTAGAGCCGGTGCAATATGATTTTCTTCTTCTTTTTCCCCTGTCAGACGATATAATTAAAAAATAATTAAATATATATCTGTATTTATTTATCCAGTTTATTCCGAAGACTCGATAGATATTATGCTATGGGTAAATAATAGAAGTTGATAAGATATTTTTCTATCGACTCTTTGTAATAACTGCGATCTAGAATTGATTAAATGCGTGTCATTTGCTGTATGATAAATAAGGATGTAGCACAGTTGGAGACCAGTGAGACAAATTATTATCTTCGAAACCTATAAGTATTATTTGTTTATTTCATTGAGTCCCATGGGACACAACATCATGATATGTCTCGGCCATAAACAACCTTTACAATTATTCCTCCCAATTAAAACTCGAATCTAAAACGCATAAAATAAGTCTACGCATATCTTATCCCATGGCTAATTTACGCGTATTCCGATGCAAACATTAGTAATGTATGCGGTGCCTTATTAGGGCGTCCCACACATCACCGCGCGTATTCGCGATGCAATTATTGGCGCATTTAGACGTCACAAGGGCAGGCAACACGGCTATTTAACGCAAATAAAGGAACTGCGTAAGTACCGCGTGTCACGGATCACTCTCGACACAGGTGTGATGTGTGAGTAACCACGATTCGTAGCGAACTCGTGCGATTTTGTGCTTTTTAGATTATGCGATTGACTTAATTTGTGGCGATGCAACGGAATAATTCCTTTTTCAAAAATAAATTCATAGCCCTGCTCGGTAAAAAAGCGTTAATCCAATACTTTCATTGTGCGCACAGCTAAGGAGTAGAATTCCCTGCTTGTGTTTCCTGATAGCTACAACCTTGGGGTATTTAAGTCAAGGTCCCACCAGGTGAGATAAAATAGTCAACCGCAAGCATATACGAATATATATAGTAAAAGCATATATAGTAAAACGAAAAATAAATACCAAAAGACAAGAGAAAACAACACAGTACACGGCTTGAACGGATTGAAACGGAACTAATCTTTTTGTTTCTGACAACGTTTTAAAATCTTTGATATTTGATGTAAAGTAAGACCGCAGGTTTGTTAGATTTATTACTGTGCCATAAAAGTAACGTAATAAGTGAAATAAAATAAATCATTCAAAGTGCTGGTAGCGTAAAGACAGTGGCGACTTCCGGTATTCTACAGTTTTTTTCAAGCTGTATCTTTTTTTATTAAAAAAAGATAGGTGTCTTTCAACATGCGCACATTCACATGTAGTTTCTTTTGCAGTGAATATAAGTTTTTTCTTACGTATTCTTGTGCATTACAAAGCCTCCGAAAATTTGGATTGCCAAATCGATTGCGCTTAATCATACATTCTCAAACGTTTGTCACGAATATTATGAGACCCAGACGCTTACCTATATGAGTATGACTCAATATTATTTTGTTTCCACCAATACCTACCTAAGTACCTGAAGGTACGAAGGTGCATATCATTAATCATTTGCACAAGGACCTCAGTAATAAGGCCCTTTGCATTCGTCGACGTTCACACTAACTTTGAATATAATACAATGAAGCCCTTTATATTTTGCCGATTTTTTTTGTTCTTAATTTGAATACTAACTTTTTTTTTTGTTTGAATAATAAGGCATTTTATAAACGGAATAATAAATATGAGACGCCTGATCATCGGAGTATGAAGGTTCGTTTTTGTTTAAAGTTTACCTTGTTTCAACAATTCGTATTTAGCGTTTCCAAACGTCTTTTATAATGCGTTCAGCAAAATAGTGAGACTGGCTGGCTGTATCTATATTTCCGAACGCATACAACCCCGATCTCTTCAAAGTTAAGGCTTTCATATTTTGCAAAATCGACGTCCGATGAGCGGGGAAAGTTTGACGATTTCCCCGCCACCAGCGCCACTGTCGCGAAATTATTGAAAACCTAAGTTTTATGTATTTCATTTCTAAAACTTCAATATTTCATACAGTGTTCCCTTCACGCAAAATACATTTATTACTCTAGTAGAAATATTTTATCACAAGGATGTCAATGCATTTACGAATACAAAATGATATAAATACCTGTTGATGCAAACAAATAATTTATAAATATATTCGTCCATTCACAGACCTAAATATATTTTATAACATTTTGACACAGATTTTGATGTCCCCAGATAACAAAAAAAAAACTACTATTTTTTAGAAAATTTATGAGCATTGGCATACTGTGCCAAAATGACAATACCCAATTATCTATAATGCCCCAAACACACGAGCGGAGCGTTTTATTAACATGCGTTCACATTTTCACAAAGCGGGACGTCCTTCACCATCTGGTGGTGTGTACCAGTACACATTTTACGAATAAAACATTTACTGATTTGAATTAAAAAACATATTTTTTTATCTCTTTTATCATCAATTCATCATCATCATGATCATACGATGTTTTGTGTATAATTTAAGAACAATTTTTTCAGTGATGCATGGAAAAACATTATCAAAATTAGAACTTCGATAAATAAATGTTTATTAAAAAAAACTACAAAGAATATGGAATTTATATTATTCTAATTCTATTATGCATTTAAATTACAACACCAAATTATTCATAAAATGTGTTTAAAATATAAATTTTAAACACATTTTATTTTATTTTGTTGTTTATATTTATACAACAAAATTGCAGGTTTTTTGTCCGATCGCCATAAAAAGACTTCTTAACGTTTCTGGCGGGAAATCAGAACAAGATGGAGAACTTTTGTTACTGCTGCACTTTAGCAGCTGGCTAAATGAAGTAAATGATGGTAGTGTCATCCTCTATTCGTTCTGTTAGAGCAACCAAAATTATAAATTTCCCGCGAACGTGCCTTTCCCATTTTTTTGTAGGATAAAATATCACACTTCATGTAAAAATAAAATTGCTATTATTTAGAAAAACTATTACTAAATACAATATTTAAAAAAAAAATTAACGAAAAACAAAAAACCCGACTGCGTTAAAAATACACTAAAAAGAAAGAAACAAGCCCAGTAGTTTACAATTCACTCATTCACACTCACAGTCGGGGCCCCTTGGGAAGATTTGATAGGTATAATTTGAATGGGCCCCGACTGTGAGTGTGAATGAGTGAATTGTAAACTACTGGGCTTGTTTCTTTCTTTTTAGTGTATTTTTAACGCAGTCGGGTTTTTGTTTTTCGTTAATTTTTTTTTTATTTCATACTTTTTAGTTTATAATATTAGTGTGAATTAGTCTCTCTAGAGACCTAACTCGGCTCAAAGCTACATAATTATGCTTGATGAAAGACCTTTAGCAAAAATGCGTGAACTTAAGTCAACCACAGCTCGGTCCAAAGTAGTTCCTTGGTGCTTGTGTATTCTTAGATTATTTTTACCAAAAATATTTGTTCGTCATGCTTATTCACTGTTTCTTTTTTGGTTGGAAAACCGTTTATTTACGAGTACTAGAAATAAAAACTTAAATCAATAAGTAAGAAAATGAGCGAAAATTATTGTTTTGTTAAAACTTTAAATCGTCATATATCCTAAACTATTATTTTAAATGAAAAACGATTAAGGGAACCTAAAGATGATTTTAAAATACCTATTCAACGATACCCCACATGACATAGTTCATCGACAATTTTTTTTTTCATTTTGACAATATGGCGTCTGGTTGTCGCTGTGGTGAATATTGATTACTGTCATGTCTTTAGTGACACTCGCGAGGTTAAGACGAATCGATTGACGTAAGAATTATCAAAATCGGCCCACGCGTTTGGTCTCTAGAACGCCACATAGAAACAAACATACATACATACATACATACTTACATACATACATACATACATAGACTGATAAACACATTACCCTCCTTTGCGTCGCGCAGTCGGGTAAAAAGAGTAATTTCTATGAAACTAATGCAGTGTCGTTTAGGCGATGCTAATTCCTAGTAAAACAGATTGTGGACGCGCCACAAAACTTGAATCACGATCACTATTTTTTTTAATTTACTAATTATTCTTTATATTCTAGACAAGTACGTCTAAATTCTTTAAAAAAAAAAAACAATATTGTACATTTGGTCTTAGATAATTATGATTTTCAACCATGTCGCAAAAAAAAATTAAATAGAGCGACAAACAACTTGTACTGAACACATGGTGAGACTGAGCAACAACCACCGATTTTTAATCGCATTCGCAGTACTTTGTGGCCAATCGCACAAGTGTTTTTTTCTGGGCATGGGAAATAGAAAAAAATGTATTCCCATATTGTATCTGTTCAAACGTCAACGATTATAAAACGCGACGTTTTTGTTCAAACTCCATTTGATTTTAAATGCTAGGCGGTGACAGTTAAGCTCAATTTTATGTACCTTTTTGTTAAAACTCTGCGTTTTTTTACGTCCAAAAAACAGCGCTAGTGAGAATGGAGCTTTATGCGATATTTAACAGCGTTGTGGGTGTTACTCCTTATTTGTAGGTGACATGGGTGACATGTTATCTTGAAGTATTCAAAATATTGACAATACAGTAATTTTCATATAATTATTATTAATCCTGTTTCTTCGAAATTGTTATAAATCTTTGACGAAATGAAATAAATAATAATAAAAGTGAAGTGCATCTTATCCTATATTGCAATTCGATACCATTAGTGGTTGTTTTCAGTTACATAATTATTGTTGACTGAAATTCAGTACTAATAAGAATAGTTCACGTGAAATGTTATATAGATCCAAAAGTGTTGGACGATGGAGAATGCAAAATATTGCAGAACGATGAACAAGAACCGTACTACGATATCACGATAACATTGATATAGGTACCTGTGAGTAATTTATTATATTGATAGAAACAATTCGTAATGTATATTAAACGTATTCTAAAATTCTCATTCTCTCAAATCCCTTATTTGCTCCGTACATCAAGAATGTCTGTGCGTCAGAAATTTCCTGCAATTAAATTCAGTAAGTTCGGTTTCTTTTCAATATTTATTAATGAAAATAATATGTTATTGAAAATAGAAAGTTTATAGGTCTATTTTACAGCCATGTCCGTTTAATCAGGTCCAATTAAACACAGCGTATATATGCCTAAACATATTTTGAATAATCAATAAGCCTACGCTATCTTTTTCTCAATTTCCAATTTTTCTATTACGAAAATCTGACAGCCCCGATCAGAAAAAAGTGTCATAGGTCTAGTCTGTAAGAGCCACGCTGGCTGACTGATTCGTCAACGAGCGACAGTGATGACACTACTTTTGAAAGGCAAAAGATGAGAGGACGATAGTGAATGTGTGCTTAGAATAAAATGGCGTATGTGCCCAAACACATTGACGTCTTTTTATAAATTAAAATTGTTATTAAATGAAAAAGTAACCTGATAAAGTTCTGACAAACATCATTACCTATTTATTGATATATTCTTCAGGACCAAAAGTTTGATCTACTTCAAGTACCACTCAAAAAACGTTAAAAAAATCTCTATTTTCGCGATTTTTTTTGATCGAGTCAAGTTATAAATATCCCGTTTTCAACTGGAAAATAACATAGACAGTTTATTGAACTATAACATACATTTTTTTCAGATCGAAAAACGAATATTTGATTGTTTGCCGTTGAATCAAAAATAGGTTGATTCCGAATTACGTGGCCTTAATGAATGGGCTTCTTCTGGGTAAGCTCGCTCCATCGTCAACTTGGAACTGTCACTCCAGACACAAGCCAAGAATATGTATTCCATCTGTAAAACAAAAATGTTCATAATTTCCTAGGTATCTAAAGCTCAGTGCGTTTGTTTGTCATTAATTATGGGTACAAGTTACACCTGACCCAGGAAATGTTATGTTATTCTGTACTTATATCTGTATGTTTTAGAAAGCAAATTATCACACCTCAAAATGAACTCTATATTATTAAGATAATAATAGGCTCCCTAAATACAAACACTGAATATTTCTAAAACTAGATGGAATGATCAGAATGATACAAAAGAAATCCAAGAAATAATAATTACCCCTACGCCCCTACTAATTGATCTGAACTTTAAGCTGGGGTAAATGTATTGGAACTTTAATTTCTATTCGGTTCTATCTTCAATGAGAGGGTTTATTGAAAAAAAAAAAACAAAAATAAAAATTATTGTGATTACATTTAATTTAAATTTTAATTACATTTAACTTAAATGTACCTAACTAATTTTTTTTTTTTTTTTGTAAATCGATGCATTTGTAAAAGTATCGGGCGTCACTATCCTCAACATAGAAAATTGAACCATTCCCAAAATTCGTTCGTTCGAAAATCGAACGAGTGAATCCATCGTTTTCCTCGATATTTTTTCACGCAAAACCAGACCTTATGCCTTATATCTTCTTATTTATCCTTTATTAGCAACAACTATTATTACAATAGAACAGTAATTGAATACCTTGAATGTAATTATGAAAGGGACTTATGCAAAGGGGACATCACAGTTCATTGTAAATAGAAACCGCCTACGTGATGAAATCACTGACAATTGCGTTGCTACACAGCTACTGTCACTATGATTACCAGATTTGGGAGGATTACTTGCTTTATAAGGCATTACAGTACAGCGTAACATGTCGAATTCTATCTCTATTCTACCAAGAATAGACTAAAGTTATTTCATCATTATTTGCACAAATATGACACGAATCGTACACCATTGAAGAATAGAAACATTTACTTTCTATGAATCTTTTTTGTAAACATTGCCATGCTTAAAACAGTCCTTCCAAGTCTCTTTCTGCAGGATTTCGAATTAGCCCTGAAAAAGTGTAGTCACTTTCTAGCCGTTAGCAATGCGTCATTTATTTTCATTTTGGTTTTATGATCATGTAGTCAGTAGGGCTGGTACCGATTGTGGGAAAACTGTAAGCAGCATAAATGCACCACAAGTAAAGTCTTTGAAAAAAAAAACATTGACAAAATCATCTGATAATTTGGATAGTCAGCTCTTATGCCTTTTAGGCCAATTTCAACTTATTTCACGCCGCTGAATTTCTTTTAGTTTTTCAGAAAATGTATTGCAAACCATGGCCACCCGACACGTAACACTATCTCACATAAAATATCTTACCGTTATTGGTTCCGAGGCAATTTAGTCATTTGTCGGGTGTCTGCCGTGGGCCGTCTCAGCGTCTGCAACTTGTTCCCCGCACCCCTCCCTTCCCGCCAGGCCTTACATTGTTGCATGGGCTGTAACCACACATCGTATATTATATACTGAACGAGCCGCCGGTGATCAGTGGTGTTGCACCAACCGATATATCGGTATTTCTACCGATTTGGGCCAGTATCTACCGAAATTCGAAGGTTTTTACACGATTTCTTATACATGGTTGCTCAATATGTGTTGTATTGACATAATAATATTTTTATTTTTTTACATTACTTACTTAATAATTTACAAAATTAATAATAATTTCTGTATTTCAAAACATGTGGTACAGTCTTTTACAATCAAATTCCATGATTTTACATGGATATGATTTTTATGGATAAAAAGGGAAAACTAACAATTAATAGGAATCTATCTAGGTAACATGGTAACCTGAATTAAGTTAAAACTTGTTACAAAGGAAATGTTTACTATAAAAAATATCGGTAATTTTTTTTCTACCGATTTTGTGTGACACACTACCGACATTTCTGCACATCTCTACCGATTTCGCATTTGACGACCACTGCCGGTGATTAGCCTAGCTATTAACGTATAATAGTGAATACAAGCAATTTATATAGAATATCACAATTACCAAGATTATAGATTTTCCCGCCGATGATTACTACTTGCGGACGGTGATGCGAAATTAAATGGCAGTCTTTTTCAATCTAACCTTAAGTGTAGGTTTGCGGTTTATGCAAGATTTGTTAAGCAAATAACTTTGTTGTTTGATTTATATTATTGCTGTTTCTGTAATCTGATGTATGACGGAGTACAGACACTTTTCATCTTATCTCTTCTTAGTAATCTATCTAACTAATCTTACTACTTAAATGCGAAAGTTTGTGAGGATGGATGTATGGCTTAAAGATAGTTGTAACATAATTTAGCAAATAAGACAAGCACGTCTTGCACATCTAAATCAAATAAATACAAGTAAATAAAGTTTATACCTTGTTTGTATGTTTAAAGTAGCTTTTGCTGTTGTCCATCATAAATCACGACACACTATGCATATATCGTTTTATGTTTATCAAAATTGCAGTCTTGCAATTCTCGTATGTTTTGTATGAAGAATTTGCACACATCGAGGACAAAGGTCCATTCCGGACTTCCAAATCAAAGACCATTCGCTCAGGGTCGGATTAGGCTGTATTAGCACGGGTGACTCCACATAGAATTAAGCTTATCGCCGAAGTTTACAAATCAGTTTTGTTCTTGGGCCTGAAAATGTCACTTTTTTCTATTCTATTGTTCAAGCAATTGAGTAAAAAAATGTGGCCTATAAAGACCCAATATGCTCAGATTCAATCATTTTTCGTTTCGACTCTGTCATAGCAAGAATGAACTATCTGCAGGTCTATAATGGCCACTTTAAGCAATACTCCTAATGATTCACTTCGTGCATTTCCAGCAACATCTTTGGCTATTCATTCACGAAATGGTCGTTTATCTAATAGTTTTCATTTAGGTCGCAAGATATCGATCTTGCCTGTGTAAGTGTGTAGGCCTACAAGATCTTGAAAGTTCGCGTAGTTTCGGGCCCAGCTGGCAAGCCAACTCGACTAAATGGCCAGTCCGGCCCTGCATTGGCTAAGGTAATATTGAGTTGTCGTGTCAGCGCATTGCCTCATGCATATTGGTATGTCCTTGATAAGTTTGCACATCTGTCCGAGGACGCTCCGTCGCTTTCCGTCGATGCACCAAGTGCTGTGTCAATATGAGAAGTGCCATCGTGTCCTCACACTGGCTGACTAATGTGTTTGAAAAGTTTTGAGTAGGTAGTAACACAGATATTGTTAAGAAGCTTTCACGATGAATGTCGTTTGTATGCTCTTCAAGCCAATTGTGAGAGGCCCTCACTTCAATCTTTGTTAGAGGTCTTGAAATTAGCTACTTCAGCTGATGTTAACATTTCCGCATAGTTTTCAGTTCCTATAACTCGGAATTCATAGAGTTTACCTGAAATTACTCTATGATATCGTTTTAAAATTTTTTAGTTTCGCTCTCATTTTGAAATTGAAGTTTATTTAGATAATCTTTCCTTGGTAGTTGCTTTAAAAGAAAAGTAAAGAACATAGATCCTGGATGTATTGAATTCCAGAATGTGCTAAGCCATTGGACTCCTGCTCTGCGTGACGCGGCATCAACTTCCGTACAGCATGGTACTTCCGGATTTGGCTGTTTGTGTATGTGAGCTTTCACGTTTCAGAAGAAATTTCTAGTCTGGGGCAACCTTCTCCCTCACCGCGAGCCTGTAATGTAACGTTTCAGATTCGAACATTTTCATCGGTGACGGAAGACAATCGAGCATCACAATGCGCACCTAGTATGCAATAAAGAATTTGAGTTTGAGTTTTGAGTTTGAGTTATCAAATCTATACTAAATATACGTGAATGTTCGTCAGTCAGGGAGGTAGTACTGTAATGTAATGCACAAAGACGAATCTATAATGTTACATTACACGCGAATGCTCCCCTTGAGGAGCGCCTTTAGAGACCTAAAAATAGTAAAGTCATCATCATCGTCCTAAACTTTTCCCAACTTTGGAGTCGGCTTCCAGTTTGCTGCCTCTGGTTTTTCCAGAACCAGAGGCAGCAAACTGGAAGCCGACAGCTAGATAGCTGGATACCAATATTTTACACAGGGCGACTACCTACCTTTCTTTCAAAAAGTAAAGTGAAGTTACATTCCAGAATCCAATCCAAATGTGCTAGTTTAGAAACTTGGAATATCTCTGCCGTTGCTGGAAGATAGCCAATTGATTGAACCACTTATTTGTGCAAAGAGGTCTTAGAGAAAATAAACGTCCAATAACTTGGGATTCTAAAACAATTCCTTATAGTTCTGTTAGCTTCAATAACATTTGTTAACATTCTAACACCTTTGCAGTATACCCCAAGTTATTTTATAAGGAATAACAAACTGCAATATATGTGTAATAATCTTTGTACACTTAGTAAGTAGAACTAGCATATTTTTAATGATGTCTGTTACATGTTCATACAAAATCAACTGAATACTTTTAGATGAAATTAAAGTGAATGTTTTGATAACAGATAGTTTCTAACACCTGGACACTTTTTATCCCGGTATGAGATTCCCGTAATATGATCTAAATAAGAAATTATTATACAAAATAGAGCTGCCAAGGTTTTATCATCCTGTAGCCTCCTTTTCATGATTAGCAAAGTTGCAGCAATATGAGCCTTCTGCTCCAGTACTCAGAGTCCCGCGAGGAATCCTTTGATCATCTATAACAATCTTGAAAAAACGTCTATCCGTTTGCCACATTTTATCAAATATGTCCCGTCATTAAAGGTGAAATTGTAACAGACAGACAGTCAGAGTTTCGTTATTTATTATGTTAGTTTAGTATTCACATATTGGTATAAATCTAAAACTGTATACCTAGCAACAACAATTTGATGCCACTGCCGTGCCGTCGTCAAGTCGATTGTGGATGTCGGCAAGCCAAGCGCTCTAAACATAAGGTAGAGAAGTTACGACATTATTCAATAAGACATCTTTGTGACAATGTTATAGTAAAATTGGAAACAGTAAAACATTGGAAAATATTACTATTAACCACATGCAGTTGTGACAAAGATGGGAATAAATGAAGATTTTACATGTAAATGTAAAAACTTTAAGCGTAAAAGTTATAGCCGATTTAAGTAAGTTCATTTTTGTTAATGTGGTAAGATCAAATAAGATAATCTTAGTTTAGATAACTAGAATTGAGTGCCCTACTTAATAGTAGTTCTTATTGATATTATTTTATGCTAGCCGTCCGCCCGGCTTTAGCGGGGTTCAAAGTTTCGGATTTAACCGGTGGTTTCCCGAAAACTTTCTAATATTACTTTTAATCTAGACAAAAGAAAAAAAACAAAAAATAATTATCCAATTTGGGGCAGTCGTTCGGGAGTTGTGCGCGTACAAATATAATTGGGCGACTTCGTTTTATACAATGCTGCAATGCAAAGAAGGATACCCCATCAAAAACGCAAAATTATTCATAACACAACAATCTTTTATTAATTTGAGCATCCAAATACTTACTATTAAGAACCTGTAATTTTACCTGATGAACCGACACTATAAAATTTTAAATCGGTAATACAAATTCATTAAGCATTAATAACCACAAATTAAGAATAAGAACGACAACAAACAGTAACCAGAATGCATATTTTAATATCAATAAATTGTGCCTGAATGAAAAATTATTCAAATTAGTTTAATCACGTATCATTAATATACTCTGAAACATTGTACTCACGAATAAATTTATACAATGTTGCAAGCTACTGCTGTCCAATTCTCGGCGTAATATGAAAAGTGGACGTGCAAATCGGAAAGAGCAACTTATTTTTTCGAAATAAAAGGCCTCAACCCACGCATGCTGACAATAAACTTTATTTTGGGACTCCACAAAATGCGATGTCTTAAAATCTGCCCTTTTTTACTTTTACTGAAACCGCCTCTTAACCGGTCGGAAAGGTACAAAAATGAAAAGATAAAGTTTGAGTAAATGTTAACATCAATCCGGCACGGCGGATGTGCGGTCCAGGTGATAATTATCTCTCGTATTGTATTCTTCATTGCAGTATAATGTTTTATTGTGAAACTGTAGTTAGATCATTCGCATATCTTCCTGCACTAAGTCTATGTTAGCTGCCACATTGTGCAACACACAGGATGGACTAGACGCAGGTGCATTGTCACATTGGCTATTTATCGATGAGATATATTACGTATATTTCAGTTGTACATGTCTTTTCTACAATTTCCGCAGTTCAACGCGTGAGATATCACTGCTGTACATTTGTCTGCAAAACCTAAATCTTCCATTCAAATATATCTGGTATCTTCAACAACAAATATTAATGCTATCTCTTGAATACAATTTGGGACTTCATCATCATCTATATCCTTTTTCTAAAGCATTTCATCTCTTTCTATTTTCACTTCTCTCTTCTTTTGCCAAAGGAAGTGGTGGAGAACTTTTATCTTTGGTTTTAACTTTTTCTTTAAACACATTCAAATTATAGTCTATGTCAGCCACATGTCAGCTGTTACCAGTAATTGTGTTAACTGTTTCCCTGTACCTGGCTTATTACACGCCACGGTCTGACTGTTATTCTGTTGCTCTATTTGTTGATGTTCCTGTGCAACATTGTTGCATTCGTATTAATTTTCAGTGGGACTATTCCTGACTGGGGTTATTGGATTGTTGTTGTATGAATGATGAAATTTTTGATGAGCAATTTGTTCAGCTTCCTATTGTTGATTAGTGTAACGTTTTGTTTGCTTTCATAAAATGTATCTAAACTAAATGAACTCTTCGTCTTTATCACCTCTGATTTAGACTAGAATCAAGAGTAATCCCATTTAAAAAAAGCGAAATTCATTCACAGCCTCACATCACCCATTGTTGGGTATCCTTTCCTTGCTTCTACCTACTCGTATTTCTTCAGCTTCCCTTGTTAGAAACTTGGTTTTTTTATTGATTTATCATATCTCTTTGAATCAGTAGCTGTTTATAACCTAAATAATCTACTAATCGTGTGTAGCTGCATTATTGCTTTCTGCAGCCAAGTCACCTTTATAAATCGGTAGAAAATCTACCACAGTTACTTTCAACATTACATAGTGTCCATAAATCACTCGAAATATTTTACTGACATCAAGAATGTCACGCTCACAGCCCATTTATCCGCTGGACATTTAAATGACAATTGTGTGGTATAATCAGCAACGTTGTCGTACCTCGGGGAATAGGAGCATTACAGTCTAGCCTTTACAATAAGCCAGTCAGGATCAGAGTCTGCCCTCAATCTTCATTCAACGGTAATATACTTTGAACTTCCGTCACTGGAGTCTTCGAGACTGTTGAAGGTATGGATAGAGGATTAGGATTACGTTGCTGATATAAATATCCTCGTGCAGGCATGCCCTAGAACCAAATATTCGAAGAAATGTGACATCTACCAACCCGAGTGATGGATTATGGTCCACTTACTGAGAGGCCTGTGTGGCTGTGTCCCAGTAGTAATGCTCCCATTATAGGCTAATGATGCCATGTGCATTGTGCATCTCGTCATTACGTATCGTTACATTTGCTTCGTTCGTCAGTTGGTCTATACTCTTACTTTTCTTTCGCTATGGCTAGTTTTGTGACAGATTTATAATTATTTAGTATCACAAATAGTTATAATTATCATTAGTTGCTGTAAACCTCATGACAAAACCGTTTTTTGGCATCTTGCAGGTCAACAGCTAGGAGGTTGTATGCTGCTTAACTAGGAGTATCATGTGGTGTGCCTTGAATCTAAAGCCCTCACTTTGATAAAGCTGCCTATCTTTTGTTTCTTTTCTATTCCATCTGCTTCTGAGTCAGTTATGATAAACGAGGGTCTGCTTTATGCATCACTAAAGCATCTTTGACTAACTTTGACATATCGACAGACACAACAAAAGGACCGATGATTTATTTCAAAGGAATAATCGCGACAGCCTGATTATCGTGCTGAAATATTAATTGTAACTCATTTCTCAGCTATGTGGTCTATAGTCCTGTCATCACTTATAAATGAGCCGTGGATCTTTCCTGCCTGCGATTTATATTTCTGCACGTATGCTGGGCTTTTAGCACTGTTCTGATGATGTATAATAGGAAGCTGAGTAATGGAAGGATATTGTACTAGCAAACAAATGTTTAATGCTAAAGTTGGAATACTAGAAAGCTTTTTAGAGGATCTTAGTTCTTCTTGATTTTATTTAAATGTCTGAAAAACAGCCAAGGTTATGAGAATATGGCTCTTTTAAAAAAAAACTCTCTTCAATGACAATCTGACACGCGATGGTCGGCAACAAGCACCAATAAAACTATGTAAACAAAAACGTGCAAAGTGTAGAATTAGCAGCCGGGCCGGGATTTAGCTCGGATAATGCGCTGCACTAATAGCTTGCACTCGCAAACTCGCAACAATGTAGCTGGCAGTCCCTCCGTGGCGTATTACAAATCGCCGCGGCCCCGCTCGGCGCGCGCAATCTTTTACACGCGCACCACTATCTACCTTGTGCTGCACATTGTTTGTACACTTTAATAGGATACCATAATTCACCTGTCAAACATGCTTTAATAACGAACACAACTAAAATTGACCACGCTGCAAGGCTTGAAATAACTCCACTATTCAAACCATTACAATCCCAACCGTCGTATTTATTTAAACAGTTCTCGAAAACACTAAAATGATTTACCATAATCACTGTGTAACTGGCTGTCCTTACTTCAATAAATAATTTAAATTGCTTGGGATTGTAAAAAAAAAGATACCTAATTTTGGTAAAATGACGCGCGTCATTATAAAGGGTTATCTTCAATTTAATGGAAGATTAATTGAGATCTCGCGTTCGTCAAAATTAAAATCGAAGTAAAGTAATTAAAATACAAGAAGCATTACGTTGACGTGAGGGGGGAGGTCCGGCAGCTCGCCACACTCCAGACACAATGCAAATTGGCCGCGTTCGCCGACCGCACCCGCTGCCCGCTTGCACACAACCACTGCGCTGTTTAATTATTTCGTACCGTTTACAAACGAATTTTATTTCATTACCGTAGGTCATCGTACCCTTCACACAGCACAGGTTCACTAAGTCCCGGAGCTCGATATAATATCATCTCTAAATTAGATGATTTTGAGTCCAAGGAAATAAGTACAGCGACTCAATAAGTCGGTCGTAAACAAGCATAAGCTGATATCCTATTCTAGCCGTAGTGGGCAAGCAGTCGCACCGACGTGGCCCGTGGGCTCGTTTAAGTTAGAATTAACAATGACAGCAGCGCGTACATAACCGAAGAAAATAAGGCCCATGCCTTGCAGGTACTCATATGCGTGCAGTCTATTATGTCGCCTTCGCATTTCTTATGCGACGCGTAAAATCGAAACATTATCAGATCAGACTCCATTATCATTTTAGTACGAATGTATTTTACATTTTTAAATGTGTGACTACTCGGTAGGGACCTATTTAGTACTCCTTTTAGCACGTTCGCCACTCGTAAGCGGACGAAGGCCGTCGTCTGAAATGAGCTGAATGTAGGCCCGAGACACTTAAATCGAGACTTTACGGTTGTCTTTATCGATACGATTGTATGTTTCAATGTGGCAACATAACGATACTCGGCGCGAATGTACGGACACGCATCGTTTACAGCTTATCTAGCTTTTTTATTTTTGAGCAGAATATTTTTTACGAGCGTGTCCTTACATTTCGAGGTGTCATGTAGCACACGTGTTAAAATTGTGCACTTTGTGTCAATTATAGTTGACGCAAACTGTGTGGCATTAAGCTTAAGTGCGTCTCGATGCGTACTGCTGTGAAGGTTTATTGCGCGTCATCAAATTTCATACGTTGAAGGTGTCCGTCTGGTTAAAAAGTATGCATATGTGGGGGCGCGGGTGTAATCAGTGGGTGTGCAGTATTTGCGTGTCCCGTCACCGGCGCTCGGCGCACTCGTGTGCAACTCGCTCGACGCGATACAACCAGAGTCCCGCAATTCGTATGCAGATGTGGAAACGACACGAACGCCAACTATGAAACACTTATTTACTTGACATTGAAACTAGTAGTCTCTTTAATTTATGTGCACACTGGATTATTAGCGACACGGGCACGTAATACTTGAGGATACTGCATTTTTATGAACTGCAATAAAGCATAGAACACGTTGTTTCATTGAGTCTTTGCGACGGATGATGTCAAAGAAAATGACTGCATGAAGTCTTTGAGACTGTTTTTTATCATGATAAATTTAGACAGCGTTTTATAGAATATAAGCGTATTTTTTATTTATTTTACGGACCTAATTTTGAGAAATAATGATTATAGGTATAAACTTAAGGAAATTGTTTTAAAATAACTCTAAAAGAACCTGACTAATGATCTGGCTTGTTTATGTTTACACTCTTTAAATATTTGAAGTGTACGACATTTCCAAATGCATCAAGGAAAAGAATCGTATCTTCAAAAATATACCAGTGTAGGTTGAATACTTCCCGCTTCTCCCCAGTTAGGTCTTACATTTTTGGTTACAGAACATTTTTTTCTGTAGTACTTAAATACATAAAAATGTCAAAATCTGCCGGAGTCAGTTTTCATTGGGTAGTAAGTATATTCAAATAGGGACTATTTTCTAAGATTTTCAGATTGCTCATCATTGTGTGTCGTGTTTAAGGTAGATTAGATGGCAGTATGCAAGCGGTGTCAGCGTCATTTAGAAATTACAATTAATATAGAGATTAGAATTAAAAAGTTTGTCCTTTAACGAGTGATATGACTTATTAAAAAGTTCAAACTGTATAAAATCTATATTACTCGATGATCCGCGAAAGCTTAGAGCTTCAAACGGTTCTTACCCAATCTTTGGGGCAAACACCTGCTGCCTGAGGCTCTATGCGGGGGTCGTGCGGTCCATGGTCCTCTTCGGGGCGCCTGTGTGAGGTCGTGTCAGAGGGGGGGGGGTCATGGGCATCGATGACATGGCGATACCACTGCACCGTCTCTGATGAACTGGCGGGTCTCCTTACCTTCTTCGCTCGCATTTAATATAATTAATATCTGGTTGACCGAGCTTCGCTCCGTTTTTGAAATGTCTATATATTGGGAACCGAGCATTTCTCGAACCTGGGACCTTAATAAATCGATTCCTTGAGCCGAAAAACCCCTAATCTGTAACTTTCATGAAAATCCTTGGAGTCGTTTCCGAGATCCTGATAATATACAAGAATTGCTCGTTTATAGATATTAGATAGATGTAGTCGACATAATATTAGTAGTGTTTAAACGAATCGTCTCCTTCGTCTAATTTCGCATTTTAACCATAATATAATATATGTTCTTTTGTTATTTTCCTTTTCAAGATTACTTATTATATTTTTATAACTCTAGTCGCTGTCTTACTTCTGGAAAAATGCCTCCTTCAGACAGGACGAATTTGATTAACTGCACTTAAAAATTCTTAGCACAAAATGAAATGCAATAAGTCTGTAAAGGTAATGACATACGGTTGGCACGGTACCCAGCCTTGACACACCGAGTATGTAAAATAGGCACATCGAAGCACTTGGATGCGTCTCACGATAAGTCCCGAGATATCATCGTTAAGTTGAATAAGTATTCCCATAGCTGCCGTATCTAATTTAAATTGCTCTGCGTACATCAGTGGATATCTTATTCGTGTATCGGTTTTATTGTTAAATAGGTCATGTCGTAAAAGACTGCACTGCTTATAAAAGTTCGAATGTTCCAGTAGAGTCCTTATTAACCGACTTCAAAAAAAGGAGGAGGTTATCAATTCGACTGTATTTTTTTCTTTTTTTTTTTTTTTTTTTATGTTTGTTACCTCATAACTTGCGACTGGGTGAACCGATTTTCATAATTCTTTTTTCAATCGAAAGCTGGTGCTTCCCGTGTGGTCCCATTGTCACCATCTTAGGATCTGATGATTGGATCTTGGAGAAATCAAGGGCAACCCTCAAATTTTATTAGCTGAATATAGTTTTTCGCATATCTTATGAAGTAATTCAAGTACTTGCGTATAGAAATCATCATCTCATGTAGCTGAGCTGATGATGGAAGGTACAACTCCTCAAGTAAGAAAATTATGTTCGTGTTCGCATATCTCCGGAACTACAAGTCCGATTTAAGTAATTCTTTTTTTGTTGTACTAGGTATCGTTCAACTTAGGGAATACTGCAAATTTCATCAAAATCGGTTCAGTAGTTTTTGAGATAGAATGAATGCAAGAGATGTTAACGATGTTATTACCGGTGCAACGGATTACGAAATTCTAGTGCACATGTAAGAAAATTATGTATTTGACAAGAATGTTGGTTGAATATTTAAACTAAAAAGAGTAAAATAAAAACTTTTTCTAAAAAAATGTGACCGCCTTCAAAAACAACCACAAAAAAGGGTAAAATAACCTACAAAACTTTTCTTTCGGAAGTCGGTGGCAAAAAGACAATGAAATTAATAAAAAAAGTCACCGACTTCCGAAAGAAAAGTTTTGTAGGTTATTTTTTTTTCCATCAAGATCAGCAATATTTCTATGGTCTATATTATTTCTGTTTTCTATTGTCTATAGAGGCTGTCCTTTTTTCGATGGGGAAAGTTATCCACTTTGATGGTAACTTTGAATCACCTTCGAGGTTTCTTATTGTGTTAGACTCTGTATATATGTATATCTCATATTAACCTCGTTTAATATTAATGCGTAAATATTTAAAATTACAACTCTAATCAAAACCTAAATATTCGTACACAGACTGCCTCATCTACATATTCAAGATTTAAATTGCTTCAAAGTTATGTGTTATCGGAATTCAATATTTTAGTTCCGTTCAAATGGGTCAAATAATATTTTACTTGTAATCGACTTGTTCTGCTACTTTACTACTAGTCTTTACTATTTGTCGTCATTTCAATATGCAATGGAATCGACATAAAATGGCGCCACTGTAAAATAGTCCAAATTTCTCTTAGAAACGACATTGCATGGTTATAAACTTATAAAATTATGTCAAGTCTTTCACTTAAATGTGAACCAAAGACTTCTAGGCTTATTGATAAATGTAAAATGAATGTTTAATTCGCATTATTCTACATTCTTTCAGATGTTTGCCGTTCTAGCTTTGTTAAACAAAATTAAAATCTCAATCAAGTCAACACTGCATTCTCTAAACTCTACATTTGGTCCTTCCAAAGTGCTATTGTTGCATTGTTACTAACTAGTATTTAATGTGGCCCTTAAATACTAGTTAGTAACAATGCAACAATAGCAGTTTTCCAAGAGAACTGCAACAAAACCATGTGTCGTGGAGCCGTCAGTTGTCGTCGACGGCTATCTAAACTGCATCGAGCTCTGCGCCCGCGCCGCCTATGCACCGCCTCGCCCGCCTTGCTTGCACGCAGCGAACGTAATTGTCTTTAATGCCCATATTAAGACAATCAACAACTCTACATTATGCACATTCACAATATTATGAAGATCTTAAATTATTTTATTGCGCCTCGCATTATGATATGCGGTGGGTCTGACATCTGAATCATAAACGTGCACCGTCCATTATTCCACTTTCGTAGAATTTTCGAGCGTGTTCCTTTGGCGGTAGTTCCGGATTTTTGACGTGTTGGAAAATAACATAATGGTGTAGTTTGTTCTATATTTAGCCGACAATTCGTGTAATCCTATTACCTTCTTATTTTCTTAGAATTTAACGTAAACAGTTGCTGACAATACCCTGATTGATAACGCAGTCGATTTGTTGTTGTTTGAACGATACGCGAATACTAATTTCGGATACTTTCAAACCCGAAGGTAGCAATAAAGTACTATGTCGAAAATCAGAATCAAGCAGAAAATAACTTTACATTCCAAAAAAAGACGTGAAGGAAGTGGTATGGCAATCACGATTACTGGCCCACTCTGCCCACTTCTCCACACCACAATGTATACGTAATTACGTCAGCATAAATTGTCATCGGTGAATGAGATTGTGGGTGCGATATCATTGGGTGAGTACAGGGTCGTCTTTGACTTATTGGAGGCCCTGTGCACTTTCAATATTGATGCTCTTGGCCTCAATCTAGCCCAAAAGCATAATTGAGATCTAGATGGAGCCACCTTGCCAGAAAAAACTGGAACCACTGAGCAAAAGTTAGGTTTTCTTTTGATCGTTCAATTCGTTCACATAAAAATGTATGTAACTGTGTGCAGAAAACCAAGAAAGCTTGAAAATTTAAGAAATATCCCTACGATGAGTTATACTTATTTAAATTAGGTTTCTGGGCCTCAATCTAGCCTAGAAGCAAAAATTTAGTTTGCCTGCGCACCTACGAAACACACTGAAAAATATTTGGCTCAATTATGTATAACGCGTAAGTGAGCCAAGTGAATCGATTTCACTAGAAACTTGATTTAAGAAAACTCCTGCGATACATTAGGGTATTTTTAGAAGCGTGTTAATGATGTTTCCAGGAACAAGGCCTCATAATTTTTCGGGCCCCCAAAAGGACAGACAGGCCCTGCGTGCCCACTACTGCCCACTAAACAGATGGCCCTGTACACAGTGGTGGTCAGTGTAACATTGTTGCGTGGGATAGCCCCGGCCAGCCGCCGCAGACGACGCCGGTGATCGGGTTACCAAGCTCACTTTCTTGTCCGTTGGCATGCACTTAATGAGTTAGATACTCTCTCCAATGGCTTAGAAAGGCTTTGGGGGCAGCAGATTAATAGAAGGTATAGGGTTTCAAGGAATTATTGGGTGGAAGTCTTGAGTATTAGATTTGAAAGATTTTCTTGGTGATTCTCCTTTGGATAAATGAATTAGATAATTTTGGCATCTTGTATTTAATCTTTAAGTACTTGCACCTGGTGTCTAAGTAGGTACCTACACACATCAGAAAAGTTTGCGATTACTTTGAAAAATCGAAATATTTTTGGCTACGATAGATTATAAATATGATGATTTCATCTTTTTTTGTATTATTATTACAGGGTATTTCTATCTAAAAAAAAAACACACATAAAAATGATTTTTGTTCTTGATAAAGCTCAATTAAAAAAGAAAAAACACAGTGTGTTACTGACTGATCAAACTTTTTTTGATGTGTGAACGTAAAATACTCGTACCTATGTGTATTAAAAAGATGAAAATAAACCAAAAACAAAATAAAACTTTAACATATTTATTCAGCTGGCCCAAACCAAAACTCGTGCACAGAAATGCAAAAGCAACATCAACTGATTCCAAAAACGAAATACGAATTACGAACAACATAAGTATTTACATAGGTTCGTGACCACGCCGCTGAGCCACACTCCAAATGCCCACATGCATGCAACTGAGTTGGACGGCCCTAATAAAGAAAATTTATCTATAATTTCGCAATTGTGATTGGTATTTTTTCCTGCGTTAAAAAAACCGTCTAGCCATAGTGAGCGGCATTGAGTTCCCTATACATGGTATTGTTTGAATCCAAGCCATTGCCCCTCAGATCTCCATACACCGCACTCGTATGTATGACACAGGAAATCTTGACTTCCGTCGGTCTAGGATGTTCACCTGGCTAGACAATGAATCGCTAATAACACATTGTCTGTGCGTCTGTCTGCCGTTAAATGTAATATATGCGTAGACCCTTTATGGTCTAGTGATTTAGTGCGCTCTTTTTCTTCAGGTCGACTCGAATGAGTGACGTCTGTGGGTCGGACTTGGAACAGATTAGGGTCAGGGCACTCATCATGCCGGGGTCGTAGGAGTGTCTAAGGAGTTTATTATGACCCTGGAATTTAAAGGGTAATTGAATGAACTCGGAGGATTTTAGTCAAAGTAGTACGAGTCTGACAGTCCTTTCCGCAGTCTACTCCACTCCACCCAGGCCGGGGTATTCTCATAGGTTATACGTCACCATAATCTTCATCACTCATCATCTTATAAATGTTCCCACTGCTGGGACACAGACATCCTCTGTGAGAAAGGGAGTGGGCCATAATCTACGTGGGCCCAGTGCGGATTGGTGGACGTCACATGTCTTCGAATTTTTGGTTCTAAGAGTAGGACATGCCGGTTTCCTCTCGATGTTTTCCTTCACCGTTTTGAGAGCAGTGGCGATGAAATAAATTACAAAAAGTAATACGCCTGGCTGGGTTCGAACCACCTACAACTCGTTAGTCGGGGCCGATACCACTGGGCCAGTTGTACGTCAACGCCAGCCTAATTTAAACATCACGAGCAACCTTTTCACACAATTTGAACGTAGGTAAACAAAGAGTTGACGGACGAACATTAAAACACCAAACACGTAATGGATTTACTTATAAAAGGAAAACATTAGCCGCCTTGTGCTCGCCGCTATCTCGCTTTTAATTTTATATGACAGAGATAACGTAAATGGAAAATATACTTAAACATTTCTTAATTTTGAATGCATTTTATTTATTTAAAAGTTTTAATTCCATGGTAGGAATAATTCCCAGACATTATGGGCTAGATAAACTCCCATGTTTTTCTGCGCAGTAAGTCTTAAACAGGTTCACATATCCTGTGTTTAGTAGACTTACACTGAACTGATCTGGATTATGTCCGTTATTAACTCTGGTATAAATGTAAATAATATGTAATATTTTTTGGATTAACTAAACTAATTGTAATTAAATATTATCGTTTGGCGTTTTACTATAGTTGCAGAAGTCGTTTTACAACGGAGCATAATGCCAATAAAGAAATCCTAATATCTTGGATTTTATACGCAAATAGACATCTTGCATAAATTCTGGAGTCCATACATATTATCTCCTTTGGTGATTCCATTCTCGTAAAACGCTGTGGGTGTTTATTCTCTTGGCTACTAAAACTGAATTCAATCAGCTGTAGGTAGTTACTTCTTGCATTATGGCCGCAGCCTCGCTCGCGCTTATTTGTGTATTTTTCTTAATTCAGGATAAAAATCCAGTTCAAATAAACTAGGTATATGTGTGCCAAATACATATACGAATCCGTTCGATAGTTTTTCTCTCTGTATTTTTTCTACAAACTTTCGTATTTTAATGGTAGTAATAAGAATCCCATATCGTAAATTTTAAAATAACATGCATATTTTTTGGGGTGGTTGGGATCTATTTCTAACGGTCCACTCTGGGCAGCTGCACAGACTACCTAAGCTGCGGTGAGGGCTGAGCATCATGTCGGAGTCAGCCAAACTGTTTTTACTGTGTTCCGTCGGTGCGCAGGAGTTCCAGTTCCTCTTGGGTGAGCTGGCTCCATCTCAAGCTTCATCTTTATCTCTGGGTTAGATTGAGGCCAAGAGCAAACTCAAATTTTCATTTAAAATGCGATTGGTCAAGAGACCAAGGCCAGGTAAGATGAAGTTCCCAGCCGCAGTGGTAGACGCCCACGGCCACCGTAGGCACGCCGGGCATGCGAGCGGCGAGTAAAGGGCAACTCGCTTTCCAAGCATGGACCATGCCCGGGTCGACGGCGCGTTGTGTTCCACGCGCGCCTCAAAGAGCGTCAGCATAATGACGCCCCCCCCCCCCCCTATAGAGGGCCATAGCCCTGCCGGGGTTGCGAGACATACGTATACCGTGACTCCGGTACTCAAAGGGCTACCGAAGGACACCGTGGATTTTAGTCAGTACAAGTCTGACAGTAAGGGGTAGGAGGTGGTGGTGGTGGAGTACCTTACTGCTCCCGTCTTCATTATCCTATTTCATTGTTACAGGTGCCTCTAATATCCAACGATGGTAAAGCTGGTTTGGGAGCCGGCCATGGGCCCCTAATGGTTCCCCTAGCTAAGAACAAGCTCGGCCCAGCGACTCTTCGACTGGCATCCAGAACCAAGATGTTGAAACCACCTGCCAAAGCATTCCAGAATACTTTAGATGATGAAGAGGAATCAGAATGATCAAGACCAAAATCATGATGATATGACATTTAAGTTCTCAATTATAAAGTTCAATATTGATTGAATTTCAACTGACTCCTGTTAACTTGTTAAAGTGTTACCAGTTAATTTATTTGATTAAAAATAGGAATGTATTGTTCAAATATATTGTATTTTTGAGGTCAACAAGTATCAGACCAGAAGATATTATTTACATAAGTATAGATCAAGGTATTAGCGAGCTATTTTTAATAGGAAATAATTATTTGTGTCTATTTATCATTATTTTGTTGTCTCAAGGGAATAAACTTAATTTACCTTTACATTTATTTTTATTGTAGAGGAAACTATTCTTAATTCTTCTTGGGCTTAACGGGAGAGGGACTGTCAGACTCGTACTGAGTAAAATCCACGGTGATCCTTTAATAGCCCTTCACGTACCAGGGTCACGGTTACCTGATAAGACAGTCCCGCGACCCAGGCAGGCTATGGCGTTTATTGTATAGAAAATAGAAAAGCGCCTCTAGCGTGAGACTGAGGAACTATTTATTTCCATCAAATTAACGTTAACGTTTACGTCACAAAAACGTGAAAACTCCTGCTAAAGGATTGACCTCATGATTACTGGAAAATGGCTTGACTAGTGTTTAAAATGTATAGAAATTCATCAGGATAGTCGGTCATCAGTCAATTGAAACCCTGTCGGGAGTCAAGTGTGCTTGCCAAAGAATTCCCAAGAAATGTTGGCGTTGGACTAAATGCCTTTTCTAAAAGCTGGCTCGCAGTATCGTGGGTAAGTCTCCAGCCATGAAAAACTAGCCAATAAAGCTATGTGAAGGCATCTATTGTAGTTCGTTCTCAGGCCTCAAGTCAAGAGACCCTAGTCTCTATTATTGCTGAAGAATTTTAATCTGCAAATAAAAATACTTGAAATTAATGAAAGCTAAACCGAGCGAGTAGCGGGAAAATATAATTGCTGCAACGTTGACTGTCGCACTCACTTGTTTAACTATTACAACCACTATTTAAACCGTCATACCTAACTTGTAAAGGAAGCTGACAATTATATAGATACCCACAATATCTAAGGTTCTATTAACTTATTGCTTTTGGAGTCGTTCAAGTGGCAGTTGTCAAGCATATCATTTGTATTTCACATTAGACATGTAAAAGGAGAAATAAACGCTGTCGATTGAGGAAACTCCGCATTAAAGCCGGCTGGCTAATAACTGCGAAAGGTAACAATTAATCTAAGTTCCCGAGGAATCGGACTAAATGACAGGCAACACGTTTGTAGTGTGTTTCCTAGAAGTGCGATTGCCGAGGTGCGGCGCGCTGTTGCGTCCTGTCAAGTCGCCGCTCCGCAATTTTGTCGGCGATAAAAAATGTGGTGAGTGACAATACTTAGCTGTACTGAGGTTCCGTACAATAAAATCAAAATAAAGAATTGGTACTAACACAAGTTAATAGAATATAGATCCTCGTCGGTATCAACAATTATAGTTATGATATGTAGAAAACCCCGAACACAATGAGTAAAATTGACAAAGAAATTGAATTATAGATATAGGTAGTCCGCGCCACGACTCCTTACGACACCTGTCCTTTTGACGCCGCGTCGTTACATCGAATTGCATAAAAAAATTAAGCACCTCCGCAGGTGAGTGGTGTCGCAGACTCTATCAAGTAGGTAATTGTCACTTTAAAAGCATGAAATTATTTTGCAGTGCTGCAAATTTTCGGCCATTCTCCGTTAGCAAGAAAGAAAGGCTTACTGTCTTGAAACTAGAACAAAAATGTTAAAAGATACAATACGAGTACCAATGCATGAACATACTTCTATCAAGGCAATGTTAATCAGCTAAAAATATAACAATTAAAATTCTTTTCAGAGAAACTAATTAAAATTCAGGCATTACTAATTTTATTTCTGTATTTTTTTGTTAAATAAAAAACGGTTTGTCCATGAACTTGCTAAAATACCAAATTAAATGTGCAAATAAGTAGGCAAACTGTTTAGTTTGCATTTAGATAATTATAAAAAATGCTCAGGTACCTTGTCTAGTTTTATAACTGAATTAATTTATATAGATTTATATAAAACCGTGGCTTTGCCTGCTGAAAAAACAAATTTTGATTGATCAGATCAAAAAGCGCTTGCTCCTGCGCACTGCCCGACGCGCGACGTTCAACGAGTCAATATTACATTTGTTGCCGCGAACCCTAAACAGTAGCATATTTCAATGGACAGTAATCATTCGTATTTGTCGTAATACATTCTAGAAAATAATTATATAGCTACAGATCTGCAAACTGCTAGCTGATGGAGGAAATGCGACTGATTGCGTCATTTCGAAAACGCATGACTTTTTAAACCAACAACATGAATTATGGCAACACAAGCTTATGCTATTGCTATTCGCAGCCGAGACCGGTACGCTGCCGCTGAGGGAATCTGAAAAAAGTAAAATAGACCTGGAAATTTTGCGCTGGAGGAAAATGCTTGGAGTATCCTGGATTGAATTTCGTACCAACATATCCATTCTCCAAGAGATCGGTATCAAACTGCGTCTATCAGCTACGGTCCAGGCTCGAATACTTCAGTTCTTTGGTCACGTGTTCCGGAGAGGCAACGACTCTATTGAGCAGCTCGTTGTCCAGGGGAAAGTTGGAAAGTAGAAAGCATGAGAGGACGCCGCAGGTCACCCATGCGATGGACTGACCAGATCAAGTCTGCAGTAGGTGGTCAGCTGCTGTGAGCACATTACAGCCGACAGGGAGGGATGGCTGCAACATTCTGAACACGACCACTCTGTCAAGAGTTAGCACTCAGACGAAGAAGCTTATGCCCGAAGTGTTAGATATAATTCCCACTTGAAGTTTGGTAATTATCTTACGGAATATACTAAATTACATAACAAACAAGAAAAAATATGGGTCAAGTATATTTGCCCGGTTGAAGTGGGTGGGCGGGCCGTGTGTGTAGAATGCCCAGGATCCATGGGCTAGGGTCGTTACGCAGTGGGTACCGGACGGGTGTCGTTGAGACGGGAAGCGTAGGAGACGCTGGACTGACGACCGAGGCGCTTTAGAGATTGGCTGGAAAAAGCCGTACAAAGGGATGGTTATGCGGGAGGCCTTTGCCCAGAAGTGCGACAATACAGGTTAAAAAAAAATCGATCCAACGGTTTATTTAGAATGATTTTAGTGGACTACTTAGTCTATGTTCTAGCATGGCTTGTTAAACGGGTCAATAAAAGATTTCTCGACAAAAGATCGACTTGCAAATAATTTGTTCGTATAATATTTAATTATCTACTTGTTAGTAAATTAAGTTATTCATAATGTGGATGAATGTATAAAATTAATAACTTTATTTTGAGATTTTCGACTATTTTTTATACTTACTTCCCATCTCATAAAAATATTACATTTTTTATAATTTGCTTTAATAAAACAAAAATAAAACTAAACCTCAGTCTAAAACCAAGAAAAAAACAGTTAACTTGTAGATTACCTAGGTTTTATTTCCACGATTTCTCTTCGTTGAATTCGCTGATATTTTTAGCGCTCAACTCTCTAAAGTTCCTCTTATTAGCCGACAATTCTTTGGTGTAATGGCGTACTTAATAGGCAAGACTTCATTATCGTGATGTGGGAAATCAGTGTGCTAGCTGTGGCGTGTGGCTCGCGTGTGGGCAACGCGACACGACGACATGCACTTTCATACTACGTGATTATGGCACGGAAACGCTGGGCGGCTTCCAATGGTAGCATGCACGCGAATACCTACTTCACACTGGCTGCATAAAATCTGCAATAAGATCGATTAAAAAAAAATCTGCATTGATTTTGTTTTTATTAATTCGTTCTTTTTTTAAATGCGCCTTAATGTAGTTATTTAAATTTAGAATCTAAAGGTTGGCTCACACTCCAACATTAATAAAAGATGAAGAAAATGCAATTTTACATTCGCTTTCATAAATAGGTAGGTAGATATAGGCAGAATTCACAACATAAGAAATGGCAACAACATGGAAATGAGTACGAATACTTATACGCAGTAGCCAACAACTTTCCCACGCACTGCGGGAATTCTCCAATGATAATTTTGTTCAAAGAATCAATTCGGTTTTAATTATAAAACAATGGGTCATCCACCTATAAATGGAGTCTGGATGAGGCCAAATATCACCCCAATGTCCCAGTGCTCGTAAACAACGTGTTTTTTATATCATTTCGATTCGTATTCGACATTATGCTGCATTTATTTAATTATCGCTCGTTGATTTAAATACCGGTGAAAAGGAGCGAATGGGCCAAATCGTTGTTCGAGACGAGACAAATGATTTCGCAGAAGGATTTTTGTGTTAGTCACTCCAAATGACCGGCAAATTCTGTATAAGTATGTAGGTGCGGTTGAGAACGCTTCCATCAGCTGAAGTTCCGAAAAATCTTGATGGTTACGTCATTGATATAGATCGGGGTCAGGTTTTTGTAAAACGATACGGTTAGCGTAAGTTGTTAAATGTGAAGGGAATAATAAATAAAGTTAAATATGTAGCTGTTTCTAATTAGAAGATTAGCGCAGTAGTACGAAACTGCGACAACAAATCATAAATGTCATAGTTTCCTACTTCTGCATACTGCTACAGAATGTCAGAAGCTAAGGCTGCTGCTGAGAAATTTTTAATGGAAAAATCGTCTAACTCTGCCCGGCCTCGGATTCAAACCTACAAGACCTCATGCTTGGCAGTCTCGCTTACAGCCACTTTATCAAAGTTGTAATTTTTTTTTTTTCAAGCTTTAATGTTTCAAGGAGCTGTCATAACCCGCAGTCCTACACCCAACTCTCAAGTCCAAAGAAGGAAGATATTTGCAGGTAGCATACTTACTTACAATATAAAATCGCAACTACACATAAGTACAAGGTATCAAAAAGTGAGATTGTTATTAAAATTACTTACATCTCTTAGAGCAGCAGACCGGCAAATTTTCGCAGAACGGTAGACGCACGCGCCCTACCCTCATTAGCACTTTCCAGCTTTTCCAGGTGAACGTGTAAGGTCAGGGTGACCTCGGCGGCACCAGGTGGCGCCACGGACATTAGTTATGCGTGGCGGGTGCGCCGTCTGCCGCGCTTCCTGTCACCCCCGCGTCCTCTGCCCGCGACCTGCGCCCCCTCTCGGTGGCCACTCATCTTGTATTGTTTTTGGTAATTTTTAATTGTTTATTTAAACCTTAACTTCCTTATTAATAATCCTTAAAATGTATGTATGGTTAGTCCGAAGATTATCCTGGTTGTAACTTTAGTCCACGTTTATTAATATAGGGGTAAGTGTGTAGAGACCTTTTTCAACTGAAGCTTCAAGATAACGCAAAAAGTTAATTAATATCGTCATATAATAATTGCTTGCGACTAAGTAGGTATAATATACTTAGGTACTGGTCTAACTTGTCCCAGATTCAAATAGGTGAATTTTAATAATAAAGAAATTGAAGATGAGGAATGTACAATTGTACATGCATGAACCTTGTCTTGAAATATTCAGTAGGTACAAATTAAACACAATAAAAATAAAGTAAGTAATAATAATTTAAACCTTTCGGCACGCCTGCCTCTGTTGAATTGAATCTCGTATTTCCGTCGATGAGTGCGTATCATTTTCATGAAAATGTTTGGAAAATAATGTCCGTAGGATCAGTATTTTTATAAACAGAGTATCGGATTCTGATACCTATATTTGAAGCTGACATTTAAAATTTTCAGCTTAAATTAAGCAAATTACGTTTAATTCATGCAATCACCTTCATAGCGAGCTTATAGAGTTAGTACCTACATGTGGAACGGTGTAGCACGACCGCATAAGTACTATAAGAAAATTCTGTCAGACAACTTTTGATGCTCTAGGCACGATTTGTATTGAAAAAATTGCCAGATCATAATTTCTGATAGTATGCACCTGGCGAGTATTAGAATTTTTCTGACATATTATATCGCCCATTACTCGCCCTTACAACTAGTAAGGGCGAGTAATGGGCGATTCGCTGTCCGACCATGGACCATATTACCCGGGTCGACGGCGCGTTGTGTCCCACACGCGCCTCAAAGAGCGTCAGCATAATGACGGGGCCCGGGGTCTCAGAGGGCCAAAGCCTGCTGGGGTCGCGGCATTATTTCCTTACCGTGACCCCGGAACAGAAAGGGCTATTGAAGGACACCGTGGATTTTAGTCAGTAGAAGTCTGACAGTCCCTCCCGCCCTGCCCGGGGTTAGTAGCACTCATTTGATGATTTTACCACGCTAAAAAAAATGCTCTACTGATCTATAAAAGTTTTTTTGGTCTGCGGCACGCCGTGGCTGTGGGCTGTTTATTTCATATAATGTGTATACTACAAAGACAGTTCTTTGATAAAATGGCAATGGTTGCTTAATAAGGCAGGCTCCGAAGTAGTACCAACACACGGGGGGTTTAAAGACGTTGTTGTAAGTAATACCCTCCCCCCAAAAATTCACGGTCCACAGTCCGCCCCTGTGATCAACATCATTAAAGTGCGTAATATCTCGGCCGAATATCTTAGCATAATCGTCGTCTTATCTCAATTACGATGAAGCTGACTTCCAGACTAACCTACTGGTCTAGTCTAGTGCAACTGATAGCTTTGAGTACGATTAAGATTAAACGAACACCGGTTTTGATGAAGCTTTGACGACGACACACGGTTAAATACTTAAATGATCTAAATTTGTGTATTTTTCATTTAAACAGTGGCGATACGATTTTGGTGTACAATAAATTCTATTCTATTCCAAGTTTTAATGGCAAATATTAGGTAACTATGTTATTTCTTCGATTTTACTTGATATATCAGGGGCCTAAATGAGGCCATATCACAACAAAATCTGTATTTTACTTAAAGTGTATTTGAAGTATTTAGGGCGTGTATCGTTTGGAAAATTAAAGAGCGCCTGTATTCATTCAAAGTCACATTTCCCGTTTATTTTAAGTCATAAAACGTCTAGGTAAATTCATGCTATAGGGGCCTCTAATTACTTATAATATGTGGAAGACCGGTTTTTTAATCTTCTATATCTTGGGAACCGAGCTTTTCTCGAATCTGGGACCTTGATAACTCGATTCCTTGAGCCGATAAACCCCTAATCTGTAACTTTCATGAAAATCCTTGGAGCCCGAGATCCTGATTATATATAAATAAATATACAAGAATTGCTCGTTTATAGATATTAGATAGATAGCGGTGTGCGTAGTCCAGCTGTCCAGCGGATCTGACTTTTAAACCATGATTACGGGATAACACTCTTTTTATATTTTCGCGGGACTGCCCAAAATAATATTTGTAAGTCCCACAGGGGGTCATACTATATGTCTATGCGACCGACATCGACACGACAAAATATTTTGAGATCATCAATATCTCTCGTTTTTAATAATAATTAAATGGTATAATTTCCTATTTTACCATATCCGTACACTACCAAGAAAATCTTCCAAGAAACTATAACTTAATTATCATAACTAAAAGCAAGTGTTAAAAACTTTAATCTTTATTCCAATGTAAGTAGTTAAACAGTTTGAATGTTAACAGCACTGTTTACCTACCACTTAAATGTAACATCGACTTGAACATAAACATAACGATGTGAAGTTGTTTACTCAATATTAAACATGCTTAAAAAGAACTAAAAAAATATGTCTAGACGAAGTAAAATAAACGCATTTTATTTTTACTATACCGCGTAAACGGCGGTGAATTATCTATGGTAAGTACCTAACTTTTTTCAAACAGCTATTTAATAACGTTACAAAAACGTTTATAACCTCAAAAATAACTTAGTTTGTATAAACAGTGTCTAAAATTAGTCAAATAAAACACTAAACAGTGAAGGACGCGTCCTCTCCGCTCTCTGCATGTCTACTTTTGTATTGAATTCGTTTTCTTTGCCGACATACATGTAAACATTAGAAAATCGACAATGTTTGTGCTCATAAAGAGTTATTAGTTTCAAGAATGTTCTTAAGGGGGGTGCTCCAACCAGCCCGCGAAATTCATTTTTTTTTACGTTTTTTGCAATTTGCAGGCCAGTGACATGTTGTAACTTTATAAAAATATGAGTTGCGGTAATAACAAGGATAATTTAAAATATAAAAAATATCAAAAAATTCGGTCCATCAGCTGATGGAGCGAATTTTTAGTAGTTACAACATGTCACTGGCCTGCAAATTGCAAAAAACGTAAAAAAAATGAATTTTGCGGGCTACATCGACGCAATCACCTTAATATTAAATGTGTGTTGTTCAAATAAATTGTGACCAGACTCCCAGCTCAGTCAATAATATACTTCTGATAGCTATTAAGCGCTGGTGATTTTTACCAGACGCATGCAGATGGTAGTCTGTTCATGAAATTCAAGGGAAATTACCCTTGTGTTTGTTTACTTATCGCCTTCAAAACGTGTAGGTAGTCTTTCATAAAGGTTTTGAACAAAAAAATCTTTTTAATTAAACAATGGTTTTGATCAAAATTATGCGCGGAAAAAATATAGGTCGGTCAGATGTAACTCTGGCACTTGATACGCAATTGTCACAGTTCTTTAGCGTTTCACTCGGTAAAGTGTTAATTAGTTGATGAGCTTTAAAATTAACATCAGTTGCAGCACTGACACACATAACTGACCTATCTTTCTCTAGAACCGATTAATCGATTAGCTATCCAATTAAATTGGAGCAAGATTGTTTTGTCTGTCGGTGAGTTTTTAGTTGATGAGCTTTAAAATAAACATCAGTTGCACCATTGACACAGATAACTGACCTATCTCTTTCTTGAACCGATTAATCGATTAGCTATCAAAAAAAAAAAATGGAGCAAGATTGTTTTGTCTATCGGTGAGTTTTCAGTTGATGAGCTTTAAAATAAACATCAGTTGCACCACTGACACAGATAACTGACCTATCTCTTTCTTGAACCGATTAATCGATTAGCTATCAAAAAAAAAAAATTGGAGCAAAATTGCTTAGTCTGTCGGTGACTTTAAAATAATATATTCTGAGTTGCAATCACTTTCAAAACTCGTTTTTGCAAAATGGTTCTGTGGAAGAGATTGGTTACTTAGACTAGTGTTCTTCACCGTCGACCACACATCATCGCTTACCTAGCATCAGGCGAGAAAGTGGTCTCAAAAGTCAACGATAGACGTTGACGTTAAATAAAAAGAGATTTCGTGAAACGTAAAGGAAGTAGAACAGAAGTGGTTAGATTAGGGTTGCCAGACGGTCGGGAATTGGCGGGATTCTCCCGAATTTTTGTATGTCCTCCCGACTCCCGACAAAGCAAATAATCTCCCGACAAACAAGTTCGATAATTTTAAGTTCACATTATCGTCAAACGAAACTTGCAAAACACTTGGGCGCTTGGCGCAGAGCGAAAAAACATTGCAATGCACTCCATCCGTCTGAATCGAGTCGAGCCGGCCGGACCGCGCATCTTGGACTAGGTTCCAAACCGCGGCTAGATCTGTACGGTTTGGACTGAGGATCAAACTGTTGTGCTAAATACGATTAAAAATGAATTCACGGTTTGGACTGCGGACGAACCTTTCATTTATCTAGACAAACATTCCGAACTGTGCCTGTAAATGTGATTTCAAGAGTTTGGACTGCAGTCTGGCGCGTGGAACGTTATAAATTACAAAGGATTTTCTACGCAGTAGTAAGAAAAATGGACGAGTTAACTGGCCTTGTAGTTACTTTTAACTACTACTACCACTTACCTCTTACTACTGTTAAATTCTGTATTTATTAGGTGACAAAATCGCGATCAGCTGATAAAAAACCTACTGACTTGCAAAAATCAACGATTATTTAATTTTTTTTTTATTTCTCCCGACCAAAGCCCTAAAATCCCGAAAAATCGGCTATTAATCCCGATAACAGGAAGAAACGATCTGGCAACCCTAGGTGAGATAGCGCACGTGTGATTAGATTTGACCAATTCCGCCCTTTTTTAATGCTCACCATGCGCGGCGTTAGAGCTTCAGAGGGTAGTAACTCTTGCCGAGGTCTATCGTTGGATAAGTCTTTTTCGTCAAAGCCGTAGCGTCTATTACCAAGGTGACTACTATAGTTGACAAATAAGTAACAAAATTCAAAACTCTTTTATGCCATTCACCATAATATGACTCCTACTTAATCAGCTGCAAAAGAATATTATACTTACCTACTGAGCTTTCATAATAGTCTTACGTTTTGTGCGTACGCAACAGTTTGCGTTATTCATGCGTACGCAACAGGTGTCACCGGGGTCGAGTAGTCTGCCAGACGTCCATGAGGGATCGAGGCAGACGCAACAAGGCAATATTGCTAAAACCAAGTAGGTAACTATGTCTAGTCACTAACACCACTATCTCTATTGTAACTGAAAAGGGGATATTTTGTAATTTTCTCCAGATGAGTATTTGTTACTTAGAAAGAAAGAAAATGAATAAGTAAAAGAAAATAAAAGTAAAAAATAAATAAATTATAAAACAAAAAAAAATGAAAAAAAAAAACAGTTAAAAACAGTAGTAAAAAGAAGAGTTGATTCCTGTACGAGGCCAAAAGGTAACCATTGCAACATCGTGTTGTTATTTATAAAAAATAACATCGCATTTGCCATCAACAAGTAACAGCCAATCCTCCGGGTTAAACCGTACCAACTGTCATAGGGTTCCTCCGTGTCTCGGAAAGCACGTAAAGCCGTTGGTCACGGCTGTCATTTAAAGATCATTGACAGTCGTTACTGTATCATGTGTTTTCAGTTCTGACGTAAAGTAAACTGGAACTTTGACCACGTAGTACTTTGGCATAGTCAAATTGGCAAACAAGGAAAAAATTAGTTCTTTCTTCGCACACCAGAGACGTTGTTCCATTTTTCTGGTTTCTGGCTGGAAAGATGCTGTAAAGTGAAAAAGTGAAAACTCGTGATAAGGTTACATTCTTTCCATGGGGTATCGTATTTACCCAGTTACTAGTTTGTGGAGGTCCGACAGGCAGTCGCTCCATGTAAATTACTGATAGGTATTCAGCTGCGTCTGGTTTGACTGGAAGCTGACCCCATTATAGTTGGGAAAGGCTTAGGCAGATGATAAATGACGAAATATTGGAAATGAAAACAAATAATAAACATGGTGAATATGCTGTTTTAAGTTCTAATGATTCGCGGGACTCACTTGAAAGGTCAAAAGTTTTATGACAAGGCAACAAATGAAAATTAATACAAACAGAATATAATAGATGGCAGCAAATTATTATTATTTTATTTTTCTTGCAAATACGATAACGTTTCAGTCGAATTAAAAACTCTTTCGTCATCTGCCTTTCCGCCTATTTCATAGGATAAAACATAACCAGTCTAATGTACCTCCTATAGGTACTATAGGAAAGGGGTGATGGTATGTTATGTTTCGGTTAAAGTTTTCATCGAAATACCCATCGTTTTCTGAATAGAGATCTCCTGCCAGATCCCTGGAATCATTATTATAACTCACAGCTATTTATTTACCATTCTCACATTATGAAATGGGGCCGAACTGCCGACGTATTCACTGTTGTAACAGAGAGATGTTTCACCTCTTCTGTTGTCTCAACCTATGTATTTTCTTTTTGTTTTATAAATTTTTAAAATATCAAAAATAGAATTTTTGTTGTGTCTTTGCGTCACCTTAAATTTTTCTTGTATAACCTTCCTGACTACAGCATGCGCTGGTTCTCCATCTCCGTTTCTTAAAATATAGTGTTTTTTATTTTAAATGCAATAGAGTATGTAAAAAACTGTCCACCTTGCTGGTATTTACCTTATAAAGGTCGCCGGAAGACGCTGGATGCAGGTCGCATCCAACAGGTATTATGTGGAGATCGAAAGGGGAGGCCTATGTTCAGCAGTGGACGTCTGTCGGCTGAGATGATGATGATGAGAGTATTTGAAAGCAAATGTTCTATTTTATAATATTGCTTCAATAAGTGCAACAGCTCCTGGTCGAGCACGTGCCGCTCCAACGCTACCCTTCAATACAGCATCAGCAGCAGCTTGTTTCAACTCCATCTCCGGGGACGTCGTGTTACCCAGGTGCCGTTACCCTACCAGAAGGTGGCGTAAAGCCACACTGTTAGATAGATACTACTACTATACTACTCAAATATCTACTTACAAATAGCTCAGAAAACATTACATCGAGATCGATATCCCCCGAAATCTCTGGATTCCGGGAAATGTGGATTTATTTTACGTTGATCTACGATTAGATGAATCCCCATAGTGCTATGTGTGATTCAGAGAAATCACGGCATTTGTGTGTGGTTAAATTATTTATTTTAATTATAAACAAATACTGTCTGGTTCAGTAATTTAGTTTTGAACCGACTTCAAAAAAAGGAGGAGGTTATCAATTCGACTGTATTTTTTTTTAATTTTTTTTTATGTTTGTTACCTCATAACTTGCGACTGGGTGAACCGATTTTCATGATTCTTTTTTCATTCGAAAGCTGGTGCTTCCCGTGTGGTCCCAATGTCACCATTTCAAGATCTGATGATTGGATCTTGGATAAATCGAGGGCAACCCTCAAATTTTATTAGCTGACACATAGTTTTTCGCAAATCTTATGAAGTAATTCAAGTACTTGCGTATGGAAATCATCATCTCATGTAGCTGAGCTGATGATGGAAGGTACAACTCCTCAAGTAAGAAAATTTTGTTTGTCTTCGCATATCTCCGGAACTACAAACCCGATTTAAGTAATTCTTTTTTTGTTGTACTGGGTATCGTTCAACTTAGGGAATACTGCAAGTTTCATCAAATTCGGTTCAGTAGTTTTTGAGATAGGGAATGAAAGAGATGTTAACGATGTTATTACCGGTGCTACGGATTACAAAATTCTAGTGCTCATGTAAGAAAATGATGTATTTGACAAGAATTTTGGTTGAATATTTTAACTAAAAAGAGTAAAATAAAAACTTTTTCCAAAAAAATGTGACCGCCTTCAAAAACAACCACAAAAAAGTGTAAAATAACCTAAAAAACTTTTCTTTCGGAAGTCGGTGGCAAATGAGACAATTAAATTAATAAAAAAAGTAACCGACTTCCGAAAGAAAAGTTTTTTAGGTTATTTTACACTTTTTCTTTAAATTTGTTTTTTAGCGTGGTAAAATGATCAAATGAGTCCTCCCACTCCGGGCAGGGCGGGAGGAACTGTCAGACTTGTAAAATCCAGACCCTCTGAGAGGGGGCCCCGTCATTTTTGCTGACGCTCTTTGAGGCGCGCGTGGAACACAACGCGCCTTCGACCCGGGCATGGTCCATGGTCGTCGTGACCGGAGATCGTCTGCCGAGGTTCGGCTTAGCTTAGAAAAAAAGTGTATCGTTGCAGTAGGTTATAATTACGGCGAGTATAGATTCTAAAACATATATGAAACACAAACAACGAGTACCAAACAATTATGTAATTCACACATCCGTTGTCACAGAATACCTACTTACCACGTCTTTAAACAACCAAGAGGAGTTCTTAATTAGGCATAACGAATCGAGCCGCCATATTTTATAAACACACGTCGTTCTAACAATAGACAGACAATGTGTCATGCAGTTAAAAAGAAAAAAAAAGCGGCCGATGCAAAAAGGTGCATTATCGAAGGACAAGAGCACACTGGTGAATGGAGGTGGGCAGAACAGGTGTGTGTCAAGGTTGCAGACGGCGTAACGAGTCCCAGAGGTGCGCCCGTCTGCCGTACGACCTTGGGTGTATAACCCGCCTTAGTCCCACATACGGCCGCTAATCGAAAATCAACGTTTAAGAGGTTCCATTCTTTTTGTTGCCAGACGCGCTGCAGGCTTATAATTAAAACAAAAATCTTTCCCAAAAGCTTCTCTACGTTTTAAAAAATACCTTTGAACATGTTACATTACTTTTTATTGGCAAAAAGTAGACCCGTAAAAACTGGCTGGTTGTAACTTGTACCACTGAAAATATGTTTGCGTTCTGAATTTGAAATTAGAAAAACAATAGAATAGTTGAAATTGTTTTTGGTCTGACTAGCATAGAGTATTTGGCAGGTATTTGGCAATTAAAATTGTTGTCTGTTGAGTTCAAGTGGGGTTTCGTCAGTGCCAATTAATTATCACAATATGCGTTTATGGCGGGACGTTATTTTCGTAAAATCAGGTGGGCACCTAAGTTCCTCTTGAAAGTTAGTCAATATAGCCTTGGCTTAGCACCTAACCAAATATTTGACCTGCTCAGTGGATTTTCCGGAAACTCTTTTACATATATACAAACGGACAAACCATGTCCTAACAATTAGGTACGAGTTGTAGAATAGAAAGTAATTAATATCTAATTTGGTGCAGCCATTCGGTAGTTCTGCGCATACCAGCAGACTTATGCAACTTAGTTTTAACCTACTAAATTATATGCCTAAAATAATCTTATTATGATATTCTGAAATTATTTTGTTTCGATTCAACGATTTTGAAGTCGGTTTTAAAATTATAAGTGGGACTTAAGAAACATTTTTCACTTTTACATTTTTTTAATAATTATATTTCCTACAAATCACACATGAAACTATTTATTATAGATACATACAGCTTGGCAAATTAGAGTAGAAAACCGGAAGTCGCCACTGAGCTCTCCTACCACGGCTGCGTTTAAATCCTTTAACCAGTTTAAATTTATACTGACTAAATGTCAAACACCCCGTTTAAGTACACCGAGAGGTGAAAAATGATACCAATCAAAATTTAATCTGCCCCGTTTACGGTTGTCCGCTGGTCTATGTTTTTTCTGAAAGGAATAAATTTTTGCGACCTTTTTACCACGCAAAATTTTATCCTGCTGTCAGTTTGACATTAAGTTTTGTTGTTTTGCTCGATTCTTGCCGTAAAAACGAATAATATTTCTATTTTAGAAAGTGAATATTATTTTTTGATTATGGATTTATAATACACCGGCAAATTGATTATTTGTTCAATAAACTGACCTGTCAATTAAATTTGACAGCTAACATTGACAAAAAGTTATGACTCCGTTCAGCGAACCCTCGCTAGTTTAATTTTTTTCCGGCGAAACGTCGCTGGAAGATTTAAACGCACCCGCACTTTGAATGATTTTATTTTATTTTTTTCACTTAGGTAGGTATTACGTTAGTTTTATGTCACAATAATAAATCTAACAAACCTGCGTTCTTTGGGGTACATGTTTGAATATCGAAGATTAAAATATCTACGCTTAAAATATCGATGTTCAAAATATCGAAAATGAAAATATCGAATGACCATAAAATCGAAAATTAAAATATCTAAAGTTTAAAATATCGAATGATTAAATGATCTACGTACAATAATATGTCTAAAACCTATGTATCTATAAAAGTTACATCGAAAGCTCCGTCGACTTACCTTTTTACCATCAATTTTCGATTTTATGGTCATTCGATATTTTTATTTTCGATATTTTGAACATCGACATTTTAAGCGTAGATATTTTAATCTTCGATATTCAAATATGTACCCATTTTGCATCTAATCCAGTCTCTAGTCCTATAAAAAAAAAAACACTTTTATGAGCAGTGTCATATTTGAATTAAAACTCGTACATAAAAAATTCGTACATAACCAAAAACTACCATTTTCTAGTTCTAACCAGCCTCTCAAACCGTTAATTCTTATTTAAACATTATTCATTGACATTTACCTACCTAATGCAAAGTCTGGGTATGCACTTAATTATTTAAATTTTGTTTGATTTGCACATGCCAAATAAACCTGTAGCTTGTCATGTAAAGTATGACAATAGTTATTTGTTTTATAAGAGTGCAAAGTTGATTTCTAACCGCGTGCTCAATTTAGATGACCGAGCAAGCGAATGATTCAAAAATTAGAATCATGAGCGATAGCGACGGAATCAAAAGAGCACAAGGTGAAAAATCTAGTTGCACTCGAGTGCAACACGTAACTTTCCATCCCACCTCAGCGAGGAAATGTCTAAATACAAAAACAAAGAAACAGACTGATGTACATTGTACAAACACAAGATACGTAGTTTTATTTTAGTTTAGGTACTACATTATTCTAAGTAAGTATGTATTACAGAATAATTTGATTTTTTTTTGGACCACGATAATTGCTGGCAACATCAAAAATATATATAATCTTGACAATCCTAAAAACATATTACAAAACTCAAAACTCGGTTCTCATATCTTGCATAGGATTTACGGATTGTCTTCTGGCCGCCTGGTCTATTAATGCACACGATGTTCTAAATTCAATTTACCTACTTTATTCACTAGAGGATAAAACGGCTTTTACCCTCAGATATAGAAGGGAAAAAATAGTTTTTCCAAGATCCCGGGATGAAAACTAAATGTTTATCTTCAACTGTGTAGTATTTTATTCCCTATATAAAAATTTATAATTTCAAATATTGTTATTATCAACTGTTTCTTATTTACTTCCAATTACAGGATAACACAATGTATACAAGTAATAGTGACAAAAAATAATACCTCTAATTAAATAATACAGCTACGCATAGTTTAAGTGCCCTAGCATAATTTGAAAACACATTAATATATGTTGCCATGAGATAAACACTTTTTGAAAAAAAGGGAACCGACTTCAAAACCAAACACAAAAAAACTATAAATTAACAAAAAGTTTTTATTTTTCCCTTTTTAGTTGAGAAAAAAAAAAAAATTCTTCAGTCTTTGAAAATCTGCAATCCTATTAAGCAAAGCGGATCTATGTGAGCAACTTCACGAGATATACATTATTGTTATATACTCAAACCTTCCCCAGAATGAAACAAACACTTTTCTGAAAACTGCATCAAAATCGGTTCAGCCAAACGCGAGATAATCGCGGACAAACATGCTATCGTCCCTGAAAATCTACGATCCAAGTAAGCAAAACGGATCCACGCGGGCAACGTCACGGGATATCTATTAGTGTTATATACTAAAACCTTCTGCAGAATGTACTGAACACTTTCCTGAAAACTGCATCAAAATCCGTTCAGCCAAACGCGAGATAATTGCGGACAAACAAACATACATACATACATACAGGTCGAACTGAGAACCTACTTTTTTTTTGAAGTCGGTTAATAAATTACAACAATTTCTATATAGGTAATTATTGTACGATTTGTAGAAATAAATTTATTGGTGTAGGTACCAATTAGTTGAGTCCACCTGCCAACAGATTTGCACAAATAAATTGACATGTCTGTCTTGTCGTTTATTTTAATTTAAAACGACACACCTGACTTGCAGTAAATGCATGATAATTGTATCCAATTTGTATGATGATTATAATTATGAAAACAACAGACAACTCTATGTGTTAGTGTCCATTTTTTGTATGGTTCAATTATACAGTGCTTACATTATATGTAGTTAGGAACCTGTGATTTTTCATCGCTAAGTAACGTAAACAATACAGTTTTTTGTTGCATTTATAATTTATTTGTTTTCAGACAGTGCACCAAATTACTCGTTAAGATAAATTTAGATCCTAGAGTCATTTTATTAGACCACATTAGCATAAAATAAAAATAACAACATTATAAATATAGAAGTTTATATTTCCACTGCATCATCCTAACATTAATTTAGATTTTTGTATTATTATTTTTATATGGAGCCTCCATTTGTAAGTAATTATGTACTCTACGTTTTAAAAATGTCTGTCTTTTGTAATTTATTTATTCAGACACAAAACGTCTAAAGAAACAATTATTTCAGCAAATGCATAATCATATCATCATATCCAGTCAACACCTAATGATCTCACTGCACTGGGACACAGTGGACTTCTTCCCTTTGAGAGGAAGGGCAAACATAAATAAATACTTCAGCTCATATTATCTATCCTAAAACAACATTAACAAATAAAATCATTACTCGCAAAGTTTTCAGTCAATTTAACCTCTTGATTCGTCATTTGTTTACATTTCTGGGTGTCACAAAAAACCAGACAATGGTCACAGACTGCTGGCAGACGTTATAAAGACGACATTAGGGGAATTCGTCACGGTTGTTATTCATCATTATTTTGTGTTTCTGAGGTACATTGATCGTTGCGCAGGGCCGTCGTCGCTGAGAAATTTGAGGGCCTGAATCTACGTGGAATTATCTTAAAAGAATCTCACTGTGGCTTTGGGGCACAAAGGGTACCGAGAGTACGTTCTGCTCCACCCATGGCGGAGAAACTCTTGACTCATGGTATTATTTTACCACAAACAAATGGCCAGGGTTAGGCCCTGGCCATTTTTGTGTAAAATTATATTTATTTTTTTGGCCTGAAAGCTTCATTGGATCAATGGGTCCCCACAGCCTGGGGGGTGGAATCTTCGTACAATATACGTTACTGCGACTTATATATGAGGCTAAAGTGTCATTAGAATGTAGGGTGCGAAGGCGTGGATTGACTAAAGAATGATATGAATGAAAAAGGAGTGAATGATGCTGTGACCGTGTGATAGGGGAGAATGGAAGAAGAAAACGCGTTGCGCCGACCTCAAAAAAATGGGATAAGGGCAGGAAGATGATGATGATGCGAAAGCGAAGGACAATGCAGGAAAATATAAAAAGCACAGAACATGACTGCATGACGAACCTCTCATGACATGTGAGGTTTTCTTCTTTTCTACATAAGTCGATAGGTGGAACTGTAGACACATATTAATAAGAATTGCCATTCAATGTGCCAATGATAGCAGTTTTCTGGGTACATTTCCAGATAACAGCGTTGTGAAGGAGTACGTTCTTTTGACGATTATCTATACAGTCTTATATTAATTCCCAATAAATTAAAAATGATGAAATACCTGAGTATTTCATAATTTTTTGGGAATTAATATTTATTTTGCAAATACTCTGTAATTTGTTTTATTGAATAATAAATCATATTATCAATCAAAAACAAACATTGTGAAAATAAAATCTAAATAGAATACCAACCTACATCACTCGATAATGTTCTCGAAAGCTTGGGGCCTGAGCACAGCGGGGCCCTGGGCAATACCCGTTGTATAAGACGGCCCTGTCGTTCTGTGTCGGACAGCGGTCTAGGCCTACCGTAACTGTGTGCTAACTACGTACATAGTCATTTGAGACTACGGACTCGACGTGGATGTTGATTTAGTTCACACGCTCTACTAGATATGACATAGCAAAGAGGTTTTAATTTGGTTTTGGTTAGTATTTTTATTAAACAGATTTTTAAATTCTGATTAACCGCTGTCATCGGTGTTACTTAACAAATCTTCATCATCATCAGCCAGAAGACGTCCACTGTTGAACTCAGGCCTCCCCCTGGCAGTCTAAGGGGGAGGCCGAACGACAATTCGCCACTTGCGTCCATTGGTTGCCCGCGACCCTTACGATGTCGTCGGTCCACCTAGTGGGAGACCTGCCTACGCTACGTTTTCAGGTCCGTGGTCGCCACTCGAGAACTTTTCTTCCCCATCGGTTGTCAGTTCTACGGGCGATGTGGCCTGCCCATTGCCACTTCAACTTGCTATGAGGTATGTCGGTGATTCTGGTTCTTCGCCGAATATCTATGTTCCGGATTTTATACTGCAAAGAAACTCCAAGCATAGTTCTTTCCATTGCTCGTTGAGTGACACGCTTAGTCTCTCTAAAAGAGCAGTCAAGGACCACGTTTCGGAGCCATATATATCATCACTGGCAAAGTGGCAACACACACTGGCTCATCTGTGACTAATAAAACCTATTTAAGGGCCTTCGCGCCTTTTAAGCCGTAAAAACGTTACATTCTAAAGCATACTCCTGATTAACGGCTGGGTGTAAAGATTGAAAAAAAATATATGTTGAATGTATATTCATGTACAACAATGTGAGTAAATTTTATTTTCTTATGACAAATAGTTGAACTGTAAAAAAATATTTAACAACACGCTATTTTGTTCAAATAAATGCTCACTCCTTCTAAACGGCTTCTTTTATTTAAAATGTTTTTGAATAGATCAATCGGTGTTAACATTTACTACAATGTGAGTAGCGCTCATGTAAATCAGTCAATATTTTACAAAGAATATGTTGAAAATTTAGATTTCCACATATAAAAACCGGGCGAAGGCGGGTTTTTGCAGCTGTTTCTGCCTAGCTGCATAGTCTATGATATAATTTTGAGGTATCGCGGTATGCTCGGGACATATTAATATGTGCGGTGAAGATATGAAAATGTGCGTTTAGCTCCGTCTGGATGTTCAAGGTCATTGAGGGTACTATGCGCCTTAAAAAAAAAACAAACCGACGAAACATCGAACTGAAAAGCAAAAAATAAATTTTGAGGCGGCGCCAAACAAACATACTATTCGAAGAGCAGAATAGCTCGTTGTATAGCTTCTTTTTTTCATAGTGGTAAAATCATCAAATTAGGCCTCCCACCCAGAAAAGGGCAGGAGGGACTATCAGACCTATACTGACCAAAATCCACGGTGTCCTTCAATAGCCTTTTACGTTCCGGGGTGGTAGCTCGTAAGTCCCGCGATAATGGCATCAAGCCATGCTTAGCACATAAAACAGAATAAAACCTCCTTATACGTGTTTTACTTACGTAAGTACGTAAGTATAAACTGAACAACACGGTAAGTAAGGCCCATTCACAATTTTGCAGCTACGAGCGGTGACTTAGCGCGATCAAATGACAACTGTTTGACACACGCCACGGGATGCCGCCCAGTGGCGAATTCGCATACTTACAATTTACTAATTTCTTATTCGTGCCTTAAAGTTTCATGTCGTGAACGTGGAATGAAATAAAAATGACCATCTGACATCAGCTTTAGCAAACATTTTGATACACGTGTTAATTTTTTTTTTATTCAACTTGTACTTGTGTGTCAAGTTCGTGACTTCATAGATCATAAAATTTTATTGATCTAGACTAGAATACATAATTGTCTGGTATGTGTTCGTAAATATCTTAGGTAAGTAGTACTTACGCCCAAAAACATTTGCATATCTATTGAAACAAGAGCGACATTCAACGATTTTCATACTTTATAATCGCCTCAGATATCAATATCAAAACGATTTATTTTCAATTAATTTTTATGTTTATTTATTTGTGTTTGGCAATGGGTGTCATTTACCAGAAATATAATTATGAATTTATTTATTCAATAAACTAGCTTCTGCCAGCGACTTCGTATGCTGATCATGTTGCTTATGCCAGCCGCAAAGAGGTCGTCAAAATCGAAGATCTGAAACGTCTAATGTTGAATTCTTAGAGCCTGGGACGGGAAAACAACGGGATGCGCATGAGGATTCCAGACGTTCCAGTTTTCTCACAAAAGTAAGTCAACAGGAAATGCCCATCAGACTAAATAACTCTTGCTAAGACGTGATTCCTATTTAATTATGTAATAGTATAGCTGGGCTCTTGGAGTTCCACATCAGGTGTTCCAGATCTTCAATTTTTATACAACAACAGAGAGTGCTTATCAGGCTGAACAACTCTTGCTATGACTTCATTACTGTATATGTAATAGGATAGCTGGGCTCTTGGAGTTCCACATCAGGTGTTCCATATCTTCAAATTTATTCTCTCAGCAGAAAATGCTCATCACTTGAAACAATTTTTGCTGTGGCGCTATTTTTGTGTGCGTGATGAAAAGTATACTATAACCAGCCCAGGAGTATGAAAAATAATTGTACCAAGTTTCGTCAAAATCCGTCGAGTAGTTTTTGTTTCTATAACGGTTATACAGACAGACAGACAGACAGACAATAATTTTACTGATTGCATTTTTGACATCAGTATCGATCCCTAATCACCCCTTGATAGTTATTTTGGAAATATATTTCATGTACAGAATTGACCTCTGTACAGATTTATTATAAGTAGGTATAGATAGAAGATAGATATAGATAGAAGAAAGATATAGATAGAAGATAGAAGATATAGATAAACGTCCCGATTTAACGGTAAATAGCAAATCTACGCAGATAGCAGAGTGGCTTAGTGGTATCGGCCCCGATTTACGAGTTTGTATATAGGTCGTGGCTTGAACCAAGCCAGGTGCATTACTTTATCTAATTTATTTAACAGCGACTGCTCTCAAAGCGGTGAAGGAAAACATAAATACAAGAACCATAAATTCGAAGACATGTAACATCTGCCAACCCTCACTGGGCCCGCATGGTGGATTATTAACCCCCTCTGTGTCCCAGCAGTAGGAACATTTATAGGCTGGTGATGATGATGATGATGATGACAAAATCTACGTGTCTACAATCTAGGTGTCCGTATTTACTGTTGACATTGACACAATGCATTTCCGCGAACATAGGTATTTTATTGTGACTGTTGCCAGTCAACTCTGGCACCACTCACCAGAGAAGAAGATCAAGTATAAGAATTTACCTGAAGATTCACCAACAAGTATTAATTAGGTACTACTGTCCAATACAAGTGGTTCCCAACACATCTAAAAAAAACAATTTTGGGACCCGCGGTACACACCTCCGTTACGAGTAGTCTTCGAAAAAGCTACAGTTTTTCTCATACACACTTGTCGATTTATCGTTGCAGTTTGAACTGTACCGACTAATCGTAACGATTTATCGTAAGGTGTGTAGCAGCCATAAGAGAAAAGTGGTCAAAGAATATTGGGTAACGCTTGGGTCCTTCGTACAAACGCGACACCAATATCCCATACCTAACGACTTTGGTATTAGGCTACTAGCGCAATACCACAGCAATACACACACATCCATGGAGGTTCGTCCTAACGATACTAAAGTCGTATAAGGTATCGGAGTCTTACGTCGCATTCTGAATGTAGGGCCTTAGATTATCTTAGTGTCAAATGTATGTTTCTTAGTTATGTTCCATCAAGCAGTTCAACTGTAGTTCTTTTTAATGGTCAGTGTGATCGGTCATCATAGAGCGGCTGTTGGCTCGATCAATTGCGGTCGATGTATTTGTCCATCCTATATTTCAGGGCCCACTCGTTTACCCGACAGTGGGCTGAGACCCATAGTTTGGGAAATACTGACACATTTATTATAGTTTAGCTATTCCCCAATGTTTCACCTGCTGCTTGGCTTCTACCCGTCAAAGCTTGATGTTAGCCTATAGCCTTCCTCGACAAATCAGCTATCAATATTAGATTTTTTAATTCGAACCTCTTCCAAAAATTAGCGCATTCAATCAAACAAACTGTGGAGTTTGTTTAAGACTATTGACTTCTCAACATTGACATACCAAAAAAGCCTAGGAGAAACCGGGTGTTAACCTCTCGAATCAATCATTAGTGTAGTAGGCACACGACACATGCCTACAAAACAACACATGGCAACATTTAGCGATTCATGTCACATCTAGGGTGGTTGTACATCGACGGGTCTCATGTACGCTGCCAGACGTGCACTTAACATGTTCGGCCGGCCGAAACGTGATCTCGCAAATCGCAATGGTCTGTCTAGACGCCGGAGGCCGCCTGTCTGGCCTAGCCGTAGTCTGATGGGCCATACAAAGCCACCAATTACCAATCCAGTGGCCGACGCTAATGGCTATACCCGTATTGTTCATATTTCAATGTACGCTGCGCCACGCGTCTGTGTACTACAGATGTTAATTAATATGCTCCGACTTTTTCATGCGGTCAATGAACCATCCAGTGATAAAGGTTTTGTATTCAATTTGTGATGTACCTTTGTTGTGATTGAGATGCAATCGTTGGAAATCGGTTTTTATTAATTTGTTTCAAATTGAAAGGTTGTACCGACACCAATCTGAGGTAGAGTTCAATCAAAATCAAGCATTTAATTAGGCATTATCATTAGCTATAATATATGGCTTTATAATTCTGCCTCTATTGAGGTGTGCAACAAATAAAATGATGATTGGAATAGGTACCTACTTCATTCTCGTTACAAGTTCATGGTTGGGAAAATCAGACTCTAATTATGTTCTGACGACAAGTGACTAAGTAGAGTACATCATATCATTATAATATAACTGTGTAAGTAGTATCTATATGGCAATAATTAGATACTCCAAGATAATAACACGACTACCGTCCTAACGTTGTAATAATAAACGAACAACTATGACTAACACTTTTTGTGAGTCGACCGTCCACAATCTCTCAAGTCATTTATTTACAAAGTAATATGCTACCGTGATACGCGCAGTAATTCTAATACATCGCATAGAACGCGTCGCGTCGTGTAAACACAGACGAGAGGCCAGACGGCCATCAATCGAGATCGGACAGAAAAACACTCGATGCGAAGGTAGGGTAAAAAGTGGCGCAGACGCGGATGTGCGAGCGGGGAAAAAAGTTGTTGCATCGAGTGACTCGCGCGCACCGCGGCTGCACCGGCGACCGACGACCGACGCGACGACGCAAAAACTACAATAACTCACCATGCTCAATGAAACGTGAACTTTCCACCACACGATCGAACCTCCTCACTGCTCTACGACCGCTGAGCTACTAAGAATTGCTAACCAACTTGCAAACATCAGCAGCCACAATTGCATGCATTTATTCAGCATTCGAAATGTAATTCAAAAATCAGAGCCGTAACTTACGCCTTTCGGTCACTTAAGATTCCGTGTCAGCGGATAAAACGTGTACAGAATTTCAAAGGTATTGTTATCTTAAAGCGACTCATATAAACTTTATCTACTATCGTACAATAAATAGTAGGCAATGGTTGACCGAGCAACCGGCGACTTGATAATTGGTGCTGTAGATAAATAGTTTATTAGAGCGGGTTGTATATTGAGTTGATAAAGTCGAAATTAAATTATGACCAGTTTCATAATCACGCTACCCTTATAAGGCGGCAGTATATACCGCAGTATATACGGTGTTATCACGAGCAATAAGTTACGAGATACCAATAGCTACTCTATCAGCGGCTGATCCAGGTGTTGCAGCTATTTAATTGTAAATTTTGTATCGTTTCGTGTACTTTAGATTAACTAAACGGCAGGAAAGTGCAACACCTTACCCTTTAATATTGCCCAAGGGTAATAAAGAATGCTGATAAGTAAACGTTTAACAGTCCCTACTCCCTTTTAAATGTTTGATTATATCCGGCACTTGAGTTTATTTGCTCGCTTTAGAACGTGCAAAAATTACAGCAAACATTTTCAGGTTTCGGAACAAACAAGGTGTCATATTTTGTCGAAGCCGAAAATGATTTCATCTATACTGCCCAGTTATAGAAGAAACTAACCAGAGAATTAAAATAGCTAAAGAAAGTGGGAAAAGAAATACGATTCAAAATCGCACTTGCACACGCAACAATGAACACAGAAGCAGATCGATTAGCAATAAAATCCTTACTAAGAACCATAGTCATAGTAAATACAAATTATATCACTAAGCAATTACAAAAGTACACAAGCTTACCTCATACTCGGTACATAGCCATACGCAAGCACTTGCGTAGACTTCGGTAAAAACTTATAGTTTTTAGTCACCGGATCGATAATGGGTTTTTAATCGATTTTTTATCCACATCGTCGTTCTCGTCCGCCGTAAAGGGTACAAGTCCATCCATTTATGTACGACAATGATAATTAAAGAGAAATTATAATCAGAAATAAATTACTTCTTAAGTAAGATTTAATTCGGTGTTCGCCGTTTACTGATGTACCATTAAGCAATATCATGGAATACCCAATTATATTTACTTGAGGCTTTTTATTTTACTGATGTTGATTATGGTGACCAAATTACTGGCTATTTAGGGAGTATGGGATCATCATTTTGACGTTTTCTTTCGGGTGTTTCCTAATTTTTAGTAAACTAATTTAAACCCATGCCCACAGTACGTAGTCAGTTATCGCTCGTTTGTAGCGGTTTTTGACAGAAATTTCTTGGAGGTCGCGCCAAACATTCACGTCCTCATCTCCAAAAATGGTGACCAAAAACAAACAAGTGAGCCCGCGGTCCGGTATTGTCACATACTAACCAGCATCAGTCATCAAACAAGGTCAGTTAGAGGACTTATGATAATCATCGACAATTAAGGTAGGTCGCAACTGCATGTGGGATGACCACAAATAAAAACAAATCCTGTTAGTCTTTGAAATAAGAACAAGATAAAAATAGTTGTCTATGTCGACGGTCTACATCCGCTATTTTAAAAGTTCTTGAGGATACGTCAGCGTTCGTTTTTTGAATTGTGTTTTAGGTATGTGCTGTTGTTTTTTTGGCTCATGTATTATTATGTGACTGCTTGAGTGACTTTTTGATGACTACTACCTTATGGTACAGTCACGAGCAATATATTTGACTGGCCTGTTGGTCTAATGGTTAGTGACCCTGACTGCTATGCCGGAGGTCGTGGGTTCGATTCCCACCCAGGACAAATGTTTGTGTGATGAGCACGATCATTTGTTCTGTGTCTGGGTGTAATTTATCTATAATATGTATGTATTTAGAAATATATAAGTATGTTTATCAGTTGTCTAGTACCCATAACACAAGCTCTGCTTAGCTTGGGACTAGATGGCGTTGTGTGATAGTTGTGGAATATGGTTCACCCTTGTTTGGCAGAACAACTTTTCGTCGAAAATCACTCCGGCTAATTTTGGTTACTATAAAGTCGTTTAGTCGAATTATTCATTTCACCGAATAATTACTTTTTATATTTTTATTAAGCCTATTTATTTCTTTCAAATAATTTCATTTGACCGAATTTTCAAATTCACTAATTTTATTTAAACTAATGTTTCACTAGACTAATAATGATTTAGTCGAAATATCGCATCGAATATTCATTTAATTAATTATTCGTTTTCTTTCATTGTCTATAAAAAAATCGGGCTCCGCCGAGCTATCTAGGTAATCAGCACTTTTACCAAGGATGCAAGAGCGAGCGAAGCGAGCTCGGAACCTGGGGCAACCCGACTCGGACAGGTTAGGTTCGAAGGGGATGGCGGGGTCTGAAAGACCCCGCCATCCCCTTCGTGTTAGGTTACTTTAAACCTTGCAAACAGAAATAGGAGCCCCGCGAGGCGGGGCTCCGTCGAGCTACCTTGGTAGGTAGTAATCGGCAATTTGACTAAGGATGCAAGGGCGAGCGTATATTACTGATGACCACCTACCGAGGTAGCTTGACGGAGCCCCGCTTCGCGGGGCTCCTATTTCTGTTTACAAGGTTTAAAGTAACCTAACATGAAGAGGATGGCGGGGTCTTTCAGACCCCGCCATCCCCTTCGAACCTAACCTGTCCGAGTCGGGGTGCCCCAAGTCCCGAACTCGCTTCGCTCGCTCTTGCATCCTTAGTTACTGGTTACCACCTACCAAGGTAGATCGACGGAACATAAATATTTACAATGTTTCTTTCTGCATTACATTACACCAATCGATTATTCGATAAACTAAATTTTATACCACCTGAATATTATATCAAATGAATATTATACCTTTTGATCAATAGCACAAATGTTGTTATCGCAAATAAATATTCGATGAAATGAAAATTAAGTTAACCGATATTATACAAACTGATTATTTTCTCGAACGTTGTTCGAATTAGTAAAATTATATCAAAAGTTTTTCGACCAAACAAGGGTGAACCGTGGAATATTATTATTATATTATATTATTAATATTATAACAAAATTCAAACGCAATTTTCTCGGAAAATTCCACTTTGAAATAAGACCTATTTCGTTAAAGTATGGCTTACAAAATAGAAGTCTAATGAAAAATAAGAAGTTTAATCAATACGGTAGCAAAACATCGCTTTCGAATACTGCTTAGTGTTTACATACTTTTGCTCGTGACTGTACGTGCTTATGACTAGTGATGTGCCTGGTGGCAATATTCCCATTGCCGGCAATATTCCCAATATTGCCACTGCCGGTAAAATACCAAAATTGCCGGCAACTTTGGCAATATTGCCAATGTTGCCATTCAAATAACACCAGTATATTTTATTATTTACTGCAGGTACAGTTTATATAACTGTAGATAATGCGTTGCGGCATCAAGTCTGCCTTATAAAACTACTAAGTTGTTACTCTGACCGGTGATTTACTAATTATGTAAGAATTACGGAAACAAGTGTATTAAATTAATGTTATTTTTGTTGATTATTTGTAGTTTTGATATAGATTTAGACTTTTTTATTTCCATATTGTATAGGTTCTTATACTCGTTGTTTTTGTTATGTGATTTTACATGAAAAACTAGTAGCCCACTCAACGAACAGTTATAGAGGAAAATTGTTGAAAACACGATTTTGGACCACGATACTTTGTTTGAGCTAGTTAGGAGGTGAATATAATTATCAAAAGTCGCCGCCACTAGCCCTTGAGCTGTGGGGTAGGGGGGTTTAAAGGTTCCATTTTTTGGTTTTTCGCTTACATCTTGGACTTGCACCGGAGGGATTTTGATATGTTCACTATTGTTCACCTCTAACTAGTCCAAACAAAAAACAAAGTTACGTAGTAAAAAATGAGTTCCTAGAATTACTCTCTATGCTTTGAGCATTCGTTGACTAGATTAAACTTCAACATAAAAGAAATTATTCGAATTTAAGCCTTTTTGTTCAATATTTATTAATTTAAACAATGATTATCATCGTCTTATCTTAAAATGTATGTGTAATTTCTTATATTCACTGACGTGTGCGGCAACAATGGGCAATATTGCCGGTAAAATACCGGGAATATTGCCAAATATTGCCGGCAATTTTGGCAATTTTTCCCAAAACAATGTTTTTTTTGTATATAATGTAGGTCATGGTCCGTAAATGCTAATTTTAAGTGTGTTCAATAGTTTTCGCACTCACTTTGACTTAAAATTAAGCAATATTCCCAAATATTTCCACTCGCGGCAATATTGCCGGCAATATTTCCACCTATATTCCCACCTTGGGCAATATTCCCGGCAACGGCACATCTCTACTTATGACATAATCCTGTACTTACACTTGTTGACTTAAAAAACTACTTGGGATTTTCAAAAAGGATATCTTTGCCAAACCACTCGTTCTAAACAATCACAGTTCACTTTCAATGTATGGTCAATAATATATCGTGTGATCCAAAGCTTTCTCTGATTGAGACATTCCTAATCAGCCTTACCTTACTAACTCTTTATCAAATATCAAATGTGCTAGCAGTCGTCATTATAGTGTCGCGGGTTCGATTCCAGCACGGAACAAACATTTATATTATCTACGAGTACGAGTAGGTAGTTGTTCCGGGTCTGAGCGTTTCGTTTGTGTGTAAAAGTCTCCCTTCCGTTTCTAGGGCCTCGGTTAAGTACCTGTTTTTAGACAGTCTATGAGCCCGAGACTGTAGCCTAGAAAAATGTTAAACAATCTATCTAATATCTTGAAACGAGCAATTCTTGTGTATTTTCCGAGATCCTGATTATATGTAATCAGGATCTCGGAAACGGCTCCAAGGATTTTCATGAAAGTTACAGATTAGGGCTTTTCGGCTCAAGGAATCGATTTATCAAGGTTCCAGGTTCGAGAAAAACTCTGTTCCCAAGATATAGATAGGCATTTTAAAACCGCGTTTTAAGAAGCGCCATCTATCTATGACCGATGAGGGCCAAAAACAAAAAAAAATGGTGTTAGTTTGATATCCTGTTGACATCGCTACTTACACGTGCCTCGTTCACATTACCAGTACAGTCACGAGCGCCACTACACTCACCTAAAGTCGAAAGAGGTTTTCTATTTAACGATTGTTACTTTGAGACAATACTAGTAATAAAATATGGCTTGCAAAATAGCTGGAAGAGATATACCTAGTATAATGTTTTTCGGGATTGTACAGACGCCAGCAGGAAAAAATAAAAAAATAGTAAAATTTTACCAATCGAACATTAACCTTCCACTATTTGTGATAAGATTGGAAATCTAATAAAACAAAATTGACAGATTGTGGTAGCTTAATGTGCTGGCTCTGGCTCTGTCTACAGTACCTATATTATCTACTGTTTACAAAAAAAACCACAAGATCATGAACTTGAACATGTGAACATGGCAGTGCATGGTTGACATAATATTTTCGGAAAATTATACTGGATTGAACTCGGACGTATTAAATAAAATTATAATTACCTACTTAATTGTTTTGCTTGATTCAAGTTGGTCAACTAGTAAGCCGTCTTGCAATTTACTAACACTGAAAATAGAATACCAAAACGCATCTGCATTTTGATATTCCATGCACCTCTCTGGATAAATAATGGGATCCAACGGGAAGAATTCTTCGACTTTACGTAATTATTATACATTCAAAAAGAATGCTTTTAAATATTGAATTAGAACACACACAGTTTCTTTTTTTTTGGCATTTTGTAGTTTGGTGACTAAACCTTTAAAAATAGTTTCCATAAAAATAAAAGTTGCCAGAAAAATAAATCATCATCTGCCTAGCCTTTTCCCAACTATATTGGGGTCGGCTTCCAGTCGAACCAGATTCAGCTGAATATCAGTATTTTACATGGAGCGACTGCCTGTCGGACCTCCACAACCCAGTAACTGGGTGATACGATACCCCATGGTAAGACTGGTTGTCAGATTTTAGAGCTTCTGACGAACAGTAACGACTGTCAAAGATCTACAAATGACAGCCGGGACCAACGGCTTTACGTGCTTTCCGAGGCACGGAGGAAACTCGCTATGACAGATGGTCACCCATCCACAGACCAACCTCGGCAAGCGCGGCTTAACCCAGAAGATCGGCCTGTGCGGCTGTGATTATTTAGCCACGAGCTCCTCATATGCAAAAATAAATGCAATTTTGAAAAATCATTCCATTCTACTCAATGGCCAGTCACAGTTAGGAACTTTACCCATGACGCGATGCGATATCGAATTGCATCGATTGACGATATTGGTCAGATATCACACAAGCGCCCGGCCGAACAAAATGTATGGACAATCGCTAGTGTTTGCTAATGGAGTCGCACGGATTGACGATATCGCTCACAGATCTTCTCGATATCGAACGGCATGTACGTGTTAATGACAATTCTATTGAACTGGTCATCACTGGCGACACCTTTTGTCTTTGGTTTGCAGCGCCTTATGTCGTAGTATGTAGTAGTATGGTGAATTTTTGAAGTTCACGGTCGAATTGCATCGCATCACTCCATTAGTGAATACGTGCGTGCGACTTAAATCGGCAATTGACTCGATATCGCACGAATCGTGTCGTGTCGCATCGCGCCATGAGTAAAGTCCCTTAAGGTGATTGCGTCGATGTAGCCCGCGAAATACAATTTTTTTCGTAGTTAGATTTCGGAGATTTTAACATGATGCACCTTTTCTATGTGAGAGCTGATGGAGCGATTTTTTTGATAATTTGTATATTTAAAATTATACTTGTTATTACCGCAACTCATATATTTATAAAGTTACAACATGTCACTGGCCTGCAAATTGCAAAAAACGTAAAAATATTTGAATTTCGCGGGCTGGTTGGAGCATCCCCCTTAAACTACAGTAGTTACAACTTGCACGACATGATCATCGAGAGTCATTTACTTGTCAATGGTCGCAACAATGTTGCTATCGTTAAACCGATACAGAACCGCAGTGAAAAACTGGGCTGGGACCTAAACGAAAGCATTTTGTGTCGATAACTAGTTACTACTACACGCAATACAAGTAATGATGGCAATTGTCCAGTTGACGATACAATTTTGCGATACTTAATATTCCTACAATTTTGTAACGAACTGCCTTGAAGGTAGGATTTTTTACAAATCATAATTATAATAATGTTAGTAAGGGCCCAAAGAGTCGGGAAGAGGAGGATTTTATTTTTTAACTAATGAATTGTAGACTCATTCCAGTGGGTTTGACGCAGATTGTGCACTTCGCAAATTGTGCACTTGACGAAAAATGTGCACTTCGCAAATTGTGCACAAAGCAAAAACCGATTACTTACAATTTATTTTTTTATTATTTTGCTCGATTTTAACAATATAACAGTAGTTACATGTGAAAATAATCACGTTATCGTGCAAACTAAAAAAAAAATTAATTAAACGGTTTTTATTTTGAACCATTATGATCATTTTCAGATTCATTTTGAGGAGTGCTCAATTTGAGAAGTGCACAATTTGCGAAGTGCCCATTTTGCGAATTACTATTTTGAGAAGGGCACAATTTGCGAACTTTATGCGTCAAGTGCACAATCTGCGTCAAACCCATTCCAGTCTCTTATATTTTTGGCGGAATGGCAAGCAATAGTTTTATTAGTTTCCTTCTTTGATGTGATTTACTTGAAATTCCAAATAAAATGTATAGTAACTGTAATGGTGACTATAGGTACTTTCTTTTATTGTAAAAATCGTCCACGTCGTAGGAATGAAAACTGAAAATTGTGGAAAGGTAATACCTAAATGAACTGAAAATGAGTGAATGAATTTTACTCAGAGTATAAATTCAGCTGTTTCGTATTTTTTGACAGGTCATTGTTGCCTCATAAAAAACCTAATCACGATCTAAGAGCCTATGCACACCACGTTTTTTAAACGCGTCGGTGCAGCGCGTTTCAGAAACGCGCATCAACAGCACGTTTTCATCGGAACAGTTTGTTGTCGTTTGTTTGAGTCTGCGTCTGACTTGCGTGCGTATCGCGTCTAACTCGCTGCACTGGCGGCGCGTTAAAAAACGTTAAAAAAAAAAATAACTTAACGAAAAACAAAAAACCCGACTGCGTTAAAAATACACTAAAAAGAAAGAAACAAGCCCAGCAGTTTAGAATTCACTCATTCACACTCACAGTCGGGGCCCATTCAAATTATACCAATCAAATCTTCCCAAGGGGCCCCGACTGTGAGTGTGAATGAGTGAATTCTAAACTGCTGGGCTTGTTTCTTTCTTTTTAGTGTATTTTTAACGCAGTCGGGTTTTTTGTTTTTCGTTAAATTATTTTTTTTATTTCATACTTTTTAGTTTATAATATTAGTGTGAATTAGTCTCTCTAGAGACCTAACTCGGCTCAAAGCTACATAATTATGCTTGATATGACCTTTAGCAAAAATGCGTGAACCACAGCTCGGTCCAAAGTAGTTCCTTGGTGCTTGTGTATACTTAGATTATTTTTACCAAATATATTTGGTCGTCATGCTCATTCACTTTTTCTTTTTTGGTTGGAAAACCGTTTATTTACGAGTACTAGAAATAAAAACTTAAATCAATAAGTAAGAAAATGAGCGAAAATATTGTTTTGTTAAAACTTTAAATCGTCATATATCCTAAACTATTATTTAAAATGAAAAACGATTTAGGGAACCTAAAGATGATTTTAAAATACCTATTCAACGATACCCCACATGACATAGTTCATCGACTTTTTTTTTTCATTTTGACAATATGGCGTCTGGTTGTCGCTGTGGTGAATATTGATTACTGTCATGTCTTTAGTGACACTCGCAAGGTTAAGACGAATCGATTGACGTAAGAATTATCAAAATCGGCCCACGCGTTTGGTCTCTAGAACGCCACATAGAAACAAACATACATACATACATACATACATACATACATAGACTGATAAACACATTACCCTCCTTTGCGTCGCGCAGTCGGGTAAAAACGTGGTGTGGATAGGGCAGCATTGATAATCCTGCAACTCAAGACAGTTTAGCGACCCATAATAGTCCCAGATTACCCTTACCTCGAATACAAATCTAAGCTGTATTCATTTAAGGCTCAATTAAGGCCAGATATTAAATTTAATACGAATTGATTGGGTTTTGGTACGTGTCGCGTGCCAGTGGCGTAGCAAAGACCGAATCTAGGAGGAATTCGCTCGCGACAGTGGCGTAACTATAGACGGGGGCGAAGTGGACTCTAGCCCCCGGTCTCTCACATGATGGGGCCTTACACCCAGTGAAAAAAAAATCTTGAACAAGCCGATCACAAGTTTGAAAACAGTCAGTAAAAAGAAATGAACATGATTTACAATGTATACATGTAGTGTCCAATATGTGTGCGGAAACTGAAAGAAACTAACTGGCATCGCTATGCTGATGTGGCTGACGATCACGTTTAGGTATAGCGTATTCACTGCTAAAAACAGCTTTATTTATTGGTAGTGTAAAAAGGTCTAATTATGACTGTGTAATTATGTAGTGTTATTGTGATTTTTAATTATTTATTTTGAATACACAGTTTCTAAAAAGATGTAATGCATCATTATGGGTTACGTTACGGTGTAGGTACCTACCTGACAATAAAGATATTTTATTTATTTATTTTCATTAAAGTTTTATGTTCGAAAATTTGTTTTTATATTTAACTACTTTTTTTTTCCTGATTTCAACAGGAAAACTAATAAGTATTTTCCGCGCTCCCATAAAAAGTGAACCAGCCGCCCGGCGACAACGAGTAAATTAATAACTTCAATATCTTTTTAAATAAGTACAAAGTATTTTTATTCAACGTTTTAATCAGTCAATAGTCATTTAGGACACAACATTTTTAGAAGTTAATTTTATATAAACTTTCCGCGAAAATTTTTTCCCGGATTTACAGCTACGAAGTGAATTTGATTGATTAGGTACAACCTCGTTTTTGACATAATTATAAAATTTTTCCACAATCGTCAAATTACGCTGTAAAAAGTAATTAAGTAGGTAAGAAAAACAAGTGCCAAGTTATACTTATTTTTAGGTGTCCAAGAATACAGTGCGTCTAATACGGCCACTTTAAATATGTGGCTAAGGAAATTGCGATAAAATTGTAGACTAGTAGTAGAAAATAATTGATAAGGAACTGTTTGCAACATTGTAAAAGAACAATATTGCTAAAGAGGCGCTTTTAAATCCGCTGGGTTGACAAAAAGCTATTTGTTTTTGCCAAAATGTAAATTATTCAATAATGTACTTTTTTAATTTACCATTTCCTGTGTACTCAGTTCGAACCGTTATGTCTGACCTGTAAGACTGCCGCTCTGCCCGACTCCCAGTAATTACACAAATGACAGACTTTACATTACATTACATTACTTTACATTTCCGTCTCTGTGATCCTTCATCATGTCTTCCGTTCCGTTAATTTTGCAAATAATACATCGAATATACATGAAACGAATGCTAAAGTATAATTTACAAAATTGCATATCATTGTGTTGGTTTTGATTCTTATTGGTAGTTTATTAGTATCAGAAGTTCCATGAAAAATGCAACACGATTAAATTAATAGATATTTATAAAAGATTTGTCGCTTATAAATTATTACACACTTTTCAATACATTTTAGCCCTAGTGTTACGATGTGAAAAACGGTAGTAGAAAAAAAGGAATAGAATAGCAATAGAATAATCTTTATTACACAAAAAAAAATGGTAACAATAATTATGTGAAGTCCCTGACTTGCTAAGTGATGTACCTACCTGTATTACGGGAGCCAGTGCCCTCTCTCAAGAGATATTAGGGGTACCCATAAAACCAACACCACGAGGCTCTCGTTCGGCAGCTGGATCAAGGGCTTGATTCATCAGAAAGCAGTTCTTCTGGATACGGCGCGCATTGTTAGGAGGTTCCTTTCTTTGGAGCCCTAACCGCCTATAACTTGGCCCGATAACGATGGGCCAATATTATTTATATTTTTAAATATTTTTTTTTAATTCTTATTTTTAATTAGTAATATTTAAAAATGTAATAAGTAGGGAAAACTGAATCATGGTAAACCATAAAACTAAAGGAATAGGTAAGTAAATGATGACAGCGTAACGTCTAGGTTACCAGTTGATACCAGGTCCGATAGGCAGACGCTCAATGTATGTGAGCAAATGCTGATATTCAGCTGCATCTGGTTCGCCTGGAAGCCGACCCAATAAATTGGGAAAAGGCTAGGCAGATGACGATAAGTTCCGGCGAAATATTTACCGATCGGCACGCGGACGTAGTCACAAGCAGAAGCCAGTACAACATAAGTTAGACATAACATTTTATTGCAAGTTATTTGCATGTCTATGAGTTTTGTCCTAAATACCGGGATGCATCTAGTTTAGGGCAGTGCGAATGTTCACTAATGGGTTTACGACGGGAATCACTCTATAAACATGAGTGCATGACCATAGTATAAAGAGAGGAAGTAAGTTATCTTCATACAAATGCACCGCGCGCGGCTTGTATGTGTGCGCCAAAGTATCTATGTGTCGCCGCACGCACACTTAACGAAATCTCGGGGGGATTCGAGATGCGTAAGTCGGGGCTAAGTCTGCACGTCACGACTTTTCGACACTGCTAAATGAATTAAAAATATGTTTTAATCGCAGGAAAACATACTGTGTGATTCAATAGATATTATTGCATTATTTATGTTTTTATTAATTAAAAATAAAAATAAATAATTGTCCTTTATGTCTAAAAATAGGTACTACATTATGCCGATTAAAAAAATACAAAAAACCTGACTAGTATACAACGTGTAACATAATTAACGTTAACCTCTTATAGACATAATACAACTTCCCGACCCTTGCCAATTTACAACCCTGAGATATATATCGCGGATTGGGCCGGAGATAACCTACTTGCCCTCTTTATACTATGGCATGACAGCCGAGGCTCCGCGTCTGATGTCCTATATTAAAACCGTTTGATGTTAACATGTTTATAATTGTAGAATCATTCTGTCATTTTGAGTGCTTTTCAATATGTATTATTAAGATCAATGAAATTTTTTCTCATCTGAACGCAATGTCTGGTTCAAATAGGAAATAATTTATAGGTACAGCATTAAATAACATTTTTTTTAATGCGTGGTATTTTCATCAAATGAGTACCACCCAGGGCAGAGCGGGAAGGACTGTCAGACTCGTACTGACTAAAATCCATGGTGTCCTTCGATAGCCTTTTACGTTCCGGGGTTACAGTAATTACGGTATTACGTTCCCATGGAATTATTTTTGAGGTACACAAAGGTAAACAATTAATAGCTGGTAAAAAAATTAACAAAAAAATTAACAAATAATTCCATCAGTACACTGAAATATTGGTACCAAGAAAAAATATGAACTGAAATCTGTGACCAGCTATTTGTTAACAGATTTTAATTTTTTTTTAAAGTCCGCCCTCACTATAAAGAAAAGAAAATCCATAGACATTCTGAATAAGTAGGTATGGGAAAAGTAAATAAAATATTTATTTCAAATCAAAATATTTATTTTTCATTTTCATAACTTTATGTCGAACGTTTACAAAACTTAAGTTAGGTTGCTGTTTTAGGGCTGATTTTTTAAAAGTCAGATAATTTTTATTTGAAGAATAAAAATGGCGGTTTGAGAGCTGTGGAATATTATGTCAAATCGTAATTTTAATTCCTGATAAAAATTATCGGACTATTTATTGACAAAAAATCAGCCCTTAGTAAAAGAAATAATCCAACGATTTTCATCTGTTTTTCTACCTAATCTAAGAAATACTCGGTAGCGGAATCCAAGCGGAGTCCACACCTAATTCTGGACGCACATTAGTGCCCTAATTTGTCTACCGTGCTTTCACAACAACGCATCCTGCTCGCGAGAACGTCTCTGTAAATAAACAACACTATCGCACATTATGGAACAGGTACCTTTGAGTACAATCAACCACAACAATATTTAACCCTTTTTTTTTTTTTTTTTTTTTTACGTGGTAAAATCATCAAATGAGTCCTCCAACCCCGGGCAGGGCGGGAGGGACTGTCAGACTTCTACTGACTAAGGGTCTCAGCACACATATGGGATCGGAAAGGGATCGTCACCGTATCGCCTCGAGCCGTTCAGAATGGTTTGTATTAAACTCCCTACTGCAACGCACACTAATCGGAATAATAACGTAATCGCCTCGCCTCGGAACAGGCTCCGAACTTGAATTCCCGCGCTTACGGCTCATCGTCCCCGCGCTTACGTTTCTCCGTGCTTACGTCTCTCCGTACCCGAGCTCACATCTCTTCGTCCACCCTTTCCCCTTTCCCCTCCCGCGACTTGACTAACCAGGTCAGCCAGGGGGCGGCGAGGCGTAAGCGCGGTGTCGCCTAGCCGTAGCCGAGTTGACGTACAGGCGCTGCTGATACGCTTTCGTTACGTGCATACGGTAGGTTGACGCCTGGTTGACAGCGAGGCGAAAGGCGTTACGGTTACGATCCCTTTCCGATCCCATATGTGTGCTGAGACCTTTAAATCCACGGTGTCCTTCATAGCCTGTTACGTTCCGGGGTTACGGTTAGGGAATAATCCCGCGACCCCGGCAGGCTTTGGCCCTCTGAGAGGGGGGCCCCGTCATTATGCTGACGCTCTTTGAGGCGCGCGTGGGACACAATCGACCCGGGCATGGTCCTTGGTCGGGCAGCGAGTTGCCCTTTACTCGCTGCCCGCATGCCCGCGCCTACGGTGGCCGGAGATCATCTTGCGACGTCCGTCGCCGTGGGCGCCTACCACTGCGGCTGGGGCGGAGGGAGGACGCTGTCCTCTCTCGCTCGCGGCCTGCCTCCTCCTTGACGAGCATTACTGCCTCGCAGAAGGAGCTGACCGCTTCCCACTCCGTTATCGCCCCGCAGCATGGCCGCAACAATGCCGGGCGCGAGAGGTCTCCGCCTATCGCAGCCGTGAGGACACGTCGGTGCTCCGCCCAAGCTGGGCAGTCTTGCACCGTATGCTCCACCGTGTCCTCCGGGCGATCTTCGCAGTGGTGGCACACAATATTTAACCCTTGAATTAGGAAAACTAAGTTTTTTTAAAAATAATATAATATATTTCACAACTATCACACAACGCCATCTAGTCCCAAGCTAAGCAGAGCTTGTGTTATGGGTACTAGAAAACTTATATACATACTTATATATTTCTAAATACATACATATTATAGATAAATTACACCTAGACACAGAACAAATGATCGTGCTCATCACACAAACATTTGTCCTGGGTGGGAATCGAACCCACGACCTCCGGCATAGCAGTCAGGGTCACTAACCACTAGACCAACAGGCCAGTCAAAGTATAAATTGATTATTTCCCAGAGGTACTGCTAAGAAACTATCTGTCATGGCATGGCATATTAGTAAGTACAGTCGGCATCAAAAGTTGCTGACCACATTCAGATTTTCAAAATCGCTGTTTATCATAATAATACGGTGTACAGAGATTGTTATAACAACTTTTGATGTTGACTGTACATAGAAATCTGTTATTTAGTATAAAGTCTAAAGGTGCTCCCTCACCGCGAGCATACAGAGCCATATTTCTTATTTTCATACAGAAAATTTGTAAAATTAATCAAAACTCGTTAATATTATATATAACTATTGGCGACGTTGTCAGAATAAGCGCTCTTAAATATAGTGGCATTCACAACCATGTTTGCATTCTTATAGAATAATATCTGGTTGACCGAGCTTCGCTCGGTTTTTAAAATGTCTATATCTTGGGAACCGAGCTTTTCTCGAACCTGGGACCTTCATAAATCGATTCCTTGAGCCGAAAAACCCCTAATCTGTAACTTTCATGAAGATCCTTGGAGCCGTTTCCGAGATCCTGATTATATATAAATATACAAGAATTGCTCGTTTAAAGATATTAGATTACAACATGTGTGGTTGACCGTACGTACTTAAACCCCGGTACGCACAATCGCACATCCCTAATCTGGGTGCTTAGTACACTTGTTGAGCAATCCATATGTTTATAATCACGTCGCGTCTGTCTGTCGGTCGCTTCATTTGTGCTTGTGTACAGGGCCGTATTTAACTTGTCGTAGGCCCTACTTTTGCATCATAAATGGGCCCCCATAGTTATAGGACAATGGGGGACCATTTATGATGCAAAAGCAAAACAAGTGTATCGAATTTACTAGCACATCGTTCATATAAAAATGAATTTATGTCATAAATGATGATGCAAAAGCGAAACAAATGAATCGAATTTACTAGCACATCGTTCATATAAAAATGAATTTATGTAAAAAAACAGGAGATTCTTTTACTAAAACTGTATGCGCAAAGAACAAGGTTCAAAAATGTATGGACACCGTCCCCACCCTTGTAGCACCTTAAAACCTATGTCAATCGAAGGATCATGACCGTCTTATCATTTTATTGTTCTACGGCGAAACTGAAATGTGCATCCGAAAAAAGTTATATTGACATGAAGAAACCGGAATCAGTCACTAATCACTATAGTATGCTCCCGATCACGATGGCTTTCTTTTTATTATTACCGTGGAATGATTTTGTTTGTTCGTGGCTAATTGAGAAGCTTGCGACTAAATAATTACAGCCGCACAGGCTGATCATTCAGGTTAAGCCGCACTTACCGAGGTCGGTCTGTGGATGGGTAACAATATGTCATTGTAGTTTCCTCCGTGCCTTGGAAAGCTCGTAAAGCCTTTGGTTCCGGCCATCATTGTAGATCTTTGACAGTCTTACAGTCAGAAGCTCTAGAATCTGACCACCAGTCTTCCCATGGTGTTTTTTTTTTTACGTGGCTAAATCATCAAGTACCTCTCACCCCGGGCAGGGCGGGAGGGACTGTCAGACTTGTACTGACTAAAATCCACGGTGTCCTTCATAGCCTGTTAAGTTCCGGGGTTACGGTTAAAATAATCCCGCGACCCCGGCAGGCTTTGGCCATCTGAGAGGGGGGCCCCGTCATTATGCATGACGCTCTTTAGGCGCGCGTGGGACACAACGCGCCGTCGACCCGGGCATGGTCCTTGGTCGGGCAGCGAGTTGCCCTTTACTCGCTGCCCGCATGCCCGCGCCTACGGTGGCCGGAGATCGTCGCGCGACGTCCGTCGCCGTGGGCGTCTACCACTGCGGCTGGGGCGGAGGGAGGACGCTGTCCTCTCTCGCTCGCGGCCTGCCTCCTCCTTTACGAGCATTACTGCCTCGCAGAAGAGCTGACCACTTACTCCGTCTCGCCCCGCAGCATTGATGCCGGGCGCGAGAGGTCTCCGCACGTTACTTCACACTTACGATATTCATTAGAATTCTTCATTGAACTTTTTTCTGCTCCGTGAGTTGTTTCCGTGCGGAAGTCACCATTTAGTTCCAAAGAGTTGTTTGAAAGCTCCGACCAAAATCATCCACCACCTTCCTAGCCTTTTCCCAACTATATTAGGGTCAGCTTCCATGTTGAACCAGATGCAGCTGAATATCAGTAGTTTACATAGAGCGACTGCCTATCAAACATCCACAACCCAGTAACTGGGTAATACGATACCCCATGGTTAGACTGGTGGTCAGATTCTAGATCTTCTTACTGTAAAGACTGTCAAAGATCTACAATGATGGCCGGAACCAACGGCTTTACGTGCTTTCCGAGGCACGGAGGAAACTACAATGACAGATTGTTACCCATCCACAGACCGACCTCGGTAAGCGCCGCTTAACCCGAGTGATCAGCCTGTGCGGCTGTAATTATTAAGTCGCGAGCTTCTCAATTAGCCAGGAATGAACAAAACCATTCCACGGTAATAATTAAAGAGAAAACCATTGTGATCGGGAACACAGTATTGTGACTGATTCCGGTTCCTTCATGTCAATATAACTTTTTTCGGATGCACATTTCAGTTTCGCCGTAGAACAATAAAATGATAAGACGGTCCTGATCCTTCGATTGACATAGGTTTTAAGGTGCTACAAGGGTGGGGACGTTTTGGGCATTGTTCTTTAAAGGCGGACAAAATTATACAACGTGTAACGTTATTAGCGCAAAACCTCTCGTGGGGTAACTCAGCCCATGTTACTGAACAATGTATGTTCTAAAACTTTTGGAAAAAAAAAGATTTTTCATACAAAATGAGAAAATAATCTAGTCCATCAGTATGAAAAACCATTTTTTTTCAAAAGTTTTAGAACAAACATTGATCAGGTACATGGGCTGAGTTACCCCACGAGAGGTTTTGCGCTATTAACGTTACACGTTGTAAGTATAACACCGCGCACCGAAGAGATAATTTAGGACCAAAGCCGGGGCGTGTGCCTGGGTGCGTGTGCCGGGGTGTGCGCCCAATGGAAAATTCGGCCCTGCATGTGTAATTAGAGCTATTATTAAAGACGTCCGTAATTCCGGATCCCCGCTCTAATCCGGATAGTTTGTTTGAAATAAAGCTGATTTCAATGGGGGAAAATGTTGAGTAGTCATCATCAGTGAGTCATTAGCATTACATTCTAAGTGACTGATGTCTCATTCATGGAAATGATTTTTATATTTTTATAAAAATCGGTGAGTGTTGCCAACGTTAATTTCTGTTTTCTGAAGATCAACGGAGATTCCTTGATCATTAGTTTCATTCATCGGATTTTTTAATACTAGCTCTTGCCAGCGGCTTCGCGAAACGTCGGGATAAATGGTACCTCTGTGTCCATCAAGATTCGTTAAGCTTTTAAAGTGACTAGTATTAAACATATATCTATCCAAAGTATGGGACTCTGTCCCAACTCCCAATAGCCGTACGCTATGTACCAATGAATAGAGCATTTTAAGGAGAACCTAGACTTAAGTGATTTTCGTCATTGACAATTCCATCCGTTCGGTTTTGTGGTTTCTTAGGGTCCTCCGTGGATAACTACACAGGTTATGATCACAGGATACTTTCTACCCCGGTATGGCGTTCCTAAACGTCACGCGGACAACACTGCTGTGGAGGCATAAACTAGTATTATACATATCTATATATTAAATAATAAATAACAGTTATTCGATCCAATAATTGCAAGATATTTGTACTAAACTCCACTTGAGTACCTTAGAAGGTCTTAGCTATTATTAATACCCTATACAATACTAGGTTTATAGGCTGTTATTACAGCTGCAGTTAGCACTAAACTACCTAGATTATTTACCTAACTAATTGTTACGACTAACTGTATAAAGTTATTTAGACCAGTCAATACTGGCTGGTAACTATTTAGTTTCAATCAATAACAACTGTTTCACAACATTTGAAAAAAACTATTGACAGACTTATTAATAAACTAGCAATTCCCCGTGGTTTAACCCCCGCTGCCCGTCTCCTATTAGTCGTTACGTGATGATATATAGGGTGACTGGTAATTAGTGTACGAAACTTAGACACGTGATTGTGCTCATGATAACAAACAATTTTAACTATGGGAGCAAAGCCGAAATCTTAAAAAAATATCAGCTGTTCAGTACATTAAACAAACATAAATATACTGAATAGCTGATTTTTTTTTCGAGTTTTCGGGTTTGGTCCCTTAGTAAAAGTTGTTTAAGTATCGTACACTAATTAGCAGTCACCCTATATTAATATACAGCCTTCCTTGATAAATACTATCCAACACAAATAGTAGATTATTAACCAAGGGGATAAAGCAGTGTCTTCTGTCGCGGGTGACGATTTAAATCGCGAGCATATCAACTCGAGGCTTACTCCCGAGCGTTCGAGGGTGTTAGAAACTTAAATCACGAGCGAAGCGAGGGATTTAAGACGAGTCATGAGTGTAGCGAGGGATTTAAGTTCACCCAAGACTAAGACAGCTTTATCACCGAGGAAAATACTCTACTTTTCGTACCACTTGCGAAAAATTTACATTATAATAATATGAGATAATGCATGAATTTAAACATTTTCATTTAACAATTACCTTTCTTAAAAAAATAAATTAAACTCAACGTTTATGTATTTGAAGTCAACAAAACGCGGCAAATTCCTAGATTAATATGTAATATCTGGTGACCGAGCTTCGCTCGGTTTTTAATTTGTCCGATATTGGGAACCGAGCTTTTCTCGAACCTGGGACCTTGATAAAGCGATTCCTTAAGCCGAAAAACCCCTAATCGTGTAACTTTCGAAAATCCTTGGAGCCGTTTCCGAGATCCTGATTACATATAAATAAATATACAAGAATTGCTCGTTTAAAGATATTAGATTAGATTCTCAAAAGCAAAGGCATCAAGTCATACGGACTCTTCGATTTTCGTAATTTTATTATAGGCGAATAGGCACCAATGAAAGCTCCGTGATCACGGATTCTAATATTTTTAATAAGAAAATATAAGTTAACGTTTAGACGAACAAGATTTGCTTGGTCGGCGTGGATTTGATTGGCCGGAAATATTTTAATTAAATTTTTTTATTATTAAATTTCCATAATTTTTTTCCGTCATCACGGATTTTGATTAATCTTATATAGAATTGTGTGAAATATTCTGTTCAACAAGAAAAAATCCGGCCGACCAATGATTTTTAGCCGGAAAGGTCACGCATACCTATTTGAATGGTGTGATAAGGGGTAAAATTTATCCATTATCGCATTATCCAATTTATCGCGCATACCAAATTTTATTGTGTGAGTGAGGATCATACTATTATAGATTTCACTTACTTGATGACATTTCTTTTAGTTTTTCTTCTACCTCTGGTCTCTTCTTCAAGTTTTTAACTATTTATTATACTAATTAATATGGAAAAGAGGAAAAACAGGGTTCATACATGGGTACATTTGGGTTGATTATATAAGAAATGAAGGTTGATACAAAAAATATGTTCAATTCAAGTTTATTAATTAATAATCATCTACATCATTATCATCAAAATTATCATTTCTCTCTTCTTCTGATTCTTCGTTTTCTTCCTCATTCTGTTGGCAACGGTATTTCCTCAACCTTTAACGATGCTGATGGGCCAATGTACCACAATGGTTCGAGTTTACTGGATTCATTTACTTGCCATCCACATTCTGTTGGATCATATAATGTACAAATGGGTTCAGTAGCATTTTGCCACATTGCGTTTACAAAAATGGTGCGTAATATTTTTTGCGTTAAAGTTTTCCAGCATGGTGGAATATTATTTGAATTGAAAATTATCATACCTTTGTAAAATTTTTCTTTGTCGGTTGTACTTGCAAAAAAATTTAAAAATAATTCAAATCTTGCCGCATTAACATTATTATTTTTTACGTTATACATTTCATTTGTAAATCTTTGGACTAAATCTGTCTTTTCTTTATCATTTATGTCTTTCGGATTTGTCAAATGCTCGGACATGTTCTGATATTCTTCATTTTCTAACAGGAGGTTGTAGGCTTTAATTTTTCCTTTACAAGGTTTCAACTTGAACCAAAAATCTGTCTCACTCACTCTTTACAGAAATATAGAAACCGTTAAAAAGCGGAGAGTTAAAATTTGGTATGCGCGATACTTTCGGCAGTTTGTAAGCACGCATACCAAGATAATCATAAATGTGACATTAAAACGCGTGAATTAATAAAAAAAAAGGATTCCGTGGTAATGGATAAATTTACCCCTTATCACACCATTCAAATAGGTATGCGTGACCTTTCCGGCTAAAAATCATTGGTCGGCGGGATTTTTTCTTGTTGAACAGAATATTTCACACAATTCTATATAAGATTAATCAAAATCCGTGATGACGGAAAAAATTATGGAAATTTTAATAAAAAATTTAATTAAAATATTTCCGGCCAATCAAATCCACGCCGACCAAGCAAATCTTGTTCGTCTAAACGTTAACTTACATTTTTTATTAAAAATATTAGAATCCGTGATCACGGAGCTTTCAGGATTGGTGCCTCCTGGGCTATTAAAATCATAACTGCATTAATAAATGCGTATTCCTTTTTCAAAAAGTTGTATAATGCTTTACATACAAACTCAATGGTGTAAAGACAGACTGATGTAGTTCACTATCGGTAAGTATTCGAAATTCAAATCACATTCTCTCCCTAGAGGATGAATGAAATTCAGTACAACTGCTTATAACAGATTAATAATGACTATTGTTATGTACGCTTTTTGTGGTATAGAATGTCACTTTTTTGAGCAAGTGGTACGAAAAACATTTTTTCAATTCGAACCAATAGTTACTGAGATTAGCGTATTCAAACAATAGAATTTAACGCCAGTAAATATTCAATATCCAGTTTTCAATGCTTTTGCTTATAATTTTCCATTTGTCTTTACCTGAAAAATTAAAGCAAATAATATGTGGAATAGAAGGTTGCATGATCTACGCGTGACTGCCTATTTTTAGACCAAGACGTGACATTCAAAACGATGCATCGTCAAAATCAACATAGTCATGTAATCTGTGGTCATGCCCCCCTCACTAATTGAGCTGACATTTGGCAGCCAATCAGCATTCAGGGATCGAACACTCGATCGGAACGCACGCTCTGTAGATCAGAGGTAGGAAAGTTGCGAACATTAGTTCCGTACGTAAGGTCGGGCGCTCGGGGCCCGTTCACCATCTACTAACGACCATTAACAAATACCGCGGGGCTTAAACCGAACAAATATGCGGCCAGGCGTGCGATGCCAAGAATTTGGTCGAATCGGCAACTTTACATAGCACTTGTTTACCTCGCTGTGGCTACGGCTATTTCTGAATGTACACTATATTTACGGACAATACCGGTATAGTACCGTTAATTCGTGTTCACACCACAACTTTGTATCTCAAGCTATACGATCTCGTCGCGGCGAGATGCTATCGAGTTTCGATTGGTGTGAACATCTAAGTCATTGCTTGAGGTCAGGGAGGTCCTTTACTGCATGTTTTCAAACATCTACAGAGTAAAAACATGTCTTAAAGCTGTCAAAACAGAGACTGATTAAGTGATAAAGTTTGGGCTGCTGAAAAAATACTCAAGTCTGTAGATTCTGTTTATTGTTACGCAGTGGTTGATGAACCTATCGCATTTTTTATTAAAAGGTTAATCAAAGGTTGTCATGGTTGGTTATCCATAACACAACTTTAAGACCACTTCTAAAAGTAATTCTATTTTCAATTTTGACCGTGGTCAGTTCGCAACTGACGACACACCCTCAAGTATTTTTAGATAAGTTTTGGAAAGAACCCAATAATGTACCTAATTACCTACAGAATTAGTTACACATTCTGAGCGTTTCATGGTGATTCACAACTCTATTCCAAAACCAGAGCATAGATACAACCAAACTTCTTGATTTGCCAAACGTTTTTGGCAAACTCTTGTAAAAGCTGTAGGTATAGCACCGTGTTTATTAAATGAGTTGTCAACATAACCTGTCAGTTGTTAGTTTAAGAATTCACGTTTATGTAATGTAAATAGATAATTTGTTCAGACCAGAGTATTGATGTATTTAGCGACAAATCAGTGACAGATTTGTGAAGATCAAAGCATTTTTCTAATTGATTTTTCATCTACTCGGAATTTTCAAAGAAACGTAATTAGTATGTTTCTGTGAAAAGAATTTACAGATGTCAATAAAAGCAGAAAGATAAAACATATCAAATAAAAGTTAGGACAACAAGTAAACCAATCATTGGCGAAATACTTGCTTGTCTATCTCGAATAGGAAAAGGATGTCCACGAAATCTACAATTTCCTAGAATTACGATAATGTATGTCGCATGAAAATAGCTGTCTACTAGAAAGCTAAGCCATACTTAACTAATAAAGTTAACTTGAGAGTTCTAAAAGTACAGTAGACTATTCTCGACGTAATAAAGTCTGGCCATCACCATAATGGTACAAGAAATTATGGCACTACGCCGTCGATCCATAAAACTATATAATATAATTATGTTGTCATTTCTTTATAACTAGATACAAATGATAGGTGACTTTATATCAGTTTTAAGGCTTTATTAATCAATTAAAGCTTTAATATATAGATGTAAGGGGATCGTTATCTGTTGATTGATTTATTGGCTTGGCCCAATATAATGTGGCTCTTGATAAATCATTTATATGGCCATTTCCGTTGGAGCATGATGTTCTGTAAAAAAGAAGTTACCGCCGTTAACATGCATGCTCCATTTTTAGGGTTCCGTAGTCAACAAGGAACCCTTATAGTTTCGCTATGTCCGCCCGTCCGGCCGTCCGTCTGTCCGCAGTTTAGCTCAGAGACGCACAGCACTAGAGAGCTGTAATTTGGTGTAAATATACGGATTTGTTGTGCCGAAAAAGTGGTAAAATAAAATCTCGTAAAATATTTTTTTTTAGGGTACCTCCTGTACTTACACGTAAAGTGAGGATTTTTTTTTTCGATAAAAAAATTCTCTTGTGAAATATTAAGCTTTAAAGTGCTAAAATTTGCTCGATTCGAGCCCCCCCTCTACCAGCTAAACGGTTATGTTTGGGGGTGTGAAAAAAAATCACAATAGTAGTATATATAACGAAGTTTAAAAGAAAATTATCATGACCAAGTAGGCTTTACAACTTTACGAGTAATAGTGGACCAACTTATAAAATGTACTTGGAAAATATGTTTTCTTAAACAAAATGTATCGGAGAACATGCTCTTCAACTGCAAATGTAAGTGTGTCAACTTTATTTTTACAGCTTTAATACGTATGTTTTTACGGTATGTTTTTTGGGGATAGGTAGGTTTTTATCGTCAACTATTTTAACTCACTTCAAAAAAGGAGGAGTTTTTAAATTCGTCGTAATCTTTTTTCTTATGTATTTTCCCTGATTTCTCAAAGACTCCTGGACCGATTTTGAAAATTCTTCTTTTTAAAATTAAATTCAGCGAATCAGTTTAGTTAGTTCGCATACGTATTTTGATGGCCACTACGGAACCCTACACTGTGCGTGGCCCGACGCACTTGGCCGGTTTTTTTAAAATTATTATTAAATGCTCATATTTGAATAATGATCATCTATACTAATATTATAAAGAGGTAAAATTTGTTTGTAAGTTTGTATGTAGGGGGTAAACTCCGGAAGTAATGATCCGATTTTAAAAATTGTTTCACTGGTTGAAAGCTACGTTATTCGTGAGTGCTATAGGCTATAAGACATAAAGATATAAATATAATATTTTACCGCCCAGCGAAGTGGGCACGGGTCAGCTAGTAACTTATAAGACAATCCAAACATTACACAGTCTCCTTTAAAATGGAACGAAGATTTTCTGTACCCTTTAGTAAGCTATTTTTATACCAAACCCATAGCAAATGATTCGTCTATTTCGTCGTAAATTATCAAAGATTTCTTTAAAAATCCCGGGAACTGACTGATGGCGGAACTGCTTCAAATTCCCCACTCATTAGGTAAAAGTAGAACGGTTGATATTATTTTTTTAGATTTAATGATTCACTTTTAATGAATGTTTCAAATTTGGATTTGAGGAAGTCAGAAGCGACGTATTTTATGACATGATCAAGCAGTAAAGGCGTGCCATTTTTTATTTACAAATTGCAAATCTATCCCGACGAAGTCTTTCTTTTCTGCCTTAAGTGCTTTGGAAGTAAATACCTGGCAATAATACCCAGTTATTCACTTTTACGATCTCATATAGGTATTATTATCGTAATAATATAATAAGAGCTTTTCAATTAGACCAACGCAACGATTGCACTCCTTGCGCGACAGAGAATTTATGTTATTTCTTTTTGACAATAAAACTACTAAATCATTTAACAATATAATTAGCATGGCAACTGCTTCAAGCGCCATTTCAACCAACTAAAGTGTCGATATAAACGCCATTTAGTGTTATAAAGGCAAGGCTGGTTTATTTGAAATCCTTGTTATAATTGCTAGGCGTAACTTTTCCTTTGAAAGTGGTGTCTGACGACTTTCTTAGAGTAATTAAGGGACTTTACTCATGGCGCGATGATAACGAATGGCATCGATTGACGATATCGGTCAGATATCATACAAGCGTCCGGGCAAAGAAAATGTATGACGATCGCTAGTGTTTGCAAATGAAGTCGCACGGATTGACGATTTCGCTCACAGATCTCCTCGATATCGAATTGCATGTAACCGTCCAATGACAATGCACATGATTCTCAGTTCAAAATTCGATTGCGCAACTACTCAACACTGGTGACATCTTTTGTCTTTGGTTTGCAGCGTCTTTATGTCGTAGTAGTAAGGTGGATTTTTGAAGTTCACGGTCGAATTGCATCGCATCACTCCATTAGTGAATACGTGCGACCGTGCGACTTAAATCGGCAATCGACTCGATATCGCGCCATGAGTAAAGTCCCTTTAGAATAGATTTTGTAAATTGCCTTTCGTGTTACAGCTTTCCATCTTTAGTGATAAGTGCTTGTTATGATCTGGGAATTTTCCGTGACGCCTAACAGTGACTAACTTAGTATTAAAGTTTGATTGATTATTATATGATAACTTCGGTGTACTTAGTTGTTGACACGACAGCGTAACTTGGTGATGTGTTGTTAAAATAATTAGGAATCTTTGACAATTCCTGTCAAGTTCGAAAGTTTCCAGACAGTTGTATTAAGTTATTCAATTAAGTATATAGGGAGTTTCTAGATTGTATACCCTGTTACTTAATTTTCTTTTGTTTGATAGTAGTAGATTTATGTTCTTCACATGTCGCCAATAAATAATATCAAAGTATGCTACAATTTTTTAACTTTTTCTTAAACATTTAATGAGCTTTTCTTTAACTAACCGTAAAGCTGTGAATGAGTTACCTTACGCTATTGTTTACTTTCCACATAAGTATGCGCTTTAAGTTACCTTCCGCAGTTTTTAATTTTCCCAAATATTCGTACTACCAAAGACATTTTTCTTAACAATAAAATGTTGATGTTTGGAATTTTTGAGTTACAGAACATTCAAATGAAAACTTTATGTGGAAATAAAACCTCCACAAATTCGAATTCTTTATCAACAATAAATTATATATCCATCCAGGCTGAATATATCTGGATTTTTAATATGGAACCATCAGTCAGTACGAATATTTTAGAAACCTACAAAGTTTAAAAATGGAACACGAGGTTTGAAAGCACATTCGACGACTCGTGATCGCGTAAAGAAAAATAAAAATTAAAACATAAACCAAATAAATTCGTGTTCTTTATAAAAATAAACCATAGAGTATAGTAGAGGACCCAGGCATGCAACGGTGACCGATGTAGACGTGCGTTATGTCATCTTGTCTAGACACGAGACGGCAAACAGCCATCACACCATGTTTACTCTAAACAGCTAAAACTAAGATAAGGAATTGACAGTTGAATAATTTTCTCCGAAAACAAATCGTGATTCAGAAGAGTTTAATATTAATTAAATTAAATTCATTTGTTGCAGACTACAAAATCCATATTTAGTACGCATTAAAACAACTTATTATCTAGTGTTTTTTTTTTAGCGTGCTAAAATCATCAAATGAGCTCCCACCCCGGGCAAGTTGGGAGGGACTGTCAGACTTATACTGACTAAAATCCACGGTGTCCTTCAATAGCCCTTTCTGTTCCGGGGTCACGGTAAGGAAATCCCCGGCAGGCTTTGGCCCTCTGAGAGGCCCCGTCATTATGCTGACGCTCTTTGAGGCGCGAGTGGGACACAACGCACCGTCGACCCGGGCATGGTCCGCTACAGTTCCCGGGATGCTGTTGGGACTGTCTCTCCTCGTCTCAGTAATGAAGCGGTTTATTTACGTACAATATTGTGAAAGTTGAGTTTTTTCCCTTAGAAACGGACTCAGTTTTTCACGATGAAAATATTCTAGTTACCATCAGAAAAATTATCGTAATTTTCAATCATTACTACAATATTACAAGGCGAGTAAATATGTTGTAATGTGTTTATTCTTTACATATAATAAAATCGTAGAGCTGTCATTCCTGTACATTGAATATTTTTTTCTTTTTTTCGAGATAAGGGATCGATTCTGATGCCAAATCAACTTTTTTTTTCTTTCGAAATTTTTTATGTTTTTTTGATTTGATCTATCTCTTAAACTACTGTAAAGTTGTCGATCAAATTTTCCTCAAATATTCCTAATAATATGCTTCTGTTGATAGGCTATGTATCATAACGCTATTTTTCCTGGGAGATAAGCAATTTTAAATTTTGTTGTTTTTATCTGTTTGTTTTTAGTTGGAAGCTAAACCACTGGATATTATTTAGTCAATTTTTCCGCAAATATTCCTTAAACTGCTCTTCTATTAATAGGATATGTATAATTACGCTATTCCCTTTGGGGGATTAGCAGTTTTATAATATGTTGATTTTCAGTCATTGTTGACATTTGTATAAGAACCGCTATTTGAAAACACTGTCAGCGTACTAGCCAGTCTGGTTGGTATCCTGCTTGACTTTCGTGCAAGGGGTCTCTGGATCAAATCTCGCTGTTTCTTTTTTTCACTTTTTGAGTTTTCTTATATTTGTCCTGAGAGTTTCAAATCATTAAAAAAAATGTGTATACTTTTATTTCAATATTATTCGCGATTTTTAATTATTACTATTTTTTTTCAATAGTTTTCTAGGATATAAATATACACTGATTTAAATTGTAGGTAGTAAGTTGGATATTTTTTTAAATTGTAATTGTTTCGAGGTGTGGAATTTTAAAGATTAGAAAAAATTGTGTTTATTTATGTTTTGAATTGGTATTCAAACCAGTGCATAGATTCTGTTATAAACGACGACAAGTTGTACTCATCGAGTCAGATAATTAGTTATTTTTTAGGTATCACGCGGAATGCAAGGGAGAAGAGCAATGCTATCATACGTTCAATTTGCAGCGATACTGTAAATCAACCCAAAATGATAGTCTAATGTTTAAAATAAACACGGTTCTTTGAAATTAATGTCGCTCAAATAAGGACGATTCCTATGCAAACTATGTAGGTACCTAGATATAACATTATTGATCTAAACTAATAATAAAAATGCAAGTATGTTTGTTTTTTACCTTTTCACGCATTACTACCTACTGAATCGATCGTCCCAAAATTTAGCATATACGTTGTCAGGAGTATAGACACGGATATAAGGTATCTTACATCCCGAATAACAGAAGAGAGCTGTTGCCGAGAAAACAATTACGTTCATATTGCAGATGGCGCCACACGATCCGTATTGTTTCTCAAATTCTAAAATAACGCAAGCGAAGCCGCGGGCAAACACTAGTCAGTTAATAAGTATGTTCTTGACTTTGATAATGTCACAGAAAAAAAGCTGCTGCCTAAGAGCTCGTTCACCCAAAGTATCCTTATTCGTTTTTAAAGGTGCTCCCACACAGCAGTTACGTTAGAGACTGACTTTTTTAAACAAATTATAACAAAAGTTATAAATTGTTACAAATTATAATAAATTGTTATAGATGTTACACAACTTCATTTAACAAAATGTTTTACAACTGACTGATTACAATATGATATAACAAAACATAACTTTTGTTATATAACTTCATCATTCGTCGAAAGACAAACCCAAACTGATTGAACATAATGTTATACGATGTTATACAATGAGTTCAACCAATGTGTGAGCGTTTATAACATATAACATTTCTTAACATGCTGTAGAGTATTGTTAGACACTATTATAAATGTTATCGTGTTACACAATGTTGAATAAGGTTATATAACTGCTGCGTGGGAGCACCTTAACAGATTCATCGCTTCGATGATGCTCACAATCACAACGCATTTACAATGAATATGTATTTTAAAAACTGTTCTTTGTGAACTCGGTCATACAAAATCATAAGATTTTGCCGAATGAAAATGTATGGTACGATAAAGCGGACCTCTGTGTGAACAAACGAAATGCCTACCTACGTTATTTCATTTCAAGTAAAAGATATTCGTGTGACAAAAATATATTGGCCCATCAAGCGTCACAACAAGATATCAGACATTCGTCACAATATAACCTATGTTGATAAATTAGGGTGCTTGGACACGGTGCAGGTAGCTTGAGCATATTGAGGCACGTGCGCGGGTTAGATGTACCGTAAACTTAAGGCTCCATAGAACTTCAATATAATACTACACTACACTGCTTGCTCTTTCTTGTAGCTGTCTACACGCAAATCTATTTATTTAAGGCGAAAAAAAAAGGAAATTCAAAAAAATAAATAACACAAGACCTGCTTTATAGTTACTTCAGTTAGTATAAAAAGTTTCATCATCTAATTTTAAGTATTTTATGGTTGCCAGCGGGTTATTGTTCAATTTAGAGGTAACTTTGGGATTTTTTTGTACCGAGAAAATTTTATGGAATCACGTTTTCGCCAACATAAGACCTAACATTAATCCTCAACTTTATCATATATTTATTTCAAAATTAATGCTGCAGTATTTTCGACGTATCACAGGATTCTGCTTAGCCATTTGAGGTAGTAGGGGCTCTTAAAAAATGTGTGGGTCAAGCCACTCGAGCTTGTAGCAAAAGCAACTAAATTCGCGTCCTGCGGCGCCCGCGGGTCACTCGCGCATTATTATGTGAACAAATTATTTGTGCATACAGCTTGCGCAGGTAGCCCGTGTCTACTTGCTCCCGTCATTTGCACTTTGTACAAGTATAATACAAGTGAGTAACTTGTACAAATAGCTTGCGCACATTACTCGCGCGTGTGACCCGCACCTTTACTTGCTCCAGCTCCGTGCACCGTGTACAAGCAACCTTAAGAAGACCCGCCAAAACAAATGTCGAAAATTTATAAATAAAGCGCTGAATACAGCGTTTCCACGATGTTGGGTTTCAAAGAAACGGTGCTACAAACAGATCGCGTGTCAGTCTCAATAGCTCCATTGATCACATATGTTTGTGATAACGAATTACAACATCGTGATTAAGCGAGCCTTAATTGTTACTTGTACTAAGTAATTGGAGTGGAGAATATAAGAAAGGCTTTGAAGCCGCTTACAGCCGATTTATTGGAGTAGACTTGTTCACACTCTGGTTGATGCTGGGAAAATTAAGTAAAAAGAGGTTATTATTATGTTGTCTATTAGGTTTTATGACATGCTAAATTGGTTACTTTTGTAGAGGGCAAGTCACCGTTGCATACTTTAATATTATTAACCTTCATTAGAAAATATAAGTTGTCTTTTATGTTTCAGCCAGTTAGAAATCTGGAAAACTTGGGAATATCTTTTGAAAAGTTCCCTCAATTTCCAAGTATGGAACAGTTTTTGAACGAACCTTGGTTTTCTTTTTCATGTGCTTCAACCGATTCTTCTGTCATGTCATACTCTTCTCATTTTCGTTCCCATAGACAGTAGAGGCGTGTAATATTGAATCTTTGCCAAGAATAAATACGGGGCTACTTCTTAGTTGTATTTGTTTTTTCAATTGCTATAAAGAACGTTGTTCAGACCTTGACCGAGGTGGTCACAATCCACCTTGAGATTTTAACTTTTTCTCGAAATTCACGTGTCGTGTTGATTCCTATCGACTAGAAGTTGGTAAGTACATACCATCATGTCTTGTCAGTTTTTGTTCTGCGCAAAAAAATGTTCGAGGCTACAAAAAGTGAAACACGATGTCTTCACACGCATTATCAAACTCGAAAGTGAATGATTTATGTGAGTTGAAATAAAGTTATGATCTGCCTAGCAACTGAGCTTTATTTTTAGCTAGAGTTTTGTCTGGAATTTTGACCGTGGAAAAAAAGAAGTGCTACAAAAATATGAAGTGGATATTATGTTTTTTTTTAGTCCATGCAGTATATTTTTGTCAGACGAGTTTGAGTTATAAAATTATTATTAATCTAGAATGTTCCCACTGCTGGGACACAAGACTAGTCTCTGCGAGAGTTTACTGTAATTTATCACGTCTTCGAATTTTTGGTTCTCAGATGCCAGTTTTCTAAGATTATACAAGAAAACAATAAATTTAAAGTGTAATAGTTATTTGTATCTAATTAACGTAAGATTATAAATTAATACCGCCTACGTTTATCTTGGCGTTTACAAATCAGAGATACGGGTTAAAATTGACATGTTTAGAAAGAGAAGTTTGAAAGTGGAACAAGTTGCTTTCGCAGCCCTTGGCGATAAGATTGTCATTGACAGTTTATGTTACTACTACCACAGAATAACTACTACCTTTAGATATGAAAATATGAAATATACAGGGTGGAATTTTGTAATGCCACCTGGAGCGACAGTACTCTAACTGCAGAAAGACAATTTTACTCAAAGGAAGCGTATTTCCCTTTCCGTGTTCAACTGGCGACATCGGTCTCGCGAAATCCACACGCTTTTGTTTTACTACGGAATCCTATGATCCCGTGTTCAATTCGCGTCAACTGAGCACGCCTTTGTGATCAAGTGGCGCTGGGTAAGGTTTAACAAAATCGTGTGCAGTTGAACTGAACACTTTAAATGTGCTTCGTAGTTTTACGAGCGAGCGAAGCGAGCTCGGGACTCGCTGGCACCCCGACTCGGACAATCTAGGTTAGAAGAGGATGGCGGGGTCTGAAAGACCCCGTCATCCTCTTCGTGGTTATTTTTTTTTAAACCACCCGGAAGTAGGAGCCCCTTAACAAAATCGTGTGCTGTTGTTACTATATAAATAAAATAGTAGAGTAGCGGGTCGCGGGGCTCCAACTTCCGGGTGGTTTAAAAAAAAATAACCACGAAGAGGATGGCGGGGTCTTTCAGACCCCGCCATCCTCTTCTAACCTAAATTGTCCGAGTCGGGGTGCCAGCGAGTCCCATTCAATTACACACTGTTTTGTAAAACTTCTTTTAACGTTGCTTGATCGCAAAAGCGTGCTCAGTTGACGCGAATTGAACACGGGATCGTAGGATTCCGTAGTAAAACAAAAGCGTGTTGATTTCGCGAGACCGATGTCGCCAGTTGAACACGGAAAGGGAAATACGCTCAAAGGAAACATTCCTTTATTTTAGAATAGAAAGCAAACTGCATTCAAAGATTTTCGAAAATTCTCTTCTCCCACACCTGGGAATCGAACCATTTTTTGTAAATAATTAAATTAATTTAAGATTTCCTGGTTTTTCCTTTCATTTAATTTATCACGTTTGTTACAGAGATTGCATCCTTATAATACCCTAACGATCGATGCAACAAAAGTACAGGGTATAATTTTTTTCAGATTTTAGTCGTTTCGCAGGTGTGGGAGAAGAGAATTTTCAATAATATTTGATTGAGTTTGCTTTCTATTCTAAAATAAAGGGATGTTTCCTTTGAGTAAAAGTTTCTACCTGCAGTATTAAGAGTACTTTCCCTCCAGGTGACATTACAAAATTCCACCCTGTATATTATTGTCATCGTGTGTGATGGTCCATTGAATTGTATGGCGAGTGATATGGTATCTTAAGATAAAACAAGTATCTTAGCCGTGTGTGGCGCACCTAAGAGTCGGACCGTCATTTGCGCTCTACAAAGGACTCTTTTTAGGGTTCCGTAGTCAACAAGGAACCCTTATAGTTTCGCCATGTCCGTCCGTCCGTCCGTCCGTCCGTCCGTCCGTCTGTTCGCAGTTTAGCTCAGAGACGCACAGTACTAGAGAGCTGTAATTTGGTGTAAATAAACGGATTTGTTGTGCCGAAAAAGTGGTAAAATAAAATCTCGTAAAATATTTTTTTTTAGGGTACCTCCAGTACTTACACGTAAAGTGAGGATTTTTTTTTTCTCGCGTACCCCTTAGTGTGGGGTATCATTAAATAGGCCTTTAAAAAATAATGATAGTTTCCATTAACAATTTTTTGATAAAAAAATTCATTTGCGAAATATTAAGCTTTAAAGTGCTAAATTTTGCTCGATTCGAATGTCCCCCCCCTCTACCAGCTAAACGGTTATGTTTGGGGATGTGAAAAAATCATAATAGTAGTATATATAACGAAATTTAAAAGAAAATTATCATGACTAAGTGGGCTTTACAACTTTACGAGTAAAAGTCGACCAACTTATAAAATGTACTTGATATCATATTTTCTTAAACAAAATGTATCGGAGACAACTGCAAATGTAAGTTTGTCAACTTTATTTTTACAGCTTTTATAGGTATGTTTTTTGGGATAGGTAGGTTTTTATCGTCAACAATTTTAACTAAATTCAAAAAAGGAGGAGGTTCTAAATTCGTTGTAATCTTTTTTCTTATGTTTTTCCCCGATTTCTCAAAGACTCCTGGACCGATTTTGAAAATTCTTCTTTTTAAAATTAAATTCAGCGAATCAGTTTAGTTAGTTCGCATAAGTATTTTGATGGGCAACTACGGAACCCTACACTGTGCGTGGCCCGACACGCACTTGGCCGGTTTTTTTTACTCTTTTTTCCGAGGTCAGGAGTGACTAATACCAGGTCGACGATGGTGCGAGCTTACCCAGAAGAAGCCTGTTCACTCTATCTTTGAAGAGATTAGACTTGTATGAGTTCGGAAACACAGACGCAGGCAGAAAGTTCCATTTCTTTGCAGTCCGCATTACAAAAGACGTTTGGAAACGCTTATTGCGATTGGTGGTAGAGCAATAAGGTGAGGATGGTAATTTGCCGTGCGTCTAGATGTGCGATGATAGTAGGGGGCTGGTGGGATGAGGTCGTGGAGTTCTTGGGCATCTCTCCGAAGCACAATCTGTAGAAGACCGACAGGCTGGCACAGCTTTGCTTTGAGCTTAGCTTTAGTTATGGAGCATAAAAAGGCTTATAGATCCCTAAAGTTCGCGAGCAAGGTATAATAAACCTGCGATCCCCGGATTCGGATGTCCTTAATCCGGATGTCACAGGTAGTGCTCGCAGGTCGTGGTCCCGATCGTTTTAATTTCTTTTCAAAGAATATCTGTAAAATTCCTGGCCGCATGCGTTAATTGCGTCTTATATTATAGAAATAATAGATTGTATGACAGGGATTAAAATAATATTTTTACGACGAGGGCGCTATTTTGAATCCAGAGCGAAGTGAGGGATTCTACATTAGAAACCCGAGAGTAGCGGCGCACTTATAAAGAGTATTAAAAAGTCATTATTGTCCGCTAAAAGTTTTCTATAGAAAACACCAGTTTTGGGTGCACTTATAGACGAACCAAGTTGTCCTTTTCGAATAGATGGGATTAAAATATACTTACGGGACATATGGGTCGGTCATGCGGTTCACGGAAACTCTTCAGCCAGCATATTGACTTTAACGGCGTATGGTCAAGCGAAAGCGTCGTTTGATGAGTCGGAAAAGTTGCCACGCACCGCCACCAGTAGGCGCCAGTAGGTATCGCGAAATTAACGCAATCCAAAGTTTTATGAATTTCATTTCGTCAACTTCGACATTTCATAAAGTGTTCCCTTTACCCAAAATGCATGTATTACTCTAGTAGAAATATTTTGATATAAGGATATCGAAACATTTACTAAAACAAAATGATAGAAATACTTATTGACGTGGATAAATATTTTGTAAATATTTTTATCATTCAAAGTCTTAAATTTATTTTTTAGCACTTTGACACAGATTTTGACGTCCCGAGATAACGAAAATAACTACTACCTATTTGGTAGAAAATGAATGATAATTGGCATACCTTACGAAAGTGACAAAACTCATTATCGTTAAGCCCCAAACACACGCGCGCACGGGCAAGGGCATGTGCTTTGTGTTCCACGCGCGCCTGAAAGAGTGTCAGCACAATGGCAATGACGGGGCTCTCTTATAGAGGGCCTACCTGGGTCGCGGGCTAACGAATACCATGATCCCAGAACGTAAAGGGCTATTGAAAGACATCGTAAATTTAAGTAAGTATTCCGAGTCTGACAGTCCCTCCCGCCCTGCCCTGGGTAGGGCTGGTAAATTATTTTAGCACGCTAAAAAAAGCCCCAAATACACGCTCCTTTTATTAACGTGCGTTCACAAAGCTGGTTGTGTGATATCTTAATAATTATGTTCGAGAGTGGAAAGCTAAGGGTGCTTGACACCCTGTCCTCCACCATCTGGTGTTGGCACTAATTTTTGTACATTTTGATGTAATGACGGACACTAGAAAAATTTAATGTCAGTAACCTCTTTATAATTAAATCTACATTCTATAATATCTTATCCACAGTATTTTTTTTTGGGACAAGGTTGTAATAATCACTTTTCTGATAAATCGACGGTGTCCTTCAATAGCCCTTTCTGTTCCGGGGTCACGGTAAGGAAATAATCCCGCGACCCCGGTAGGCTTTGGCCCTCTGAGAGGGGTGCCCCGTCAGTATGCTGACGCTCTTTGAGGCGCGCGTGGGACACAACGCGCCGTCGACCCGGGCATGGTCCATGGTCGGGCAGCGAGTTGCCCTTTACTCGCTGCCCGCATGCCCGCGCCTACGGTGGCCGGAGATCGTCTAGCGACGTCCGTCGCCGTGGGCTTCACCACCGCGGGTGGGGCGGAGGGAGGACACTGTCCTCTCTCGCTCGCGGCCCGCCTCCTCCTTCGCGACCGCTTCCCACTCCGTCTCGCCCCGCAGCATGGCCGCGACCAATGCTGTGCGCGAGAGGTCTCCGCCTATCGCAACCGTGAGGACACGTCGGTGCTCTGCCCAAGCTGGACGTGGACAGTCTTGCACCGTATGCTCCACCGTGTCCTCCGGGCGATCTTCGCAGTGGTGACACCCAGGCGTTTCCTCCTTTCGCATCAGACAAAGGTACCACCCGAAACTTCCGTGTCCGGTGAGGACCTGCATCAAGCGGTACGTCAGGACTCCATGACTTCTCTCCAGCCACTCCAAAAGCATGAACCCAGTACTGATCTTTTTTTACTCCAAAGCAATAAATAGAGCGAGAAGCAACTTGTACCGAACACGCGGTGAGACAGCAATGACCACCGATTTTTCTCATCATAGACGATATTTAACAGGGTGATGGGTACTATGCCTTATTTACAGTTGACAAGTAATTTTGAAGTATTCAAAATGACAACAGTAGTTTTCATTTAATATATTTTAATCCTGTTTCTTAGAAATTGTTATAAATCTGTGACGAAACTAAATAAATAATAATAAAAGTGAAGTGCTTCTTATCCTATATCGCAATTTGATACGATTAGAAGTTGTTTTCAGTTACATATTATCTGAAAATGTTGACTGCAACTCAGTGCATATAACATTAGTTTATGTGAAATGGTATTTAGATGCATAAAGATTAGATGGGAGGAGGATGGACACAGAGGAACCATCCGACAACAATAGTACGATATCACGATAACATTGATATAATATCACTGTGAGTAATTTATTATATTGATAGGAACAATTCGTAATGTATAGAATCATACGTATTCTAACATTTCCCTTGTTTGCTCAGTAGGGGTCGTCAGGAATTTCCTGCGATGATTTTCAGTGAGTTTGGTTTATTTTATTCTTTATTTATTCATCAAAATAATGTGTTATTTAAAATAGAAAGTTTACGTGACTTATTTACAGTTGTGTCCGTTTAATCACGTCCCATGTAACACAGCGGAACATAGTTTTCAATAATCTATAAGCCTACGTATCATTCGTTTTTATTTTCTCGATCTTTTTATCCATTCCAATTTTATTATGACGAAAATCTGACAGCCGCGATCTGAAAAAAAGTGACGCAGGTCTAGCCTGTAAGAGCCACGCTGGCTGACTGATTCGTCATGGAACGAAAGTGATGACACTACTTTTAAAAGGCAAAAGATGAGAGGACGATAGTGAATGTGTGCTCAGAATAAAACGGCGTATGTGCCCAAACATATTGACGTCTTTTTATGAATTAAAATTTTTATTAATTGAAAAAATGTCTTTACAGAATTTAGATACTAGTATTTTATACAATTTAAAACAACATCCTTTCAAAAACTCATAGTAGTTATTCCATAAAGTCCAAAAAATAAATTAGATAGACCGAACTTTGCATTTTTTTTGTATCGAGAAAATTTAATTGAATCGTGTTTTCAACTTTGTGAGAATTTAGATCATATAGTCAATAACTATATTCCAAGTTGTAAGATCTGTAGTCCAGATATGTCCGAAGAAAAGTAAAAAATAAAAACCGTATTTTTACTGACCTATCCCCTTAAAATCAATCCTTATGATGCAATAGTATTTTCCAAAGTGAACAATTGGTATTTCCCTTTTCTTGTTTGTTTTGTGTCTGGCCTGAGTAGGTATGATATTAATATAATAATATAATGATGTTATAATGAACATCGCCGTCTGTTTCATTTGTCAAATTCTCAGGAAATATATGGTGGGAGTAGTTATTTCAGATTTAATTTATGGGTAATAGAGCAGTGGTGGTGACTGTCAAAGGGTTCATTGTTTCGAACCCAGGCAGGACATCATCCCAATCCGCCGGGCCTACTCCCACTAACAGAGAAGAGGCCTATGTCCCAGCTATGGGAATACTTAAATCTTTCTAATTACGTCATTTTTATCAATAGAAGGAAGAGTGATTCAAGAGGATAGTCCTAACGAAACCTATCTGAAATTATTTCAGTGCTATTACCTTAGTTACTAGATGATGAAATTGACATGAAATTCGCCTGTAAACTACTTCCATAGTATTTTTTTTACTATTTTATAGTTATTTGACTTGTGTTACTGTTAACTCGGTAAAAGTAAAATCTGTCTTCCTAATTAACTTGTCTTTATACAACAAACAGTCGATATACAGACCAATCTCCAAATCTAGACCATGCGACCTTTTTGCATAATCATGACTAACTCCCGACTGTAACTAATAGGTCATTTGTTTTTATACATATGTAGTTTTTATTTTCTGAGAACAATGTATAAATTAGGACATTTGCCTGTACACTCGATGCATCTTGCTTGCACAGTCATACATCTAAGTCACCGTCTTTTTGTTGCTAGATAAAAAATGACATTAACAAGGAAAAGGACGCGATGATCACGAGTCACTTGTGAACATTTAATTTGACAGAAATTAATGGCACCTACCTCTGGACGGTACCTTTATACCTAGTCTGAGAAACGGTTATAAGTAAAGTACCTATATGTAGGCAGGAGTGTATGCAGGTTTGCCTCAACAAATAAACATTCAATTCTGTCCAGCGTTCGATCTCGTACCGAAGAGGTCTTAAATCCAATGGTACCGTTTAATGCAAGTCTCGTGGTCAATCACGAGACGCAGATTATATCCTGTCGCCGCAGTCCGTGGTCGTCGCTACCTACAGGTACACACCACACGCCCAGACCCGCAATCAAAGCGGATTTCTTGAACCATTACCACTAATAATCGGACCGGCTACTGTGCGTTTTCAAAATCATTAGCAACAGAAATAAACGACAAAATGTTTCAAGAATTCGCATACGACCCACCCTTTTTCAAGTGATCGTGTGTTTGATCGTTATCTTTAAACAATTAAATAATTACAATAAATAACTACGTTTCAAGTATTAAACATAACATTATGATAAATAGATGTACCATTGTGATGTATAATAGAATAAAATTTGTAATAGACGAAGTATTTAGTGTTACAAGCCAAACTTGTTTTTTTAAGAATGTAACGTAATAAGCGCCCTTGAAAAGACTTCAACGCTTCACCGACATGAAGTTCATTGATCCAGCGCTATTATTGAACATGCTTTAATCAGATTAATTTCAATACAACTATGTGACTTGTATTATGTAATGTATAAATTATTTAAATAAGAATTAAAGTTCCTTAATGTTTGATCGTCGGATGTTTTCAGCGGGAAAGTTGATTGATGGTGAGTGTTGATAGAGATAGTGTGATGAGATGATAAGAGAGGGTGTGTGTGCGCGGGCGGGTGGTGCGTGCGGCGGCGCGGCGCTGCTGGCGCGGCCGGTCGGCAGGCGGAAGGCCGGCGGGCGCGTGGCGGCGCGGGTCGTCGACACTCCACCACTCGCTGCACTTGCACCGCCGCGTATGGCGCGCTGACGGCCGCGTCTCGTTCAGTCCGCGCCGGCTCTCAGGGGTACGTGGTCGCATGCGTGGCCGGGAGGTGCAGCGGTGACTTGTTGCGCACGTGTGCGCGGCACGCCGCTCGGGCGCAGTGCCGCGCCGGCTGCCGGACCGCACGCGCCGGCATGCCCCGCTAGCCCGAGCATGCGGCTGCCCTTGCTGCCGCTGCTCGTGCTGCCGCTCGTGCTCGCGCGCCCGGCAGCAGGTGAGCCATACCCTTTATATTCTTACAAAACCACACATCTCCAGTGAAGTTTGCTCAAGTTTTTCTCGGGAAATTGCCCTTTGTGAACTTTACAACCTCTGAAACACAGCACGCACCATAGCCGTGTAAAAATTGTTAGGTCGTAAAAGTTTTCAAGTTTCTGAAAATAGTAAAATCTCCAGGAAAATTCTACTTTCAGCTCTGTTTGATAAATATCTAAAATAAGCACGTTTTACAGCACGCTTCAGGGAAAAGTTTGTTAGCTCATTAACCTGTTACGGTTTCAAAAACAGTTATTTTCGATTTACAAGCAAAGAAAATGCTAAGTGTCGCTCTATGCACAACTCACACACTCCGTGAAAACTTTCTTACAAAACTTTACTTAACTTTCCTCTGCGGGAAATTGCAATTGGTGAACTTTCAGCGCCGTCTTATTTAAAAGGTTACTTGGCAAAGTTTCCGTTTACTCAGTCCTGTTTGGGTTCGTAATTGTTTTGCTTTTATTTCTGTCTTTGAATAATAATTTGGCACAGTTGCATGTTGTTTTACCTAATTCTTTACCTTTGAAAAGTTTTTTGGAAAAGTATTTAATCGAGTGTTAGTTATAATTATTATGAAGAGTGTAGTGAATTATTGATATGTAGATTTTATTTGAGTGGGCTGGGTTGATGGGTGCGTTTAATAAATAGTGGTGCATTAGTCAGGACATGTGATAACTCGGCCGCGGACCGGTACGGCGGCTTCCGCGCGACGTTACGCGAAACGGACCGTTTTAAACGCACCAACTTAATATAACACGCTTTAAATGTTACGTTGTTTATCACACGGGTGTCTACACACGTTTAGGTTAATTACGTATCTTGTCAAGCGAAGGTATTTTTAAACTAATAAATTATATTAGAGATTTTTCATTTCTCCTGAAAATATTTACTTTAGTGGTTTCTTTGACATTAATATTAAGTTATTCACTATTCATATTATCCAGTCCATGTGGACAGTTCTATGGAAACATAAAAAATAAAATTTAACTCGAGCAGATATCATGTTTAGCTCATTCGTAGTTACTTTTTTTTAGCTTGGTAAAATCATCAAATGAGTCCTCCCACCCAAGGCAGGCCACATCTCACTGTCAGACTTGTACTGACTAAAATCCACGGTGTCCTTCAATAGCCTTTTACGTTCCGGGGTCAAGGTAATTCGTTAGTCCCGTGTCCATTCGTAGATAATTACAATAAGAATTGTAACTTTATGACGACCTTTAAAAATCTACACCTAACCAAATTCGATATAATATAATTTTTCAAAGAAGATTTCTTGATAATAATTCCAATTGAACATTTATTATCATGTAAGACTACAGTTACTTAGAGGTTCTTGGAAACTTTTTTCAAAAGCTTTGAGGAAAAACATTCGTAAAATCAACAAAATGTTTTATAATTCGGTTTAAGAATTTTATATTTACACTAGGTGTAATAAAGATGACATATAAATAAAACCTTTATCTTAATCGACTCTGATGTTTTAACATTTATTTTAATTGGATAGCAATACTGATTCTTTGACCAAGGAATAAGTCTGACATGTCTATTGATGAAAACTGCATTACAATCCTTTGCGTAGTTTAAAAGGTACAAAGTTTCGGGCACGCCGCAATTGCGGCGGTAAGACCCCTCTTTGAGGAGTGGCTGGAGAGAAGTCATGGCGTCCTGACCTACCGCTTGACGCAGGTCCTCAACGGACACGGAAGTTTCGGGAGGTACCTGTGTCTGATGCGAAAGGAGGGGACGCCTGGGTGTCACCACTGCGAAGATCGCCCGGAGGACACGGTGGAGCATACGGTGCAAGACTGCCCAGCTTGGGCGGGGCACCGACGTGTCCTCACGGCTGTGATAGGCGGAGACCTCTCGCGCCCGGCATTGGTTGCGGCCATGCTGCGGGGCGAGACGGAGTGGGAAGCGGTCAGCTCCTTCTGTGAGGCAGTAATACTCGTGAAGGAGGAGGCAGGCCGCGAGCGAGAGAGGACAGCGTCCTCCCTCCGCCCCCGCCGCAGTGGTAGACGCCCACGGCGACGGACGTCGCTTGATGATCTCCGGCCACCGTAGGCGCGGGCATGCGGGCAGCGAGTAAAGGGCAACTCGCTGACCGACCAAGGACCATGCCCGGGTCGACGGCGCGTTGTGTCCCACGCGCGCCTCAAAGAGCGTCAGCATAATGACGGGGCCCCCCTCTCAGAGGGCCAAAGCCTGCCGGGGTCGCGGGATTATTCCCTTACCGTAACCCCGGAACATAACAGGCTATGAAGGACACCGTGGATTTTAGTCAGTAGAAGTCTGACAGTCCCTCCCGCCCCGCCCGGGGTTGGAGGACTCATTTGATGATTTTAGCACGCTAAAAAAAAAAAAGGCCTACAAAGTTTGCGGAAAGCTACTTTGTTTTATGATAATATACTAGCTGTTGCCAGCTTCACCCGCTACAACTCCAAAATTATCCCTCGGCAACATAAAATCGGGATAAAAACTATCCTATGTGTTAGTCCAGGTTAGAAACTTTCTGTGTACCAAATTTTAGTCAAATCCGTTCAGTGGTTTTTGCGTGAAAGAGTAACAAACATACCTACATACACATAAATACGTCCTCACAAACTTTCGCATTCATAATATTAGTAGGACGAAATTATTTATTAACTATAATCATACTACAGTCATAGTAAAAATCAAAATCAAACCATTTATTTCAAGTAGGCCAGTTACAGGCTCTTTTTAATTGTCATAAACAATAGGGTAGTTTCCAGAGTCAAAATAATTACATTCTATTTATTCCGTATTTTAGATTATAAAAAATATTGGACACGTATTTTTCTTTTTTCGATTAAACAAAAAAGAACAAAGATGTGTGTCACTCTGTGCGAAAAATGCCACGCATCGTGACGTCACACGTAACTTTAATAGGCTATATCTTTGTCATTTTTGATCTAATTTACAAATAAAAAAATACGTTTCCCTTATTTTTGAATAATCTAAAAGACGGACTAATCAATTTTTTTAGGCAACTAGCCTATTAAAGGAATATATTAAACACTAAAAAGTTATGGTGCTACATCCCAGTCACTAGACATAAAAACTGTGAAAGTACCGTAGATGCCCGCTCCAAAAAGTAGATCTCTATGGAGAAGAACGTGCAAGAAAGTCCATGGACACTCTCTTTAGTTGGTTTAGTTTAGCAGACTCTACATTGAGTATTATAATGTAAACAATGATGTAAATATCTCTAACGTAAATATAAAAAGCACATGCATACAAACTTCTAGCTGTAGCCAGCGGTATCACCGGCTACAACCCGAAAATTTACTCAAAATCGACTTAAAAATTGAACTCTCCTATGTATGTAACTATTTATGTGCCCAACATCCAAATCCGTTCAGTAGTTTTTGCGTGAAAGAGTAACGAACATCCATCTATTTAAACAAACTTTCATGTTAATGAAATATTAGTAGGATTAAGAAGCGAACTAATGTGAAATTATACGTAATAATTTTCTTCGATGCTTATTGAGAAGTACTCACAAAGAGATAAATCATATATATCCTCATCTATATTTATTTATTTATTTGGCTTACCAACAATTGTCACACTGATACTTAGGTAAAATACAGGCGTAGCTTAAACTAAGTGTACAATACAGGGCGGTAAACACAGCAAGCAAGACAGTACTAATCAAATGAATGTCTTAAAAGTAAGTATAACAAGTAACGTAATATAGTATAGTCACAGCGTAGAGATGTTGTGACATTAAATATAATATAAAATCATAATTATATAGATGAGGATTGAGGATATAATTATATTCTCATTAATAGCAAAGTGTTAAGTTCCTATTGGTTGATTTCAGGCACTTTTTTTTTAGCCTGGTAAATTCATCAAATGTGTCCTCCCACCCAGGGCAGGGCGGGAGTGACTGTAAGACTCGTACTGACTAAAATCCACGATGTCCTTCAATAACCCTATGTTTTGCCCTTGATTTCAGGCAATTTCTATAACTTTGTTAAACATTCACTTAATACGTTATTTGTATCTATCATACAAATAATCATAAATACATAAATTATGTTAATGTATGATACAGCCACCCGTCTTTTTCTCATGGTGGTAGGCAGAAAGCTCGAGCGCCACTAATAAAAATGTGCCAGTCATTCCTAATTTTTTTTTTATTCCGCCTTAAACATTATTTTTTTTTTTTTTAATGTAGCCATCACGATCTTATCAAGTAGGCCAGTAACAAAGTATTTCATCATTTTAGAACGAAATACATTAATTTAGTTTACAATAGGCATATTGAAAGCATCGTATACTTGCTTGTGGAGAATTAGCATTTTTAAAAGTGCATCTACTATCTTCGTCCGCTATGGTTTAAGTAACAAGAGAAAAAATACGTGTCGAATTTTTTTTTCATAAACTAGCTGACAATTAATTAGATTTTTCAGTCAAATACTTAATCAGCAAAGAATGAACCGTTCCCTATACATTTTTCTTGCTATAAAGTAGCACTCGATAAAACTGAATTTATAAACTTAGACCGGCGCTCTCAAAGGAAGTGATAACTCTCATAAAAGTATCTAAGTACGTCCTTATTGTGGAACAGTACTGCAGACTTCCAGGACAGGTGCACAGAGAACTGTCTTAAGCCTGATTTACACGTCCACAATCATTGATATATTATTTCCTCAAGTAGATAATATTTAACGCATTAAGTACAAAAAAAAAGAGTGTTCAGCAGTAAGTTAGGAAATTAGGATTTAATAGTTCAATGTTTTTCGCTAAAGATTTTGTTTTCGGATTTGTAGCTTAAATTTTGAAATCCGTAAAGAAGTACAACCATACATATTTTTTATACTCAAGAATTTAGTTACTATACAAAAAATCACTTGTAAAAAAGGAAGTTTGCTCTACCTACATAACTGTATTGCACTGACACTATCTGCTGCATTCTACAATGACAAAAAATAATTAAAAACAATTTCCAGAATTTTAATTTACAAGAAAACTTACTTTAATTTAGAGTTTCCGGACATGTGCTACGTGTAACTATCTTATTGTTAAATATTACTTAAGGACTTACATAAATTGTATAAATAATTATCTATTTTTCACCGGGCACGACTCCAACCCGGTGCTATATTTGAAAATATTCTCAAAAAATCTCAAAGAATGTGTCATAAAAAGCAGTTATTTGGCCGTTGGCGCGCATAGTTGCATCGATGCGGAACCACAGGAAACGACGCACTTGTTACAGCAGACAGTGATGTGACACTCATGTGTCAAAATGTTAGGTTGTGTCAAAAATAATGCTAGAATAATAAGAATTTGCGACAAAATGTGTCAAAAAAAAATCGCATAGCGTTGTACGTAGCCACCTTGATCAGTCTCTTTAGTCTTTGTCTCCAAATATTTTATCGTGTGTTCAGAAAAAAAGAAGTCTGATTTTTTGCACAAAAAAGATATTGCATTTATAGCTGCCATAACACCGAGCACCTCAATCCTAATTGATTTAAAAATTGCTGCATTTTTTTTTACCTGCAAGGATATAAAATTCTTTATGTTTGCTTGTCGATGGTTCCAGCATCATTTGCGTGCCCAAAATAAATTCCGAAGCACCGCATCCAAACCCCAAAACTCGGTCGTATATTTTAATAGGCTATAAAACGTAAGGCAGATCTCGCAGACTGGAAACTTGAAATGTCGGAGTTAAATAACTAACCTGAATGTCATGAATGAAACTATTTTTCGTCCCAATTTTTGAGTCGCGTCCTCTTGGTATAATTCACCCATAAAAGTGACTAGTTATGGCGTGGACACGCAGCTACAGCGTTTAAGTGAAATTAGCGGCAGTTAGCGCCTGCTTCTATGTATTTAATATCCACTTAACTGAATAACATAATATTTCTCTGTCTGGGAAACATCCGCTGGCTAGACCGCCGCCTGGCTGCGGGCTGCCTAGTGCCACGGAGTAGATACGTACAGAAGACCGGCTAAAAAGATGGACGAGGCATGACATATGGCAGAAGAATGGGAAAGCCTATACCCAAAAGTGGGTGATTCCGGACTGAGATGATGATCCATCCACGCGTACATTGAGTGGCTTTTTTTTCAAACTTACGTCAGTCTTACTTAGACACGTCATGTATCACAAATGCACAATGTTTGTTAACTACGACACCTACAGCAATATTTAATATTTTTAAAGGGAAAAAAATTAGAGTTTGATAATTGGATTGCTAACTAGCTAATTTAGGAGAAAATTGACAACATCTTCATCCTGGTAGTTCAGAACATGGCTCGGGTTAAGCTTCTAACCAAATAGCTTAACAGTAAGCATTTTATTATCTCAATTTCACATTCATATCACCGTTGCCGCACCGTTGTTAGCAAACAACCTAAAATAACCTGAAATTTTACTACAACAAAAAAACAATTATTTTACGACCAATAATTCTGAGACATTTCTCTAAGAGTTCGACTTCTGTACTCATCTACTCTATGTTAGCCTAGTCGCCGATATCAATGCATGTATGTAAACTGCTTGTTTTTACCCACATCATTACCATCGACGCAACGTCTGGCTGATTTCATGACCCTCGCGAATTAAAGATGATGACGCATAAAAAGAATTCGGATAAGGATTTGTTTTTAACAATAAGTAAAGTTGTAGGTATATTATGTATTATGGAAAATTCAAATACATATAAGTCCCTCTCACGGAGAGGAGGCCTGTGTCCCAGCAGTGGGAACATTATATATAGGCTGATGATGATATTAAGTAACCTAATCGCTTTAAGACTGACTGTGTGGGTCAGACAAAATAAGTATCAAACCGAAGTAAAATAGTGCTGTTTCAATTTAAAAAAAAATACTAAAATTAATTACCTAATTATTAAAATTAAATAGGCATCATTATTATCTTTATCCAAAAAAAATCCCCTATACAATTTTCTTTCAAGAAAATTCCCAGAAACAATTATTAAATTCCTTCACGATAAATCATTTAGTTATTTTGTACTAAAAACGAATGCGTCATCTAACGTAAAATACGGTTGTCAATTATTTTAATGACAAAATCGACAACGTTTCGTCAGCTAAAAACTCAACAAAAATTAGTCATCAGACTGGATTGAAGCCGTTTGGTAATGTTTTGGCCGGGTGGGTGCATATTTGCATGTGTAAATAAATATTAAAGAGTTCGGTCGTCTGGTCTCGGCGATCCGTCGGCGCCGGCGATGATTCCAGAGGAACCGCATATCGGACAACTAAACACCTGCGGGCTGGTGAAGGTCGGTTTATCGATATCGATACTTTAGAGAATTATGTTTTTGTTGGATGAAAGGGGACAATGGTTATAGAAGATGTTGTAACTAATGATTGGACAAATATTTTTTGATCAGATATTATGGTAAATATACCTTTTCATTAAGAGAAATGTGTTTAAATGTAAGGCGAGCATGCCTAACGGGCTTTATTCTCATACCCAAAACGACTTGAGGAAGACACATTGCTAACACAAACCACGAAGCCTCTTTTGGGAAAAATGACGATTGATGTATTGATCTACCGACACAGCGTAGGCCTGGTCCACGTTTGTCGCGTATTGTTCTCCTATATGCACATTACGTCGCCACTAACGGGTTTATTGCTTTGGAATGAACGCGACCGTCTGCATGCCAAGCGGCGATTCCTGGTGATCGCCCCTTTGAATTATGCGCACGGGCACGCTTACGTGTCTGCATTCAATCGCCTCACGAGATTTATGTGTGTCCCGCCTGTTTGCCACATACAAATATTTCCATGAATTTCGACGTGAGAAGTCCGGTGTGCCAGCCAAGCTGCCTCTGTGCAGACTTTCATTAACATCACTTCACTCCCTCTGTTTTATGATAACGCGTGTTTTACTCATCAGCGTGTAATGTGCAGATTGTAGACTTCAAAGAAAGATTTCTGGACCTGTTCGTTAATGTTGATGTAATCGAGTACAACGGTATATTTGAGTTGAAATATATTCGTAGTCGTTAAGTAAATACGTCTTAAAATTATAACAAGTCCAATCGATTATACTGTGACATGTTTATGATCAGTATAATGTTAGCATAAATCTTTTTCAATGTCTGATTTAGAGTCGTCACTATGCAAATCAATCCAGAACAGTTTTTTTATAAACTAACGAACTTTAAAAATCGAGGTCAGCGAACAGTTCTCTTATTATTTTTATCGATATGTGATGGAAGCTCGGTAGTGTAGCAACACTAGTGTGAATGCAAGCGCGGTGCAGTCGGCGGTGCATCGGTGCACTCCCACTATTGTTAGGGATTGAAAAAATACGAGGCGCGCGACCGCCGCGCCAGCCCCGGCCACGGCCTGCCAAACCGGAGTATTTTGTGTCCCACCACTTCAACTTATTGTCTCGCCTGCCCTTAATTAGATGTAGTATTTACTTGTGTCCAGAACTTGCTTTTGAAGGTTACGTTAGTATTTTATTTGGTATTTTAATATTGGCTGGTATAGATTATTTTTTCACGAAAGGTTTGAAATTGGATTACGGACAGGACCCTTATCTTTAGCTTTTAATAATAAAGATCTTATAAAGTTATAAATATAGTTAGAAATAGCCTAGAAGTTTTTTTCTAAGATAGTTTTTAAGAAAAAAGACCTCTAATGCTATTTTCTCAATACCAACTAAATTTACATTTTTTATAAACTAAAGATAAAAGAAGATTTCTAATGCGACTTAACAAAAAATTATTCCTCTACACATAATTCCATTAAATACCAACCAGACCTAGTCAAAACATTTTCTAAATAGACCAAATAAACGCTCAATATGGAAGCCCTATTAATATTACGCTAGCTATCATATTTCACATTAAAACACACTCGTAATTGGCATGGCTGGATGCAGGCCCGTGTTATTGTTATCGAATGCAGACGCATATATCCGATTACAAATTGCAACCACGAACCCACCCTACAATCCCTCTCTTCTCTATGGTCCCCTTACGTCATATTATTTGAAAAAAGAACCGTCGTCTGTCAAAAGAAAAATAAATGGTTTATTAAAATGTTGTATTTCGTTCGTAGCACGCGTAGCACATCTGCTACGATATTTTAATTGGTCTACGAAGTCTACTTCGTCGGTCAGTTTGTCATTGTTAAAAATTGTTTGAAAGAAATTATTATTGTTCTTTTTTTAATATAAAGTGGGTTATAATAAGCTGTCTTCTACTGAATTTCATGGAAATTGTTTTTCAGGCAACCTGAAAATAACAAAACTTGCTAAAGTATTGAGTATTCACTGTCAGTATGAACTACCCACTTTTTATGCGATTACTATTACTTGTTATAAAGATAATGGACTTGATCTACAGTCAACTTTAATAACTAGACATTCGCTCATCAATGTTATTATTATTCAAAGTAATATTGGCGCCAATCAAGATAATGCTAGTCACCTAATATTTATAGACCAACTTTTTTTGTACCGTCAGAGCAAAAAGAAACAAGTCGTAAAGCACGTGTATTGAAGACAAATGTTGCCACGTTTAGAAATAGGCAGATATTTACATAGCAAAACCTAATGTAGGGATAGTAATTTTCATTACGTTTTTTTGTTCGTTTCCTAGGCAGAGTAAAGTGTGTCGCGGGACTGTCTTAGCAGGGTTCTGCGACCCTAGAATGCAAAAGGCATGCACAGGGTGTTTTTTAGTCCATATGAGTCTGAGTGTCACTTCCGCTCCATCCAAGACTGGAGGATTTGTCATGGCTTTTACTTCCCACTTTAATTCGTTAAAAATCTTACATGTTACTTTGTTACATCTTACATGTTTTTGTTACTTTGAACTGCAAATACTTACTATATTACCTATAACTTTTTATTGAATCAGATTATTTTATGAACTGGTTTACTGTAAGCGTGAGCAGTAAACTATGATACTATTAACTTCACTTTAAATTATCCTCTAAAACTTCTGGAAAACCAATTTTAAAGATATATGTCTTAGTTCCCAAGAAATATTATAATTAAATAACTGTGCAAACTATGATAGTTAATGTTTGAATCTCAATAAATCTGAATAAATTAACAAAGCCGGGTCGCCTAACTAACTTGAGAGAGACATGAATTATATTGTTTGCCCTTACAATTCAGCTTTAACGTTCCCAAATTAAAATATTTAATCAAACGGCTAGACGGCGACTTATCATATTATGCAAAATGTGCTTCCAAGCCAGACACCTGGTTATATTTGTCCTTGATTGTCCCAGAAACAAGAACTAGGTCGGCGGGAGGCAGCCAGACAATCACAATTTTAAATTAGGTACCTTTATAGGCTAGACGGACTTTACAATATATTAATGCATTTTCATTAGGGTTCCCTAGGCGCCGCCGGTTTACCTAGAGGCTTTGTTAGGCGACAGTAGTGTGAGCTTAACCCTTAGCACGAGTTTTCACACTTTTACTTTGCAGCTCTAGTATTTATCCCTACAATGCATGATTTTTTTAAATCGTGTCAAAAAAATATATGTGGTCCTATATGGTGTCTAGACATAATAAAAAATAGTAATAAAAATTAGAATTCATTAATTTTGTAGATATATTTTTTTTTAAATTCTGTTCCATATATGGTACAGTATGCATTAACACTAATATTTGGCTCTTAATTAGGAACAATGAACATAATTATATATTTAATTTTATATTAAGAGTAGCTCTTCTTATGAACGAAATTTATTTAAACTATTATTATCTTTGTTCAAACATAAATTAACACGGCACTTTTCGCAAAATATCTTATATGTTCTTCCTTTACACTGTGAATACTTACAGGGTTGTCTCTTCTCGTTCCGGAGTAATCATCATCATCATCACAATTTGTATATATCAGCTGTAAGACGTCTACTGCTGAACATAGGCCTCCCCTTTAGACTAGTAGGAAGCGGCTTGCATCCAGCGTGATCCTGTGGCCTTCATGAGATCGTCTGTCCACTTTGTTGGTGGACGTCCTAAGCTACGCTGCGCCTGTGCGTGGTCTCCATTAGAGAACCTTACGGCTCCATCGGCCATCAGTTCTTCGTGCTATATGGCTTGCCCACTGCCATTGCAACTTGCTTATTCGTTGGTTTTGCCGGTAACTTTAGTTTGTCTACGAATCTCCTCATTTCTGTGTCGACCCGCAGGGATCCCGGAGTAATGCTCATGAGCATGACTCCGGGAACCTAAAAACTTTTTTTATTCGTATGTGGTGATAATTATAAAGACGGTCTTAGATGGGTCATTTTGGATGCAGAATTCATGCATTTCTTCAACTTCTAGGTTGTCATAAAAAATATTACGATGGAGCATTCAAATTTGATTGGTGATTTGATTGGTGGCTCTATAAATGTACATTTAAGATGATCTTTTGATGATGATAATTGGGGATGATCAGACATTTGTTTTCCAAATGAAATTTACTTTCTTTCTTTTATCAACATTATAAGAAATTCGAATTCTTCTAACTGGCATAGAGGAAGAACTTCTAATGTGGCGTAATGAAGTACTTGACCCTAAAATTGGCTTGAAGATTTGTTGATTCTTCATTAATTCATTCTTCATTCGGCGAGGGTAATACCATAATTAGTACAAGAAAATGCTGCAAACCTGGTATGCTCAATATCATTTTCAGAGCCACTATCTTCATTCATTTCGTGCAAATTTTCTTTGATGATCCTCGCCATGTCATCATCACTTTCTGCACTTGAAAAGTCTTGACCGTCTTCATTCCCAGACGGTATATCTAAATATTGCTCCATCAACGCGTCAGACAATACCTTCTTCGCCATAATCTGTAATAAAATCCAACCGAAACAGGATGTAAGAGGTGAACTAATGCATGGTGTACCATATTTGGAACATTTAAATAAATATATATTACTAAAACATAAGCTGTAATAATAGAAAAAAATACTTACCTCCATTTGATATACAGTATTTCCAATGTAAATCTATTTTTTACGCTTCCAAATATTCAAAAAACATTTTTTTAAAGAATTTTCTATTTACGTAAACCACGGGTTTGCGCCGATCTTACAAATTGTGTACGAATCACAATATCAATCGATACCTAACAATATCTGGTGACACTTGTCATTACTTAACCGTTGCTAATTGTGTAAAGATTATTCCGTCGGTCGATTAATGACGCTAGGTGTCTCTAAATAAACAGTAGATTTAATTATTTTGATTGTCCCAGATATGGTACAGGATGCATTGTAGGGTTATAGCGTGTGGGTAGTTCTTCAGAGACAAAATTTTCGATGTCTGTGAGTTTATTTCTGTAACCAACTCACAAAACGGCATGTAATATTTTTTTCTGTACAGTTTAGCTTTAGCTCTACCTGGGACAAATTCTATTTTTTTAATAGTAGCTATCTAGATACAAAATAAAAAATTTTGAAGTCTGTTCTCCTGATTCATATAGGGCGTCCGTTTCCCATTTTCCGGAACAAAATGGTCGATGTCGCATTTTCCTTTTGATTCATCAATATAAATTATAGTTATATCGAAAGGTAATTAATTGACCTCTTACAAAAAAAATACAAATTAGATATAACTACGTTAGTGTAATTTTAATTAAGTAAATAAGAAGTGTCCGGCGTATAATACTGATTCATGTGGAGTAAGCTTTGCTTGACTGTACTTGGTCGAGGAATAATTATGAGAGTCTGGGATCCCACGTGGGGGGAAACCTGTCGTACAACGGACGTGCTAGAAGGCGGACATGAGGCTGGTTGGCTTAGAACCTGGTGAAACACAGGTAAACGTCTGATTCATCTGTGCTTGGTTTAGGTACCTTGCTGATTACAATGCCTAATTTATTAATCTTATTTTGCTGTTTTAAGACTTTAATCTGAGTTTCGTGTGATGCTTTTGAGTTACAGATTCGTGTAGAAAAATGATAATACTGAAGTCTGTATGAATGATGAAGTTAATCATGATTTTAGGCAAAATCATGATTCATCTGTGCCTGATTTATATGTTCAAAAACCCATATGAATCTGAAAATAAATTAGATTTCCTCTTTTCCAGCCAGAAAGGAGCACTTTTGTTACGTTATTTTACTTTTTCATGTCAGTAGAGTGTGTGTGACATAATTTTGACATTATTGTTCGGTTTTTATTCATTAATAAGTCAAACTCTATCTATTTTATTTTATATTGCTGTTTACAACAATGCCACTATCAATAGTAGAAAAGATGGAACAAAATATATCTATGAGAAAAAGAGACTCACAGAACGTACGAATTTTTCATCCTTCTAAGATAGAAAACAAGAAAAATTCCAGGCAAGTTTGCTGCGTGGAAATTAGAAATGAAAGAATTATATTTGAAAAAATAGAGAGAAAAACAAAAGTAAACAGAGAGAATATTATAACGTATCATTAAAATAACTAACTAGTACCTATTTATACCAAAATTCTCGCTTTTCTGTAAGTATTTATTTCTGTAATTGTTAGTTTAAAACAAGAATTTTATTGTTGAATTGACCAGATTTTTTCCTTGATAATTATGATCACTGTTAATAAATTAATTGTTTTATAAAAAAATAATATTGTTGTTATAATATTATGATTATTTTCTTATTACAAAGCCCATTTTTATTTACATCTGTAAAAAATTCTGATTCATCTGGGCACAAAATTTTTAAACGTCGATATCTTAAAAACTACTTTGTAAAAAGAAGTCCCTCAAACAAATAAATGTTATTTGGAATATCTATTTTTATATGAACATGTGTTACTAAGCTGAAAGTGAAATTAAAATTTGACCATATGAATCAGTCAAAGAATCAAATTTCGAAGAACTACCCGTGTCTTGTATGAAAAAATGGAACAGCGCCTCTGGTGTACGAAGAAGGAACTTATTTTTTCGTTGAAAATATTGTCAATTTGAAATTCTCAAAGTTTACTTCGTGTTCGTCTCAAATTAATACTGAAAACTTGTGCTAAGGGTACTGGCTGTGTTCGAATCCACGACCGTACGAGTTACGAGCCATAAGGTTATGTGCATGCCTATCGCCTTCCTCGATAAATAGACTACCCGACTCAACAATATTTTTTGAATTCCAACCAGTACTTACCTAGTTCCTGAGATACCACGTTCAACCAAACTCAAATCAAATCAAATCGTTTATTTCAACTGGGCCAATTACAGGCACTTATGAATTGTCAAAAGACATCAAATAAAACAAGTACAAAAATAGTTTAAATGGTGCTAGTCACAAGACATAAAAATTGTGTAAGTACCGTAGGTGCTCATTCCAAAGCGTAGAACTCAATGGAGAAGAATGAGCAAGAAACTCCAAAGACACTCTTTTTAGTTAGTTTAGTTTAGCAGACTCTACATTTAGTATTATAAATGTATTATGTTAATATGTAATTATTACAAAACTTTTGTTACATCATTCAATAACAACTATTTTGCTTTATAATATTAAGGTGATTGCTTCGATGTAGCCCGCGAAATTCAATTTTTTTTACGTTTTTTGCAACTTGCAGGCCAGTGACATGTTGTAACTTTATAAATATTTGTGTTGCGCAAATAACAAGTATAATTTTAAATATAAAAATTGTCAAAAAATTCGCTCCATCAGCTCTCACATAGAAAAGGTGCATCGTAGTTAGATTTCGGAGATTTTAACATGATGCACCTTTTCTATGTGAGAGCTGATGGAGCGAGTTTTTTGATATTTTTTATATTTAAAATTATACTTGTTATTTGCGCAACACAAATATTTATAAAGTTACAACATGTCACTGGCCTGCAAATTGCAAAAAACGTAAAAAAATTTGAATTTCGCGGGCTGGTTGGAGCATCCCCCTTAATATAGAATTCATTAAGGTTCCCTAGGTGTCGGTTTACAACAGGCTTTATAAGGCCGTCTGGACGCTAGACTAGTCTTTGTCATAGCACTTTGAAGTTTAGCGGTTAAACTTTATGGCTCATTAATAGTGATCATCTCGGCTACTAACTGTTTTGTAGATTTTATGGCATGACTTCCATTAGCCACGCAATTTGTATGAAACCTGTGTTGCTATGTGAACAACCGAACTTGGGAAATGGAATATAGAAGAAAATTTTTTTCGTAGATTTGGATAGTAACGTAATAGACTTTAGGTATAAGTAATTGGTATTTGCTGAAACTTTTATTGATACTTCGACAGGTCTTCAAAGATTCTACGTAATGTGAAAAAAGGTATTTTATCATAATAAGATACCATAATATAGTAATAGTAAAGAAATCATATAGAGAGCTTTAATATAATTACTTGAATAATAATAAAATTATTTGTTCAAGGTATTTTTTTTTTGGAATATTTGCCTATACTAGAAATTTCTCCTCTATAAATTGTGGGTGAATTTACAAATAGACACTCACAAACACAAACACTGACACTCGGAAAAACTGCTTGTAGGTCAAACTAATATTTGATCCGTGCGGGGATCGAACCCGCGACACGTGCCGTGCCGTCAAAATAAAATGAATCAGTTTCGATTTTAAAGATGGAATCAGAACGGAATAAATAAACACATAAACTAAATATCAACATGTGCATCAAGTCATCCAAATAATATAAACTGACAAACAGGATGTAGGTACGGCATTTCGCAAATATTCTAAAATTAAAATTAATTAACATTTACCTGTGACATTTTGTTTATATAGGACACTCTGCCAAAACTAATAAATACCTACGACTGCGTATCGTTAATAACTCTTAAATATTATTATTTTGACGTAATCAAGCCAGCGGATGTTGACAGTGCGGATAAAACCACTTTTGAATATAATTAGACTGACTGATTTAGACTCCACTATTCTTAGGCCATTCAGTCAACAGCTAATAGGGCTGTTCATGTACATTTTCTCTGAACCACTTGAGTATCAATAAAATAATCAAGCGACAAACCCATTTAAAAATCGAACGTTAAATTCAAAATTCAAATAGCGTCTGATAAAGAGTTTTTTTTTTTAACTCATTGCGTAGCCTTCTTGGTAGAACTGTAATTGGGAATGAAGAGTTCTTGTTTTGTATAAAACTTTTTGTTTCTATTCTAAAGAGTAGGGGCGTCAGTCAACCCTGTCCCCATTCATCAGTCAGTTGACACGGTGGTGACGCGCCTATGATCTATTTCTAGCGTGCCCGCTCTTGACTCCTGGCGTGTTTGTTTTTCGCGATCGTTTAGAATTCCCCCGCTAATTGCTCCAACAATATTATCTGTGCACACATCGGATTGTTACTGAACTATTTTCATTATGACTATGGTTTTTTATGTCTTGTTCCAGTTTTTGACAAATGTGATCTGAGTTTCTGCAGCATTTTACTTTTCTAAAGAGGTAGGTAGCTGTCTGTTTAGCTCTTTCAAAATTGCTGTTGAAATAATTCATTGAGTGTGATATTCAAATAAAAATCGCCATCATTTCCACATTTTCTTGAAACAGAGTACCTATTCCAGTTTCACAACTTATTTTGTAAGTATTTGTTGTGTCTACACTGCAACCATATCTATTGTTCTGTGAAACTTTTGAAACAATAGGACCTACATTTTTAGCGTTTGAAGGGCCCTTGTCTACGAAGCCACTTCAGCTCTTGACCTGGTTTCCTTCGAGACTTCAGACAGTAGGCTAAATTTTACAAAAATAAAACAGACCAAAATATCATGCTTGTAATTTTTGAAAGGTAAGTTAGTAGATGTTACTTGGTACTGTCACATTTCACTAATTATGTTTGTATCGCTGAATAGGGCGAACTCATATACTATAAAATGACACCGTGACCCAGTAACAAAAAGGACAACTAAAGAAACAAGACAAATTTTTAATCTGTGCCTAACTGCTTACGGGATGATTTTTCAATAGTCACTTAACTTCTAAATGAGGAAAAAAATGGCGGTTTGACAGCTTATCTATGGAAAATATGTCAAACCGCCATTTTTATTCCATAAATGTTAACTGACTACCTATTGAAAAATCTGCTCTTATGTGTCTGACAGACCCTTTGGAAAGATAGTCCAGGGAAAACAGAGGACTATTCGATGATTTTAACACTAAAACAAATCTTAGGTTTTGAACAATTACCTAATGGAAAAAAATTAACAAAAAAATAGTCTGCCCTAACAAAACCAACCTACCAAGAATAGAAATATCACAGGTTAATATCACGCACTTATAATTTAGCTCACGAATTCACGATCAGTTCCTTTTATCGAGGCGAATTAATATGCAATACTAGTGCCATGGACCCATGGTTCCTGAAACTCCTGCGTGTGTTATGGAATACCTTTATGTCCCATTGGAGTGGAGAAGTGTCGGTCGGACCCTGGTGACAGACTGGGAGAATTAAAACTTGCGTTAAAGCCTTATATTTAAATTATGATTCAACGAATAAGCGGCAATAGGTAAATTACTTGCTGATTAATTTCATTGCATGATTCAAAAGTTACATTCATTCTCCGGGACACGTCGAGCTTCATTGTCTCGGTGCTTTTCTGGTGTTTGCCACTGTTGATACTGACTTTCAGGACTTCAGAGTTTTTTTTAGCTTAGTGTTATATATCCTGTGGCTTAGTAAAATCATCAAATGAGTTCTCCCACCCAGGGCAGGGCGGGACCGGGAGGGACTGTCAGAAGCATACCTACTGACTAAAATTCACGATGTCCCTCAATAGCCCTTTATATTCCGGGGTCACAGTAATGAGCCAAGTCCCTCGACCCCGGCAACCTTTAGCCCTCTAGAGGGGGGCCCCGTCATCATGCGGACGCTCCTTGGGGCGCGCGTGAAATAACGCGCCGTCGACCCGGGCATGGTCCATGGTTGGACACGCCGCCGTCGACCCGAGCATGGTCCATGGTTGCAGCGAGTCGCCCATTAGGTACTCACTGCCCAGGGAAAAAGATTGAACTTTTTCCACAAAATGAGTCTCGCTCTACCTAATTTAAATTAACATTGTGTTTTTATTAACATTACTAAGTTTATAGTTTGAATTTTTAAATAGGACCATTTTATGGGATGGTTAATCATCAAATACGTTTTCTCGGGGCGGAATGGACTCGTACTGTCCCGTGATTCCAGCAGGCCTTGGGGCCTTTAGAGCTGTATGTCCATTGTCCATGAGGTGCACGTTGTAACAAACACTAAACAGTTTGGGCAAACGGCTACCCATAAGTCGTGCATAGAATGAGTGCCTCGCGCCAATAATTTGGCGGATCCTAACCTCGCCAATACCGTGACGATAAAACTCACAAGCCGTGCACGCAGCACGTCTTACGTTTAGATGTTTGGACCGCTGCGAATTTTTTGTCGCAATTTCTCACACCCACACAATCGCAGCCGGATCTCGGCTCCAAATTGTGGCGCCAAAGTTGACGGAACTGTCCAATGTTTGGAGTTTAGATGTGTTTTAGATCGCTTGAGGAAGATTCATAGACTAAGGGGTCTAAAGACTTTTGTTTTCACACTCGGTATTTTATCCTGTATCGTGGGTGCATTTACAATCATATAATAGTCATAATACTTATGGCTTTATTAACCACGCTTTTTAAGGGGAAAACGTTGAGTTTTTCGAGAATGGTTTTGGTAAAAAAGTATCCTAAGATTTATGCGGCATTTCCACACGGTAGCGCTCTATATCTCTTATCAATACAAAATGCCAATGAAGATATATGCAACATACTCCTATGGCCGACAGTGTCAATGTCCTCGCTCGCTACACTAAAATCATATTCGAATATATTTACATTTCTCCCAAGGTGCTTTACTGCCAGTACCGAAGTCCGAATGCCGAGAACCGGTCAAGCGCGCTCCGACATTAACGCGCGCCATATATCAATTTAAACTTTCGTGGTTTCATTAAAAACGCACTATGAAAAGAAGATTCTTGATTGAAATATAAATTTTTTGCTACGCATGGCAACTGCGCCTCCGACCATAGAGTATCCAATGTGGCGGTTAGACCGTTTTCGTATTAACTCACAAATCCCTCTCGAACGTTCATTGTCGCTTCATTGATTGACCTAAAGGCCACTGTTATTAGCACTTCGCACTTATGTCGTTTGCAACTGTTGGAGTTAGTTATAAGACTGATAGTTTTTTTATCTTTAGAATTTGGTAAAGCCTGTGCGTTATTTTTATGCTTAAGAACAATCTTATCATTGGTTAATTATTTGTCTATGATGTGGCCAGTAACAAATTAAATTAAAAAAAAACAACACCGTCAACCTTTTCATGACCTTTTCTGCCAGTTTTTTTTTTTGCTTCATAAAGACATTTAATTTCTATTCATAGTGTGACCACTTTCAAATTCAGGTCTGTCAGCTATTCAATTAACAGTAATCCGCATTCGTTTATTACTGTTAATTAAAGTTAATCAGAGAAGCGCCGGTTTGTCCACGATGTGAAAGTAACCACGATTAATGGCAAGGGTCAAGTTTTAGGTCAAATAAAAACATGTCTACTTCCTTTAAACCTGACATTAGCCGGGAAAACACAGGATGAGAGAGTCGAGTTCTCTCACGTAGGCCCGACAACAACCGGTTACCATGGAAACCGTTGCAGGCCCAGACGGCTCGAAAATATATTCCTACATGTTGAATAAAGTTAGTTTTATAAATACCACCGAATAAATGTCAAATAAAAAACTGCCGGCTAATATATCACCCTGGTGTAGCTGCTAATAATGTTTTAATCACCAATGCATTGATTTATTTTGAGCAAACTAACGGGTGATTACGTAACTGTCTGAAAATTTGTTATGTAGTATGACTAAAACGTTTAAGTCTACCTACACCTACCTCCTTGTGTTATCGACAGACAATTAAAAAAAAAACAAAATTATGCGAAATAGATCCGACGCTTGATTCTGACTCTATGGTTGCTCATGAATGCGCACAAATTAAAACAATAGTTTTGAATAAATCATTAATTAAAATTCCGAAATGAGAAAAAATATGTTTCACAAAAAAATCGGCAATATCAAAGACAAAATCGACTCTTTTTTAAATTAAATTCTCAGTTGAGACTTAATTAATTTAAATTAGTCCATTAGTATTTTCATTAGTAAATAAATAAATTCTTCTAAGTCACTGTCATTAATTATCTACTCTTTTTTCTTCTTCTTCTTTTTTGATTGTGGCATCTACTCTTTTTTAAATACCGCAAGATTACCTACATTTTGAAATTGGAACATTAAAAAAAATTCAGTCTGGGATAGTGGGATATCTCAATTTATCACAGTATCAAGGTTACAACAGTCTGCAAAGAACATGTCTCATCCGAAAATCCGTCGACGAGATTTTTGAAGTTAATAAAACGTAAAACCACGCGAAATTACCCCGAATACAATTAAAATGTAATCCAGACGACATGCGTACGATATCTTAAAAGGTTACAATCAATCAAAATTGCGAACACATTATAAATGTGAGGACATTATTAATCCTCATCGAGCGATAGAAACCAACTTTAATCTTAAGGAGTTCTTCGATCCGTATTTTCGACGGAATAGTCGTAAAAAGTCAATAGACTACTAGTTATAGGCATGTCGGGTTGCGGTCGTTCGGTCTCGTCGCCGACTGGCGCGGGCGCACAACGCACATTGAAAAATAGTGTCTGGCGGTCGTCTAGCGCGGCGCGCGCGCAGCCGGGCCCTGTGACTCACGCGCAGGAATCCGACCGAATACGGAGCTCAAGCTAGCCACGCGCAGCTCCAGACACATCTGGTCAATATATGTTTAGTCTGGACCCAAGAGAGTGTTTTATGATACCTTTATATACCCTTTAATGTTTAGCTCAGAATGTTTTTAGACTGATAAAATAAATAGCACAACTGTGTTTGGTTTACAAAGAATACGGTCGGCTGATGCTTTGATGTTATGTTAATTTTATCAATTAACATTCTTCTCTTTTTGTTTAAATACATTTATTAGTGGCGGAGTCTTTTATTTAACTATTTTAACACCATGAGCATTGTAGGCCTATTTAATTGGACGACGCTGACGCTGGTAGGAGGGTGACTGTATCTGTCAAATTTTACCAATCAAACATTGACCTTTCACTATTGTGATTAAGTCGAAAATATATTAGAGTACAGGTTCAGGCAGGTTGATGTGCTGGCGTCTGTACCTTCAGTTGGATCTACATCGCTGGCAACTGTGAACCTTACATGTTAGTAAGGTGAGATGATGAGATATGTGAGATCAGGTTGTACTGGCTTTTGTTACCATTTTGATGGGGTCTACTATAAGTACTGACATCGTTGATAACAGTCTACCGAAAGACTTAATTTCGCGTAGGTATTGACTGGTTATCTGGTAGATAGCCGCTAACTGGAACCGATGTAGTTGGAGAGTGTCTACTAACCTAACTATGAGACCATCTCTCACATTGGATATTCTATGTCATGTGCAAGGCCCCGCAAATCTGCGATTAATAAGACACTCTGATAGTTTCCGTAAACATCAACACAAGGGCTTACAAGAAAACTAATTTGCCCCAGAAAGGTTCCAAAAGTATACCGCGATAGTTGGACAGTTGAAATTTTCACAGAAGATGTATTTCTGTACTCCATGTTTTTAAAATAAAATTAATTTGAAATGAGAATTCTTTAGCCAAACAATAATTATTTTGATTTGCAATGATCAGTACTGCAGAACGGCAATTTCATAGGTGTATAACAAAAATACTAAAGGACAATAAAAAAAACACCGTACCAAATCAAATCAAATCGTTTATTTCAAGTAGGCCAGTTACAGGCACTTTTGAATTGTCAAAAGACAAAATTAAAATAAAATAGTTTAAAAAATAGTTACGGTGCTACAGTCCCAGTCACAAGACATAAAAACTGAAAGTACTGTAGATGCCCATTCCAAAGCGTAGATCTCTATGGAGAAGAACGGGCAAGAAACTCCATGGACACTCTTTTTCAATCGCCAAAATTATAACAAAATCTTTGTTACATCATTCAACTTGTGATGGTACATTATTGTGAGAACGATGCTGCAAGTGAAAAGTGTCCATAGGTGATCAATATAAAAAAGACAAAATTCTTTATAATTAAAATAAACCGTGGCTGCTAAGAGATGACCAGTCACGACTGACAGCGCCCGTTCACGAACATGACACATGCATCAGCATCACTCAGCTCAACCATTTTGAAGGGAACTAAATGATCCGACACACGCGCCACCGCCAGCGAGACATTACAGTAAGCATGACATAATCTCAACCGCCAGGGTCATTCAAGTCATTAAAAGACGTGGGTATCTACTCATTGAAAGTTATAAAGTACATTGTGCTATATCCGAAACGGTAGCGAAGTCATCTCTTGGTCACATTTGTCATCAAAAACACGCGCACTTGTACAACACGTACATGGAGTCAAAATGAGGCAGTACCTTATCATCATCATCAGCCTATAATGTTCCAACTGCTGGGACACAGGCCTCCTCTCTGTGAGAGGGAGTGGGCCATAATCCACCACGCGGGCCCAGTGCTTGTTGGTAGATGTCACATGTCTTCGAATTTTTGGTTCTAGGACATGCCGTTTCCTCACGATGTTTTCCTTCACCGTTTACAGGCAGTTTTTTTTTATTTATTTAACCTTTAACCAGTGACATGAAAAATTTATAACACTATCAGGGACATGTAGCCTCTCAGGCTACTATTTTCAAAGTTAGTTTTTTTGTTCATAAAAGTCAATTCAAATGTTTTAATTTAAGTTCAAAATTTAACCTTGGTAATAATAAAAAAACATTAAGCCATTTTATCAACTTATTCAAGATAATTAAAGAAAAAAACAAGTAACAACATTTTGTGGTACATTTTAGTCTTAATTGTCATGAGGTCCTTATTTTTTCATTTTAGTCGATCTTATAGGAGTAATGCAAAAAATGTTGAACTTTATACTTAAAATCTAGTTTAATAAGAAGCAAAAAAAACATAATAATTATTTCCCAAAGTTATAAATAAAAATTCTGACAATGACTCAATCTATATATATAAAAGAACAGGGGTTTTTCTTTTGACACGACTACAGCCGAAACCGCTTAACGCAGAAACTTGAATTTTGGACAGCATTTGCAGTCTACCATGTAGATTGGCAATAAGACGGGATTTTGCGAAAATCTTCCTCTAAGGGGGTGAAAAGGGGTGAAAACTTTTGTATGAAAAATCTTATTCCTTGGGTTTATAAACTTGAAACTTACCACGAATGAGAACATTAGTAGATAAATAAGATTAGCAACACTGTATAAAATCGATAAGGGCTTCTTGAGGAATTTATTGAATAAAACTTTCTCAGCAGTGCGTAGTGATCCAGTATAATTTTGTAAGTGAGCATGACATGTGAAATTGAACAATCAATGTTTAACGCCTGATATAATTCTAATAGCTACAACTAATACTAATTAACTTTGCATCTTGAAGAAGATGTGAGGGACAGTCATGCGTGAACATGCCCCCGGCCGTTGAAAGCTCGCCTTTCAACCAGCTGCTTCCAGTTACGAACAAATCCTTGCAAAGGTCTCCTAATAGCTCCTCTTGACGTCTCAACTGCGGAGATCTGCCATCATGCTGTCAGTGCCAGGATGAAGAGCAATAACACAACTAATCTTCTCCGAAGGCGGCAGGTTATCGTCCCTTATTATAACGAGGGAGTTCAGGTTTAAGTAGTCCCTGGCCAGTTCGCCACTTGAATCGCTGCTGGAGACAGTCCTTGTCCCATTTGATAAAAATTATGTCGTAACTTGTCGACATGTTGATGGAGCTTGAAGTGATGGTCAGAGTAATATCTCATAATATTATGTACTTCGCCTAAGAGACGTTAATAGCCCTCTAGTTAAAGTGACCTGGAGTGAGAGGCAAAAGGTTTTCAGCATTCGACGGTAAAGGTGTAAGTGGCTGAAAATTTAATTAAAAATACCTTAAATCTAAAATAACTCGGAGTTAAGCTCCTAATACGTCGAATAGCAATTTCCCAACACTCATTAGAAAATTGGTCAATTGGACACCCGCCTCCTAATGACAACTGAATTGTGGAGATTAGGCTAAAATAAAGAAGGAACTTTCAGTTAAGGAGTCACAGTTGGACAACAAAAAATTTGCAAGTTCATTGCAAAAATAATATTATAATAAATGTTGAGAGGTTTAGTCTCCGAGACATAAACCGACGTAATGTCTGTAAATAATTACTACTCGTCAAATCACCAACCAACTTTAAATCAAATAAATGGCCTTAGTGTCAAAGCACATGAAAATACCTTTACCAATCTACATTCACAACCATGACGACTAGCCGAGATTATAGAATATTTGTAGTCAACTGCTACGTATTGGAAAGGTAGGTCAGCTGGTGAGAGTCTGCTCAATTGTGGATTACCCATATGGGGAACAACTGTTTGTTCCTTAAGTAGCTGACATATTGACGATTACAAGCTCTGGTTATTACGACCACCAAGAGGCCAGTATATGTCTGTTATTTTATTTAATAATAATTATTTTAATATTAAGAAATGTTAATAACCTAATAATTGAGAAAATGATAGCTAAGTATGTAAGCTTATAAGTGGACTGTATGATAATAATTAATTTATGTTATTTCATGTCGAACGAAACTCTGAAATGTGGTCTGCCACTGACACGAATAACTTTAGTTTTATCGAGAAACACATTTAATTTTAATAATGATTTTACTGAAATGTAATAATAATGTTTATAAATGAATCAAGGGTGTTTAATAAAAGTTAATAAGTCGTTCGAATAAGTTAATTTTGAATGACAATACAATACAACAACAATACTGAATAATAATAAAAATCATCTTGTTGTTACTTAGAACTTAACGTAAGTATCATTATGTGAAACGTCATAACATGCGTTACATAATAAAATGATAAAGTAAAACAAAATAAAAAATAGAACGCAGTGAAATCATGGAATAAGATGACCGAACAAAGTCGATCAGTCTTTTAAATGAATGTAAATGTAAAGATCATCATATTTGGTTAAATTTATTAATGAGGAACAAAACATGATTTCTGGTTGTTAACAATAACACATTCCGACATATTATTATGATCTATGGAAATGTACTCAGACGTACAATCCTACATTTTGTCAAGTGAGGGTATTTTAAGATTTCTGCGCTCAAGTGACAGAAAACATCGTTTCGCGCGACGGAATGAATTACCCCGACTACCTGACGATTGGTCAAATTGTGTTTTACCGTTAGACCGACCAGCTGATAAATGTGTTGTATTTTTTATTATAAAGTGGTTTTCACACTGTTTTTAATTAAGTAAGTAGATGATTTTCGACACGCTTTTTCGAGTTGCGAAAAACGCATCTTTTGGTTTTGAGTAACATCTAACTCACGAGAACTTGAAGAATTTTTAAAATTAGTTTTTAAATGAGTGAAATTACATTTTATGGCTGATGAGTGAGACCTAATATGATGATAGCCGCCGTTAATTGGGCCACAAACTAGCCAACCAAGTCTAGTTTGTTGAAGTGTTGGTTTCTCATCGCCTAATATAATTTTATCTGATTGTAATAAATTCCAAAATACGTCAGCACCTAGAAGTATGTCAATTGGTGCGGGTGTATGGAAATACGGATCAGCTAACTGAATATTTGGCGGAACGTTAACGTGTACCTGCCTAGTGGGAACGTTATCTGTGATTGTGGGCAAGACAAAACATGTTAAATCGTTCGTGTAAGCTTCATTCAGGGACTGTATGTGAACTCGACACATTTTATTCACCCGTGAGAAAGAATTATTAATTCCTTGAATGGACTTGTTAGTTTTTGAATACGGAAGATTTAACTTTTTGAATAATCGTTCTGTCATTAAACTTGATGAACTGGCTGAATCAAGAAGGGCGCGTGCAATATGCTCTTTATTATTGGCATCATAGCACCTAATTAATGCAGTGGACAACAAGATGTCGCCTGCGCTGCTTGCATGCGAATGCGCTGTGACATTAGCTGAGAGCGCAACGTGAATATTATTGTCCGCGGTGGAAGATGCCTCGACCTTATCGTTATCGGTCATCCCGTCAGCTGATTGACTTGAAACCGGTTTCGATTTGAAATCTGTGTTATGAATTAGCGTGTGGTGTTTGCGCTTACAGATGTTGCAACCGGATTTCTTACAATTATTGGGATAGTGACCGTGACGAAAGCAGTTATAACAAACTTTAAAACGAGGCAGTATTGACATTCTATCGTTGACATTCAGTGCTAGAAACTCTGGACAAGAATTAAGATAGTGATCGCCATTACATTTTGGACAACTTTGTGATGATGAAGTACTATTTGAATCAGTGTTTTCAGTTGAAATCATAGCTTTAAGTTTGAAATTATTCTTTAAATTAGTTGTAGAATGACGTGATTTCTCCAGTGTTTCCATGAAATCAGCACGATTTTGTATGAATTCGATTAAGTGCTGAAGTGTGATTCGCTTAGATTTATCTAAATGCCCTTTGTGTTCCTCCCATTCTCTAAATGTTTTGCTGTCAAATTTTTGACGAATTATATAAATTAATAAAGTGTCCCAATTATGAATAGGTTCGCCTAATGTTTTTAGTGCTCTAATGTTTTTGTTGACATTGTCGATAATAGACTTTAATCCAGTTGAGGACTCCTTTGTGATCGATTCGATGTTGAACAGCGCCGTGACGTGATTTTCAATTAATAACCGTTTGTTATCGAATCTCTCACAAAGAAGTTCCCATGCTTCATTGTAGTTTTGAGCAGAAAACTCAATTAAATTAATTAGAATAGCAGCAGATCCTTCCAATGACGATCTCAGGTAATGAAACTTATTTACCTCGTCTATTTCATCATTGCTGTGAATGAGACTAGAAAATGTGTCATGAAACTCGAGCCAGGTATCGTAAGATCCCGAGAATTTTGGTAATTTGATGGTTGGTAATTTGACGAATTGACGCTTATAACTACTGTGACTAGATTTAATATCATCTTGTTCCGATTTTGAATGATTACTAATCATAATTTTGGCTTGAGCCATCAAACCATAATATTGCGAGTCAATCGAGGTTCTCTCGAGAGCTTCAGCGTCAATGTTGTCACAAAGGCATTCTATTTTTAATTGAATGTCATTAAAATCGTCGTACAAATTTTCCAATTTATCGACACGCAACTGTAACTCCATTACCTGACAGGGGGATAACTCAGTATCTTTTAAAACACTTAAGTACGTTCCGAATACTGTTAATCTTCCCTTATAACTGCTACGCTTCTTTTTAAGCTCCTTAATATCAGTCATTTTGAAGGTGGGTGTCGTTGACCCTGAAATTATACAGTAAAAATGTTAAAAAAACAATGTAACAATAATTATTTATAACAAAAACTAATCGTAAAGAGATTATAATAACAATTGGCGTTAATGCGTTAATTAATAACTAGATATAAGTTTGATTTAAAATTGTATCACTACTAATTTAATAATGAACTGCTGTAGGTAGGAATATAAGGTATATGAATAATTAAAAAATAATGTAACTGTTAAATTGATAATATCTACAAAGATTTACAATGCAAACACTAAAGGGTGTTAATTAATAACAATTGTATTTAAAATAACTGAATAGCTAGCTAAATAATGTAACATAAAACTAATGCTACTGTACTGTATTTTATTTATAAGTACTGGCTAACTATATTGAGAATACAAATGAAAATTAACCTAATTAAGTGTATATAATGCTTGTAAATAAATTTAAAATAATAGCTTTATAAATAAAAATATAAACACGTTACTAACCTTATGATTCCTAAGTACCTAATTGATGAAAGTTTTATATTATATTACCTGAATATTATATACCAATTTATTGAGTGCTGGGTGGAAATTAATAAATATTATATAAATGCTGAACACTGTCCGTTTTTGATATTAAAACACTACATGTCCAAGCCACTTTTTCCTTCCCAAAACTCGTGTCGCACTTTGACCTCGTCACTCCGGTGCTCGGCGATGATTTCTTTAATTATAATTGCAGATAATATTCTTAATTATTCCTCTTCTGCTGGTAATCCTTTGGTATCCGGCTCGAAGGACCATGTATAAAATCGATAAGGGCTTCTTGAGGAATTTATTGAATAAAACTTTCTCAGCAGTGCGTAGTGATCCAGTATAATTTTGTAAGTGAGCATGACATGTGAAATTGAACAATCAATGTTTAACGCCTGATATAATTCTAATAGCTACAACTAATACTAATTAACTTTGCATCTTGAAGAAGATGTGAGGGACAGTCATGCGTGAACAAACACTATTTTTTTAAAACTACCCTCCATTGGTATTCTAGGGGTTGTTAAAGTTTGTATGGGAAAATCATAACGCGTGAGCTGATGAATTTGAAAATCAGTATTTATATACTACATAAGAATTAATCAAACACGTGTTTTTGGATTTTTCGAAAATCACCCCCCAAGTTGGTGAAAAGGGGTATTCAAGTTTTAAGGGGGGAATATTAAACCACTAAACGTAGAAACCTGAATTTTGGATGGTAGTTACAATTTATAATGTAGATGAGCATTATGAAAGGATTTTGCAAAAATCTCCCTCTAAGGGGGTGCAAAGGGGTGAAAACCTTTGTATGTAAAATCTTATTGTTTGGGTTTATAAACTTGAAACTAGGTACGAATATGAGTATAAGTAAATAAAAAAGATGAGCATTATTACTTTTTTTAAAACTACCCTCCATTTTTGGGTTTTTCTAAAATCACTCCCTAAATTGGGGAAAAGAGTAAGTTTTAAAAGGGAAGGATTTTACAGCTTGCTTCGATGAACTCAAAACTGGGCATAAAGTATCTCTCAATCAAATAAAAGATGCGTAATAACCCCTAGCGGGGTGAAAATCGGAAAATCAGTTGTCTTCTACGATTGATCGTTTGTATTGTATTGGATAGGCTCCAAAACTACTAGAGCATTTTTAGATTTTCCAAAAGTATCCTTTATGTAGGGTGAGCGGGAATTAAATTCACTGAGTTCGAAGTTAGAAACGCGCGCGGACGAAGTTGCGGGCAAAGTGCTAGTTTGGCATAAAATTATAGCAATTTTTGCATAATAGGCGAGTTTATTGCAATCATACGTAATCACAATAACTGACACACGTGTACACTACGCATCTACATGATCCACGTGTACTCGGACGCTGTTTTTCCTACCTTTTTCTGACATTTTGTATTACGACATTCAAAATAAATTGTAATGGTTTGAACACATATTTTGTATGGCAACTAGGGACATGTAGCCTGACAGGCTACGTTTGATGTTTTGATACGTATTACTTGCAAATTATAAATCCGACGACAAATCTATCGGCTTCCTTGGTCGTTTTACTTCTAAATTAGAAGCTACTTAGACGCGGAGCAGCGGCAGAAGTGGGGAAGTGGCCAATCTTAAGAATTTGCAAAACGCGCGTAGCCTGTGAGACTACATGTCACCAGTTAAAGGTTAATTTGTTTTTTTGTCCATAGCCGGGATCTGCTGGACGGGGATGGACCGCGGCGGGCGCTGCAGCTCGGTGGCGTCGCTGCGCGTGGGCCGGGCCGAGTGCTGCGCGGGCGCATCGCGCGCGCCCGCCGCCTGGAGCCCCCGCGACCTCGACAGCGGCGAGATATTCTTTTATAAAGCGCTTTCTGGTGGAGTACCCTGTGTTGCATGTGCTGGTGGGTTACTTATATTACTCTTATTAACACGTGATCTGAACTTGGACAAAACAAATCACACTCTTATTATCAGGATCAAATGAACATGGCGTGACGTTCGTCACGGCTTACTTTAGAGTAAAAAAGGTTCAAGTTGGATAAAAAAAATCTCGTCTGTAATACTAATGTCTGGATTTGAACAGAATGTTAGTCAAAGTACTTTATATTCAAAATTTAATACGAGAGTAGCATTTCTCAAGATCTAAACATAATACCCAATTCAGAAACCGCCATTACGTAGTACAAATTGAGACCAGAACAACAATTTTCGTCAATATCCGGCTCGAAGGACGAAAAAGACCACAACAAAATTCTTCTCTACAATATGGCTGCTGCCGCCACAGAAATAAATTAGAAGAAAGGAAAACTATCCAAGACATTGTCTAGGCTTTCCGTTTATCATTTAATTTATGGAATAAAGGAAGCGAAGACAAAGTTTACCCGAAGACAATGAGCTAGTTAGAAGCCCGTACAATGCATATTGAATATTATTTAATGTTTTTCTCGCGATAGTTTGCGGCAGTTCGTCGAAGCTGTTTCCTTAGTTAATTAAAGACATGGCCACATCCTTCCGGGCTTGTTGCTTCTAGGAAAAATACTGGCCAATTAGAATTCAAACAAGGTATTGTTTTTGTAGTAATTTGAGTCGAGAATGACGGCATCCAATAAATCTAGTCGCCGCATCCTGGTAACATTAGGCACGGGTGTGAAGAACGACTACTCGTGAGTAAATGTCGACTATATTTTGGTTGCTTATAATTTTATTCCTAACAGCTCCCTACATTTAATTAAAATGCACCTCTGAACTGAACTGCATTCCCCTAGATGCATAAAAGAATCGCAAATACTCAACCTATGCTGAAATTTCAATCTGATAAACTAAGTTTTATGTGAATCTCCGGCAATAAAATGCAGAAAACTTTCCTTTGCACATTGGAAACTTTTAGCGGAACGCAACATTGGCAAAGCAACACTAAAAAAATAAAACAATCCTAGAGGCAGTAAAACAATTGCCTCAATAGACAGACAAAAGACAGGGCGTGCCTATAGCCACAGCTATAGCCCAATTACGCCAATCAACTAAACAAACAGATAAACCATATCCGACTGCTAACAACCAACATCATTGTTCAGCAAATAATGAAATTGGGACGTGGAGTGCATCGTCCGATAGATGAACGCAGCGCATCGAATCAACACGAACTTGGCAAAACGTCAAATATTTGAATTTAGAAATAAACAAATAATTTCTCAAATAAATGAATTGTTTTGGCAGAGAGAGAGCTTATGCAAGGGCATTTATCGTATTCTGCATTATTATGTAGGTTTAATGCCGTGATAGTAAATGATTCTGGCACTGAGAAGTCCAGGAAAGTTAATATTCAATTAAAATTCGTGGCAAAAATCCAAATAATATGTCCATAAGAATGGTGATCACCGTTTCATCTCCATTATTTCGAAAATAAGTATACACTTGAAAAATTACAGTCGATAAAACACTGTCGCAAACAAACAGAATTTTTCTTTTTATTGCTTTTAAACGAGCTGCTGTTTTGCGTCTCAAATCTTATACATATGCTGCGGGAAGAGAAACCGCTAAAGAAAAAATGTACATCTCTAAAAACGTTATCATTCGAATTCGTAAACTAGTACCTAACTACTTATTGAACAAATAGCAAATGTAGCATTAGCAAATCCTAGTTTATTCTATAACGAGCTGTTCAAAAGCGGAGTATTTTGATATCTCACTTCGATCAGCGCCTACGAACCCTGCATATTTGTCGGGCCACCACGTGAGCCATAAAATACTCGATTCCATCTGAATATCTCGAGATCTATCTACATGTGTACGCCAACTACAACATCCGAGTCGTAAATATCTGGCGGATGTTTTCACAACTTTTTATTAAAGTGATAAATATCTAATGCCGCATAGGTATCTACTTTAGCATTAGTAGTTTTTTCTTTGGGTTAATTTTCACATCTATCTAACTTCGAATCTAACCTTATATTTTATATATCATGAATACATTCTATAGCTGAAACTGATACGACCGTTAAATACCGTTTTCGGTTCTTTCCGGTTTGTGGTCCTAACCTACAATAATAATACACACATTTTCCTTCAACAACTAAATTTAATCCAAGAACATATCACAATTTTTTGTCGAACGTTATACTAAATCCGGAAAGATCCATGTATCAGTGGTCTACTACGTGGTCTACTAGTGTTAAATACTGTACCTGTCACTCCTGTCAGTCTGCTCAGAGTATGAGGATAAAAGGAGTGCAACTCCTATCATTCTATCAAAATTATCAACAATTTTAATTTGTTTTATGTTTGCGATATTTCGACACGCTTGTGTCATGTAACATGGATTTAAACGTTAAATTCCAAAACTAGTGTTTGAATTACAAAATTGTTCGTTTTCAACAGAATCATGCGCTGGAGTGTCATGCGGCAGCGGTCGGCGCTGCGTGGTGAGAGGAGGACGAGCGCGCTGCGTGTGCGCAGCCGCCTGTCGCCGCGTCGGCGCCGTCTGCGGCAGCGACGGTCGGACCTACCCATCGCTTTGCCGTCTACGGCGTCGCGCTTGCCGCAGACCTGCCAAGCACCTCGTGCTCGACTACCCGGGACCTTGCCAAGGTAAGGCTTTTCAATTTTCAGAGTTATAATCGCGTCTGTCTTCCTAAAGAAATGAGTATGAATGTCGTTGAATGGAGAGGAAGAGGAAGCCCAAAAAATGATAGATGAATTGACTATGAATGGTATGAAAGAAAAAGGAGTAAATGGTGCCGTGGCGTCTGAATGGAAGAATGTGGTCAAGTTCATCGTTTTAAAATCGAAGGCCTATTAGTATTGTAAAGGATGCTTGTATTTGTAAACAAAACCCTGCACTCTATTGATTTCTGAAATTCTCGCTAGGACTAGATAATACTGAAGAAAACAGCTTACTCCCAAGGGGCAAATGCCAAAATCACAAATCACTGGCAAATCTGAAATGACCGGTATTTAGGTTCCTTGAGTTATCCATCTAATGATCTCGTGCCTCGTGAGTCTGTCATAAGTGGTAAGTTATTCCGTCCCTATCCATTTATAATATAATAATCAGTGAATGATTCATTGTGGTTCAGTTGCCAACAGCGCCACCATCCATCATCCTTGTTTAGGGCAGGTAGCCAGGCTTTAACCAACAATATTTATAGGATCGTCAGGTCAGTTAGAACTGTCCAATATACCAAATATTCCTCCAGTGGAATTCAAAGAATCTCTATGATAGTTCAGATTTCTGCGCTCCTCATTCTGAATCGTTCAGCAGAGCTATTGGCCAACTTGATAGTCACTGACCAGCGGTTGGCCACTGAACTTGGATGGCTTGATACCTGTTATGAGGCGAAGTTGAGGAGTGGAGTGCCTCAAGAGCGTTAGAATAGTTGATTTTAGGGAGACATTTATCAGTTTCATTGCAAATGCAAAAGCCAATACGAAATTCACCTTTTGACAGCTATTTGATGATACCCATGTAGACACCGAGATACGCAATAGACGTAGATACTTGACTTTCGTCTAGAGGGTAATTAAAAATGGTCCTTAGAAGATTATGTTCTGAGCCAGAAACTAAGTTTTAGTTCAGTTCCAGTAACGTCTTTTTCTATTGCCGATATATGAGCACTAGAAACACTTAATAGACCATGTGTCAACCAACGCCACTGAGAGGAGTAGTAAATAATAATTAATCAAGTGAAACTTCTACTGCCGGAAATGCATTTTGGCATAGATATCTAACATACTGAATAACAAACTGCTATCTTGATAAATCTGCTGTCAGCTATAAATATATATGATTATCTTAAATCGTGGTATGAACGCGCAAATTAAAGCCAAACATGAATATTGCAATAACTCATAAATCGTCATTAATTTCAGCTCATAAAGAAGGTTTAGACTGGGCCTTTGAATTAATAATAGAACAATAAGTTCAACCACATTTAAACAATCAACTCGACAACGCTAGCCAATTTATACCAGTTGACGATAGCTTGATCAAGTGTTGAATACATTATATTGATCATGAACACGACTATTCACAGAATCAGCCCCAACTACCTCGACATAATCTGATCCATGATTATTATTAATGGCGTAGTGTATATCATACACAAATTACAGCATAGCTACAACATGGCCATTCAATTATTATCTAAAACATCTGCACTTAGTTGCATATTAATCGTATCTATCTAGCTACATCTATAAATGGGCACATGATTCATCGCCGTTCACATGGCAACAGCTCGGCCATCCATCATTCGCAATCGCGAGCACCTAGTAACTGTCTAGCCAACTGGATAAATATAATAATACCTGTTCAAACCGACTGTTTTAGAGCCCCATCAAAGTTCACTAGCAAATTATTGGCGCGCTCAAGCTTGACCGAAGCAAACGCTGGCCACGCTTATCGCCCCCAGAATGTTGAAATGCACAAAGCTCTAACGCAAGACGCAAATCCACAAGAATAACAATATCTAGGTCTGACAAATAATCATTTCTAATTTAAGGTGCGGGTGCAACAATCTGGTATTCAGATTGTATAGGTACGAAGTCAAAGTCCAATGGAAATGTTTCATGAAGCCGAGGAAAATACGTTACACAATAACCGTAAAAGTAAAGCAGATTTAGTAAAGGTCAAGTCATTGGTGACGCATAGTGTTCATTCCACTGGTTCATTCATTCATACAAAATAATGAATGACGTGCATTTTTTAAGTCATTTGCAACCTCCACGGTCACTTTTCTCATCAAGTGCAGAAATTACCGGAGCATGACAACTCAGAACATGTAAACGTTTGCAATTCGCGATTGTTGTCGCTGTCATAATGTCATAATGATAATGGCGTGTTGGCGAGCTTTGGTATTATTCGCGCAAGTCACCGCGCGCTGCGTCTGCGCAGGTCGGCACAATAGCGTCATTTGCACCTCTCGAGCGCATGCAAACGTAACGAACCGATGGCATTGATGGCCTGCATGTAACGTTTCAGTGAATTTTGCCTTCGAATTTTAAATGTGGATTTCAGTTCTTAAATTACATGGGTTTCAAGAATTTCTGTGAGTTTTGGAAGCAAAACAGCGTCTGAGACGTAACGCGTTGGTGTCAACGGAAAATTCTGTTCCATCTCATATTTTTATGAATTCATTATATTTCTTACGTTTAAGTGAAAATATCAACTAGTTTCCCAGCTCGCCTATAGTCTAAGCCATATTTTATTTCCCACTTGACCGCCTGCACTAGCACAGAACAATCGCCTATTGAAAGTCGCGGAACTTTTTACCTCGCTAAATGGGAGTTTCGCGGGTTTTCTTTTGTTCTTTCGCGGTCGGGTGCATTAATCCTGGCTGCGTAATGACTAGCCACACCCCTACTATCGCGCTTGTAAATTGCCCGTGTGGTTCTAGAAGGCTGGCTACATCTCTATTGGGATCGGGGCTCAATAATGGCTCATTGCGATGCGCGATACGTCTGGACGAACGCGTCTCGCCCGAGGTGCATGAATGTGAATGAGAGCTTGCGCTACTATTGGTTCTCAGCAGGCAATCACTTTTAATAAATAAAAAATGCTCTTTAATTCTCGTTTTTGGTATCTTCAGATTGTAACATAAAACCAAGGATTTTTTATTAATGCAGAACTGATAATGAGCAGTGGTGGCCCAGTAGTATCTTACGAGTTGTAGATCGTGGGTTCGAACCCCACCAGGAGCTACTTTGTGTAATTTATTTCATCATCACTGCTCTCAAAACGGTGAGGAAAAACAGTGAGGAAACCGACCATATCGTAGATCCAAAATTTCGAACACATGTGACATCCACCATACCGCACTGGGCCCGCGTGGTGGATTATGACCCACTCACTCTCACAGAGAGGAGGCCTGTGTCCCAGCAGTGGGAACATTATAGGCTGATGATGATGATGATTACTATTTGATAGTGACCGACCGAAAGTTTCGGTTTCGGTTTCGGCCGGTTTCGGCCCTAGTTTCGGTTTCGGCCAAAATATAGCCGAAACTTTGCCGAAACCGAAATCTGACGAAACTGAAGTGTTTGTGCATTTAAACCACGCGGGCCCAGTGCGGTTTAGTAGATGTCACATTTCTTCGAAAGTTTGGTTCTAGGACATGCTGGTTTCCTCACAATGTTTTCCTTCACCGTTTTGAGAGCAGTGGTGATGAAATATAGTACACAAAGTAATGCGCCTGGCGGGGTTCGAAACCACGACCTACAACTCGTAAGTCGGGACCGATACCAGGCCACCACTGCTCTCCAAATAGTAACCAAACCTTTCAATACAAACTAGTCGAGTTAATCAATCGAGAAGTTGTTCCCACATTCGAGTTTCCATAGTAGCCCCGTACGCTACTACCACTGTTTGTGCAGTCGTTTTTTGTTAGTGGTAGGCCCCCAAGCTAACTAATAGCAGTGTTACAGGTAAATAGTGGGTAAGCACCCGATGTAATTGTACCTTTCTGTATTGACCTGCGATTTTTAAACACGTCGTAATTCATGTTTCTGTCTACGATAAACAGGATGCAGACTTTTATGTCACAGCGGTATTTTATTTATGTCTACATGCAAAACGGTTATACTTAGGGCTGGTTTTTCAATAGTCAGATAACTTTTAACAGAGGAATTAAAATAACGGTTTGACATATTTTCCATAGACAGCTGTCAAACCGCCATTTTTATTCATCAGATAAAAGTTATCTGGTCATTGAAAAATCAGCCCATAAAGGATTTAAATTATCATCATCTGCCTAGCCTTTTCGACGGCTTCCAGTCGAACCAGACGTAGCTGAATATCAGTGTTTTTACATGGAGCGACTGCCTATCCGACCTGTACAACCCAGTAACTGGGTAATACAATACCCCATGGTAAGACTGGTTGTCAGACGAGAAAAGTTACAAAGAAGTTGCTTATTTATAAGATAATTTTCTTAAAGCAGATTTTTTAAGTATAATCATTAGCTTAATGAGTCCTCTCGCTCCAGACACGAGCGGAAGAGACTGTCTGACTAGTACTGACGAAAATACACCGTGTTCCTCCAATTGTTCTTTACGTTTCAGGATCACGGTTATTACGTGTTGAGAGGTTCCGCGAATATGTATGAAAATTACTTATTTTAAATAAATAATCTATTCAGCATATAACAATGTTAAATCTATATTCAATAAAAGGGTTTCTAGGTTATTTTAAAGAATCGTTATTAGATATTTTGACCATGTTTTAAATATTTTAGGGGCCTACTATCAATGCCTTGAGAAGAAAATTAAAAAATATAATAAGTGGTTCAATTTCTCATAAATACATGGACTTTATCCAAACTTACGAACATCTTATTAATACCTACCTATTTTAATTACTAATTACGAGTATATTTAGTTTGTGAGGATGCAGATGGATAGATGGATTTTTGTTACTCTTTCACGCAAAAACTGCTGAACTAATTAGGATAATATATGTTGATTGGTACACAGATAGTTTATAACCTGAATTAACACATAGAGCTATCCTATATCCCAATTTTATATTCTCGTGGGATACCTAATTATCCGAAATCGCTGGCAATAGTTAGTCCTAATTATATTCAGTCTCTTTTTAGAGAACCAACATTAATTTAATTTGAAAATATCTGGTATTTAGGACACAATGACTGCGCAGAGCGTCTACCATCTAGGTGCAGTTGCAATATATTCACTTGACCTGAAAACAATCGAATCATAATTACATAGGCGAATATTCATAGGCGGATCCCATGAATATTCGTGTCTACGGTTTTGAACAGGTAAACAAGGATTTTACGCAATTGCATTGTAGACATGTAAATGAATGAACATTAATATCTGTATGTTCAATAATAAAATTCAGTCAAAAATACTAATTTAAATGTGAAATAACGTCAGTGTGCGGAAATTGAGCAGTTTCTGAATTTGCATGCTTCAGTTTTGAGTAGAAATAGTCCGCGAAATTAAAATATTCTTGTGTTTTTTTGCAATTTGCAGGCCAATACTAGGTTGTATGTTGATTAAAATATTATTTGCAGCTGTAAGGCGTATGTAATTACAGACTCATAAATCAGGTTGTATTGACAAAATTATGACAATCATTAAACTGATTCTAATACATAGAATAGGTAAAGATCGAAATAAACTTAAGTATTTCCTTACCGTGACCCCGGAACATAAAGGGCTATTGAAGGACACCGTGGATTTTAGTCAGTAGAAGTCTGACAGTCCCTCCCGCCCTGCACGGGGTGGGAGGACTCATTTGATGATTTTACCACGACAAAAAAAAAAAAGACTCAGTAGCGAACTGTCGTCGAAGCTTTTCCTGTTGCTAACTATCGCACTTAGCAGGAAAAGAAGTGATGTCTTTATACCCAGGTGGAGTTACTGCCTCCACTCACATTCACAACACCCACGGAACAAGATGTAGCATGCAGATACCATCAACCTATTACACAGCACAGTTATTCCTAAACGAGTCTCCATAAATAAAGTCCATGTTGTAAAAAGTTGTTACTTTATTATTCATAATATTTAACGCTTAACTTCATTACGGACATTGCATTTAAAATTATATCTGGTGAGTTTACGAGTAGGATACATAATTATTAATATTTTCTCCTTAAGGCGGCGCTAGTCGCGAGCTCGAACTCACTGGCAAGCATGGTCAAAAACCATGATATTTCACCGGAAATCGAGCCATATTGTTCAATATGTTCATGAGTGCGCGAGCGTCATCCCCCCGTGGAGAAAACAGGGGAAAACTTATTCAGTGAGATGCACGATCATTCAGAGCAAAAGGCGCGCGTAAAAAAATACGAAAAATCCTTTGGAAGTTGGGGTTTTATGAAAAAACCACTGCACCAATTAATTTCAAATGAAATTTATTAAATTCTTCGATAAATTTGCTGTGTCGGTACGAACTTCGTTTTGGAAATTTGATGCTTCTTTAGCTTCTAATTTACAACTAAAGTTGTGTTAAAATTAGCAAAAAAACTAATCTTTAGAAGCTCGTAACTTTTTAATAGCTTCATATTTTACAATTCTGCTTCCGTACAGACAAAATTAATAATGAGACAAAACGATACCATTTAATTTTGGATGTACCTTGTCAAATAGTGGAGTAAATCCACAACGAAGTTTCTATGGAAAAAATGTTGACTTGTTTGACCTTAACAGCAACATGCGGTTGTGACAATAATATTATATGGGCTAGCTCCGTTATTACTCGGAAACTTTCTTTTAGAACATGTAAATTGCGTGAAGAATTTAAGGCATATTTGCAGGTAGGTTTCTAAGTACATGAAGAGATCAATCTGCACCAAGTCGGTCTGATATAGATCTGAAACGAACAAGCGCTTTAATTTCAACGAAGTGTCTTTACGCACCTCGTAAAGACACTGCTCAGTTTGAGCTATTTATGCGGCCTACCCAAATGTCCTTTCTTTGGTATTGTTCGTCGTTTCGTTGAGCTCCTTGTGTTTTGAGTTGAGCTACACGGTAACTGACACATGCTTGCACTGACTGGACAGGTCCACTCAAATCTGTGTGGTTCTTTCTTCAAAAGACAACCTCAGACACCATGGTTTTCATACATTTGATCAACAAAAATTGTCTGGAATTTAAAAGAGACTGTGACCTCTGAGTTTGTTTCGGATGTTTCTTCTCAGAGTAGTCAGGTACGAAACACCGGCCTCATCTAGTATAAAATAGTGTCTTTTGACGTGTAAAAGAGTTTGTCAAAAGCAATTTACTGAATAAAGATCTTTTATCATTTAATACAATTTTCAATGTGCAGTTCGTTGCTTTGTTGAACGACACGTCCGTCATGTCATTTTGCAGCACCCCTAAAAATGTTCGTAAGTCTCCACATCCGCGTGTCACCTTGTCGTTTGAACCTCGTCTGGTCGGGGCTGTCATAACCGCAGTCGTCCCAGACGACCTCATTCCATATTATGAATAATATTCTGTGATAATATCGACGCAAACTCGGTTCTAAACGCCGCCACACCACTTCATTGCATTTACGAGCGAATAGGCCCCGCAACCGCAGCCAATACCTGACATTAACTGCTCATTGTAACTCGCTGAATATACATTTTATGAAGTTGGTTACGAGTATTACAGGACAGTTTTCATTTTATGTCTAATGGTTTTCCCAAGGGGCAAGGAAATGAGACCTCTTGATAGGTCTACTGACTCTAGACCAGGAATAGAAAACGATTTTAGATCCTCTTCAGATTTTATTTTTAGGTTTTCTTGTTATGATTATGACTGAGTAGAGTAGGTGTCGTAAGGACTTTCAATAATGTTTTGGAATTTATGAACTCGATCTAACGTAAGCTCGCGACTCTATAAAAGTTTTCACAAAACATTAGTTTTTAATGTCAGTTCATTGAACTTGATGCTGTCCACACACCATCAAAGTTCGACACAGGGAGTACCAACGGGGCATCTTAAAACATAAAGCTAACGTGTTCCACAACGTCCACTGAAAGAACGATCAATTCTATGTAATGTACACTCTAAAGTCGGACACTCGATCGTCCGACCAACGCTCCATAAACCGCAATTTGATACAATCCCGGGAAAATCGCGGGATTTACACACGGTTTGACTGATTTCTATCACGTTATTACGTTACTCAGGTATTTTCTATGTAACCGGCGCGCCTAAGAAAGTTGCCTAGTTACAATTAACTTTATCTTGCACGAATTTATTGCTTTTAAGTATAGTCGTTGGGGCTGCAGACTTTTATGTTTAAATATTCCACTCCCGTTCAGCGATTGAAATGATAACTGTAAATTAAGTGCGCTCGCACTTGGATACAGGATGCTTTATAATTATTGATTAAACAAGCTCCATTTTAAAGCTGTTGTAAACATTTCTTGTCAGTTAATAAATAAAACCGTTGAATTTTCATTAAGGATTAATTTACTATCTCCTTTTTATGGATTGGTTTAGCCTTTTATAGGTCTTTGAATCAGTCAATTTATGGAAGTTACATAGGAATATAGATATTAGCCATTACTATTGACTTGAGAATTTTTATTCGCAAGAGATGCAAAGATACAGTACGTGAGTATTTACCTTGTCAATCCAATCGAAATACTTATTAATTGTTGAACGCTGTAACGTGCAGGTATTTTTATTATTAAAATAATATTAAATTATATTCTAATTCTTACTTCTTAATATTATGAATGCGAAAGTTTGGTGAGAATGGATGGATGTTAGTTAGACTTTCACCCAAAATTGTCTGAACGAATTTGGGTAAAATACGACATACCTACCACCACTTTATAACATGGATTCATGGGACACCTATTTTTATGCCAGTAAAAGGTTCCCGTGGGTCAAATAATAAATTTACAACCTCCAAACCGCTGGCAAAAGATAACATTCTATAACTTAACCATGTGTTGCAGAGGGTAGTTGCGAAGGCGTGCGTTGCGGCGGCGACAAGCGTTGCGTGCTGGACGCAGAGCTCGGTGCGCATTGCGTGCGGTGCGGCGCGTGCGGCGTGGCGGGGACACCCGTCTGCGCCGTCGACGGCCGCACGTACGCCGGCGCCTGCGCACTGCGCCGGGTGGCCTGCGAGCGGGGCCGGGCCCTGCCACTGGCTTACAGAGGACCTTGTATAGGTGAGTACGGCTAACAAGTGAAATATATTACTCGATAGGTCGAATTGGTTCATTCTATAACTCAAAAGCTTTAAATCGAACGTAGCCGGATTGAAGCAAGCTAGACATTTTAAAGATGAAATTTTATGGTCACAAAAAAGTTCCTTGAGGTAAGTATCTCGAAACCGACAATCCATTAAATTGACTGTTCAAAGAATGGAAAAATTAATAAGACAGATCAACAAGTCCGGATTGACACTCCGCCAAGCACAAACATACGAACTTCAGCAAGGTCCGATAGGCAGTTGCTCCATTTCACTCAGCTCAGCTTATCCGATTAGACTGATAGAAGCCAACAGCTACTCGAACATATTCGGGAAAAGCTTATGCGGATTATGAAAGACGATTATTCTATTAAATATCTACCTTTGATTCCGCGACAAAAATCCAGGCCTGTTGCAGGATGTTATCCCACCCTATACAAGCATGCATATGCACATGCACCAAAGGACCCACCTTCCCGCCCTCATGCATATGCACACGTGCAACAAACGGAAAACATGCCATGCAATCAAACTATATACTCGACACGTGTATCGCCCCTCCACGGGGCATCCTCAGGAGATGTTGACTCGACAAGCGCTCGACCGAGCGCTTGTCATGGCATATTTTTCCGTTTGTTGCACGTGTGCATATGCATGAAGGCGGGAAGGTGGGTCCTTTGCTGCATGTGCATATGCATGATTGCATAGTGTGGGATTACATCCTGCAACAAGCCTGGATTTTTGGCGCGGAATTAAAGCTAGATATTTTTCATAACATTTAATGTCATGGATTTCCGCAAAGTAACGCCTGATTCCATAATTTTACGATTATTCTAGATCACATTTTGCTATCACAGAAAATTCATCTCTAAACTTCGCATCAATTCCAGCTAATGCAACGTGTGCGTCAATTTCGTGCGGCGCGGGCCAGCGCTGCGTGTCGGGCGGCGCGTCAGGCGCGCGCTGCGTGTCTTGCGGCGCGTGCGGCGCGGCGGCGCGGCGGCAGCTGTGCGGCTCCGACCGCCGCACCTACCCCTCGTGGTGCCGCCTGCAGCGCGCCGCCTGCCACGCGGGGAGGGTCGTCGATCCGTTACATACTGGACCCTGTAAAGGTAACTGGCCCAAGTTCCTAACCACCAGTCATTTGACAGCCCATACTGTTTACCTTAGTGATCTGAAGATAGGGTTGCCATCTCTAAAATTTATAAACCAAGACGTGAAAACCCCGGATTTTAGAGTCCAAAACCCGTATTATCACTGCGGAGTGCGGGTGGCGAAGTCGAAGTGCGGACCGTGGCAACTGCGTCGGTAGGGGGGGTGGGGTGACGGTGGTTTTTAAACCCGAACTACAAAATTTCATACAGAACCCGAACTTCATTCTTAGCCTCAAAAACCGGTAGTCTATAATGAATGTATTCCCCCGAAAACAAAAAAGAAGGTAACAGATGAGAAAGCTTTTCCAGCGCATAAAAGTGCAAACGCGCACAGTACTACAAGGTTTTTAAGGCGTTTGACTGACATTGCTGGGAGCTGTTGTAAACATGTATAAGCAATTATATTGAAAAAGCATGATGGAGCCTTTAATCTGGCAGTTTTCGGGCAAAATATCCTTGTAGATATTGATAGATAGATATAGATATTGGTAGAAAGTGTACTGTTTTGCACACATGCATGATTTTGCAAACACTACACGCTTACATTTTAAGATGCATGACCAGAGAGCGAGTATCAGATGTCTACCACGGTCCACGTGGACGTAAAGTCGTGATCACAACGTCCTTCCCAAAACAGTTGCTACAAAAACAACAAAAGACGGCGATATTTTTTTCTAAAATATACTTTTTATATTCCTAACGTATTTCTTTTGTTCACAGGCAACAAAAACATAACGGACAATAGTGTGATTGAGAGAAGTGTGAGCGAAGTGGACACCACGCGCGTCCTATAGTCATAGACTAGTAACGTGGACTGATCCACTGGCTTCGTAGTGCGTGGCGGACGTACACGATGGGCGATGATGGCCAGCGTGGCGCCCAGTGCGCACTGGCTGAAGAACACCCGTCGATACATCTACACAAGTCTTTGAGCAGTTTCTTCTCAACATGAACTAAAGGGTCATCATTTTGAAATACTCAAAATGAGGGTAGTTGTGAAGTTTGATTGAACAACAGACAATGTCTGTTGTTTCGTATTATTGACCTAATATTCATACCATTTACTAATAGAAATCGTGGCTATAGAGACCGCTCCATCGTCTATGACTCAACATCGTGTCAGATCTATTGAAATTCAAAAATTCTTAGCTAGTTTAGACTTAGATAAATCTGTCGAGCTGATGCACCCTTTCGAACTTTGTAGATAAATAATTCTATATACCTAGTTTTAAATAATTAACACTTACATTATTAAATTTGAGCACCAAATCGTACTTAATATTTAGTCAAAATGTTAAACATAGGGACTGTAGTTAGCACAATATTTGGAAACTTAGGTACTTTCTAATAAATTCTAATTTCCGTGTTGTTGAACGTCGCTACAATGAACGAAGCTCTTATTAGGATGAAATGTTACTTTCATCGGACTGACATATTGTTCTTAAAATTTAATTAACTCTTAGTACTTTAAGACTTAAATAATTTTACTTCACAAGATGTGGTTAACGCTTAATGCAATATTTATTATTAAGTTACGAGTATGAAGTTTAGTGCAATAATTTTATTGAAAATTGTATGAAATTTATGTTATATGTTTTGTTTTGTTTGTCTCTACACATGGCTCGTGATGCGTAGCAGTCGTAGCACTGAGCACAACAACGTCGCAACATTCGGACATGCGCACACGGTGAGAGTGTTATACAATACGTTTTCAGTATTATGTGTATGTAAGATTTTTAGACTATCGTTATTTTCGAAACATTTTACATTGAAAATTAAGTGATTTTTATAGACTGTAGGTAAAAAGTAATTTATTGTTACTTTTAAATTATTTCCAAAAATGTTTCCAAGACTATTTGTATGTGAGTTTTATCTTCGTGAATTTCTCAAATGAATCAAAGCAACGTGTGATGTCAAAGTAGTAGAAACGACTTCCTCGGCGTCCTTCTTAGCTTTAAATAGTATCGAGTTTTTCTACTATTTTTCATTATATAATGTAACGGTTATATCTACAGGACAGCGGATGGCATAAGCTTTAATGCAAACTTAATACTATAATTATTTAATCCATCGAATTTGGACTATTATTATTGCTACTTATTATTTAAGTGTGGCCATTGATTGCGTCGTGAGCTGGTGACCGATACGTCAGTGTGCATAATACAGTTGTTGAAGTCATTGTATAGTCATAAAAGCTTAATAATTAATTATGTTAATTTTTCTACAAACGAAAAATTATTATTGTTTATATGTGTACTTATTTGTAATATTGTGAACAAAACAATATGTAACACAGTAGCTTGGCTCTTGTCAATTATTTCCTAGTGCTAATCACGTTGTTAACTGTGTCTGACTATAATAATACTAAATTGTTGTAGTTGAATTCATTGCAAACATTAGATGATTTGTATAATATATTGTCCTTGTTTCTTCATAAATATTTTACACTGGTACCTACCTGTTTTGTTATTTTATACCCCTTTAACATAAAACCTATAAGATAAAATAATAGCTATACCATAGACGACATCCATATAAAATTATCATACCATAAAAAAAAATCTTTCAGAAAAATAAAGATGACAGCCATATTTATAAAATTAATAAACGGAACCACACTAAGCCCCAAGATAGAAAAGAAATTACTGTTTTTTATATCATTTGCCAAATAAAACCAATACTTGACACAAAATACACCTTTATTGTAGTAAACAAAACAAGTCATTTTAGTGTAACAGTGTCTCCACAAAATGATAGCAAAGGAATGTCAACCATTTACAAAATAATTATTTTTAATTGAAGTACAAAAGTATGATGCTACTGATATTATAACTTAAATAATATTATTTAAATACATCTTACATTGAAACATTTAGGTGTGATAACAATAATAAGAAACATAAAACTTTAGTCAAACTGAAGCGTTTCTCGAGCGGGAAGCGGTATTAAATCCGTTCACATGTGAGGAAACCATAGATATATAGCATGGACTTAGCATTCCCTATCCAGGCTGTAAAGTAATACAAGCAGAAACGTATGAAAAACAAAGTGATTTGTGTCGCCAGTCTTAAAATACGATTGGCCTCATGATCGCTTTATCTTTTTCAAGACAATGTTCTGTGTATACGTCATTATCTATGTCTATGGCGTTAACTTACTTTTAGATGGAGCGCAGACGACAGACTATCCGTAACGCACTTTTTAGTCTGTGAAAATAGAACCTATGCAATTTTAAGCAGTAACGCACACGACGCGCAAAAAGTCGAACGCGGATTTTACAGACTCAACGCACACGACGCTGTAGGGACATAGACGCTATGGAAATCGTGCAGAGATCGCGAATTATTATTTTGTACATCATAAAGTACAGAAAAAGATGAAGTCTATGAAAAATCCGCCATGCAGACTTTTTGTGCGCCGCAGACTCGATCGCACAAAAAGTGTGCCGTCTGTGCTGCACCTTAAAAAGACGTTTAAAGTGGCGTGGCATGACCCGCGTGGGACTCGCCGCTGTATGGTCAGAGCTTTATAAACGCAAAGTTCTAACTTTAAATGGATAATGAATGATGGCATATTTTCTATAATGAAAGAAAATGACAATTATGACTATGGTATTTTACAAAGCAAACAGAGTACATATTAAAAAGTAAATGGTAATTATAGGTTCTACGTGAGCTTGACAAATCGACGTGTGTTTGAGACCCTTGTGCGACAAAACTGTACTACAACTTATCATAGTTCTAATGCACGCTTGTCCGACACAATGAAGTTCGACATACCATGGTGTGACAAACAATAATTGTGCGATAGTATTGACAAAAGGTCGCGACAAGCTTAGGGCACCCCGAAATGCCGAGTAAACCTTGCAGACAGAAATAGGAGCCCCGTGCAGCGGGGCTCTATCCAGCTGTTATAAATGCGAAGTACATAAAACTATGAATATAAATGTTAATCCTTCACGTCACAGTAATATGTTATATGAGTTTATTAATTATTTTGGATTTGAAACGTATGCTAACAGAAAACTATGATGACATAAAAAGTTCTACTAAAAGAGTAGACCCGTTGAGCGCACATGCTTAAGTGTGTGAAGTGCAGTCCATAGAAACCTTTCGTTTATCTGATTGAGAAACTAATTGGAATAATATAAATCAATATACTGATTACATTAACATAACATGATCTGTTTGCCTTGAAATATGAATTAACATGTCAAACTTTCGGCTAATGACCCAAGTTTTTACACCAGGTTGGAAAAACACGACATTGCTATCGCCACATTTCAAAGATTCCCGCATCGGAATTTGGTATCGTGATTTAAAACAGTGTACTCAACAGTAAGGACTCTTGCAAGGATACGAGATGCGTCGGGCGTCGCGTTGTGAGGGGCGTTTTGCCGGAAAAACAAACATACGGCGATGTTTTAGAGCGTTCAAGGAGAAGCGGTAACAATGGGGTAGGCCGGTCAAAGCTAATTGTAGATGGCGCCACCATAGCTAGGTCCCAATCCGACCAATGAGGTGGTACTATTTTGAAGTACGTATAAGATTTGAACCAATGACGATGATGGGAACTAGCTATGCTAGCGCCATTAGTTCCCCAGTTGCCATCCCTATTGCCCGCGCCGCCCGACGCGCCGCTTGTCTTCGAACAAAGGCCTAATGCTTTGTTGATTACGGCGTAAAATCCGACGATGTTAGACCTAAACATTGTCCCCTAAGGTCCAAATTAAATTGTTTACTACATTTATCTTACTCATTAAACTATGACAGTAATCTAAGAAACTAAAATAATTCTTATTCTTACATCAGAAAACTGAAGTCCAATTACTTATTATTCTATTTTATAAGTCGAAGGATGTAACAATGAAACAGTAGTTCATAATATTTTCTAACAAGTTAAATTGATACCTATCTATATTAAACATTATAATATGCAAGTTTTCAACAACACTTAGTGACATTTAATTTTTTTTAGATCTGAAATCTCAAATCTATAGAGCTTACTTAGAATGAGCTCAAACTTAGCTGAGTTACACTTCATCCAAAAATAAGCCTTACTAGCCTACAGTTAATGTTCTTATTTCTTAGATAGTTTGGCAACAGACGTCTATAGGAAAAATATGCAACACAATACTCAAAAGCTTTACGTGCGGATGAAGCGTAACTCGGCTAAGTTTGAGCAATGGATATCTTCGATTTATTGATTTGCACCTTCGACTTGCCTAGCTCCAGGTAACTAACTTCAGCTAACTTCAGTTTCAATTCATCCGAAAATAAACTTAATTTCGAAGTAGGTAATGTTCTAATTCGTATGATGATACACTTGATTATATAATAGTCACCTGTAAACATATTTTAAACGGGTGAAGAAAAGGGATGGACCCTTTTCCTTTGATTTTAGTATTAGACATTCAAAAGTGTCTCTTTGAAGGCCAAATTGAAATAATGATTTGACATTGATCTTTAAAGTTACAGTAATAGGATTTATTTTTGGATGAAGCATAAGTCAGCTAAGTCTTATGTAAGCCTTACCTAATAATAAGTTATAATCATATTGCCCTTTGAAAATCTAGCTTTTAGCCCCAAGAGCACAGGGTTGAAAATACAACAATGCATTTTGATTAAGACTTATGTGTCCCTTAGTGTTGGAGAAAAGTGGCATTATAGTCCTTATTACAAAGGGAAAGCGATTATTGGAAGAACTTGAAGGATAATTGATTTATTTTTCTCTTATTTTAATATGAATAGTGTAACCATATAATTAGAAATATTTCAAAATAGTTGGGAAACATCGTTGAGGTACAATATAGTATTGTATTATTCTATCTAACTATGCATATCTATCTATTGAGTGGCAATCTAAAACTTATATACCATTTACACATTACACAAAATATATAATATTTTAGCATAATTTTATAGCAACTAATTGTTGATTTATTTTTGATAGCTTTATTTACCGGTTTTTCAAATCCACTACTAGTCATAACTATTGCAGTCAACTATAACACTATTCATACCAAGTTTAAACACAATTATTAACTATGAGATAAATGTTTAGCTATGTAGTTAACAATTCACTAACACTGTTACATCCTTTGCTTATGTTATAATAAAAAAATAGGCTTACCACAAACTTAAGACATTTTGTCGCGACTTGTGTACCCCGATGATAATGAATATCACTGAAACTCCGTTAGTGCTGTGTGAAAAATTGTCGCAGCTACCAAAAGGTCGTACGACCAAATTCTCACAGCTACCTACTAAATAGCCGTATGTAATCATGCGACAAAATAATCGTGAGACATAAAAGTCTTGCGATAAAATAATCGAGCGACAAAAAGTATTAGCCCTGCAACAAAATAATCGCGCGACAAGAAATTATTGCGACAATATAATCGCGCGACAAGAAATTATTGCGACAAAATAATCGCGCGACTAGAACGCCTCGTCACAGAGTACTCGCGCGAAAAAAAAGTCTTGCGACAAAATAATCGCGCGACAAAAAAGTCGTGCGACAAAATCAAAAGTTTACGACAGCCTTATAATACCTTCTCTCATTGGACTTGCTGCATAGTAGTTCTTGTGAAGAGCTCCATCGTGAGAGCGCTGAGGAACAGTGGAATGGAGCGGTGTTGGTGTAGATGCAGTTCCACCAGCTCGCCCAGAGTGGTTGAATAGTCGGTGTGGACCATCTCTATTCCATCATCGTCCAGGGTGAATGTTAGGTACTCCTCCGACGATTCTGCGTACATGTTTGATATCCTGAAATTAACATTGCATTTAAAAACCCGACTACGAAAAAATTGCGCACTGAAAAGTATAAAAACAAGAACAATATTCATTTGATCGATATTTTTTTCCTTTTAAATATTTAACTTTTATTATATGTATAGACAACTTATAATATTATACATTTTTAAGTAATAGCCGTGGTCGTATGCCCCAGCCAATAAAGATTGTGTGAAACAACTGCAGATGGACATTTCTGTTACACGGAAGATACAAAAAGTATAATATCTGTTTGTATTAGTTGTCTGTTGTTGCGTCTAACGACACCTCATTTTTCATGTTATGATAAGTAGTTTAGAAGTTATGAGGGAAGAAACATACATACAGGTCAAAATCATAACCAATGTCTTTGCCGTAGTCGGGTAAAATTAGACAAACTAATAGAAAGAATCATTTGTTTATAAGTATCACGTTGGCTACGAAATCCTAAAAAAAGTAGAAAAACTACTGGAAGAATAGAAATTACAAAAAATTCTACGACTCACCTGTAATTCTTGTGTCCAGTTCTGTCAATTTTATAACCTAATAGCATATAACATACATCTCTGTACTCCTGAGCTGAAGATGTAAACTCTTCTTTCAACCTGAAACCAAGAAATAATTAACTTCAAAAAACTACATATTTCCATAATTCCATAAACATAGCATAAATATTATGAGGAAACAGTGGCCAATGGTTTTGCCTACGCAACCTAGTTTGTACACGGAACTCGGTGGATGTGCGCGGCGCGCGGCTTGCGCAGTTGGTGTGCAATTATAGTGGCGCGGGGCGAGCAGCGGAAGCGGGTGGCGGGTCACGAAATAGACTAGATTTCCGCTCAAACCGCCCCGCCCGCACTTGGTGCACCTCAGTGAAAAACTATGTGTTTGCGTTACCTGCTAGCGGATTCCGCTGCCCGCCCCGCTGCCACTGTAATTGCACACTTAGAATTGCGGTGACGCTTGCGCGTGTGGTAATACCGCCCTTGTCAGTTCTTTCATGCGAGACGCTTGCGCAGTTAGTAAGAAATGTGGTGAAGCTTACGCGGTGTGGTAGGCCTGTAAGGTTTATTTCACGACAGTTCATTTAACACACAGAGTATTAAAAAGACAAAGGTTATTTATGTCAGAAAGTCTTCAAAAAATCCACGGTGAAGGTTGACAAAGTGAACCAGACCGTAGCAAGTGTGAGCCGCTTTTTTTTGGCGAGTTAAAATCATCAAATGAGTCCTCCCACACCTACTGTCAGACTTTTATGTGCTTCAATGGCCCTTTATGTTCCGGGGTCACGGTAAGGAAATAAGTTCCGCGACCCCGGCAGGCTTTGGCCCTCTGAGAGGGCCCCGTCATTTTTGCTGACGCTCTCTCTCGCGCGTGGGACACGACGCGCCGTCGACCCGGGCATGGTCCATGGTTGGACAGCGAGTTGCCCTTTACTCGCTGCCGCATGCCCAAGGGTGGACCGCTAGTTATATGATGAGGTACCTTTTAAGTTTAATCCGACTACTCTCCAACTGTTGCCGTAACTGCTGCGTCTCCTCCGGACAAGCACGAGAACCTCCGCCGTCCCGTAACGTTGCCTTCAGCCTTTTTAACTGGAAAAACAATGAAACAATATAATAAGGATAAAATTTAAATGCGCATCAATAATTCTTTTTGTATACCAAATATACTGAACATGCACCAAATCTAAAACTGGCTTTAGCAAGATTTCAGGGACACCCCGAAGTTCGGTTTGGTTAGGTTCCTTTGAACCTTGTACACAGAAATAGAAGCCCCGCGAGGCGGGGCTTCGTCGACCCTGATTAGGTAGATATTTTTTTATTACACCTCGTTATGACATATTTTAATGAACATATTTTGGTGCTCATTCAGTATATTTGGTGGAACACAGGCAAAATTAGGAAAATGAAATGGGAATAAATTGAAGTACTTTTAAAAACCATCCATATAATAACACTGAAATAAATATTCACAACATACTACTACTGTTGTATCACATACAAAAACAAAATTAAATACTGTAATTTTGTCGCATTTGCATGACGATACTACGCATAGCACGAACCTATGTTAATTTGGAAGTGACGTATTGTGAATTTTAAAAGTGACGTATAACCTTCGTCAATTTCGATTTACGTAGCAAAATAAAAAATACATGTTAATTATTTTTTGATAATGTCTCTGACGGTCTTGTTAGATTTTAAAGGTAAGCGTCCACAGGTCCGCATCGGACGTATCGTTCGTAACGGATTTTAGTTTGCCTTGTATTGAAACTCATAGAACAGCGTCCACTGATCCGCATCGTACGGACGGCTCATCGGCAATGACTGCATGCGACGCGTACCGATGACGTTATACGGAATGCCGATCAGTGGACGCGCCCCGCACGCTAACTGAACCATTTGTTTTTTTTTTTTTCTTGCATTCCTCTTCTGCTTATAAACAAGCAATAACAACTTCTGCATCGCTTTCCTCCTTTCTCCCAAACACTTTCCGAACGTACGATCTCTAAAAAAATTCTAATGAAGGTGGCATCGGCAATCCGATTGCTGAACCTCGCGTCGGCAATCCGATCGCTGCCGCCTAATTAATCCGTTTGATGCGATGCGTCCGATACGTACGATGCGGACCTGTGGATGCTTACCTTTACAATACGAAGCGTATTGTCGTCACAATATGGCGCCAATGTAATTCTATTCTTAGTGGAAACATAAAGTACAATCTTTTTTTTTTTACTAGTAACTCTTCATCATCAGTGTCATCATGGGATTGTTATGAACAATTTTTACTCTAGAGAACAACTGTAAAATTGCACAAATGTGCATACATACATTTCTGCTCATATAATTCTGTAAATCGTCGAAAGATTGAAGCTATAAAACTACAACGTGTAACGTTAATAGACAGACTAGAATAGAAAAAAAGATTTTTCATACTGATGGGCTCAATCAATTTCTCATTTTGTATGATTTTTTAGAACAAATTTTTAGAACAAATATTGTTCAGTAACATGGGCTGAGAGGTTTCTATTAACGTTACACGTTGTATAATACGATAGTTACATTTCAAATTGCTAAAATAGTACCTTAAAGTTCTGTTCATAATTTAAACAAGTGTCTCGAAGAATGGATTCTCTTCAAGTCTCCTGATTAGTTACACAGTTGTACTTGTAAGTTACTGCAAGTTAAAAGCAATGCTATTGAATCTAAGGTTGACATTAGTAAAGCGAAACGTTGACATTACTCAAGCTTGTGTTTCATTTGAAAATGAACCTTATTTATACGATAATATACATAGCTGTTGCCAGAATAATATCACCCGCTACAACTCGAAATGATCCCATAACAGTTAATAATCGGGATGAAACCTACGTACTTGTCGCCTTACGCTGTACAGGTTATAAAGTATGTGTTTAAGGCTGACCGCAGACTTTTTTCCAAATCCGTTGTAAGACAGACTATTGCTTTAAAAAAACCGTGAAGATGCGCACACAAACATACGTCTACATACACACATATTGTCTAATCCTCACAAGAACTGCACAGCGACAAGTCTGACACTAACAGTTTTGTTTCAGGATAGTGATTATTCGTATGAAACCTATGTACTTTCTTCGCCTTACGCTGTCACTTAAACAGTTTTGTACTTGTATGTACAACTCTGCCCCTTCTTGAATTTTATGACTGATTTACGAATTGAAAATACCTTTAAATACATGAAGCAATAAAATTAACACAAAAACTTACGTAACACGCACAGCAACATGAAACCTACGATCTAAATCTCTTCATCCATTTCGGAGAAAAAGATGAAAAGACATGTTGACAAAATAAAATATATTTTATAGGCATACTCTGGGACTTCAAAGCCCAAAATACTTTTAGTCGAAGCTAACTAATTAACCAATCAATGAATCAATTTTGCTTGCGAACTTCAATCTTCAAGAGACCGAGTTTCAAAATTCAAAGTTGTTTAACCCAGTTCATTGAAGAAAGGATTCTAAAATGGCGGCCTGTACTTGCGTTGACAGATAGTACAGTTAGCTTAGAAGATTCCAAATTCAAGTTTTATTTTTCAAATAAAAAATAATAAAACAAGACTGAAGCGTCAAGACATCAAGACTATTTTTTTTTCAGCTTACGCTACGCGTGGGAGTGAGTATAGACGGTACTAGTGTGCGAGCGAGAAATCATGATAAGCGCCGCCATTAAGATTCCTTTCTTCAATGAACCGGGTTATAAATGAATGACCGAACCTGATCTTATTTCTTAAAGCAATCTAGCTTCTGGCTGTAAATTCGTTCGCGTGCGCGACGCTGAGGTGAATAACATAAAAGTTGACCTACCTCTTCCTGGGCAGCTTCTAGTTCCGCCTGGATCTGTTTCTGAGCTTCAGCTGCTGGATTGTTGGTCAGATGCAGTACCTTCAAACGTAAACAAGAGTATAGAACGAGATAGAACTAAGGATTCAAGACAAAGGGACGTCACTTGCGACATAATACGGATTGCGGTACTAGTCGCAAGTCGATATCGTTCATGGTTGGGTAGTGTGAACTAGACAAAACGAGAGTTGTTTTTCCACAAAGTCGCATGGACATGCCGTATTAAATCGGGCAACATGTCTCAGCGACACGTGGCATTAAATTAATTCTCAGGAAGTACGTCAAGCTTAATAGCGACGTCCCTTTCTGGTGTACACCACTAATAATTCGGCTTTTAGAAGATGCAGTGGTTTGAGAATACAAATCAATATCTCAGGAAACACCATAACGTGTACCACACTGCTGAGAGGGGTCTCAGTGATTGAATGAACATTATTATAGGTACCCATCATTTTTTGAAGAGTTTGTTGGATGTAAATTGGCGGTTTTTATTCAAATACCTTGATAAAAAAACACCCATTACAATTTATACATACTTAAACTCATGTGTTTTTGCTGTAACGGTAGGCCGAAAATAAAGAAAAGCACCTGGTTAGTTACCTTAGTCTGCGCCTGCGCACCGATCCGCTCGAGGTTGGCGTGCAGCGTGTCTCTCTGCGCGCGCAGCTTGGCCACGTCACGCTTCAGGTTCTCAGCCTCTTCGCGCCACTTGCTTGACTCAGCACGTAACGAGTCCACCACTGGGATAGGAGAAGAAAGTTTTGATTGAAATTTCCCAGCAGTAGGAAAATTTTTTATACAGTATTGCATTTGGCCATCAGTCGACTTTAGACTGTGATAAAAATGGTTCATGATATCGAAAGTAATTTCAATTACGGTCACCGTATCGACAACGTTCGATGGGTTAATTAATCGACAGTACTCCAAATCAACGGTACTCCAGTTCCAAATCGACAGGACTCTAAACGATAGCTTTGTACCGCTGATGCAGTGACTTCCGACATTATGAACCTGTACTCTTAGCACGAATTTTCACTCTTTTACTTTACAGTATTTACAGCGTTTCTTGTATGGAAAAATGGAACAGCGCCTCTGGTGTGCGAAGCAGGAACTAATTTTTTCCTCAAAAATTGTCAATTTGAAATTGTCAAAGTTCCGGTTTACTTTACGTCTCAAGTACTGAAAATTCATGCTAAGGGTACTGATAGAAGGGCAGCGTGTTAAGGGCAACTCGCTGCCCGACCAAGGACCATGCCCGGGTCGACGGTGCGTTGTGTCCCACGCGCGCCTCAAAGAGCGTCAGCATAATGACGGGGCCCCGCTCTCAGAGGGCAAAAGCCTGCCGGGGTCGCGGGATTATTCCCTTACCGTAACCCCGGAACATAACAGGCTATGAAGGACACCGTGGATTTTAGTCAGTAGAAGTCTGACAGTCCCCCCGCCCTACCCGGGGTTGGAGGACTCATTTGATGATTTTACCACGCTAAAAAAAAAAAGGGGTACTGGTATAAACAGTAGTTATTAACATTTAGTGTGCGCGGTCTGGTCGTGCGTGGCCAGCAGGTCCCGGTACCCCTGCAGCGCCTTCTCCAGCTGCTCCACTCTCGCAGACAGCAGCGCCGCGCTGCCCGCGCCCGGCTCGCCACACAGGGTCACTGTCAGCTCCTTCTCGTAGCAGTCCAGTTGCTGTCTGAGAAAAAGTAACAGAAAAATCATTCATCTTCCTTATCCAATTCTACTTATCGGTCGGCGGAACACGATTTCTTCTTCCATCTATTCTGTCAGACGTCGCAACATTATTTAATCCTTTTTCTTTCACATTATTTTCAGCTCGCGGCACACATACAGTACATTTTTCCAAAAACTTAGGGTACTAATCAATGTTCTTTGATATTCCTCATAGTTTCGGATATAGCCATCCACTCCCAGTTGAAAAATTTACCCTGTATACAGACATAACTTTGTTCATTAAGCTGTCTACTTCTACAGTGTATGTGTTGTGCGCATTTGCTCTTACCTATAGCTGTCCCTCTCTCGCGTGACCAGCAGCAGTCTCTTCTGCAGCCTGTGTATGAGACTCTCCTGGTTCTTGCGTACTATGAGCAGTTCGTTCAGTTTGCCCGTCGCCTTGTCGCGCTCGAACTTTATTGTTGCCACTTCCTAAGAATATTAATTAATTAATGACCCAGTTCGACAGTTTCGACTTGAAATCAATGGCAAGTAATATTTCTTAAGCAAAAATATTGCATTGTACTTTCATTACCTATTTCAAGTTTCGTTTATTAAGTATTTTTCGGACATGTGTAAAACTCTGGAGCGCGAAAGGCTACTAAAGGAACAGTGTTGATTTTTAGTCTGTGTCTGACAGTCCCTACTGTTTCGCACAAAAAAAGATTCCGACGAATTGAGAACCTCCTCCTTTTTTTGAAGTCGGTTAAAAAAAGGGTATTCTCTACTCTACTAAACCTCAAATGAACCTTTATTGGTCTATTAGTAAAGATTGAGAGTACCTACATGAAAATGTATAACACCTTAGTCTTTCAAAATCAAAATATTATATTTTAAATGGGCCTCCATGGCCACATATAAAACGACGAGTAATGAATGAGTGAATTCTTAACTACTGGGCTTGTTTCTTTCTTTTTAGTTTTTATCAACACAGTCGGGTTTTTTGTTTTTCTTAAATATTTTTTTTATTTCATACTTTTTAGTTACTATTCAGAGAATTATTGTTTTGCTAAACAACTTTAAATCGTTATATATCCTAAACTATTATTTAAAATGAAAAATGATAAAGGGAACCTAAAGATGATTTTAAAATACCTATTCAACGATACCCCACATGACATAGTTCATCAACATTTTTTTTTTTCATTTTGACAATATGGCGTCTGGTTGTCGCTGTGGTGAATTTTGATTACTGTCATGTCTTTAGTGACACTCGCAAGGTTAAGACGAATCGATTGACGTAAAAATCATCAAAATCGGCCTACGCATTTGGTCTCTAGAACGCCACATAGAAACAAACATACATACATACATACATAGACTGATAAACACATTACCCTCCTTTGCGTCGCGCAGTCGGGTAAAAAAATGGCAAGTTTTGGATTTGCCGTTTCCATGGAGAAGAACCGGCAAGAAACTCCATGGTTACTCTTTTAGGGTTCCGTAGCCAAATGGCAAAACACGGAACCCTTATAGATTCGTCATGTCTGTCTGTCCGTCCGTATGTCACAGCCACTTTTCTTTGAAAGTATATGAGCTATCCTGTTGAAACCTGGTAAGTAGATGTATGTGAACCTCATTAGGATTTTCACACAAAAATAAAAAAAAATAGCTTATGGGCGAGTCCGACTCCCACTTAGCCGGTTTTTTTTTCTTTCTTTAAACTTCTTACCTCAGTAAGTTGTGATAGCTGTGACTGCGCCTGCGACGACGCGGCGGTGGCGTTCAGTTGACTGTTGAGCGCAGTGTCCAGTGTACTGGACAGAGAGCGCGCGCTCTCTATGCCGTGAGTACGGGCCGCCGCCTTCCATTCTTCGAGAGATGACTCCAGAGACGCCAGTTTGACCTAAAGGAAATAGTAAAATGGTTTGTGGTAATCTGTGTAAACTGATACTTTGACATTTTCAAATTTACAAGGTATTATTAGTTCCTTCTTCGCACACCAGAGGCGCTGTTCCATTTTTCTATCCGACAAACGCTGTAATTGCTTAAAGCAGTTCGTGCATGGAGTATCTAGGAGTAACTTTTGTCGTAGAACATAATTTATTTCAATCAAACATGACCAAGTGGAATAAATCAAGATTTGATCTTCAATCGAACACTATTAAGAGCTATCCTTTTCTTTAAACAGAAATATCACTGTATGATGCCGGATCCACACGTTGGCCGTGTTTTCCAAACAGAAGGAGACGGCGCTATACTAAAAAGCAAGACGCAAATACAGAGGAGCTGATCGCCAAAACGTGTTTAATATAGCTGCTGCTTAAGAGTGAAAATTAACCATAATAACATTATCATAAGGATCACATTACCTTGGCTTCATGCAGTTCATTCTGCACAGGCTGCAAGGCGTCGACCCTGGACTGCAACAGGTGCACTTGTTCTTCCAACAGCAATTTGTTGCCTATAGAATCCCGTAGAGATCTCTCGTTTGCTCGTAGACGTGCCACCTCCTTTTCTAGTTCTGCCATATTGGTTAGGCGTTTTTGTGCAGTCTGTGGTAAAAAAAAATAACATTAACATCAATCTTTTTTTTTTTATAATAACTAACAGATAACTGAACTTCAAGAAGAGAATTACTGTTTTACTACAAAAGCTTAAAAATCTGTTGGACACGTCTTGTCTAAAAAAGTGTTTAATATCATCTAGTATCTCTTAGTAGTCTGTGATATCATCAAATGCCGTTTTGCAGTTGAAATTTTTAGAGGCTACAACCAATGTTTTTTTTAGTAAAGTGGTAAAAGGCTTGTCTGAAACGGATGACGAATACACGATCGTGCCGACCAAAACTTCGGATTCTTTCGAAGTAAATGGCGATCTCAAGTTTGTGATACAATCCATTTGATTCAGCTTCAAGCTTCAAGAGATGCCTTCACAACGAGACGTGACGCTGCGCACATATTTCAGTAGAGAGACTCAAAATCTAACTCACTTTACATTACACGTTACACTTTTTACTACTAGCTGTGCCCGCGACTTCGTTCACCTGGATGTCGGAACTTAAAGTAGCCTAAGCTACTCTTTATTACATCAGCTAATAAAAGTCCCATCAAAATCGGTCAGGCCATTCTGCTATTACAGACAGACAGAAAGACAGACAAAAATTATAAAAAAATGTTATTTTGGTGTATGTACCGTATCGTATATACATTCATAATTATGCATATAGTAAGAAATGGTCATATCAATATTCCACAACTATCACACAACGCCATCTAGTCCTAAGCTTAAGCAGAGCTTGTGTTATGACCCATTTTACTAGACAACTGACAAAACATACTTATATATTTCTAAATACATAAAAATTATAGATAAATTACACCCAGACACAGAACAAATGATCATGCTCATCACACAAACATTTGTCTTGGGTGGAAATCGAACTCACAACCTTTGGTATAGCAGTCAGTCAGTCACTAACCACTAGACCAACAGGCCGTCTGTTTATGTCCATATAATATTAGACCACATTACCTTAGCCTGTTGCTGCCAGTCTTTGTAAGAATCTCTCTCATACTCCAACTCCTTGAGCTTGTTGGTGACGCTCTGCAGCTCGAAAGTCTGTTTCTCCAACTGAGTCCTCAAGGCCGGCAACTGTTCTGCCCTGCTGGTCTGTTTAGCTACCTCAGTTTTTAACATTTCTACTTCAGATTGAGCACCTTCTAGAGCCTGTACAGAAAAAGACGAGCATAATTTTTATAACAGTAATGGTATTTTTGTCATACTTTACTTATTCTAAAATTTTGTAGTATCATAAATAATAGAGGAGCCTGGGCATTTCACTGTTATGGGTCTGATAGGCAACGATTATTATATACAAATAATTTTTGTAGGTAAATTCCAAGGCCCGTATTACAGAACATCACTCAATACTCAAGTATTACTTAAAACTAGATTCAAGGCATTTGATTGGTTGAAATCTAGATTTAAATAAAGATCAGTGCTTGAGTTTCGTTCTGTTATATGAGCCCAAGTGTGTGCCAATGATTTTTATTTGTATCGCTTGTCACTCCTTATCAAATTGATTGTTTTCGAAACATCTAGTACCCACTGGAACGGTAAATGTAGTGAAACCTTTGACTACATTGAAGAAACTTTGTATTGACCAAAATACATATTTTACCTTTTTTTTTAGGCATGGTAAAATCATCAAATGAGTCCTCCCACCCCGGACAGGGCGGGAGGGACTGTCAGACTTGAACTGACTAAAATCCACAGTGTCCTTCAATAGCCCTTTATGTTCTGGGGTCACGGTAAGGAAATAATCCCGCGACCCCGGCAGGCTTTGGCCCTCTGAACATATTTTACCTGCAGCAGTTCATCCATATCCTTCTTCATCTCGGAAAGCTGGTCCTTGCTGCTCACCGTAGCTTCAAGCAGCTTGTCTCTCATGTCCGCTATTTGTTTCTGAAGCTCCCCTTTTTCTCTATCCCAGAGTGCTTTATTCTCTTTTGATTCTTTTATTACCTGGATAGATTGAATATTAAATATTTGTGAAACCAAAGTAGTTAGTATGATATATGTTATAAATTATAATACATAAAATTTATAAAAAAACCTAATAAATATGACAAAAAGATTACTTTCATTGAAAGCACCGAGTAACATTTACAAAAAATAGTACTAGTGCAATTTTAGGAATAAATAAAGTTCGTCTTTATATATTTCTCAAATCGCACTACATTACATTGATCATCTGATCTGCACATATTTATGTACAGCACTGGAACAGTGTCACTGTATGAAGCTATTGAATCAATGTCAATCAGGTTTTACTTATGTTTCTTAACAAAACTAGTAAGAAACATGAAACCAAAAATCAAAGCATTTATTTCAAGTAGGCCAATTACAGGCACTTTTGAATTGTCATAGACAAAAAAAGTAATTCGACACTACAAAATTACGGTGCTACGGTCCCAATCAGAAGACATAATAACGGTGAAAGTACCGTAAATGCCCATCCAAGGAGTGGATCTCTATAGAGAAGAACGAGCAAGAAACTCTATGGACACTCTTTTTATGATGACTTTCCCATTTACTTTATAAATCATGTAATATTGACCATTTGGTATTGATTCGAAAAACCGGTTATAAACTCCCAAATGGTCCGTTCAACATTGCATGGGATAAAATATGTTTTACCTGACTATATTCATCCTTCAGTTCCTGTTCTCTTCTTCTAATCACTTCCAATCTATCCTGCATGTCTGAGAGAGCTCTCTCGTCTCTCTTATGTTGCTCCATAGGGAACCCTTCTCCTCCTCAAATAGAATCTGCATCTCTTTGCGAATTGTGTGCTGATGGTTTATGCGGGACTCTAGCTTTGTTATCTGAAATTAAAATGGCCATTCTAACGAATGCTAGAAATTGATGTGTAGCCTGGTAAGCCAACGACAGGTAGCCTGCCTAAAACGGGTATGCATGTTAAATTGTAGTTCTTGGCTAATGAGAATGTGTGTATGTAGGATACGGTTCCTCATAGGGAGAGACATTGCACACATTCTCGGTAAGCCAAGAACAACGCGTAATTTTACATGCATACCCATTTTAGGTGGGCGACCTGTCTTAGGCTTACCTCTCTTACACAATACTCAGTATTCCTGTACACAATAGTAGAATTTTCTATATCAAAAACAACTATAATTTTGCATGATAGGACTAATAATGAGTGTATTTATATTATTCTTTATATTTTGTTTTCTATGAACAAATCTAGATCCAAATTATTAAATCCTCAAATCAATTATTAGTTTACACAATTTATGTTTGTTTTTCTACCATTAAATAATGAAAACATAACACTGCTGTGTTGGATCATAATAATTGCTTTATTTATAGTAACAACAATAAAGTTTTATGATCTCACTAGCTTTTTAAACTGAATATTTTAGCCCCAGAAATATGAAAGTGTTGTCCTGTTTTTTTAGATTATTTTCCAACATCATTATACCAAAAATTTGCAAGCAAAGATATACAGGCATTACAGAAACTAATGAGAAACCTAAAAGTACCAATGCTTACCTGGAAATGCTATCTTATTCCACAAACATGGCTTTGCAATGCTGAATCAGTGTAACATAATACTTTATCAATAAGAGAATGCATGTGTTTACCTGGGCTTTGGCAGCTATCAGGTCAATCTTCAGCCTCTTAGCTTCCCATGGCGAAGGCGGTGCGGACGCCGGTGTAGAGCTAGACTCCGTTCGGTGCCGCTTCTCAGGAGTACAGACATCATTCATGCAAATGCTGGACTTTCTTTTACCACCAAGCGACAATAGGTTATTGAGCCCTGCAAATTTTTACCTCAATCAATACAGTAATCTTTTGCAAATATAGTCGCCATTATGTCTCAGACACTAAATAAAATATTACCATCTTTCAGAGACGAATTACTATCAGAAAAATTCAGTTTCGTAGCAGACGATAGTTTGTCTTTCGGCGGGTCCGTATTTATTACTCGTCTAAATGGCTCCAATACATCATTAAATAGGGACATGTCACCGTCCTTAGCCATTTTATTGCAAAAGCTAAATTTTAAATCTTACTTTAAATCAATACGATAACATTATAAACAGAAGAACCAAATTGATTTTCATAAAATTCCGAAATACAACAACGCAAGTACTCGAAAACGGAAACAGAAGAACACCAGAAAATGCTTTTTGTCAATAGTGTCAAATTCTTACCACAGAGTATAAATCTTTGGTGTGGCATTTCATTTTGGTTCACTTTGTATTCGTGGAACGGGATTTTTATGAAGCCTGCTTCCAAGCCCCCATTCGCAAGAGCGCTTTTGTAAGGTGAACGCACATTTAGCCGCACCGCAGTCTCCGCAGTCTGTTCTCTTACGGCCGAGCTCAATAACGTACTGAAGTTTAAACTCGGGTAGCTACCAGAGCTTAACTCTTATATCTGATCTATCTGTTACTGCCGTCTCAATAAAAAATTTGCGTAACGCTAACTTTAGTTAACCACAGATCGGTCCTTATCTGCAGTTTGGACACAAAAAAAGAAGGGTTCCTTTTTTTACTGCCGTTCGACTCTGTTTCAGGTAAGGATCTTTCACTGAATAGGAAGAAAAAAAACGGGATCTCGGAACTTTGGTGACCAAAAAATTAAGAAAGAAACATTATGATACTGTTTTTTTTTTTTTTTTTTTTTTTTTTTTTTCAGGTGGTAAAATCATCAAATGAGTCCTCCCGCCCTGGGTGGGGCGGAAGGGACTGTCAGACTCTTACTGACTAACATCCACCCGTGTTCCTTCCTATGCCCTTTATGTTCCGGGGCCACGGTAACCTGGGTTAAGAAAAAACCCGCGACCCCAGCAGGCATTTGGCGCGAAACACGACGCGCCACCGACCCGGGCTTGGTCCTTGGTCGGACGGCGAGCTACCCATCACTCACCGTCCGCAAGCCCGCTCCGCCGCTGTGCCCTCTGCTGATCAGAGGGACACGCGTTAGAGCATCCACACGACAGGCTATTTGCATACGGGCAAAGAGACTACTTGGGCACACAGTGCCTAAGGAAGAGTTTTTGCCCGCATCCCAGGGTGCACCGGCCCGAAAAACTGGTTTTCCCCCTGGACGTATCCGAGAGGGAACTCCAGTCCACGGGCGCACGTGGAGGTTTCCTGTCATAGCACCCCAACATTATGATACTGTTACGATTAGTTCATCACGTGAGGATGATTTTTATTGCATGCGAAGGAAAAAATTTGGCCAGTAGAACTTAATTTTTTTTTTCATCATGAGGTCTACTCAATGTTTTATAGGATTTGAACCACTTCTGCTCCCCAGAAATTATCCTTTCCATACAATGAAACTATCATTATATAAAATGAAGTCAAACAGTATCTAAAAAAAATTGGTTATTTTTTTGTTCAGTGTATGAATAAACGAATTGTACAACCAAATAAAATACTCCGGGCCTCATACATCTCATTATCACGCAAAAAGCCATTATTTCAATGAAATAAGTTGTAAATACTATTGCTACCAGCAGTAAATCGCCCGATTTCGAGGGATAGCCAATTTGTAACTGACTGTAACTTTAACAAACTAAAGTTAACCACCAAAGTGCTATTGAGACGCTCCAATTTTTTTTTTCTATAGCTTTACATAACTATGGTAAGCGGTAAGCTCCCCAAAGATAGATCAATGGTAAAGGTAGATATTCTTATCTATCTTGAGTTTATTGAAACGCACAAATGCGGCTACAGCTACTAAAGATTGGCAATTTAACAGATGGTTTAAGATAGATGCGTTATTGAGATCGGCCGTTACCGAATTCTTTGAATTTGCGATGCGGTGTGCGAGGGATCATAGAACTTCATACAAAGAATTGGGTAAGAGAACAGACTGCGGAGACTGCGGTGCGGCTAAATGTGCGTTCACCATAAAAGTGAAAACTTAATTTTAAACCAAATAATTGATAATATGTTTCACAAGCTGTACCTTTATTTTAATTAACCCATTTATCCCCCATGCCGAAATTATAATTATCAATTATCAATAGTAGTAACAGACCAAAAGCACTTTAGCCACTTCTAGCGGAATTTTGAAAGAGATATTTTTGAAAAACTGGCATCTTTTTGGAACGAAGTTCCTTATCGCGCGTTGTGAAAGGGGGCTGGACGGAAAAATTTCTTAAAAGTTGTCACGACACTTTTTCCGACTGCGCGACGCAAAAGGAGGGTAATGTGTTTATTACCATGGAATGGAATGGAATGGAGTGGAGTGGATCGGATCGGATCGGATCGGAGTGGAGTGGAGTGGAGTGGAGTCGCGACGATTATTTTTGTTGAGTGTATACAGTAACTTCGTTCCATCCGGGTGTCCCTTGACACCTCTCAAGTTTTTTCTTACAGCTCAGGATCGGACGGACCACAAACTACTAGAGATACTACGCATATCGGACGTAGTGCGAGAAGGGGATGTCCACGTCATCATAGCCGTAGATCTATTTCTATGGTAATGGGGACTCCCCATTGTGTAGTGGACGTTTCTCTTAGTAGTCTGTGGTGAGGACCAGGGACTGGACCTGACAGGTGCCTGTCAGTCAGTAACGTCAGTAATGGACATAATAACATAACCTAACTAATAACTTTTAGGACATCGTTATAGGCAATTAATTAACACGTTCCATCGTAAATGAAACGGCCGTCCGAATAACTAGCAAATAATATTGAAATGGATGAGAATTCGGTGCAATATTTTACAAGCTATGAAAACTTAGAAGTAAGTAACAACCTATCAACTGAACATAAAATGTGATTAATTATAATTATTTAAAAGTTTGTGGTATTCAATTAATAACAATTTTTAGGTTCATAAGTTAATGATTGAAGATGAGCCAAGAACCCTGGCTTACAAGAATGCAATTTTGCAAAACAAGAAATATTTTAATGGTAAAGTTGTAATGGATGTGGGATGTGGAACAGGGATTTTGTCTATTTTTTGTGCTCAAGCTGGTGCTAAAAAAGTATTTGCTGTTGAAGCCAGTAACTTGGCTAATTTAGCTAGAGAAGTAGTGAAGGCGAACAACTTTGAAAATGTTATAGAGGTAAGATAATATTAAAATTCGATCTAATATCTTTAAACAAGCAATTCTTGTATATTTATATATAATCAGGATCATAGATAGATCATAGATCCAAGGATTTTCATGAAAGTTACAGATTAGGGGTTTTTCGGCTCAAGAAAACGATTTATCAAGGTCCCAGGTTCGAGAAAAGCTCGGTTCCCAAGATATAGACATTTTAAAAACCGAGCAAAGCTCGGTCAACCAGATATTAGTATTAATATTTCATGTAGACCCCATCTGCAGAGTATGTCCCACCTCCTTGCGTGCCTATCCTGCCCAACCACCTGCACCTTCCAGAATTTGAGTAAAGCAAACAACCAAGCTATGCAGGTGGTGGCTACGTATTTGTTGAATACAATTTGAATCCATTGACACGCATAGAATAAGAAAATTATTATTCAAATTCTATTATCCCGTCAGGTTCTTCTTTCCTTTCCATTATTATTTATTTGCTTTTTTTTACTATTCTGTAGCCAAATGGCAAAAAACGGAACTCTTATAGATTTTTCATGTCTGTCTGTCCGTCCGTATGTCCCTTTTCTTTGAAAGTATAAAAGCTGTCCTGTTGAAACTTGGTAAGTAGGTGTATTATGTGAACTGCATTAGGATTTTAACACAAAAATAAAACAATCAAATATTTTGGGGAACCCCCCCTAGTTACTAATAGAAAATTGTAAAGACACTCCTGATCCAGGTTTATTAAAACCTGCATTCCTGCAATAACTAATAAAAAAACTGCATAAAATGCTTTGTTATATTACAGGTAATCCACAGCAGAGTTGAAGATGTGGAATTACCTAACCACATGAAGGTAGACGCAATAGTATCTGAGTGGATGGGTTTCTACCTCCTGCATGAGGGTATGCTTGACTCAGTCCTGTTTGCAAGAGACCGGTTCCTCAAAGACCAAGGAGAATTGTTCCCTGAAAGTGCAAGTATTTATGTTGCACCGTGCAGGTAAGATACCCTTTGTAAGCGATGTTTTATGAATGGATATTATATGAGTGGCAACAGCGATAATCTAAAAAAGAAAGAAAACCAGATCTTTTTTTTTTGTAATTTAGCGGTGTTTGCAAGTGGACTACTCATAATTATTTTTGTGGACTCTACAGCATTAAACTTAGTGCACAAACACCCAAGCCCGGAACCTGTAAGGCATAAAATTAGTTGTTCCGTGTAGAGATCAACTTGAGAAACGCAGCACAGCAGTTGAGCACTGGCGACATCTCGTTTCCGCAGCTGAACGACTCATGTTTTAAGATGTCATGGTAGACCACGAGGCATTAGTTTATGACTGTGTCATAAGACTATTTTCCCCTTCCAATCAAAAAACCCTATAAAATGACCCTATGTTTTTTATTAACATGGTAAAATCATGAAATGAGTCCTCCCACCCCATACTGTCAGACTGAGTCCTCCCACCCTGGGCAGGGCGGGAAGGACTGTCAGACTTGTACTGACTAAAATCCACGGTGTCCTTCAGTAGCCTGATATGTTCCGGGGTCATGGTAAGGAAATAATCCCGCGACCCCGGCAGGCTTTGGCCCTTATTATGCTGACGTGCTTTAAGGCGCGCGTGGGACACAACGCGCCGTCGACCCGGGATAAAAGGACCCTTGCTACTGTTAAAAAAAAATACCACTATCTCTCAACTAGCCAGCCATTACATAATTACCTGCAAAAAGCCATTCTTACTATTATTTTTTAGTGTGCCATCATTATACAACGATTGGGACAGCAAATTTGGTGTAAACATGTCGCCATTCGCTCGAGAACTACGTGCAAGCAAAGCCAACAAGCCAGAGATCCTTACTATAAAACCAGAGGACTTGTTGGGACCTGAAGAACCCCTTTGCTGGGTTGATGTGAGAGTGGACGAACAACATGAGTTAAATGGATATACCATGGAACATGTTGTTGGTGAGCATCACTTTATATCTCACTTCGTATTTAACAGGGTGAACTTTCCAATTGGGCGTTGCGGCGCGTCGATGGCTAAATTATGATCCTTATTAGATCCTTAGTCTATTTATCGAGGAAGGCTATAAAACTTCTCGCTTTGACCTATAGAAGCAAGCTTGTTTAACCATAAGGCTACGGTTTTACTGAAGCGGACCAGAGCAGAGCGAAGACGAGCTGTGCCGCGATTCACCAATCACGTGGCTGATGCACATTGCTGGCCATGTGACACATGTGTATTCAAACCACGTGATTGGTGAATTGCGGCACAGCTCGTCTCTGCTCTGCCTCGGTCAAACCGCAGCCTAATTGGGTAATTGCAACTGAAAATGTACTCAAAATTACCAAGTATTTACTATATAGCTGATATTTTGATGAAGATAATTTAACGATTCTATTGGTACTTATTCAAATTGTGCATCTCTACAAAGGAGATAGAATAGAATTAGAAACTCCTTAGTCACGGGCACGTCACACGTTAGCTCTAATTTGTCAAAATTGATATTTTTTCTGTCAAAATACATCAGTGAAAGCTTTGAAAATTGTAAAAAGTAAAAATAATAAGCTTTAACTGTCTAAAGGACTATAGTTATGAATGCTGCACGGGATCAGCAGCGCCTCACTCAGACTCATTCGGAACTCCTTAAAAAATACTCCGTATTGCAACGCACACAAGGAACTTATTAGCTTGTAGTCTTTGCCAGTCGTCAGCTCGTTCTTTATCTCACGTAGCGCGGTTTCTAAGACGACACTGATTTATCAGAGTTCCCTGCTTACATAGACTTGACGATCTGGTGAGCTGATCCCGGTCAGTGTTTATAAATGTGCATTTAAACTTTTACACTTTACAAGACGTAAAAATAATGATCAACTTATATGGAAAATATGAAAAATGCTGTTACAGTGTGAAAAGTTTTGTTTCCCCCTCGATGAAGTCATCAAATTAAGGAAAAAACTGAAAAATGTTTTAATATTAAAATTAAGAAGCATATTGAAGGGTTTGGTAATGTTATTTGTTAGTTCAGAAATGTTCTAAGACTAAGTTCATTCAGGGCAGTATGGAAGGAACGACTGTCGCGACCGAAGGCCGGGCGTCCTGACCTCCCGCTTGACGCAGGTCCTCACCGGACACGGAAGTTTCGGGAGGTACCTGTGTCTGATGCGAAAGGAGGAGACGCCTGGGTGTCACCACTGCGAAGATCGCCCGGCGGACACGGTGGAGCATACGGTGCAAGACTGCCCAGCTTGGGCGGAGCACCGACGTGTCCTCATGGCTGCGATAGGCGGAGACCTCTCGCGCCCGGCATTGGTTGCGGCCATGCTGCGGGGCGAGACGGAGTGGGAAGCGGTCTGCTCCTTCTGCGAGGCAGTGATGCTCGTGAAGGAGGAGGTGGGCCGCGAGCGAGAGTGGACAGAGTCCTTCCTCCGCCCCACCCGCAGTGGTAGACGACGGACGTCGCTTGATGATCTCCGGCCATCGTAGGCGCGGGCATGCGGGCAGCGAGTAAAGGGCAACTCGCTGCCCGACCAAGGACCATGCCCGGGTCGACGGCGCGTTGTGTCCCACGCGCGCATCAAAGAGCGTCAGCATAATGACGGGGCCCCCCTCTCAGAGGGCCAAAGCCTGCTGGGGTCGCGGGATTATTCCCTTGCCGTGACCCCGGAACATAACAGGCTATTGAAAGACACCGTGGATTTTAGTCAGTAGAAGTCTGACAGTCCCTCCCGCCCTGCCCGGGGTTGGAGGACTCATTTGATGATTTTACATTAAAAAAAAAAAAGACAAGTTTCATTAGCATGACTGTAGGAAGGAGGTTTGGGCCATGGTCACCTCAGAATTTTTGCTACGAGAAAGTATGAGCCAAAGTGGAGAAAGAAAAATAAACAGAAAAGGGCGTGTATGTGATGGTACACGCATGATCTTCGCTTCTAAGAGACTACTGGACGCCAGGCCCCTGTAAAAACTGACAAAAACTGTTCCGTGGAGAATCGAACACGCGACACGCTGAGCAGCTTAATCGCTCAGCCTCTCGTCAAAAGTGAGAAACATAAACTAACTATAAAAAAATCTGTTACAGGTGCAAGCAAAAATGGTTACTACCAAGGCCTCTGCATATGGTTCGAGTGTAATTTCCCCAAGCTTTCTGACAATCCAGGAGACAGTCACACAATTTTGGACACAAGTCCACAGAGTCCGCGTACACATTGGCAGCAAACTGTCATAGTTCTGCCGGAGCAGCAGCAGGTGGAGAAAGGAGAACCCATCGCATTCAAACTGGATATGAACAGAGCTGACCCTACTAGCAGAAGGTAGGATATTTTTAGCTACTTTTTATTTTAACGGGCCATTCACGACCTTGCCGCTGAGAGCGATGACTTTGGGTGCTTGTACACGGCGTATGTAACCCGCGCAAGTAAAGGGGCGGGTTACCCGCAGCTTGAGCATGTTAAGGCACTTGCGCGGGTTACATGCGCCGTGTACAAGCACCCTTAGCGGAAAGCGAGTGGTAAGATGAACGCTTAGACCAAAGTCGTGAATGGGCTGTAACAAGTAGTATACAACATTATTTTTTGTTTATGCGAAACCCCATACACCTGTCTAATATTTTTGAGTACCTAAAGAATCTATGTACAAAATTTTGAAACCGTATCATGAAAAATCACAAAGTTACAAGCTTGTAAAATACCTGGTCCGTTCAAAAACATGATCATTTCGCGGTACAACAGCCTACACCGCGTCTCCTGTGTTATACACTCGTGATAATAGTTTTGCAATAGGTACCTAACCATATGGTGATTGTTTTGTATAATTTAACTAGTAATAAAAAATTAAAATATTTTTGAAAAAAAAATATGACATGGTGTAAACTATATTCTGGTTTCGCATATACTAAAAATAATGTTGTATACATATATGACCGCAGTAAAGTAAGTAAACACCTGGTCGTCTTTTTCAACACGGAGCTGTTCAGCACGCGGATCCAGTCCAGTGCGGGTTCGATCCCTAAAATTATCAGTTTCACCATGTTTTTTTTTTTAATTCTACCCCACACTAGGTAATTTCTATTTAAAGTCTTAAGTCGTAGTGGTAAGGATGAGTTTGACTTGAAGTTGTAATTGGTCGCATTGCATCATGGGTAACCTCATAGTTATAAACCTTTTTTTTTACAGATACAACATAGAAATGACGATGCTGGATCCATACGAAGTAGAGCACCCACTACCATGCTCCTGCCACATGACCAAGTGCATAGTAACTAAAACATTCATGAACCAACACGCTGAACGTGTTTTAACTGTGAACCAACTTGAGGCAGAGCACGGCAATAAATTTAATGCCATGGACCTACATCAAAATAGTGACAAGATTGTAAAGGAGGAAGAGAATAAAAGAAATATTTTACAAAATATAGATATTAGTGATGATGATGATGATAATTAATTAAAACAACAGTTAAAGTTTGTTTTGTGGTTTTAATGTACTAATAAGAAACGCACCTATCAAAAAACCTAAAAGGGATGCATTCAATGCGCATTCCCATACATTCGAATGGGGAAGACCGGTCAAAGCTAATTGTAGATGGCGCCACCATAGCTAGGTCCTAATCCGACTAATGAGGTAGTACTGTTTGAAGTACCTATAAGATTTGAACCATTCACGATCCATGAACAAGCTATGCTAGCGCCATTCGTTTCTCAGTTGCCATCCCCATTGACGGGAATTCTCGATATAAACGCTTTTGTAAAAATAAATTAACAACATGAGCTATATGAATAGTATGCTCTCTAGTAACTATAAAACTGTAGAAATAATAACTGTGGGATTTCCAGAGCCGACAAAAAAAGAAAAATCTTTACTGGTGTGAGTGACTGGAATCAGACCATCTACACTACACTACACTGACCGCAACAGTCAGTTCACGCGATGTCCTGTGTGAGCGACGAACGACGCGAAGCGATTCGAACTAATTCAACTACTATTAAATATAATATATTATAATATTTACTTCGTGTTGCATCGCGTCGCGTCGCATTTGTCGCTCACGCAGGATACCACCTCACACCGAGACACGACGCGGCGAGACGTGACGCAACGATACTTCAAATGTGTATCTTTGCTTGTAGTAAATAAAGTTAGATTTTGAGTAGTTATTAAAACGAATGCGTAGCGAAAAGTGTATCTTTTCGTGTAGGAAATAGAAGTTAGATTTTGAGTAGCTCTATTGAAATGTGCAGCGTCACGTTTCGGTCTGAGCTGATTCTGACATTTCAGTTTGTTTGTGGGGAAATGCATTCCATGTATGTCAATTTTGTTGAATACCTAGATTAAAGTTCAGAATTATTATTAAAATCTCCTTTCGTTTTCATCATACTGGGTGTGCTTTTGGAGTTAATGTCTTCTCCATGTTAAAATTGATTAATTATTAAAAAGGAGTTGAGTTTTTTGATTAAAGTTGCGATAACAATTTTCATTATTCGAGAGTTAAATGAAATAAATCAGTGTTTTTTTTTAAATATAATACCAATTACATTATAAACATTAGTGTCTGTATTTCCGATGTTAAATAAGCTTCTTGTCCAGCTTTAGGCCAACTTTCAGTTTTTAGGCCGAGACTCCACCAAAGCTGTGCGAGTCGAGACTTGTTTTGAACAACCAATAGAATTGCGCACAGCTTTGGTGGAGTCTCGGCCTTAGTGCCATTTATTCTGTTACGTAATATTAGGAATCCACTCTATGCATTTCGAGGTAAGTGCTGACGTGTGAGTCTACTAATGCTAAGCATGAGATCCTGGGTACCATGAGAAAAAGACATTGGCAAATATTTTCTCAGTCGCAGAGCCCAGGGTTTGTTTGTACCGAGCGAGTTCATGCATTGCCGGCCAATAGGCCAAATGTACACATCTCCTTTGCCAAACCCGTTCAGGAATACAGGCGTTTTTGGAACGAAGTTCCTTATCGCGCGTTGTGAAAGGGGGCTAGACGGAAAAAATTCTTACGAAATGTTGTCACGACACTTTTTGGAACGAAGTTCCTTATCGCGCGTTGCGAAAGGGTGCTAGAGCTCAAAGAGTGGAGTGGAGCGGAGCTTAGCTGAGCGAAGTGGAGTGGAGCGGAACGGAGCGGGCCGGAGTGGAGTAGAGCGGAGCTGAGCTGAGCGGAGCGGAGTCGCGACGATTATTTTTGTTGAATGTATACAGTAACTTCGTTCCATCCGGGTGTCCCTTGACACCTCTCAAGTTTTTGTTAGATCCAGGGTCCATTTCGGTCAGCATCGTAACATGTTGGTAACTGACTGCGTGAGCTGAGCTTCTCCACTAAGCCAACGATTATAGTCAAGTCTCATCAGTAGACGCGCCAAGTAGACACCGCATGGACGATCGCGTAGGGATACTAAAAGCTGCATCAGTTGTTTAACTAATTTGCTGAATCTGAAATTATAGAATAAAATGTCAGTATTATAAACTGAAGGTTTTAGATACACAGTGAAGATATACTAGTTTTCGAATTTAAAAAAATAATACGAAATCGGTTAAATGCACGAAATAAGTTTTATAACTACACTAGCGACTCTCTTTGTCTTCGCTCAGGTGCAAAACGAAATAAAAATAGCCTGTCACTCAGGAATAATGTAACCGGTGAAGGAATTTTCAAAATCAGTTCAGTAGTTTCAGAGATTCCTCCTACAAACAAACTTACAAACTTTAACCATTTATAATATAAAAATTCTGTGATTGGATAAACGAAGTAATTTTTAAATCATATTAGATTAGAACTTATTTCTTATTTTTCTTTTTTTTTTAATAAACAAAGAAAATCTTTGAATTGCTGTTAACTGGCTAACCCAGCTTCGCTCGGTTTTAAAATGTCTATATCTTGGGAACCGAGCTTTTCTCGAACCTGGGACCTTGACAAATCGATTCCTTGAGCCGAAAAACCCCTAATCTGTAATTTTCATGAAAATCCTTGGAGCCGTTTCCGAGATCCTGATTGAATTGCTCCTTTAAACATATTAGATTAGATAAATAGTTACCGATCAGAGTATCCTCTAATATAATAATCCTCGGCCTCTCTATCGGCGACGCTATCGTTCATCCCGCAGAAGGAGTGGCACAGTTTCAGCAGCTCCATAATGTTGCAGAACACTGGGTTGTTGAGCGAGTCCGGGGAGTCGCTCGAACAGTCGCTGTCGCAGGACTGGAATACAAAAACAAAACATGAAAGATTTGTATGACCTGCAAGTAGTTATTCCAGGGCTGGATGTTTGCGTATGCTGCATGTAAACGCACCCACGATACAGGAAGGAATTCCTTGTGTGGGGCGAAGTTTTTAAAAAAATCCATTAAAAAATAAAACTGTTTTTTTATTTGCGGTGGATTTGTTTTCGACTCAAGTCTAGGGCGACTCTCATACGGTACGTCGCATTGGTCTATAGTAAATCTGTAGATGCCTAACACACGTACACCGCCCGGCTTGCGGTCGAGCGGTGTTGTCGCCGCCACCGCTCCTCGGCACTGCCGCCCGCGCGGTGGGGCGGCGCCTCACACACGGGGCATAACTTTCTAGTGTCTGTGGTCAAACTGGTCAAAACCATGTTAAATCCATCCACGAAGACAGGCGCGTAAACGGCGTTACTGCGCGGGGCACCGCTACGAAATCCACGTTACCGCCACCGCCCTCCGCGGCGGTGCGCGGTGCCGCGACTGAATCGCCTAAGTCTGAGGTAGCAGAGACAAAGTCTACGATGGATTGAGCCTGTGCACACAAACTTTGAAGAGATTCGGGTTGGGGTATATAACCAAACTTACAGGGGTGACAGTCAAGAACGACTGGCTAAGTATATCAGCCAGGAACGTGGCGTGTGCCTTCTTGAGCTTCTCGAAGTCGTTGGTCTTGTGCACGGCGTCCATCAGACGAGAGAAGTTGGTCTCCAACACGTCGGCTTGCATGTAATGTTGTAAGTTATCCATCAAGAACATCAGTTTGTTGTGTAGCTGGCACATTGAGAAACTGGAATGTGAAATATTAACTTTTTATGTTTGTGCCCGGACAACACCGAAGCGAAGATGTGTAGATGTGTTTTTAGTAAGTAATTAGATTCTTTTAGTCTTATTACAAAACGAGGTCTAACTATAAACCCAGGTTTAAATAAAAAATCAATTTTTGAATTTCGAACCTAATTCGAACTGCTATAAAATTCTAAAATGCACATTGACAACTTAGACCGGGATCTAAACTCGGTTTTTGTATTAATAACTGTACGACAGTAGAAATAAAGTTCAAATTCAAAAATTCATTTTTGATTTAAAGCTTGGTCTAAGTTAAACCACGTTTTGTAATAAAGCCGTTTTGGTTCTATGATTTGATCCTGTTGGTCTACTGGTTAGTGACCCTGACTACTATGCCGGAGGTCGTGGGTTCGATTCCCACCCAGAACAAATGTTTGTGTGATGAGCACGATCATTTGTTCTGTGTCTGATTATTATTTATCAATAATATGTATGTATTTAGAAATATATAAGTATGTTTGTCAGTTGTCTAGTACCCATAACACAAGCTCTGCTTAGCTTGGGACTAGATGGCGTTGTGTGATAGTTGTGGAATATTATTATTATTTTTTTGTTTTTTTTTTAAACATTGCTCGCACTAGGATTAAGTACTCCTGTATGGACCTCTATTGGCAGATAGCTGATGTAATAAGGAATAATATAGGCTACTTTTTTAAATCCTTTTTTTTTAAATACATAATATAGTCGAGTTCCGACATCCACGCGAACGAAGTCACAGGCACAGCTAGTAAAAAACAAAACATACCGACTGACTGTGATGTTTGATTTTAGTGTGAGGTCAGGAACTTCAGGGGCTCTTCAATGATTGATTTTAATAGTTGATTTTACGAATTATTTTAATTTTGGTAGGTACAATAAATACAGTAATTAAAGTTATAATAAAGCGACTGTTGCAACGCGCTGTCGATATGAAATATTAATGTCGAACGTGTTGACCCGGGCGCGGCCGGCCGGCCGCGCCGCCCGCTCCCGCGTGCCGTGGTCTTCCCCGCGATGGCCCGGCAGTGGTGGTGTGCGTGGGAGTCACTACATAGACGCGTGGACACCGACCGAATTGAGAACCACCTCCTTTTTTTTAAGTCGATTAATAAGGAATATGAAACTGACAGGTAAAATGAACAAGTAAACATACCTTGTAGACTGTTTATAAGCCTTCCATAGTGCATGTAGATCATGCTGAGTCTTCTTGATTCTCAACAGAAGGCGAAACATGTCGTTATACCGTGCCAGTACTTCTGGCGTAAATAAAAGATGGAGTGGCCATTTGAAATCGTATTTCAGGATTATACTGGACCAGCCGTCCGCTACTGAAAGTAAAAAAGTATAATGAAAATCATAGTTGATCAATTATTTCGTTTCCATCTTTAAAAGCACCCCATATACAACGCAAAACCTCTCGTGGGGTAACTCAGCCCATGTTACTGAATAATGTTTGTCTAAGACTTTTGGGAATTAGCAAACAATAAAGATTTTTCTTACTGATGGGCCCGATCAATTTCTCATTTTGTAAGAAAATGCATTTTTTTGCAAATTTCCAAGTCTTGGAACAAACATTGTTCAGTAACATGGGCTGTGTTACCCCACGAGAGGTTTTGCGCTATTAACGTTACACATTTCACGGACAACAGCGGTTAGATCAAATGTATACAGATGTTTGAAACACGCCACAAGGCGTCGCCAGTGGCAAATTCGCAGTAACGAAAGTAATTTTATGTGAATCTTGTCTTGTTTTATACATACCAGTCGTGCTATCATCTTCAGCGGTAGTATTTGTTGAAACATTAGGCTTCACATAAGGCAGCTCAAAGCTAAACTTTTCTATATCTGCGCTGTTGCTTAGAAATACCGCTCTTGCTGCTAACTGGAAGGCGTGGTTCATATCTGAAAGAAAAGGTTTTTTTTTAAGGTTTTTTTTTTATTGCACAATGTCCGCTTTGGCAAGGTTACAGTGTAAATCATCCACATTCAATATAATTCCGCACGACTTGGCATGAATTGGGCGAAATCGACCACAATTGAGTGTAGATGGAAGTTTGCTAGTTTGAGCAAAGATAGATAGACCGACATAGCTCATAAAATTTGCAAGTTGAAGTGGCAATGGGCAGGCCACATCGCTCGTAGAACTGGCAACCGATGGGGAAAAAAAGTTCTCGAGTGGCAACCACGGACCGGAAAACGCAGCGTAGGCAGGCCTCCCAATAGGTGGACCGACGACATCGTGAGGGTCGCGGGCAACCGATGGATGCAAGTGGCGAATTGTCGTTCGGCGTGGCGGTCTAAGGGGGAGGCCTATGTTCAGCAGTGGACGTCTTCCGGCTGATGATGATGATGAGATTTAGATCGATGTTTGCCATGTTGAGCAAGGATAGACTTAGATCAAAGTTTGCCAAATTGAGCAAAGATAGAATTAGATCAAAGTTTGTGAGTTTCTGCAAAGGTAGATTTAGATCGAAGATTATCGATACTAGAAAAGGTAGATTTAGCCCCTTCGTACACTAGGCGACGCAAGTCTCCGATACCTTACGATTTTAGTATTCATTGACGCGTGCCTGTGTTCGAACCTCTATGGGTTTGTATTGCGATAACCGCTTGGATACTGGAGTCGTAAGGTATCGGAAACTTGAGTCGCCTTGTGTACGAAGTACTTCTTCGGCCTTAGACGAACTTGGATCGGCATAGCACGTACATAATGTTTCTTCCACTTTATGGATAACCTTTTTTCATAATATTTATTTTACGACCTAAATAAGTAAGTAACCATTTATGGACCATCTGACTAATATAGAAACCCTATAATATACCTCTAGTAGATGTCCTAGCAGTGGGTTTGTCTAGCATGTGCGCGGTCAGTCTCAGCAACTCAAGGAACAGTTCCCCGCGGCCCAGGAGGTAGAAGTCTTTCATCAGTCGCAGCTCATGGATCAATTGAGCCTCTTCTACGGCTACTGTCCATAGATGCTGGAAAATGGAAATTTAACTCATATTGATGATTAATAGAACTAGAAACGAAAACATTAAAAAAGAGGTTAGTTTCATCCACCCCACTACCCCATCAACTAGATCAAATTTAATTTACCCTGTTACCTGTTTTAACTGGGATGAACTGTACCATTCTATTTTTATTAGCCTCATTAAAATGAGAAATATTTTATAGGTTTACCAAAAAAGAAACGATTTATTGGGCAAAGGTAAAAAAAAATCGCTTGTAACAAAAAGACAAAAGATTCTAACATTGCATTGAACTATTCCTGTTGCAGTAACTTACTCAAATGAGGCATAACAGAATGTAAGATATTTGCCAGACAATAATGTTTCTTATTCTTACATACCTTAGTAACACATTCTTTGATTTCTCTGATAACTCCTCTCAGATTACAAACTTCAAACTCTTCAGGGTTCTTTAGTTTCTGCAATTTTTCATGGAATTCAGCCTCTTTGTCTTCCCAAATTGTAAATCTAAAAATAATTAACAGTAGATATGAGCAAGGTATGATAAATTTTATAAAATTGCAAGACAAGCTTGAATAAACATACAAGTTATAAGCACACATTCCCTGCAGTTTTACACACTGCGCCTATCCTAAAACCTTTCTCAAGAATTAGCCTATGTAATGCAAAAATATTTTTTCAAATCCTCCTACTAGTTCCAAAGATTGCATTCAAATAAACAAGCTATAGCTACATTATTAATTAACACATTATAAGCTAATCATACAAAAATTACCTCCTAGATTCCACCCCTAACTTCTGCAAAGGCATCAAAGTCCTGTTGGCAACAAAAGAGCTGCTTTTCTTAGACTTCTTGGGATCAAAACCAAACAAGATGATAGTCTTGCCAATGAACAATATTTCCTGAGCCAGTGAGAGAGGCATGAAGTATGGTATCATGCTGATATTGAGGGTATATCCACATTCTAAGCTTGTATCTTGGAGCTGCAAGAGAAAGACAAAACATAGGAGTTACATATAAAAAGCATGGGTGCTGCCATGATTAGTTTCTATCTCTTTCTTTCTTTCTACATCCCCATGATGAAAAGCACACTCTAGAAAGAGTGGAATGTACTGTCAGATTCTAAACAACTTACTGACTAGTGAGGCCTTTCACTCTGCATAGCTCTGCATATAAATCGTAACACTATAAGTACCTACTATTAGCCAATAAAATAAAATATACATAAAGATGTACCTAAGTCAATTAAATTAACGATAAATAAAGGGAAATGAAAACATCAGAAAATTGAAATGATATCAACATCTGCCTAGCGTTTTCCCAACTAAATTGGAGTTGGCTTCTTAAAATATTGATATTCTGTTGGTTCTGCTTCAGGAAGTGGCTGACTGTTGGACTAATTTTTTATTCAAGTAGTTCATAAAAATATCTTAAAAATCTGTTTGTATTTTTTCTCCCCAGAGGTGTGTAAATGCATTCCCTTGCAACCTGGATTAAAATCCAAGCAGTTTCATGGTGGCCTACAGATAGTTGTTGTGGTAGCATACTATGATGTTTTAAAACCAGAGTAGTTCCAATGAGTGAATGAGGTGGCGCTAGACGACTTGTATAGCTCTGTCTCCTTTTCACACTAGCTCTGGCGTTAAGACGTAATGGATAATGGGTAGATAAATTTATATACTCACAGTGGTGACAAGAGATTTATCACAAGCAGATGTCGGAGAAGACAAGAATGTTTCTGATGCATTATGATGTGTCTGATTGTGCAGTATGATGAACTCTTGGTATGGGTCCTTTAGTTCACCATACAAGAGCCAAGTACATAATTGATTCACAAACACTTTGTTCACACAAGAGAATATTCTGGAAACATAAAATAGTTATTTTTTTTTACTTTTACAAATAGATGATTTAAATAATTGGACTAATTTTTATTTACTTTTTTTGGATGATTTAATAAATCAGAAAAAAGAGATCACTCAGAAATGAGTAGTTTCACACATCCTACAATAGGAAACTATTAATTTATGGTAAGACTGAAAATACTATAGCTATATGACAACATTCTAAACTAATTAAAGACATAACTAGTTATCATTTGAAAAAATATCTAACAACAAAGTGAATATTTGTAATCTGAATGCTGAGGAAAGCTTTAAGAAATATCTAATGCCAACTTTCCTGTACAAAACTTTGATCTTGACACTTCTTTTAAAGGCCATTTACACATTCACAACCAGAATGTGTGAATGTGTACTAACATACTTGTTGGGTGATGTTTGTAAACACAAGTTATTTGGAAAAAAAAACAATTATAGTCAACTCGGCAAAGACCGTCTGGCGAGTAGGACCGTACAGTGAGCAAAACAACATAGTCTAACTTCAAAAAATTAAGTTTTAACAGTTTAAATTAACCATTTTTTCATTTAATTGCTAGTTATTCATACTTTCTTTATTGCTTATTGTACGGTCCTACCCGCCAGACGGTATTCGCCGAGTTGACCTTACCTGACAACAGCTTCATGCACCCTTTCATTGCCATTTAAAATGTACTGATGCAACAAACTCAATAACTGACACCCAGCCAGCTGCCTTTGTTCTATAGTGCCAATAATCTTATTCAAAGTATTGAACAGTCCACGGTATTTTTCTACGTAACTGTATACAAATGATAGTGTGTAGTTGTGGTTTCCTATCACTAGGCTCTCCACTTCTATTAGATTTTGTTTATACGATTGTAGAACTTCACTGAAGCCTTCGCTGAGTGCTTGAGAGTATAAACCACACATCTTTAGTCCTAAGGAAAAAAAGAAAAAAACATGAAAAGAGGTTGGATTTGAATACACTTTATTACTTTTCTTTTTCTTCTCCATAGTTTATTTACCTGCATGAGCCTTTCTAGATCGAAAACCCCTAGCTTCAACAAAACGTTGAATTCTGTGGTGACTCTTGGCAATGTCACATATTCTTCCAAATATTTCAGAATCTCCTTGGTTCGCGTATTCTACAAGTTCGTTCTGTAAAATTATGAAATAGTTTTACTTGAGTTTGCAGTGTGTTGGTTTAATTTAGGAACTCATTTGTTGGTCTAACTAAATACAGGAAATACATAATTGCGAATGGTTGCTTACATCTGGCCCCCCTTCATTAGCACGAGAACAATCCCAAAGTATAAGTAAAGCATCGTGAATCATTTCTTTATTTTCTGCGAATGGTTAGTAGCTGTTTCTTATTATAGAATGGACACAATTTTGCTAAAAAATATTATATTTCGGTCACGGCTCATTACTTTTTCAAAGTTTTTAAAATTTTGACGTTTACTTTTCAAAAATATAAACAACAACCACAGATAATATTTTTGTCTTAAATCATTCATTCAATCATTTTAGTCGATTTCTTCTAACTCAGTATAAATGCAATTGCCATTAAAAAATGATTGATAAGCTGTATTTGATGTGTGGATCGTTTATTATATGAAAAGGACTATTGAAAAGAATATAAAACTTCAATAAATACTTACAGATTTCAAAGCTCGATATAGCTGTCACAAATATTCACTAAAAGCTTTTATACATTATCTGTGTATAGCGGTGCGCACGAGTCGCTCTACAATGCCTGAACAAAAGATTGCCTGTGTTTTATGCGCCCACGCTGCGCTGTAACTTACGGCATTGAACTGTTATTGATTGTATTGGTTTGTTGAATTTGACGTACAATAGTGATCTTGATACTACAGACGTTTTGATAAATGAATTATCAGTAGATTCCGATATAATAATAATGTCAGCAATACAAAATAAGTTGAAGTTTATTTGTTTGTTTTCAATATGTGTTTATGAATGAATTTTTAGAATGGCGGAGGCTTGTAGATTTGGAAACCACAATATAGAAAGTAAAACATCAAACAATCAAGATGAAAACTTTTGTATCATTCATGTTTTATGTGTATTTATATCTCTAGTTACTATTTTAGCTGATTTAACCACAGGTGAGATTTTTTTTTAATATTTAACAGTATTAATGATAATGACTTATATCCATTGCTTTTTCTGTTATTATTTGAATTCAAGCCGGTTTTTTAAACAATACACCACCGTTATGAAGTGTGATTATTTTATTTTTATACTTTTGTTTCAGATGTAATAGTTTTCGCCGAATATTGTAAAGATGGTCACCTTTACTGGGCATTTGGCACATTAATATTCATAATAACTCCAAATATACTTATAAATATATTTTCAATTAGGTGGTTTGTTACTGACCAAAAATCAAGCTTGCGTCATTGGATAACTCATATATGTCTTGTTGGTTTATTGGAAAGGTACAGATTTTATTATTAACACCTTTTCGTTACAAAAGTACATACTTTTTTTTTGCTCTATTTTATGTTTTGTTTTCAGATATATAATATTTCTGCGCAAAGTGTTTGTCTGCAAAAACCTGGAATCTATAAAAACAAATAAGTTAATATCTCAAAGAAATGACTTGAGTTTGTTGCATTTTTTATATATTTTTATAGGCACTGTGCCTCAAATTATATTACAAACTTATGCTATTGTTACGTTAGAGGAAAATTATTATACAAAAGGTATATTGTTCTTATTTTTTTCTATTTCCCTTCTACTTTTGTTTTCTTCTTCTCGCAACTTCGTTTGTGGAAAATATTGACATATTAAAATACTAGCTGTTGCCAGCGGTTTCACCCGCTACAACTCGAAAATTATCCCACGGGAACATAAAATCGGGATAAAAACTATCCTATGTGTTAATCCAGTTTATAAACTATCTGTGTACTAAATTTTAGCCAAATCCGTTCAGTGGTTTTTGCGTGAAAGAGTAACAAACATCCATACATCCATACTTACAAACTTTCGCCTTTATAATAGTAGTAGGATTGACTTAACTAGCTAGGTAGAAATTGTGATAGTTCAGATAATAATATGCATAATGTACCTAAATATGTATTGGAGCTTATAGGCATTATATTTTACATTGGTTTGAATTGTTCATGAGTTGAGTTGAGTCTGTAGATTACCATAATATAAAGAACAAATTGTACTGGTATTTTAATGTTGACATAAGTATAACTTTTTTATTTTCAGTTTTCGCATTAACAGCTTCGATTGCGTCTGTTATTTGGGGTTGCGCGACATACATCTACAGTATAACAGCATTTTCCAATGAGAATTTTAGTTGGTATTCATTGTTACTGAAATTGATATGGCATTTTGGAATGTTAATCGGAAGAATTCCAGGAATTTTATTATTTGCCATAATTTTTGGTATTTGGACATTGATACCTTTGGGTAAGGAAATAAAAAAGCTTGAATTTTTCGCTCTTAATAGGTCCACAGTATAATATCAAAACCCTTTATTATTTTCAGGTTTGCATTGGTTTGCAATGACTTTTTGGATCGTCGTTCAAAAAACGACATTTTGTCCAAATAAATTAGAAGAAACTCTCTACAATGTTGTCATGGGCTTCGTATATTGTTTCTGTTATATTAACTTGCGGGAAGGGCACACGCGGTATCGCTTGATGTTGTTTTATACATTGATGATATCACAAAACTTTGGAAGCTTATTTTTATATGTGCTCATTTCTGATACCGAGCGACAAAAGAAATCTTGGTCCGTTGCTGCAGCAATTTGTATCATATTTGGAACAATTGTAGGTAAGCTAACTCACATAAATGAAAATTAACATGAAATTTAAAAGTATAAAGTTATAAGACTACATAATCTTAAGACTTTTTCTTCACGTTTCAGGCATCCTGTCTATGATATTATATTACAGATATTTTCATTCAACGGGACCAATTTCATGGAAACATGACGACATCGAATTAAACAATAAAGTGGATATACAAGAATCTAATAATAAAAGAGATCAAGGCAGCAGTCTCAATCATGTAAGGTCATTTAAAAGTTCTCGGAAAGACGAAGAAACTGATGTAAGCCCCAGGTACCAACAACAAAAAATAATTGCATTGTATTGCATTATACGTCGCGTTGCTTAATATATACTATTTATATAAAAAAGGCTTATAATAATACTCGAACGTTTATTTACAGTAAACATGTGCCAACTGAACAAGCTCAGAGACAGGAAAGTGAAAACGCAGACAAAAAGTTTTTATTGGAACACTGGATAGCAAGATCCGGTACACCGACATTTACGTCAGCACCTATCGGGAACAATAGTTTAGAGGTTTCTAGCGTAGAATTTTACACGGTTGAAAATACACCTCAATCGATTTTGCATGAGGATGAATACAAACATAAAAGCAACAAAAAATTAGCAATTTGCTCTCCGACAGAGTTAACATTAAAGTTAAGTTCCATGGAGAATTTAGAAAGTTCAATAGACGAAATAACTTCTAGTAATTTAAATTTGCACAAACGTAGAGGTATATGTTCGTCAGATGCATTAAGAGACGATTTAACTAATATTAACTTAGACGTTTGTAATTTAATTAATGAAGAATTTATGAAAATGTTAAAAACGGACAGCTCTGAGATTAGTCACGATACAGATAATTCTAATAAGAAGACTTCTTCTGACTCCATTGATATGGATTTAGACCTTAGCTTTAGCGATATAAATAGCTCAGATATAAACACATTTAACGAAAATATTGTTCAAAAGTTATGTTTGAGTGCACTTAAGAATATTAAAGTTGGAAACCAAGATGCAGATATCGAAAACATTCAAAGAATCGCTTTAGATATCCTCAAGGAAATGTATGCCAAAAAGGATAAAAATAAGAATGGAATAGGAACAGACTTATTTCCTTCAAAACCACGTGAGTTAGATACTCCAACGGAGGTGTTATCAGTTCATGATTACGAAAATATATGTGCAGTAAATATTGCTCGAGAAGCTTGGGGATTGCGATCTTGGAATGGATATTCTGATATAGAAAACTGGCTTCATGACGGAAGTGTGGTAAGAGACAGAAGAAGAGATACGTTAACGTCAGGTAGCTCTGAGATAAGTAGCTGTGTTTCACAAGATCTTAAGAACGCCATTTTATCTGCTCCACCTTTTCCTAAAAAACCACATACCTACTCGAATGTATTTGTAAAGTTTGATAGAACAAACCAAGATGATTACGCGAACACATTAGTATCTCATGATGATACCTACTTAGCGAAACCATGCATGGCTGATGTTAGCAAGGATCCAAACCACTTAGAACCTATAATGGAAGAGTTAGATGATCTAGGTGATATAGATCCCTCAAGTAAGAAAAGACTGAACTCTGAAAGTTCTCTTGTTGCAACTATAGACGAAATTCGTAAATCAACTGTTACAAATTCTCCAAGAAATTTATATTATAGACGCGAACATTTGTGGGACTCACCCCAATTCAAAACTTCTACGAAAATTGATTTGAAACAAGCACTATGGAAAGAACCTTCCAAGTTTGACCCAAGCAATATAATGGAATCTTTGCCAGAAAAAGAAAACTGTATGAACATTGCCCAAAGATCAAAATTTGACACTATAAAAAAAGAGCTAAATGTATCAAATATATCATCAACATCCACCGATTTACATAATAATGATAATGTTACTGCTTACAATAAAAATACAAGACGTCGTCAAAAACCGATGTCAAGTAATAAAGTACAAGGCAAGAAAATCAATATCAAACCGGAACAACACCAACACGATTTTTCAAATAAAGACATTGATTTTTTGTGGCAGTTAGTTTCAGAAAGCTCTGCTCCAAGTAACTCAACTGAAGACTGCTCTTCAAATAAAATATCGACCTCTTTACAGTCGCTGATACAAAAGGATACTGCTATGCCAGTAGTCAACACGTCAACATCTAAAATATCTAATGTTAAGAAAGGAGCGAGAAGTCGACCACGTCGAAAGTTTTCAATTTTAAGGGAAAGATTTGAGCCTAGGCTCAATTTAAACTCAGACGAAGAAATTTTATACCGCTCATGTGAAATAAGTCAGCCGCAAAATGATACTAGCGTTGTTAATGTAAAAAACCAGTTTGATCTTGATCAAGGTGTAAGGACAGTTCCACGAAAGCAAAACTACGATAATTCATCTTTTGAAACTAGTGAAAATCTTACAAGTGTTGCTGGGTGCGACTTGATCATGTCTAAAAATATTAAGGAAAAACGATCCTTATTTATGAAACAAGTTTTAAGCCCACCAAAATTCAATACGAAATTAAGACATAAGGTGTAAATTGGTAGTTACAATATGTGATTATCTTGTTCCTAGTTTTTTGTTCTATTTTATCGCCACGAGGAATGAAGTCAATGTCAACATGGATCTCAAAATGAGTGTAGTCATTTTATACTACCATAATTTTACATTTTATACTATTTAGAAAATTTCCGTTGATTAATACGTGGTCTGTGTTGTTCAGATTTTTAGTAATATAAGAATAATTAAGAAGTACTGTTGCCTGTTATAGTCTTCCATAATGTGATATTAATATCGGAAAATTTACGGCTACATGTCCAATACTAAAACAGAATTAATGATTGTGAGTTATGACTGTGTTTTATAATAAGTATTTGTGATAATATTTAAGTAACATTATTGAAAAATTAAGACATATCGAAAACTTGCCTTTTTATTTTATATTAAGCCAGTATTGTAAAGTATAATTAATTTTAGTTAATTGTATACAACTAAATTTTACAAAAAATAAATTTTATTAAAAATATAGGTAATGCTTCTTTTTTATAAATAAAACAATATTGTAAAATAGAATATTTATTAAAATATAAAAAAAATGTGCTGCCATCAATAGAATACACAATATGTAGCTACATTAATTTATTTCTATAAACGATTTTATAGCATTTATAATGCTTCATAAATACAAGATACACAACAATATTGTCTCGATTATCACATTATGCAGTTATAATAAAACCAATTAAATTATTTGCCATTATCCACTAACATTACTATAAAATTGACAAATATTACTCTGATAACAGTCTTCTTATAGAATACAATGGCTCAAAATATGCATATAAATGGACTACTTAGGGCATATCACTAGAACATTACCAGCTAAAATAATCAAAGTTAGCTGTCTACTTCTACAAGTCTACGAAAAAATGAATAATATATTAGAAGTATAAATTATTACGATAATTATGAGATGAGTTACATTTTGATAAAATCAAGATTGATTAAAACAACGTTATAATTGGGTTATTACGAGAATGAATAAGATATTGCTTTAGTAGGGTTATCATGAGCGAAACGTTTAAAGATCAGTCGTCATAACATTCGTGAGGAGACGGATGCGATGCGCGTTGCAGTTCCGGCAGAGAATATGATCATCGAGTGGGTAGCATCCTCGACCTTCTGATTCTGATGACAGTAAGAGACCGCAGTCTTCACATCGGTAACATCTCACATGGAAGCTACGATCTAATGCCACTACTCTGACAGTCTCTTCTTCACCTTCTTCTGGCATAATGGGCAGTTCACAAACACAACAGCGGGGAGCAAATTTCTTATGGAAGTCTTCAATACAATGAATTTGATTCATGGCATCAACAGTGAATGGTATTCCATCCAGACTTTTTCCACAAACAACGCAAGTGAAACAGTTTGGGTGGTAAGGTTTACCAGTGGCTCGCAAAATCCTATCTAGGATCGGCATATCACAGACAGAGCATTTCTCTAAGGTTTCATAGTAATCAGTTTCACAGTATGGTTGACCTTCCACAGCATAAAATGGTTTCCCTTGCAAGTTAACATTACAACGGTGGCAACAGAAGCATGTTACGTGGTACATGTTTCCCATGGCCGTGCATCCAGAACTTTCACCTATAACTTTACCATCACACTTAACGCATGTTCCAAACACATCTAAGTCCTGACTGTCTGTTATAGACTTCACAAGAAGATTAGTTAGTGCATCCACCTCTTCTTCTTTATGCAGTGGTTGTGGTGACTTGCTTGTATTAGACAAACTGTTATTGCGATAATTGTGCAAGGAATTCGATTGCGATGACATGTTACTGTGTGGACGTGGGTTAATAGGCTCGTACAGTGACTCATAAGTTGAAGTTTGTGATACCCCATATTCAGGAAACTCGTTTTGATATATGGGTGGGTAAGATGGCCTTTCTTGATTATAGTTCAAGTTTGCAGTAGCTCTGACCAACTCACTGTAGTTAGAACTAACAGGTGATGGTGGCGGCAAATATTCGTCATTATTTTGGTTAACAATGTATGGTTTCGATGACGCGATAGAAATTGAAGGCGGTGGTGGAGGCGGTGGTGGCGGAGGCGGCACAGGGGGCAAATTATCATTGCTCCTATACGGAGGTACGTTGCTGTATGTAGCGTTGTAACTCTTAGGCGGCATGGGTAAGTTTTGCCTATGGGAATGATTAAACGTCGCCAGATTCAATTGGTTTACATTTGCATAATCTTTGTGAATATGAGGACGTACATTTCCAGGAAGTGTGTTGCTATACGTAGTATTGTTATTTGTAGTCGGCATAATCATCGCCGAATACGACGGCTCACAAATTGTGCTTACAACAGCACTGTGCGGAACTTGAGGTTGAGCCTTCTTTTTTGGCGGCACAGCTGGTGGTATCTTTTTTACCTTGCCTGAGTTACTTAAATCCTTAGCCATTTGTAATTCCGCCAATTGCTTTTCCAGTGCGTCAATGTTATCAAGTCGTGACATTTCTGAGATATTATTGACCTGCTAATGTGAGAATGCCAAGTAGTTATGAATATTTACCTTATTACTTGTCGGGAGCAAACTTTGCAGTTAATATGTTTATAATTTAAATTCACATTATTAAGTGAGTATAACTTTACATAATTAGTGGAAATGGTTTTGTTATCTTAAAATCCACTTGTCTTGCTTTGGATTTAGATGACATGTTCTTCTATCCCTCACACGTCATAATCAGACAGATTGAAAATGCAAATTGGCAGACTGACTACAGATGATGAAAGTTAGATGAAAGTGCGCATGTAAATATATTTCAGTTTTTTTTAAAGGTAAAGGAGTAGTTACTGCATTTATTTGTATCTTTTCACAGCTGTTTTGATATTAATATTTTTGCATAAGTTTTCAGCACGACAACGTGATCATGACCAAGCATTATCAGAGTATATTTTTAGTCGATTTTCGCAGTGAAATGAACGAATGAACGAACTCATAGACGTTGACATTACGACGGTTTGTCATTGTCATTAATGTCATTAACATTTTCACATTATCGCATGTTGATTGTGAAGGACGCATTTTGTTGTTGTGGAAATCGAAATATAAATAATTTACTTTACAGTTAGTAACAGTTTTTGTTTTAATCATGGCCATGCAGTGCCAACTATGGATGGGCAGCGTAAGTAGTAGATACTTTTTATTATTATTTAGAGATAGGTTCGCGTTTGACCACTATCTCGCTTGATGGTAAGCGAAGATGAGGTCGACGATGAAGCACTGACTTTTAACAATTTCATTTCAAAGAATCTTCAATTTGGAAAGGATATGATTTTATTAATTTTTATGGTTACTCGCTGTTGCATTTTGGAGTTTCATGGACTTTGAAATTTAAATTCTTCATGACACTGCAATTTTCTGTCAAAACAATGATAAGATTCTTCTTATCAAGCTTATCTATCATCGAAATCTCACATTCACAAACAGACAGATGTTATACGACTGCCTGCAGTCATTGCTATTCCGCTGGCAGATCAGCCAATCGTTCACCTGCTACACCCCTTAATCCCACAAAAATAACTGCTTCTAGAGGAGAAACATGATAATTATACTCCTTTATAAAGTGGAGTTACCTCAAGACCAATGTGTCTGGTGTGGTTTTTGATTATGTTCCAAACTCACAAGAGAACTTTTATTGCGAGATACAAAGATTTAGTTCATTAACAGCTCCGTAGATAGCCATAGATTGACTGCAATATTCTTAATTAATTAATTCATACAAAATGTTATTGGTCCAACCTTTAACAAGCAGTGATCTCATGGTTTCTCTGTAGATTAACAAGACCGAGGCAATTATGGCTACTTGTAATTTATGAGTAGTAATTTCTCTTTACTTACCATAATTTGTAATGATACTTTTAGTTGGAGCCCAATATGACAGAGAGCTTCATCATGGCTGCCTTCAATCGCATGGGGCAGCGGCCACTGGCCGTAAAAGTCATGAGAAATAAATTTACTGGGGAACCTGCTGGATACGCTTTTGTACATTTTCAGGTAAAAACTTTTTACAGAAATAATATTCCACACACAAAGTATGCACTTTTGATGTGGAGTTGTGGACACCACCCTTAATACAAAACAATACAAATATAATATTAATATTTTGTTCTTTACTTTAAGTTTTTCAGCAACCCTAAGCAATGTACTATATAAAAAAAAATCTTTATTTAATTGTAATAATCACAATAATACATAAAAAGAAATTAAATGTTATAGAACAGATAGCTAACAAAGACTCATTCATATTAATAGTTTTTGCATGATTTTATTTTCAGACAGATGATGAAGCAATAGATGCCATGCACAAATTAAATGGAAAACCAATCCCTGGCACGTTTCCTGTAGTAAGATTCCGCCTAAACACAGCATCACGGGAAGCTCGTGCAAACATGCAAACAGAAAGGGAGTTCTCCGTTTGGGTTGGAGACTTGAGTCCTGATGTTGATGACTACTCGCTTTACAGAATCTTTGCATCCAAGTATTCTTCAATAAAGACTGCAAAAGGTATACTAGTTAACTTCATTTTATTAAATATCATGTATAGTAATATCTGTTTTCGGAAAAATGTTAGTGAGTTATTTGATAAAATCGACTGATCCTATGTATTTCTCTCAAATTTGCTTAGTATAGGATATATTTTTTTATAATTACAGTTATCCTGGACAGCTCAGGGTACACAAAAGGCTACGGATTTGTCAGGTTTGGCAATGAGGAGGAGCAAAGGAATGCTTTGTATGCAATGAATGGTTACACTGGTCTTGGTTCGAAGCCTTTGAAGATTTGCACTGCAGTGCCCAAGCCTAAGTGCACCAGCAACTCACAGAACCCATCAGCTTCATCAACGCCTAATTCAACATTTAATGGAGGAGCGGTAAGTAGATAGCTTAAAATAAAATTGTTCGTTCTTTCTGAGTGAGAACGCTGCGTGCTGCTGGCGCTAAAAAAAGGCGCGAATTTCGCCATCAAAAATAACCTTTAAACTTTTATTCTATATATAGCTTGCTTTCCAGCATTACAAAGTTTGTGCAGATGGCTTCGGGAATGAACTTTGCAGATGAAACAGATGCAGGATTAAAATTGAAATTATTGGCATTGGTTTTATTTAATACTGTCAGAATTTCTTGATGGAAAATAAATAACAGTACGATTTCTTTAGCTGGTTAACAATTAAGTTGAAAAAAAAGTAAATGCCAATGTTTTCAATTTTCGACACTGACAATATCTGTAGGCCACCGCTTATTGCTTTACCAAACAGAGTCGAGGAGAATTCTGCTTCATAACAAGCTTGCATCTTTAAAAACTTCAACGCAATGAAAAAGCGGACTCAGGATAATGGCTTGACGGATAGACTGTCAGGATGTTGTACATATAAAGTAACATTTTACTTTATAGGAGTACAATCAATACTATGATCCGTCTGCATACTGGCAGAACTATTCTGCGTGGTCTGGCTACTACGGGCAAGGGGAGCAGGGAGCGACGCCGGCGCAGACAGTGCCGGTCGTCGACCCTGCGCAGGCGCCTGCTGCCAAGACGCAGAACGACGAGCTGGCGCTAGTTGGTAAGTCCACTGTACTGAAAAAAAGACTTGAGTTTTTGTGTTCTTCATCATTTTACAGGTCTCTTTTGTGTTGGTGAATGGACTGGGATCCAGTGGGTCCCTTCTTACGTCTTCAAATCCTTAGTTCTAGACCTACACATTCTTTTCCTGTACCATTTACAGTAGTTTTGCAATGAATAAGTACAAAGTACAGTACACACTTGTATAGGCTGTATACGTAACTTTTATTTATATTTCTGAAACAAAGGCCACTCAACAATATTTAGGGTTCTTAAGCGGCGTCCGTATGTAAGGAGTATCGCGACAAACAGCGATACTATTCAGAGTGAGATGCAATTAATAGGAAGTCGCACATGATAAAGCGAGATATAAAATAACGCGGTACGTTTCGAAGTGTGGGACAGATTTACCGCAATATCGCTATCGCGGTTCGCGGCGT